>JAOPSE010000001.1:92254673-92879673 GCA_029449295.1 Zea luxurians | reverse complement strand
GAACCTCGATGTCCACCCTAAACCAAGCAGCATGGACCATAGTCCATAACAGTCCGATTGGGGGTAGGGCGTGGGTCGGTTATGCTCAGGGAAGTAGCCGGTATGCTCGTCGTTTCGATGGAGGCTGCCGGCGGCGAGCTCTGACCATGGCAGCCAGGTGTTCGACGCGGCATGGTCGAAGGACCAATGGACATAAATAAAACCAAACTGAGGGGGTCAGGTGCAAATGACAGTCACTCAGGTAAATAGTATCACTTGGCGCTATGCGATTGTTTGAACGCGCGGGGGCCTTGGTGTAAAACCTACCACGCGGTCGCATGCGCGCCCGAAATTCTGTGAGGCCTGGACTGTATGGGCCGGTTTCGGCCCAATACTGTTGGTAGCTTTTCTCTTTTCTTTTTCAGAGAAAACTTAGAAATCCATAGAAAAACGTAGAAAAATGATAAAAATATAGGACCAATTTTGTTGGATACCTAAATTTTGGTAGTATTTAATAAAAATAGTTTTAGGATTTTTACTCCAAACAAGGAATTATTCAGTATTTAAAAGATCTTTAACCTATACCTTTGGAATTTTAGGAATTATTTAATGACTCCAAAAATCACCAAACTTTTTGGATAAGCCTAATATGGTATTTAGCTCCCATGAGTAAATTTTGACTTGATTTGGATATTGTTTGATTCCTAAACCCAAAACCCTAGCTCCTTAGGGTAAAAATGTCTAATCCTACTAAGGTACTGACCTAGAAAAACTATAGTTATCGTAGTGCACCGTGAAGGAAAGTTGTATTCAAGATACAACTTGGTGTATCTTTATTATCATTGCATTTTCATAAGCATTTCATGAGCATTCATGGTTATATATGGTTATGTATAGAGAACGAGGAAGAAATAACTGTTGAAGAGGAAGAGACTACTCCATCAACAGAAAATCCACCTGCCGGGAACTGTTTTTACTTTGACATCTGTGGAACAGAGCCCGACTATCCTACAACACAAGGCAGGCCCCAGTGCATTTGCCACCTCCTTGCTGTTTTAAACTCTTTATCACTTGAGTGATGCATTAGGTGATAGGAGTTGGGTGTTAAACAAATTGCTGCATTTTCTTCCTTGGATCTGTTTACCATTCCTTGATTACATGTTTTATTAAAAGGTTTTCTGATGCTTAGTCCTACTTTAGAAAAACAAATGTTTTGTTTTAAAACAAAAGGTGATGCTTCATAGTGGATGGGGTGTTTTCAAAAATAAAGCTTGATGGGGAATCCATCATGGCCATGATGGGTTCAACATCGGAAAAGACGTACCTCTGCCAGGTACCAAACTTTGGGTTTTAAATGATAAAGCTAAGACCGGGCGGGTGACTTGCACGAGAAGAGAGTCTCGGTGTAGTGTCTCCGTCTGAGTCGATTAAGGACCTTGTCTATGTAGGCCTGATGATCGAGGACCTTTTAATTGGTCACATGCCTCATCATGGGTAAGCTTTGCCTCGGGCAGACTAATACCAGAAAGGCCAACGCACAATGGGAGTGGAGAGATGGCAAGATTAGCATGTACCCTCCCTGGCAAGAGGCTGGACGGTGGTGTATCTGTGCTCTCGGTTGGCATGAACCCGGTCTGGTCTTAAGAACCCCAGTGGCAAGTTGACATATGCAAGGGTTAAGTGCTACATATGTCGTGCGATTGGAGATCCTCAGTTGAGTATTAATCGATTCAGATCGCCGTTACTTCTCGGACATGAAGACTTGGTCACTGACTTACACGTAGCATTCTAGTAAACAAAAAGGGGTTGATAAATGGATGGCTAGTATAGGCCAAGTGCTTGAACTAGGGTAGAAAGAACTCTAGTGACAGGTAATGACTTAACTTACTAATAAAACTGGATTTTTTAGGATCCACTATTAGTAAGCATTTTTGCAAACAGAGTCTCGATTCTTGATTAAGCCTCACCTTGACTCCCTTAAGCCAGCATATCCTTGAGGGTCTTTTATTTTGATGGGTAAGACTTGCGAAAGTACACTCCGTACTCAGGGTTTCGAACCCATGTTGTTGTAGGTGAGGAAACATCAGACTTTTGCTATTTTTGCTCTAAGGTGGTGCCCAAGGACGTGGTGCCTAAGGACGAACCTCAACAGTAACATGTTTGCGGGAGGATGTTGGCCTCCCATTTGAAAAACAATATACTTTTATGTGGGAGGGGTTTTTGCCTCCCAAGTTTGTAATAATAATACTTATGCACTCATACCCTGGTTTTGTAATAACTATAATACTCTTTCTATATTTTGAGGAATGTAAATTAAGTTATTGTAATTCGCTTCTGCTTATTCGTTCCTCCGATGTGTTGTAATATCTTCGTGACGGGTGAAACACACTTGGGCGAGGAAAAGGATACAGATACCAAACTTGTCGAATGATTATGTGCATCTACAGGGTTGTCCAAGGTCCGTTGGACAAGGACAACTGTAGGTGGGCCTAATGACTTGAGAGGTTCCGTCACAGATCAAGGCAGAGCATCAGAGGCCAGCTGGATTTTTGCAACCTTTGCGAATTCCTTAGTGGAAATGGGATGAAATCGGGATGGACTTCATAGTCAGATTGCCTCGCACTCGAGCCGGCTACAATTCCATTTAGGTAGTGGTGGACCGCTTAACCAAGTCGGCCCACTTCATACCTGTCAAGACTAGCTACAGCAGTGCAGTATTGGCGAAGCTATACATGTCCCAGATCGTTTGTCTTCATGGTGTACCGAAGATAGTGTCAGACAGAGGAACACAGTTCACCTCTCATTTCTTACAGCAATTGCATGAAGCCTTGAGTACGCATCTGAATTTCAGTTCAGCTTATCATCCGCAGACATACGGTCAGACTGAAAGAACCAATCAAATCCTCGAAGATACGTTGAGAGCCTGTGCATTGCAAGATCAGTCCGGATGGGACAAGAGATTACCTTATGCAGAATTCTCCTATAACAACAGTTACTAGGCCAGCTTGAAGATGTCACCATTTCAGGCGCTTTATGGAAGGAGTTGTAGAACTTCGTTGCTATGGGATCAACCTGGAGAGAAGCAAGTGTTTGGGCCAGATATTTTACTCGAAGCTGAAGAGAACATCAAGATGGTTCAGGAGAACCTGAAGATAGCGCAATCAAGGCAACGAAGCTATGTAGACACAAGAATGAGCGAGCTGAGTTTTGAAGTCGGAGATTTTGTCTACCTGAAGGTATCGCCAATCAGAGGAGTCAAAAGATTCGGAGTCAAGGGCAAGCTAGCGCCCCGGTATGTTGGTCCGTATTAGATTCTCGCAAAGCGTGGAGAAGTGGCCTATCAGCTCAGTCTGCTGGAAGATTTGTCAGCGGTGCATGATGTCTTTCATGTGTCTCAGTTGAAGAAGTGTCTGCGGGTGCCCGAAGAGCAGTTGCCAGTGGAAGGTCTAGAAGTTCAAGAAGACTTGACCTACATAGAGAAGCCAACGCAGATTCTTGAGACTGCAGACATGGTCACCCGAAGGAAAACTATCAGAATGTGCAAAGTCAGATGGGGTCATCACTCTGAGGAAGAAGCAACCTGGGAGCGTGAAGATGATCTGATGGCCAAGTATCCTGAACTCTTTGCTGTCCAACCGAATCTCGAGGGCGAGATTCTTTTAAGGGGGATAGGTTTGTAACTCCCTGAATTTGGGGGTAGAATTTTTCTTCTTTAATACTTACCAAATTCAGGCGTTACTCTCTTTTCTCTTCCCGTTTCGCTCCTTCTTCCTAGTTTCAAAGCAGTATATCGACTGGTGTTCGTATTGCGTGTAAACAAAAACCTAAGTTGACATAGGTGTTGTATCATGCTGAAGCATATTTCTTTTGTTTGATGTCGTGTTTAATCGCGTGTTCGTCTCGTCTCATTTCGGATTTAGATTCGCGGGTGGTTTCCGATCTATGGTCCTGTGTGTTCTGGGCTTCTGTCCCGACCCGCGACCTTGCCCTGCCCGGTCTGGCCCGGCATGCCCCTGGCGCCCCTCCCTTCCCCCCATGCGCCCCCCTTCTCTCTCCCTTTCCCTCATTCAATTTTCCCACGCAGCGACTCCCTCTCTTCCACCTCTCTTTCTTCCCCCCTCGTGCCCTAGGTGATTCGGTGACAGTTACCGCTGGATTTTGGATCCCCGAGGTGAGCTCTCCCTCTCTCTCCCCTCTCTCTCTCCCTTCCCTCTTCCCTCCCTGAGCGCGCCCCCTTTCTTCCCTGCGCGCGTCCCCTGGAGGCTCCCGGCGCGCGCCCTGCGCGACCCGCCCCTCCCCTATGCGCCGCCTGCGCGTGACCCCACGGTCCCGCACCCCGCGCCCCTTCCCCCGGTGGCGGGTCACGTCCCGCAGACCCGTGCCCTCCCTGGCAGTGACCCGTGCCTCCCTGTGGCCCTGTGCGCCCCTGGCAGCTCCTGCACGCCCTCGGCTGCCCGCACTCTTCCCCGGCGGCCCCTACACGTGCCCCCGGCGCGCGCAACGCGTTCCCACACGCGACCATAGCGTGCGCGACGCTTAAATTTTGGTTTAATCAATTTAAATTTAGTTTAGTCGAAGTGCTGTGTCGTGCGCTCCGTCGCACGACAATTTATTTTAAATTCACCTTTATTACTGTGCTGCGTTGCGCGCTTCGTCGCGCGATGATTCATCTTAATTTCAGATTATTTAATGTGTGGTGTCACGCGTCTAGTCGCGCGACGTTTCGTTTTAAATTCAGTTTAGATGAAGTATACTGTCGTGCACTTCGTCATGCGACGCTTCACATTATTTACATAATGCGCTTCGTCGTGCGACGAGTCATTTTATTCTCAATTCAGTCTAGGTGTTGTGTCGCATGTTTCGTCGCGCGATAATCCTTTTAAATTTATGTTGGTTTGTTTATAATGATTAAACATGGAACATGACTTTATCCTATGCATAGCGCGATTTTCCAAATTAATACTATCCTGTTTAGACGAGTACTTTGATCTATAATCGCTTAACGTGATCGCTCTTCGACCGTAGCCTCGACCGTTACACTCTCTTTCTCACTTAGTCGTAGGTGTGAGCCCTGCACCGAGCGTCTGTTTATTTATGATATCTTATTGCATGGTGCTTTTGTATTAAATTTGTGGAATGTATATTTGAACTCGTATAAATAACAGTCAGTTGGTGGAGTCCGAAGGAGTTGCTGGTGAAGGCCCTGAGCAGCAGCTGGTTGGTGAAGGCAAGTGACCCTTGACCCATCCATGTCCTACTCATTCTTATAATTCACTCCCCGCATTTACACAGTTTATACCTAAGGATTGACTAGCTTTTGTTTATCTTGTCCTTGTTTACCTATTCTGGTTGGGTTATTTTGGTTTAGCTATATGCTAGTGCTTCACATTAATCAATGAACATGATGAGATTATCTATGATACATTGTTTTCCCTTTTGATTATGATGATGGTACTGTGACATTTAAGGGGACTCAACCTGTTTCTCGAGTGCCTCTCCGTAAGGACTGCTTCGTTGGATGACCGCCCGGGAAAATAGTGCAACCATGAGGGTGGAATGGGACACCCTTAGCTGAATAATTAGAGGAACTGGGGTGTAGTTCGCTTCGCAGTCGTGCCGTTAATAGGGCTCAGTGTATGCGGTTCGCTCTGCCGAGGGTGGATTGCCACTTGGGAGCAGTGCGGTACATTTAGGAAACCTAACGGGCGGTTACAACCTTAGGGAATCTTTGTAAAGGCTACGTAGTGAAACCCTGCATGTTCACCTTGGTAGTGTTTAAGGGTTTGATCGGCCCGAGGAAAAAGGGAATCAAGGCTTGTGGGTAAAGTGTGCCACCTCTGTAGAGTGTTATGAAACTGATATATCAGTCATGCTCGCGGATATGAGCGGCCAAGGGAGCTTCATTGATTAGAGATACTTTGATCAGAGTTGTTTTGTTTATAGATGGTAGCGAGGATGATGGTTTGATTATGCTTATGGTAAAGTTTCTGGTATTCTTTCCGTTTGGAAAGGGTTCTTTTGGGTTAACAACTTGGGTTAATGCTAAAACCTGGCTCTCTACTAGTAAATAATAACCTGACCAACTAAAAGCAACTGCTTGACTTAACCCCACATAAAGCTAGTCCACTACAGCCAAACGGGACAATTGCTGAGTATGTTGATGTGTACTCACCCTTGCTTTACACACCGAACCCCCCAGGTTGTCCACGTTGCAACTACTGCTCAGGAGAAGATGAAGTCGTGGAGGAGGACTTCCAGGAGTTCCACGAGTACGATGAGTTCTAGGCGTGGGTTAGTGGCAAACCCCCAGTCGGCTGCCTGTGAAGGCCGTGTGTATCTACGTTTCTTTTTCCGCACTTTGATAACTGTTAAAGACTATGTGGATGTCTCGGACATCATGATGTAATCAACTATTACTATCTTTTATGTTATTATTTGAGCAATGTGTGATGATGTCTAGTTATGTAACTGTTGTGTACGTGAATTGCTGATCCTGGCACGTACATGGTTCGCATTCGATTTGCCTTCTAAAACCGAGTGTGACACAAAAACACGGCAAACCATTTGTTATCGGCATGTTTCCAAGTGTTACAGGAGCTTCGTTAACAGAAAAGCTTCGGCATGGATCAATGGAAGCGTGACGAAGCAAGCTTTGTTATGATGACACTGGAAGGCGACATAAGGAGAAGGTGTTGTTCAAGCTGCTAAGCGCAAATGACAATATTGTCCCTATGACATTTGTAAACCTTGTATGTAATCTTTGAGGGTATGAATGTAATACCGTACAAACTTGTACGATTGCCTATAAATAGATGAATAATACCCCCGTATTGTTCATGCGGGATTGGAATTGCATTCACTCTTTCGCCTTCGAACAAGCCGAAGGTACAAATGTAATGTACATTATGTATCACTTTGTCAATATATGAGATGAATCTTGATGTTGTTTAACATTTTATATGAAATGAATAATCAATATGATGTTACATATGTAGCTATATTTTTATATTTATGAATGATGAAGACTTGTTCTTCATGACCTTTGTCCAAGATCCATTATACCTGAAGGGAGATAATGCTTTGAAGGATGAATGTCTTTAATGTTTAAAAATTGTGTTGCCTTGTTCTTGGTTCACAGCAATCAAAAACAAGTGACCAACAGTGCTTGCCCGAGTGGGACGAGGCGTACAACACTGGCTAGGAATGGCGTCTCATGATACAAGGTCCCTCCCACCACCAAGACAGTTGCAGCCTCGGCAAATACGTAGAAGCATGGATACACACTCTTTTTTATTTAGGTATATAACTTTCAATTAGGCATGATTTCTAACCATCTCATTGATTTTCTTGCAGTCAGCATCACATGGTGGCCAGCCTTGCTCCATCTTCTTAGCATATGCTATGGCCAACAAGGGCAAGGCGATGTCCGATGTCACCTACAACCCAGAGGAGGGGCTCGAGGCATATAGCAACCTCGCCTTCTATAGCCACCATAGTGAGTACACTGCCATGACATAGGAGGTCCATGGGCCAGATTATAATCCAAGGACCGAGGACATTGACGGAGATGTCCTCATGAGGATCAGAGGAGGCAAGACGCATAAGCGATACTGGATTGTCGATGGGGCAATCGACTCGTCGTCCACTCCCACTCTGTCTCAGGTGCGAGCAAGGAGCACGAGCGCGAGCCTAGCCATACAACCTCGGCAGGACAGCTCACATCATCAGATACATCAACTCTAGGTTATTACTTATCTATTCGTTGTTCATTGATTATTATATATATTCTCTTTTCATTATTGTAACACTAAGGGGAAATATTACAGACTCAGCTAGATGATGAGAGGTGGCAACATGAGGAGATGGAGAAGAGGATAGCGGAGATGTTTCAGTACATGCAAAGCTTGGCGTTGTTGGGGGCCTTCGTCCTCCGAAGGTCCTCAAAAACATGATTTGACAATGTTTTCCAAGTGGATTATGTGAACAGATACCTTCGGACTCAGAATTATGAACATGAAGTACGGTCAGGACGAAGCCTGGACCAGACGAAGGACGAGCTGATTACCAAGCTCCACGAAGGATGATGCACAGCCGAAGCTGTGCGCAGGGAAGCTTCGTCGCGATAGCAGAAAGGGGAACCGACTTAAAGATGAAAAGACTACGTGGGCCTTGACAGATTTCCATAAGTCATTAACGAATGTAATGGACATGGATGTAATTTTACTTGGGCTGCGTCCCGCGTCTATAAATAGATGAACAGTACTCCCGTACTGTTCACGCTGACTTGGCATTTGCTTTTGCGTCACGCTTGTACTTTTACCTTCTCTCAAGACCGAAGGTATATTTGTAATTTGAAATCATTTCTATTTCTTCATGTTAATAAAATAGAAATGAGTCTATGATGTTTATATTATATTTCATGCTTTATATGAATCCTTCGTCATTACTTGTTATATTTACGAAGGTATGTCTCTTGTGACCTTCGTCCGAAACTCATTATTTCCCGAAGGGGAATAATGTTTCGAAGGACGAAGGACTTTAACACTTAACACTTTTTATGTTGCCTTGTTCTTAACTCTTAGTATTTGAGAACAAGTCCCCAACATTGGCGCCCACCTCCGGTGAACTCACTTCCACTTCGAGCTTTTTTGAACACCTTCGAAAGCTATAGACCTTCGCCATGGCGCCGAAGAAAGCTTCAGCGACTGGGGCTGCAGCACTGCAACCGCTGGACCACAACCAGGAGACCGTCTCCCTTCGGGAGGCCCGAAGCCAGAAGAGAAAGGCTGTCAGCCCGACGCTTCAGGAAGAAGAGCTAGACCAAGAAATCAGGGATATGGAGATACTACATCAACAGGTGCAGAGAAAGAAGGAGAAGATGGCCCGGCTAGCTGAGTTGCAACGGCAGATAGACGAAGCCTCTGAGGAAGTTCGCCATCTTACTCATGATGAGCAAAACAGAAGGCCTCAGCAGAAAGACCTTCATCAGGAGGGCTTCGTCAACGAAGATGACTGGTATGACAATTTCCATCAGGGAAATTTTGTTTTCGATGATGCTTCTCCTTTGTCCGCTGAGCTGCAGGCTACACCTTGGCCTCCATCCTATAAGCCACCCCAGCTTCCCATGTTCGATGGCCACTCAGACCCGAAGCAGTTCCTGATGAGCTACGAAGCAACAGTGTCTTCGTATGGGGGCAATGCTGCAGTCATGGCGAAGTCTTTCGTTATGGCCGTCAGGAATGTTGCTCAGACCTGGTATTCCTCCCTTCGACCAGGAACGATCACCTCATGGCAGAAGCTGAAGGATATGTTGTTAACCAGCTTTCAAGGATTTCAGATGAAGCCGGTCACTGCACAAGCCTTGTTCCAGTGCACTCAGGACCATGAAGAATACCTTCAGGCGTATGTCAGAAGGTTCTTGCGTTTGAGGGCGCAGGCACCAACGGTGCCCAATGAAATTGTTATCGAAGCCATGATCAAGGGGCTTCGTCCTGGACCTGCAGCCCAATACTTTGCTAGGAAGCCTCCTCAGACTCTGGAGAAGCTGCTCCAAAAGATGGACGAGTACATTCGTGCTGATAATGACTTTCGCCAAAGAAGGGAGGAGGCCTTCAGATTTTCTGAGATGACCAGGGGCTTCAGGGGAAGATTCTATCCGAGGCATGTCAGGTCCATCCACAACACTCAAAATGATGATAAGGGGAGTCAGCAGAACAGGCCGCAGTGCTCCTCACAGGCTTCGGGGCAACAGCAAACTTTCTTTCGGCCACCAGCTCCAAGAGGCAGAGGCGCCAGGGGCTTCGGCGGGAGATTTGGAGATCAACCAAGGAGGACATTTTGCTTATTCTGCGGTGAGAACAAGGGCCATACCACTAGGATGTGCCATGTCACCATCCAGAAACAAAAGGAGCTAGCAGAAGCTGCAGCGCAACAGGGACAGCCGAAGCAGGTCATGCATACTGCTTCGTATCATCAGCCTTACATCCCGGAATATGTGGGCAACCACCCTGCAGTTTCCGTAGCTTCGGCGAGTCAACCTCAAGCTTCATGGCAACAGCCCCCGCCTCCACCTCCGCTGCAGCAAGGCCAACAGCCAGAAGGGAGCCAATATGTTCCTCACCAAAGGGATCTCAGAGAGCAATCTGAAGCTTGCACAGTCAATAGTACTGTGCCAGAATCGAAGCACATTTATTGACAGATATCCTACTTTGATAACAGTTTTTTCCGTTTAAGTTTTATTTTCTGTGTAATAAAGAACATTTCAGTTTTCATATAATAGTTTCGTGGTTGGTTATGAGGAACATCTATCTTCTCCACAGGCTTAAGTTGCTGAAGCTTAAATATTTGCGGTAACAAGGAGGACCTTCGAATTATTAAAAATCCTTCGAAGCAACAAAAAGTCGTTCTAAGGAACGCAGAGTAAGTTGCCGAAGTTACAAAAAGCCGTTCCAAACGGAGCGCAGTGTAAGTTTTTTGCTCCAAAGACGTTCCTAAGGGAATGCAGAGCATACAGCGAAAAGTCAACGCTGATACCGCCTAAGTAAAAGGCGAAGAAGCTCCAAAGACGTTCCTAAGGGAATGCAGAGCTTATACCGCCTAAGTAAAAGGTGAAGAAGCTCCAAAGACGTTCCTAAGGGAATGCAGAGCTTACAAATATATTTTGTGTGTATCTTCGGAACGAATGTCATTTGCATAACATAACATCATCACATCATTTTGCATAGCATAAGCATCATACATCATGTTGCATATGGCAAAAGAAGGGGACATAGTATCAACCTTCGAAAGGATGCTTTGAGAAAGAGCAAATTGTGCAAAGTCACGAGGGAATACAATGATAATCTTCGGAAAATGGCTTCGAGAATGTTTTTACGAAGCATGGATGAGCTTCATCAGAGCAATATCAAAATTGTATGGCTTCGGAGAATGTTTACACGAAGCATGGATGTGATTTATCAGAACAGTTTTAACGGAGAATGTTTTCTTCACGAAGCATGAAAAGAAGGGAAGGTGTTTTTTCGCCGAAGGCTCAAAAATGGTATGTATGTAGAATTTCATGCATCGTAAAGAATTGAATAATGAAAAGGGACTTGTATATTACATTCGAATGTACAAAATATTACAAAGATCACACTTCCAATGTTTTTTCTAATAACATTTAGTCTTCTCTTAATACTGCTTCGGCGGCCTCATTTAGAAGTTGATCAACAACTTTATCCATGATAGCTTCGGCCATTCGTTTAATCTCGTCATCTCCTTTTGTGTGGGGGTCGGCAGTCGATCCAGCAGGTTCTGAGGAGAGAGAACATTTCTTCATTACTATTACAAATCGCGAACAAAGTTTGAAATAAAAATTACAGCACAATAAGAACGACTAATTAATACCTATTTGCCCTTCGGCAGCTTCTGTCACTTTCCTAGCATCATGGATGCCTTTTTCACTCCTTTGAATGATTTCTTGCGCCATTCCTCGGCCGCCGTCGTTCCAGATATCAGTAAAGAATTTGCCACCAACCACGCTTGCTTCGGCCGAGGGGTCTTTAATGTCTTCGGAGGATAAGGTAGCTTCGGACTGAGCTAAAGATTTTACATGCCCGCAACCTTTCTTCTCTAAGACAGAAGCAATTCCCCTGGCGCCCGAAAAAGCGCAGATGTCGCCACGACTACTTAGGATCTCCTCGAAGGCCTCTGCTTCGTGACTAATCCATTCCAGTGGACCTTCGGGATTGCCTCTTGAGAAATTCTCTTCGCTGGAAAAGGCGCCCACGCTGGCGAAGCTGGTTTTAATTTTATTCACGCATTCCATGGATTTTTCGTAGCACTTTTTCTTAGAAGACCGAAGCTCTTCCACGGTTGCCTCCAAATGATCAGCCCATTGGTCGCTGCATTCCCGTCTTGTTTCTTCAAGTATGCGCTCTTCTTTCGCCCGGGCCAGTTGTTTTTGAAGATCTTTAATCTCGCGTTTGTGAGCTTCGGTCTGAATCTTCGCAGCAGCTTCGTCCTTTTTTACCTTGTCTACTAATGAAAGCAGAATTTTGTCTTTTTCTAGAGCTTCGTTTCTCATTTTAATAACTTCTGAACGTAAATTGTTGAACGCAATTTCGTAGCTTTCATCTTCGGCGCTTTTTTGTGCTCTTAATGCGTTGCTTAGAATTAAACCCTATACAAAAAGAATCTATATAAGAACAAAAGAAAGAATTACGTAATAAAATTTTTTTCAAGCGTCTAATTCCCATACCTTTAAGCTATTGTATGCAAGACTGTCTGCGAGATCTTCCTTCGTCATAGCACACAATCCAGCTTCGAGCTTCGGGAAACCCATACTTCTGGCCATCTCCCGGCAGACAGATAGCTCTTTATTATCAGGAAGGCAGTACAGGAAGTCATCTTCATTAGTCCCGTTAAACACTACTGCCCCCTTCGGATATTTTAGCTCTCTGGCATAGTAGTTAGCTTCGTAAGTTTCCTCTTCGGATAATTTCTTCCCCGAAGCATGTCGCACGATGTAATCGCATGTGCTGGAAGGAGCTTCGGGGGCGGTAATGTCAATTTCTTTGACCAAGGTTGGTTCTGATATTTTCTCGGTATCCAAAGATTGTTTCTTCGTGGGCTCTGAAGGCCCAGCTTCAGCTTCAGCTTGTTGTTTCGAAGCTTCAGCAACTTCAGCTTCGGTAGACACCTCAGCAACTTCAATAGTCCCTTTTGGAGTTGTGCTTGAAGACTTAAATGTCTCCAAAACATCTAACACGTTCACCATTCTTTTTCTTCTCGGGGTCACCGACGGCCCCTTTTGATTTTTTGTTGTTTCAACAGTTGCTGAAGGACTTAAGATTTCCGATATTTTTCGCTCTTCAATCTTCGGTTTTTCTGCTTTTTCTGCCAGAAGCGCTTCAGTTTTCTCTTCTATCTTCGGCACTGGAGCTGGTTCTGTAGCTTCAGAGGCCAAAGAGACTTCACCAATAAATTTTGGCACTATGGCCGGCTCAATAAAGCGCGCTCGGTGGGTGAGCACCTTCATCTTTTTCCTTTGCGGCGCTGGCTCACTAGTGGCACTTGTGGTAGCTTCTGTCGCAGGAGAAGGAATTTTTCTTTTGCGACCCAGTACCGGATAATGATAGTCAGGGTAGACAAACCCGACTGCGTCGAATACTCGGTTGAGCCTTTTCTTCTTTCGGCCTCCGAAGGCTGCTGATAACGCAGTATTTTCGGCCTTCGAATATGCCCCAAGCAGTTCGTCACTTAATGTTTCAATGCTTTTCAACCAGTCATCATCAGGTTCAACAAATTTATCTGCATATTTGAATGTGTATTTCAGTCTGACCAGTCCGCCTTCGTTGGAATCTTTGATGGTCTCCTTCGGCATTTCCCACTTTTCTGCAAGTGGCCACACCCTGAAAGCAATGTGCTCTTGGACTAAGTCCCTTGTCCCAATGAAAGAGCAGATTACGCCGAAGGCCCTTTGGCATTCCTCGGCCGCTTCATCCATTTCAACCTTCGGCCTTCGAAGTCCGAAGCGTTGCCAGATGGGGCGCATAATGATACTCTTGACATTTTCTTGCGCTGTTAAGTCATTCCTTACATAGAACCATTCAGTCATCCAGGCTCCGGGCCACCTCTTCCGAAAAGTTGGCACAGGGCGGCTTGACCCGGAGCGGGCACCGAAGCTGTAGCACCCAAAATTGTTGTGATATTGTTCTTTTCCCCAGGGCTTCGTCTCATATAACAACTCATGAATGTTGCAAAAACTTTTAGCATTTGGTTCTAAACCTTGGCTTCTTGCAGCCCAGACAAACATCCCCATTCTTATGATAGCTTCGGGAGTAAGTTGATGAAGGTAGACTTGAAATGTTTTTAGTACCTCAACAACAAAGTTGCTTAGCGGGAATCGAAGCCCAGCCTTGAGAAAGCTTCGGAAAATTACAACTTCATCTTCTTCGGGGGTGGGAGAAGTCTTTTCTCCAGCATCAGCCCTCACAATAGATATATCTCGAAAATACCGCCCCCTCATATTATCAATATGGCTCTGCTTGATAGTAGTTTTCCCGAAAACCGTGTGACTTGGTCGCCATGGTCGATCTTCGGATTCTTCCCCACCACTTTCTACATCAAAACTGTCGCTGTCATCAGTATCTTCGGACAAACCTTCAAGAATTTCCTTGGTGATTTTCTCTGTGTTGGTTTCCGCCATCGCTATAAGGAACCCCAAGTTCTTCTCTTCGTCTAGGCTCAGCTTCGTCTCGGCAGCGATCTTCTTACCTTCAGACATCTTCGGAAGCGCTGAAAAACTATTTTCAAGGCCGAAGCTTTAAAAACAACAAGATCAGCAAATCTTAGTGCACAAGAGCTAAAAATGTAGTGGGCCGAAGCAGATGGCAAGAGCGTGTACCAAATAAGTTTGCGGTATGATCTTATTTATACGCCCAGGGCGTTGAAAATTGAAAGACCCCACTTGTCAGTGAATGTTGCTATTCTAGCAAAGGGAAGGTGTTTTTTCGGACCTTCGGCTCAAGGCCTTCGTCCATATCACAATCTGAATTTATTATTAACAAATTAATATTGCGAGGGGCTACTGTTGGGGGCCTTCGTCCTCCGAAGGTCCTCAAAAACATGATTTGACAATGTTTTCCAAGTGGATTATGTGAACAGATACCTTCGGACTCAGAATTATGAACATGAAGTACGGTCAGGACGAAGCCTGGACCAGACGAAGGACGAGCTGATTACCAAGCTCCACGAAGGATGATGCACAGCCGAAGCTGTGCGCAGGGAAGCTTCGTCGCGATAGCAGAAAGGGGAACCGACTTAAAGATGAAAAGACTACGTGGGCCTTGACAGATTTCCATAAGTCATTAACGAATGTAACGGACATGGATGTAATTTTACGTGGGCTGCGTCCCGCGTCTATAAATAGATGAACAGTACTCCCGTACTGTTCACGCTGACTTGGCATTTGCTTTTGCGTCACGCTTGTACTTTTACCTTCTCTCAAGACCGAAGGTATATTTGTAATTTGAAATCATTTCTATTTCTTCATGTTAATAAAATAGAAATGAGTCTATGATGTTTATATTATATTTCATGCTTTATATGAATCCTTCGTCATTACTTGTTATATTTACGAAGGTATGTCTCTTGTGACCTTCGTCCGAAACTCATTATTTCCCGAAGGGGAATAATGTTTCGAAGGACGAAGGACTTTAACACTTAACACTTTTTATGTTGCCTTGTTCTTAACTCTTAGTATTTGAGAACAAGTCCCCAACAGGCGTCGTATCCGGTTTTGCTCCTCCACCTTTGTTGTTCCCTGCAGCTGACCCTGCTCAGTTCCATACTCCTATGAGTATCAAAATTCTAGTCCTGCATGATATATATTCATATGGTCTGATACATGCAATACCATCTCTATGCAGGGACAATCAGCGACATCGAATAATCCTCGTGGATCGCTTAGCCCTTCGTCGAACTAGTCTAGCCGCCCACCTCGCTGATATACTTTGTGGACACGATATTATGTTTGTTGGTGTTGTTAATACTTTGTGAGATAACTTGGTCTAAACTTGCTGATGTTAGTAATACTTTGTGAGATACTTGAGACCTATGTTTGTGGGTGTTGGAGACTTATGTTTGTGTCTAAACTTGTTTGATATGGTGACATTTGTGAGATATGTGGTGTGTATGATGTATGTGATAATTCTGTGATATATCTTTTGTTTTTTGGATGGAATAATAAAAACAAATAAAAAGGGGCATTCTGGTCACTTTGCCGAGTGTAACACTCGGCAAAGAGGTACTTTGCCGAGTGCCATGATCATAGTACTCAGCAAAGAAGGCACACCTAGGAACCAGTAAAGCTTCTTTGTTGAGCATTGTGTCCAAGGTACTCAGCAAAGAAGCAACCTTTGCTGAGTGCCTCCTAATACACTTGATAAAGAACTTGTCAAAGGGGCCCGTTGGTGCTCTCGTTGCCGAGAACTAGCCTAGCTGGCACTTGGCAAAGAGGAAGCCTTTACCAAGTGTTGGGTAGGACACTCGGCAAAGGCTCTGTAACCATCACTTAGCCCCGTTATGACGACTTTTCTTTGTCGACTACCCAAAAAAAGTACTCGGCACAGAAGCCATTGCCGATGTACAGTTCTTTGAGACTTCTTTGCCGAGAGTCACACTCGACAAAGACTTCGCCAAGTGTATTCTAGGCTTTGCCGAGCACTCGGCAAATCAGCTATGTCCGAAAGTGCACCTAACCAACATAACAAACATATTTTTTGCATTTTATTAAAACAAAGACTACCCATGTCTATACTACGCTATTAAGACACAAAAATATGCGTCCACAGGTTCCATGCCCCTGCTCTGACGCCCACCGAGCCTCGAGTCAAGCGTCATCCTGCACCTCTCCCCTTGTGCCCGCTCCCTTTCTCAGTCAAGCGTCTCCACGCTCAATGCCCTCACTGCCTCCCCCTATGCCTCCGCTCCACCTCCCCATTCGCCTCCGACCTCACTGCCTTCCCCCTAACCTAGAATAGGATCTTCGTGATCGACACATCCATCGACCACATCAATCCTATCCGAAACCAAGCAGCGAAGAAGGTGAGATGAACTTGGCTACTCAAGGCAGAACCCAGAGAGAGCACCAAACTGCAACAAAAAGCCTGACGTCCTCCTATTCTCGTTGGCGATGGGAAAGACCGCCGACACTCAGCCCTGCCTAAGGAACACCCATCTGGTCGCCTTGTTTGCCTCCTCGCTGTGTTTCGCCCCTCCCGCGTCGGGCCCCACCCACGTCGGGCCCCTCCCCGTCTAGACCGTCTTCCCCACCTCCCTCGCTGGTCTCGTCATCAGGAACCATGGCCGCCTCAAGAAGCATCCCTCCCTGTCCACCAAGCATCACGCTGCCGATTTACCTTCGCCTTACCCTCCCCCTTCCACTCCCACCTCGCCATCACTGTCCCCACTAACTCAGTCTCTGCCTCTACCGATGACCGTCATCGCAGTCTCACCGTTGCATCGGCCCAGGCCCAACCTTCTTTCGGCCTAGCACTCACGCTACACCAAAGGCTGTGGCTTTGGCCTAGGCCTGGGCTTCCTCACGGTCAACGGTGTGGCATCCCTCGGACTCCTCGTGATATGGAGCAAGGTGTTGTTATGGAACTGCCCTTTCTGCTATGCAAGAAATGCAGAAACTAATGGATAAATCTGGTGCAACAATTTTCACCCATGTAATTATTTTCCCACCTTTTCCCATTTCATTACGCCTTTCAATGGCTAGGCTTCATTAACAAACAAATTTAAATACTCTATTAACATCATTTAGCCCCTCATATTGCCAAGGCAACATGGTCATTTGTTATAATCTTTCACTATAAAGCACATAGATCATAAGAGTATTGCTAAGAATTCTACCAATCAAATCAATACACACTACAGGAAAACGGAAGACTTCTGATGACTGTATTATTTCTGATAGTCTGACGGGCAGCCTTCAGAAATAACATTTGCCTCCAACGACTTCAAACGACCCTCGTACATTAACTTATGTCCAATGACTTACCTACCAGTGATAAATGTTTTTACCACAGGATCACCTGTTCATGTTTGATAGGAACACTTTTAGAAAGGACACGATTGTGACGAGGGGACCACCCAAGCGTCTTAGTGGTCTAGAGATTCTCGTGAGACTTAATAATTTGAAACTAAATGAACATGGAAATCGATTTGAAGGTTTTGGAACTGAGCATAATTGGACTCACAAATGTGGTCTATGGGAACTCCCTTATGTGAAAGCCTTGATTCTAATGCATAACATTGATGTCATGCACCAAGAACGAAATATAGGTGAAAGCATTATCAGCACTTGCCTGAATATCACTAAAAACAAAAGACAACCCTAAGGCTAGAAAAGACTTGGCCTTAATTTGTAGTTGACCAACTCTGGAGCTAGGAGAGAACGAGAAGAAGCCACGTGCTCCTTACAGTCTTAAACCTAAAAGGAACAAACAATTGTTGAAATGTTTGAAAAACATAAAGTTCCCAGATGGTTACGCCATGGGCTTTAGAAGGTCTGTGAATTTGAAGACGGGCAAGTTTTCCAAGTTGAAGAGTCATGACTACCACATAATAATGGAACGACTCCTTCATGTTATGTTCCATGGTTTTGTAAAAAATAATGTGTGGAAAGCGTTAGCGAAGCTAAGCTACTTTTATAGATATCTTTGTGCTAAAGAAATAAAGAAAGAGATGATGGAGAATCTTGAGCAACAAATATCGGTTTTGGTATGCAAACTTGAAAAAATATTTCCTCCGGGTTTCTTCAATCCGATACAACATCTACTTATTCACCTACCATACGAAGCTAAGGTAGGTGGTCATGTCCAGTATAGATGGATGTATTACATTGAAAGGACACTAAAGAAGCTACATGCAATGGTTGGTAATATGAGACGAGTTGAAGGGTGCATCGCGGAGGAATTCAAATACAAAGAGATAGCATTGTGCACGGGCCTATACTTTGCAGAGGAACACAATGTTAACACTTCTGTGTTGCGGTTTCATGTCGACGAGCCCCCTTGTGGTGATCTCGAAATTTTTCAATGGAGGTGCAAAACTGTAGGACCAAGCACAACATACCATTTCACCAATGATGAATGGAAGACTGTTTTACTCTACATGTATAACAACATGGAAGAGATGAACCAGTTCTCCTATAAGTGCAAACTTAATTTTTAGTCATTGTCGCTATCGTAGTTTTTCATATCCTAATAGGTTGTTTCCTTGTACTAACAGTGAATTTGATTCTCAAATTGTATGTCTGGTCGTGAACGTGATCAGATTCATTGAGAGGGAAAAGATGGGGGACCTAATTTCTTGTGTTGGTTTCATGATTATGTAGATATGAATGACAATATACAACCAGACCTTCAACAATTGTCCCTAGGAGAAGTAACTGTCAGACGTTATGGTCAGTACGATGTCAATGGTTTCCGTTTTCGTTCTACAAGGTTCGAAGATGCTCATCTCTTCCAGCCACAACCAATTCCGGAATTGTAAGTAAAGTTATCGATGATGAAGGGAAGGTGACTAATTATTATGGAGTCATTAATGATATACTCGAGTACAAGTTTTTTCGGATATAAACAACTCAAAGTGGTGTTCTCGATTGTGATTGGTTTACTCCCAATAGTGCAACGCGAGAAAACCAATATGGCATGGTGGAAGTCAAACACAATGATCGATTACAAGGCCACGACACTATAATCATTGCCCACTAATGCGAGCAGGTGTATTATATGACATATCCATCTCAGAAGAAGAGTTTGGTTGATTGGAGGGTAGTGTACAAAGTTAATCCTCGTGAAAAACTATATGCTCCTAGTGAAGTTGGTTATGTTGAAAGTCAAATCGAACAGGAAGTGGGGGCTGCTGAGATTTTCCAAGGCAACGAACTTACGAGCACGTTTAATGTACAAATTGAAATGTTGGAAGAATCTTTACTAGGCCATCAAAATGATGTAGACATTCCTCCAAAAAGAAAACGAGTGTCGAGAAAGAAGAAAGCTACTTGACGTCCATTGAATCGACAGAAACAACTCGATCCTGATTTTGATTACGATTACAATTGGCGAGTATTGATCATTATTTGTTTCATTTTTACTTTGTTTTTTGTATTTCATATTTTCAATTGATGTACTAACTTGTTTTTTTAAAAGAGGATGTCAAAGAAAATGAGGTCTTCTGATCGTAGTTTGCTTGGGACGAGGAGCAGCTCGAAGAGTGAGGATTCAGTGTTTCAGGGCACTGGTTCTTCCATGAGCAGACATAGAGCGCTGGTAGAACATTTGCCTCCAGACGATCTACACAATTTAAGTTGCTTGATAAATTATATTATGTAAGTTACTTAATGTTGCATGATGTAAGTTACTTGTTTCATAGGATGTTGAAATCGAGCGACGGTCGAGAG
This sequence comes from Zea luxurians, assembly GCA_029449295.1. Taxonomy (NCBI): domain Eukaryota; kingdom Viridiplantae; phylum Streptophyta; class Magnoliopsida; order Poales; family Poaceae; genus Zea; species Zea luxurians. The sequence goes on along the minus strand of JAOPSE010000001.1, from coordinate 92,859,740 downwards.
AAGATGCTACAGTTGGCGTGGTGGTAGAGGACCATACAGGAGATGATGATGGAGATGATGCTGGAGACGATGCTGGTGGATATTCAGCGGGTGTGAATTCTGGTGCTAGTGGAAATTCCACAACTGTGTCTGGATCTTCTCGAGTTAGGAGAACAAAAAAGCTGCAATTTGTTGGACCACCTCCGTAACTTCCACTAGAGTCTCGAGTTTTGATAAAACCAAGTGGAAAGTGAGTGACATAGTCTTTGTTTAATTGTGTAACACTCCAAAATTCTATTCTGAGTAAATTAGGAAAACTCATTTCGTGATTTAAATAAATATGTTTCCAAATAATAGATTACCTAAATGATTCGTATGTGAACTATCCTTTGTGTTAAATATCTATTTAAAAAAGAATTAAGTTAAACTATCTCTTAATATAGATTTTACATAAACAATTAAATTCTTTTAAATAAATATGTGAAGATTATAGATTTATTTTATTGCACTTCTAAAATGTGGCTATGTGTTTGATTTATTTTCTTTAAATATTATTATGGTAAAAACATCTTACATGAATTATTCCTACTAAATTTCATTTTCTTAAATAGATATTAGTTAAAAAATGTTTTCCATTCATGTTGAGTTTTTGTTTGTTATAATTTATGCTCGAAATAGAAAATTTAACTTAGGTCTAAAGTAGACATGAATTTTAAAATTGAAATAGAAAGCAAAAATTATAAATAAAATATAAGCTAATATAATGTATCCATGTATGTTTGGTTGGTTTATTTGTACACGATGTCATTTAGGTAAAGTTGATACAAATTAGGATATCACAATATGATATTTAAGAAAATACTCTTTTCAACTCATGTGTAACACCCAAAAAATTAATTTAAAATTTTTAAATAAAAATATATTCTAAAATTTATTGAAATTGGAGGTCTAATATGAATAGTACAAATTAACAATAATATTATTGAAATAAAAGAGACATGTTAGTTCCAAACAGATAAGATAAGATTCTAACAAATAAGTATTAGATTAGATTTGTCATGTAACCACCCACCTCCCTGTCTATATAAATATGTGTCATCCTAACATCTCAGCCATCAAACCATAGACTTATCTTCTTTATAGCCTCGCAGCAGCGCCGCCATCCAAGCCACAACAGCTCACTGCCAGGTAAGCTCGTAGCCATAAGCTGCAATGACCAACTCGTCAAAGTTCGAGTTCCTTTCCAACACTAGCGAGCAATTTCTCTCTTTCTGTTCATCTTCTGGGCAACCTAGAACATCGTCGTGATTAGCTCGGTGATAGCTTCGTCACCACGTTTTTGGTTCGTCGATCAGATCTGTGGTTCATCATCTATATGTGAAAAAAATCGAGATGTCCAGCAGCAACGCGAGATCGAAGGGCTTGATTGGAAGGTAAGTTGGTGGTAGGTCAATGGTCTTTCCTGCATGATAGTCTTAGCGCTTCCCACCTAATAAATAACCACCACCACATACCCTTTTACATGCAATACTGTTATACTACACAAATTTAATAGTAGATACAATCATGATAAGTTGACAAGAGTAAGGTCATGCCTTTGTAAACAAACCTTTCCAACCTTTAACGAACTGGTCTAACCAATCAGATTGCATCATGTCACCTATTTCTGTGTAGCCCACTAATTTATTAAAAAATATGATATCTTCTAGGTCAAATAATTTGTCTTAATTTGTTCAAACTATGTTAGGTTCATATTAATTTTGCGTGTACGTAGTAATAATATTGTTTTAATCATACCACATGTTTTAAATAATTAATTAATTATTTGTTTGTTTAATTACTGTTAATTAGCTAGACAATCTAGTTAATCTAATTTATAGTTGTAACCTACTCTTATTATAAATAGTTGTTAAAATGATTAATATCAACTAAAATATTTTGATTTAATACATTCTTAATTTAAATCCAAAATCTATTAGATTTATTGTGCCTAAAAATACTGTTTTACTCATAACTTCTTTGTTTTAACTCCGATTTTAATATTCTCAAGCATACGATCTCGTATCATCACGTAGAATATTCTTATGCAGTTTGTTCATATGCTTTGGTGTAATTTTACCATATCCATTGTTTGCTTGCTTATATGTTTTGTTATGGGTAGAGGCAAGGTCACAAGGAATCTGGAGCCCAACTTTTGGCCAAGTAATTAGTAAAGCTAGGCAGAGATTATCTTACCCGAAAGGGCAAGCGAGGAGTGCGTCGCTGCAGATATAGGGAGGTCCTCGGGTCGAACTATCTGTAAAGCTTTTCGGACGAGGGATTCCTATTATTCCTTCTTCCTGACACCGTAGCGGGTTTTCTCGAACTAGTGGAACTTTGGAAAGGTCTTGTAGTGTTACCTTGTCTCGCCTCCTTGGTAGAGGTGTATGAGATTCATGACCCCGTGACAAATGGGTATCATAGCTTGTGGGTACAAATGTGCAACCTCTGAAGAGTGTAAAACTGGTATATTAGTCATGCTCATGGTCAACTGCTAATAAAAATTTGACCAACTTGTTAAAAGCAAATCTCAGCCTTAACCATTCTCTTTGGTAAGCCTTACGCTTCACATTAGCCCCCATTGTAAGTGAGCTCATGCACATTATTCCCCACAACTTGTTGAGCGATGAACGTATGTGAGCTCACCCTTGATGTACTCACCCCTAGGACAAGAATATGTATCGCAATATGAGGAGCACAAAGGATGCCGCGATGAGTTCATGAGAGGTCTAGGCCGTCATCTCCCAATCAACTATGGTTGTAGAGGATCGTTGTCTTCATATGGTGTAATTATTTAGTTATTTTGTATAGAACCTGTACTATATAATAAAGTTGTGACATTCATTTCTGTACCATGAGTCATCATATGTGTGAGACTTGATCCTAGCACACATTTGATTCATGCTGGGGTTTGTCCTTAAATCCGGGTGTGACAAATTGTTATCACAAGTTATGTATTTATTTCTACATTGTTTTGTGCTTGCAGGACTTGGATCGACGACTCGTTCATAGGCATAGGAAACTACAGGCAGGTGAACATGGTCATTGGTAATCTTGTTCGTCTCCATTGGCCTGGTCTTGTGACTTTACCCAGTGGCGAGTCTATCCCCTCCACCACTTGGGAGCATTATCGCTATGGTGTCTATAGAATGTTTGGCAACACACATGCACTAGTTTGGGATGCATTATGGGTATGAATTTTCTTTACTAATTTCGCTATCTCATGGTTGCTTGTATGATATAACATTGTTTTTTTGTAGAAATGGTACAAGTTGCCGGAAGATGGGTCATACGATCTGAATATTCGTTACGTGTTTGAGTATAATGCGAACGATGTTGTTGCAGATGCAATGTACTATGCACGACTTCAGCTATAAAGGCATGGTACAGGGTAAGTGATGATGACCAACCGATGACGAAGGCCAAGTTGGAGTAGTCATCAATTTACCTTATGGAGGAGCAATACCTTGAGGTAAACAAGTTGTTGCATCTTCTATCTTTTTGCTAATTCTTATTTTGGGTACATGTTAATGCATCAATTTGCTTGATTGAAAAACATTTCATGTAGGTGTCTATGCCTTGGATGGCCACCTGATCAGAGGGTTATCGGGCCTTGTGTAGGTGGTGGGCTTCCCCTCAGTTTCCTGCCATGTTCGAAAGGAACAGGGGAAACCGTCGTACTGAGTCGTTCCACAACTACGATGGCGATGGACATGTGCGCATGGCTAAGCAAATGGTATGTCATATTATGTTGTAACATCGAAATACATAGAAATGTGTCATTCTAACTTGTATGTACATGAAGTCAAAACCGGTCATATGCCCACGGATGTGGAGGTGTATATGCAAGGGTATAGGGGTTCTGATCCTCAGAAACCTAATGTTTTATGCACGCAGACAGCCACCGATTGTCTAATGTGGTTTTGGTACTCTAGTATGTGTTTATGCATCAACTTGATGATGCACTTATATTTGGTATGTTTGCCTCCAGGCTTCTTATGGACAGGAGATGGTTTAGCACCTTGGGCAGGACTACGACTCGAGGAGCCAGCTAATCGACCCTCAGGCAGCATATGCTAGCGCAGGAGGACAAACCCATGGACAGTGACAGTATTTCATTTACTCTACTATGCTTGTGATTGAACTAAGTCCATGGTTTACTCTACTAAGTCCATGGTTTACTCTACTAAGTCCATGGTTCACTCTTGTAGGTTGGGTATTTTTGATTCTACGATTGATTCTATGGAGCTGAGACGCCATGGACGATAGTCCGCATCCTCGTCTTCGGAGGCGTCCCAATCTCGATCCTCCGCCCAAGACATATAGATTGCAGTGTTGCATCAGTAGGTAGATTGTCAGTCATCAAGCAGTTTTAAGGCAATAGATGGAGTACTAGAGGCAGAAAGCTGAGTACCAAAAGAAGGACGAGTAGTATTAGAACCTCATGGCCTAAAATCGAGCTCTCCTCTCGGTAAGTTCAAGTAACATTTTATTTGTAACAACTAAAACACATGATGTGTACCTTATTTTCTCAACAATTGCTTTCATATAATTTGTAGCAATTGGCACAACAAGCGGGCCTACCGATGCCAACATTTGGGATGCCGCCTCCAGACCTTGCACTGCCGCAAGCAATACTATCACCTCCACCACAATTCCATGTGGTATGTACATATATGTGCGTACGCTATGTTCATATATGCCCTTATGTGTTAAAATGAAGAACTTAGTGGTTACTATCTCATGTGCATGTGTTACAGGGCTTTGAGACACATCCATCTTTAGTTACCACACCTGGAGATGCGTCTGGTCAAGATGTTGCCTCAACTTCTTGGGTGAGCAACATTTGCAACACCTAGAGTCCAGCCGGAGGAAGTGGCTACATCTCCAACCAACTAGGTGACGGATATGTGTGACAGTTGTTGAACTGTGTTTGATTTGGAACTATGTCAATGTTGATATCAAAGAATATGTGAATGTCGAACTATGACGATATTATGTGAACGATGTTGAACTATGTGTGACAGATGTTGAACTATATGTGATGTTGCAATGTGTTTGTGAATGTGAATTGATGTTTGAGAATGTGAATGTGTGGTTGTATATGAAATCTGTGTATATAGGAAATATGTGTATTTTTGTCCCTGCTAGAAAGTCTTATGTCCGACGGCTATTAAATAGCCATCGGACATAAGACTGCCTTAAATCCGAGGGCCACTTGAGGCCGACGAACATAAGACTGCCTTATGTCCAATGACCTGAATAAAGCGATTAGACATAACAACTGTGGGGCCCACGAGTGACCGTTACGGCCATTAACTGTTATAAATGTCGACGACCTTTTACAACCGTCGAACATAAGCTATTTCTGACGGTAGCCGTCGGAAATAGCACTATTTCCAACCCGTTACGACCGAGGGACGACTGCCATCGGATATAAGCTGATGGCCGTCAGAAATAAGTAATGTCCGATGGTTTAGGCCTTATTTTCGACGTCTTTGGCCGTCGAAAATGTTACATTTTACTGTAGTGACTGTAAAAGTTGTTGGTGCACAGCGACAAAAGCCAGTACGTGTGTCGGGTTCAGGCGCATGCTGATTACTTCGACCTTGTTGTGGAAGGTTTCAATGGTGGTGGTTGGTTGTCCAGCAGATGTGACCAGTAGAAATTGCAACAACGCAACACCTCCTTCTCATACTCAGGATTCAGGGATCCTGTACAAGGAAGCAGCCTCCTACACCATCTGTTGGCACCGATTCGGGCGCCAATCACTACGTTCAGAACCGGCGGTGGTGCTCTGTGCACAGTCACGGACGGTCCACAGCTAGGGGCTGAACGGTCCACGACCTGGCATAGGGCTCGGGTTTCCTGCCTGACGGGTCAGACGGTCCGCGCCTATAGGCTGGACGGTTCGCGAGTGCGCAGGGGCGGCGGAGTTCGCCGATAGCGCCTGAATCTCGCTCCTAGGTGGGACCCCGTCGGGGAGGAGAGATCCTAGGTGTCGTCTAGGGTCGACAGGCCACCCTAGACACTTCTAATCGACATAGAGCCTAAGAGAAGCGAAGAATTTGGGGATTGAGAGGCTAAACTAGAACTAAACTAGAACTACTCCTAATGTCGGAAGTAAGAACGAGAGATAAACTGATTATTGATTCGATTGATGATGTTTAATCGGTTGTATTCCTCTATATTTGTAGAGGAGGGGCTGGACCCGTCACAAACAAATCTCCTGAGTTAATTCCGCGTATCTAGCTAACAACTGTAGCAAGAAACTAGGAACCCTAACTGACTCTGCTCGCGCGTGGACCGTCCGCACCACCAGTGCAGATCGTCTGCACGGTCAATCTGATATCCAACATATGCCCCCCTGCCTTTTAGCGGAGCTGAGCGAACCAAAAGCAACTAACTCGATGTGATCACATCGGTTTTCTTAGGCATCTTGCCACATACTAGGATGATACTGCTTGAGGAAACGCCCATTTAACGCCTTAGGCAAGGCTTTGCCTTGTAATGTTTGCAATAAGTAGGCATTACCTGACATCACCTGCGTGACTCTGTAAGGGCCCTCCCAGCTTGGTGACCATTTCACAAACTTCCGGTCTTTGCTCCTTAGAGTTAGGACAGTCTTCCATACCAAGTCTCCTACGTGAAATGATTTAGCCTTGACCTTCTTGTTGTAAGCTTTGGCGACCATGATCTTGTCCTTTTCTATTTCTCCTAAGGCTGTCACTCTCTTGTTGGTCACTTCATCAATATTGTCCATCATTGAATTATAATAATCACCGATAGTCAGATCATTTTGCTTGGCGAACATGACAACATTTAAACTTATCTCTACAGGTAACACTGCTTCCTGCCCATAAACAAGCTCAAACGGAGATACTTTAGTAGTATGGTGTTTAGATATTCTATGAGACCATAAAGCTTCGGACAAAATCCTATGCCAATGCTTAGGATGATCAGATATCTTCTTTTTTATCAGGCTAATCAATGTCCTATTACTAGACTCGGCATGTCCGTTGGCCTGAGCATAATACGGAGATGAATTGAGTAACTTAATTCTATATAATTCAGCAAACTCACGTACCTCCTTTGACATAAAAGAAGCCCCCTGCTCTATAGTCAAAGTCTGGGGAATGCCGAATCTATGAATAATATGCTCAGTTATGAACTCAATTACCTCCATGTGTGTCATGTTCTTCAGAGCAACGGCTTCAGTCCATTTGGTAAAGTAGTCAGTGGAAACTAACACGAACTAATGCCCTTTTGATGACGAAGGATGAATCTCTCCTATAAAGTCCAATCCCCATCCTCTAAAAGGCCAAGGCTTAATGATAGGATGCAATTCGGCTGCAGGGACCAACTATAAGTCGCCAAATTTTTGACATACTTGGCATCCTTTGTAGTACTTGAAACAATCAGCTATAATGTTAGGCCAATAGAAGCCAGACCTTTGCAATAACCACTTCATCTTTGGAGCCGATTGATGGGTACCACAAATCCCTTCATGTACTTCGGCCATGGCTAATATAGCATCACCTGGGCCCAAGCATTTAAGCAGGACATCGTTGACTGTTCGACGGTAGAGTTAATCACTCGTTAAAACATACTTGAAAGTTGTACGTTGAACGTTCCTATCCGTCCTAACACTGGGATTTTGTAGATAATTAATTATGGGTGTCCTCCAATCGCTTGCATCGTCTTCATTACCAGCCAGATCAATCAGGAGAACTTTCCTGGCAACCCCGGACGGACCGGAGCCCTCACCCGGACGGTCCGCGACCTGGGGAATTGGCCCTGTACCGGTTATCAAATTTTCAGCATCATGAAATTTCCCTCGCTTTATCCGATAACCTGATGCATCTTGTGCTAAATTGTTAGCTCTGTGATTTTCAACTCTAGAGATGTGTCGAATGCTGAATTCGTCGAAAGAATGAATTATGCCCCAATATTTTTCAACGTAACTATTTAGAGTACCATCAAAACATTGATACTCTTCTAATATCTGTTGGACAACCAGCTGAGAATCACCAAATGCCTTCACATGTTTTACTCCCATACAATTTAAAAGTTCCAAGCCGAACAAAAGGGCCTCATATTCGGCTTGATTGTTAGTGCAATAAGTTTTTAATCGGCTAGAGAAGTCAAAGGAGACATCACCTGGTGAAACAAGCACGATGTCAATTCCTTGTCCTTCATTCCAAACCGATCCATCAAAATATAAAGTCTAGGGTGTAACAGTGAGGTATGATATGTCTAGTATATGAATATCATCAATCCGATGTTCTACAATAAAATCTGCTATGACCTGGCCTTTCATAGATTTCAATGGTTCATAGGCCAAGTCATATTCTATGAGTGCATAAGCCCATTTACCAATTCTACCACTCATAATCGGGTTTTGCAACATGTATTTGATCACATCAGTTTGACCGGAAACGGTGCAATGACTAGACAGCAAATAACATCTACACTTGGTGCACGCATAAAACTTGCATAAGCATAACTTCTCGATGAAAGTGTACCTCGTTTCAGCATCCACCAGTCTCCGACTTAGGTAGGTTACCACATGCTCCTTTCCTTCGGTCTCTTGCGTTAGAACAGCTCCAATAACTTTATCTTCAGATGCAATGTATAATTTGCATGGTACTCCTACTTGTGGCGCTTTTAACACAGGAGCCGAAGATAAATACTTTCTAATGAGATCAAACGCTTCCTGTTTTTCTGCCCCCCAGGTGAATTTTACATCATTTTATGTCGAAGGATGTGAGTGAAGGCATCAATCTTCCCAGCTAGGTTAGAAATAAACCTTTGTAAATAATTTACTTTGCCGAGGAACTGTTGCACTTCAAGCTTAAAGGTCGGAGGTCCCACATTCCGAATGGATTTAATCGGTCAGGGTCTATCTCTATACCATTGTCATGAATGATGAATCCTAAGAACTTACCAGCCGACACTCCAAAAGCACATTTACGTGGGTTCATTTTCAGACCATACCGACGCATTTTATCAAAGGCTTTGCGCAAATCAGCTATATGAGAACTAAACTCAGCCGATTTGACTACAATATCATCAATGTAGACTTCCACAGTGTTTCCCAACAGCTCATGAAAGATCAAATTCATAGCCCTCCGATAAGTAGCACCAGCATTTTTCAGACCAAATGTCATGACAACCCACTCAAATAAACAAATGAAGCCTAGACATATCTTCTTCGGCCATGAAAATCTGATTATATCTGGTATTACCATCAAGAAAGCTAATAATTCTATTTCCTAACGCATTATTGATCAACGTGTCGGTTATGGGCATGAGATATTCATCTTTAGGAGTTGCTCTATTCAAATTGTGAAAATCAATGCATACTCTGAGCTTACCTGATTCTTTCTTCTCCACCGGCCCAATATTGGAGACCCACTCTACGTATCTGCAAGGTCTAATAAAATTAGCTTCTAGCAGTCAGTGAATTTTGTCCTTTATTCGTGGTAGTAGGTTTGGACGAAATGTTCTAGCTTTCTTCTTGAAAGGTCTGAAACCAGACTTAATAGGCAGCCGATGCTCTACTATCTCTCAGCTTAATCATGGCATCTCAATGTAATTCCAAGCAAAGCAATCAGAATATTCTTTCAATAGATTGATCATTTCATCTCTAGGATCGGTCTCCAGGGTTTTGTTCACAAAAGTCGGCCTTGGAGTTTACCATCTCCTATATCGATCTCGTCCAAAGGATTGACCGATGTAAACCCCTGTCCTAATTTGTCAAGATCTCTAAATTCCTCTATAATGTCTCCCACAGAGGAATTAGATGATCTATGTGTGACGGTGGATCGTCCGATCTCGAGAGTCAGACCGTCCGCGACACTGGTTTTATGCTTTGGTGGTTGCTCAGCCTTAAAAGCCGAACTGTTCGACGACAGACCGGACCGTCCATCCTAAGAGGCCGGACCGTCCACGACCAGAGACTCATTCATTCTGTATGCACTCATCATTTAAACTTTATTTAGGATTCAGCTGATTCTCCATCGGCTCTAGCATTACAGGAATGAATCCTTTTTTATCTATACTTATGAACTAATAATCAGAAAAATCTACTCATGTGAGACATGTAGCAGTCTCATAGGTCTAGAGTACATGTGTTGGTACCCTGAAACTAGGGTACCCCTTACTACAGTATGAAGACGCAGTACCCACGCGACTATCTTTAGTCGCGTGGTAAAGGAGCTGTGCGTGGGGCCAGGCCGTGACTTGCCCCAGCCTCGGGTGACTACTCTGGGCCAGCAATAGCATCCGACCCCACCACGTGGGTGGCTCCGGGGCCGCCACGTGGCCAGAGAAGGTGATGTATTCCAAGGCATTGACAGTGAATCCGGACCCCCATGGGAGAGTGCCGGACCCTTGGATATACGGTCCGGACCTCCAGGTTGGTCCAGGACCCCCATGTGTATGGACCGGACCCCTTGAATGGGATCCGGACCCCCCCCCGTATGGGGTCCAGACCGCCCACAGTGGGGTCCCAAGACCTTACTTAAGGCCCAGGCGGGGTCCGGAGTTGACACGTGTCTAGACCTGCTCTAGTGCGCTCTGGACCTATCTGCATACACTCCTGCTCCCCGCTCAGGCGGAGCCCCGATGTTGCCACGTGGCATACTGCGCACGGCAGAAGCCAAGGGGCGGAACCCGGTGTGACGCCTCTGGGCTACGCGTGCCTTCATGACGGATAAAATGTGCGCCTGTTCATTCCACTGACAGGCGGCGTGCTCAGTCCACGATACGTGGGCCGCGCAGTTACTCACGATTACTCCCGCATTACTCGTACGGTAACTGCCCATCAATGCAGCATGGATTGCGGACATCAAGACTCCCGGTAATTGCTCAGGCGTTACTAGCATTAGTTACTCACATAACGCATTCTTTCCATTATGTTCTTGGGCCCACATGTCGGGGCTCAATATCCTTGTATGTGCCTCCCTTAAACTATAAAAGGGAAGGCACACAATGTTACAAGGACAAGTTCACACAAGCTCTCAAGCACACAGACTCAATTCACTCGCAATACAGCACACACACAGTGGAGGTAGGGTATTACGCTCCGGCGGCCTGAACCACTCTAAACCCTCGTGTCCTCGTGTTTTCTTCCACCTTCCAATAGACAGGCAAAACCGCTTAGGCCCCTCCTCATCTTAGGATTTAGGGCGGGTGCGTTCCGCCACCCGGCCGGTGGAATTCTTGGTGGCCTCCGTCACCTATGGACCCGGTGCCGCCTACGCCGCTTCGAACCGGTGGATCCGCTCCTCCAGCTTCCGCTCCTTCTCCTCCGCCTCCAGCTCGTGCTCAGCCAACAACATGCCTCGCCTTTCAAGCATTTCCTCCCTGAAGGCGAGATCCTTCTCCCGCCCGGCGAGGTCCGTCTCCCGCCTGTCAAGGGATGTATCCTTCTCCTTGAGATTCTCCTCGGTGAGGGCTATGTCACTGGCCTTGTCCTCCAGCTCTTGCTGCCATTTTTTCATCCTTTCTATGGCCTCCACTTGCTGGACCCGCTGCGCCTCCAAGGTTTGGTCCAGGGCATTTAGCTTGGCCCTGAGCTCTGTTGTGAGGGCCTCCCTCTGGCTCAGGGCCTCCTCCCTCTTGGCCAGCTTCTTCTCCCATCAGGACGCCTCCAGCTCCCTGGCGAACACCTTCTAGAGGTCCCTTTTGTACTCTTTGCAGTCCCGCATGAGTTCAGATCGCTCAGAGGCGAACTGGCTGGACGTCGCCTTGGTGCGCTCGTCCAGCTAGGTGCACCAGTCGCTGAGGCGCTGGTGCTCGAATTCCAGCGCCTCCCATTCCCGTCGGATGGCTTCCTCAGTTTCATTGAGGACTTAGTGGGCGCGAGACAGCACCCGGGGAAGAGGGATTGGCACCACGTCCGGCTCGGCACCTGACCGGAGCCGCCGCCCAAAAATCACCTCCACCTCCTCCGGGGCAGGCGGAGGGATGGAGCTGGACGTGCCTCCTAGGTCACCCCCAGTGTCGGGAGCGGGTGCAGGTCCCCCAGCTGGGACCTCCTTCGCTGCCGCGGCGCCGCTTGATGCTGGCACCTCCGCAGCCGGACCCCCCGTTGGGACGTGGGAGGTCGGTGGCGCAGTCCCGGTGGCAGAAGGGTGCGCTCCACCGACACCACTCTCAGCAGATTCCTGTTGCTGAGAGCCAGACCCACCGGTGGGCCTGGTATCTGGCAGAGGAGGTGCGGCCTTGGTAGCAGAGGGGGAGGAAGCCCTGACAAACAAAGGATGGGTTAAGACCCGTCGACATGATGATCAGACTCATGGAGAAAGGGGCCACACTTACTTGGGGCCCTGGACTTTCCAGTGACCCTGGAAGCGGGGCGACCGCTGCTGTTGCTACTGCTGTGGTTGTTGTTGCTACTGCTGCTGTTGCTACTGCTACTGTTGTTGTTGCTGCTGTTGGTGCCCCTGGGGGAGATCATCCCCAGGTGGTGGTGGTGGCGGCGGCACCGATGGTGGTGGTGGTGGTGGTGGCGGCGGACCCAATGGTGGTGGTGGTGACGGGACCGGAGGACTGACGCGCCTCTGCGCGCCCTGGGCCTAGGAGTCGGCCTCCTCGGCCCCACCAACTGTCCTCTGACGCTTATGGGGGGTGCAAAACAAGCGACCCGTCAACGCGATGCAACCGGCGTCGCCTCTCTTCCTCCGACCCCCCGGTGCCGCCTGGGGCAGAGGCGCTGCTTGCAGCCCCTTTACCCTTGTCCAAGGGGCTGGGGACCACGGCGGGGCGCTGGGAGCCGCGCCGGAGGGCTGGGGACCTCCAGCTACTGCACCAGGGATCTGGATCCCGCGGAGGGGGTACCGACCGCCGGTATGACAAACCACCACGCCGCTCTCGTCGAGGGTTGGCAGCGTGGCCAGGACCGCCGTTCGCAGCCCTGGATCATCACAGAGTGTCGGAGTGTCCTGGGGGAGTATCAAGGATTCAGGGACAAAGGACTCACCAGTAATCCCCTTCACCTGGAGTTCCAGCTCCTCCTAGGACAGATCGGTACCCGGCCCGCGCTGGATCCTGCCAATATCATTTGGGCCAGTAAACCAGCAGCACAGGCGTGACCTCCTCTGCAGCGGCATGACCCGGCACTTCAGGAAACCGACCACATGCATGGAGGTCAGACCACCGGTTGCCAAGGTCTTGACCCTATCCAGTACGGGTAGGAGCTCTGGTGATAGCGATGGCTTGGTCCTCCAATGCTTGCGGTCGAGGGTTGGCCCGTTGCTCGGTAGGACGAGGCAGTCGTTGGCCTCGGCGCTGGCGATCACCCAGTCGTCATGCCAGTTTTCCCACCTCGCAACGCCAAAGGTGGAGATGTAGGCTACGCCCGACTCTGGCCTCGTCTGAAAGTAGTAGGCACCAAGATGGTCCCTAGCCTTCCCAGACTTGACCAGCACGAAGAAGTGGCGGAAGAGGGAAGTACAGGGGGCCACCCCTACGAACATCTCGCAGAGGTAGACGAAGATGGCCGCTTGGAGGATGGAGTGGGGCGTAACGTGCTGAAGCTGGAGCCTGAACTCCTCCAATAGCATCAGGAAGAAAGGCAAGATCGGCAGCGCCAACCCGCAGGAGATGTAGGAGACGAATTGCACGAACGCCCCAATGGCAAGGTCATCGAGGGGAGCCATGCCGGCGTGAATCCTTCCGGCGAGCCCTGGCGCACTCCTCCCGAGCAGGCCCCGCACCAGGTTGAGTGCCACCTCAGTCTGGAAGCGGCCGGGGTGATGTACTCCAAGGCATCGACAGTGAGTCCGGACCCCTGGATATACGGTCTGGACCTCCAGGTTGGTCCAGGACCCCCCGTATGGGGTCCGGACCGCCCATAGTGGGGTTCGAAGACCTTACTTAAGGCCCAGGCGGGGGTCCGGAGTTGACATGTGTCCAGACCTGCTCTGGTGCGCTCTGGACCTATCGAATTAAACTCCTGCTCCCCGCTCAGGCGGAGCCCCAATGCTACCACGTGGCATACTGTGCGTGGCAGAAGCCAATGGGCGGAACCCGGTGTGACGCCTCTGGGCTATGCACGCCTTCATGACGGATAAAATGTGCGCCTGTTCATTCCACTGACAGGCGGCGTGCTCAGTCCATGATACATGGGTCGCGCAGTAACTCACCATTACTCCCGCATTACTCGTACGGTAACTGCCCATCAATGCAGCATGGATTGCGGACATCAATACTCTCGGTAATTGCTCAGGCGTTACTAGCATTAGTTACTCACATAACACATTCTTTCCATTATGTTCCTGGGCCCACATGTAGAGGCTCAGTATCCTTGTATGTGCCTCCCTTAAACTATAAAAGGGAAGGCACACAACGTTACAAGGACAAGTTCACACAAGCTCTCAAGCACAAAGACTCAATTCACTCGCAATATAGCATACACATAGTGGAGGTAGGGTATTATGCTCCGGCAGCCTGAACCACTCTAAACCCTCGTGTCCTCGTGTGTTCTTCCACCTTCCAACAGACAGGCAAAACCGCTTAGGCCCCTCCTCATCTTAGGATTTAGGGCGGGTGCGTTCCGCCACCCAATCGGTGGAATTCTTCCCACCGACAACAGGGGCATCGGCTACAGCAATATAGGACGATGCATCAGCATGTACTTGTTCTACCTCGTCGTCTACCCATTGTAGTAACATTTGATGTAACGTAGAAGGTACACATTGATTAGCATGAATCCAATCTCTGCCTAAGATTAGACTGAAATTTCCTTCTACATTAGCAACGAAGAATGTAGCAGCAAGGGTCTTAGTCCCGATGGTTAACTCAACGGACGTGACTACCTTGGCTTTGATCGAACTATCAGTTCCAACGTCGCTGAGGTCATGTTGGTCTTGACAAGTTCGTTGTCATGTTTACCTAATTTTCTATACAATGAATAAGGCATTAGATTTACGGCTGCTCCCCCATCTACCAACATTTTAGCAATTGGTATCCCATCAATGTGATCGCGCACGAAGAGCGGCTTTAAATGATTTACTGATTCCTTTGGTTTAGTGAAGGCGGCCTCTTTAGGACCAAATTTGAACTGAGCAACGATAGGTTCATCGTTGTCGATAATAGTACAATCGGTGGAAAATGTAATAACATTCACGTCCATACCTAGGTGTTCTGGAGAAGCTTCGTAGTCGTCCAGGTCTTCCCCTAGTAGGTCGTCCTCCTACATGGGTGTCGGCATGTTGTTGGAGGTGTCCTGGTGTAATGCAGACGGTCCGGACTCAGGGGTCGCTCGGTTCGCGCCCTGTGCAGACGGTCCAGCCTTTATAGCCGGAATGTCTGCCATACCTGCAGAGAGCTACACAATTATTGTTTTATTTTCTGTTTTTGTGGCCGTTTGCTTTTCCGCAATGGCCTTTGGTCTCCATCTCTTTTGTGGTGGCGGGTACTGTGGATGTGTGTCATTGAATATCTTTTCCGCCTCCTTTTCTTGGTTCTCCTTCACTCTTAGGCGCTGTAATTTTCACTTTTGCGATTGTGTCAATCCCGACGGGCACCATCGGGGCATGGAGTATTTTGGATCGGCTGTTTTGTTGACAGTCGTATCTTCTTTTTTGCTTGTGTTGGCCGATTCACCAAAAATCATCGGCCCTTCGTTATTTTCTTGTACGACGACAACTATTGTTCCTATTCTGATGATGTCTCCTTTTGTTGTCATGTTGGAGGTTGTAGCTATATGCCCCCCTGCCGGATTGGTCGGCCTTTCAACCGAGTGGTCTAGCAATTTTGTTGAGCCTGTGCTTGATGACTGGATTGAGTGGTGCCCCCAAGCGGGGTATTGGGGCATCCCAAATGGGTATGGTGGCATGACCCACATTTGATTCGGGACATATGGCGGTGGCATGTATGTATATTGATATGGCACATGTGGGTATGGGGGTGGAGGTGTCCATGCAGGTATGTTGGGTCGTAATTGGACATTAGGACCCATCATTCTGTCCGATTGGTGAGGTGGTCCAATCGGTCTTACCCGCCCTTCTTTTTTACATATTTAGACAGTAATTGGTCAAAGGTCGAGCCGGATCTGACCAGTCGGCCAGCTGCCTTTACCGTTTTAGTTTTCCACGTATCTATTTCTGGTCGTCGTGGTTTGAAGGTATATGGTCGTCGTGGTTCTTGGGCGTCGCCGGACCGTCCACTGGAATGGTCCGGACTATCCGATGGTGTCCCGGACCATCCGCATCTATGCGTTGGACTGTCCGCAATGAGCAAAATAGGTGCACGCGCCTGGTTCCTTGCTTGTGTCTGCCCCCTAGCGTTGGAGGTGGTGATGGTAACTTTCAAAGTCTCCCCTCCATTAGGAGTCTTTTCCGCCACCACTTTCCTGCAAGAATATTTATTATTTTCATCGGCCTTTCGCGCCTCGCCGATGATTACTTCCTTGCCTTTCCCTTATCGTCCATGCCGGGCCGAATTAGGATCCTTTTGCCCTCAAAATCTATCACATTCACTGGGAAGGGCTTCGTATCCACCTGCATTTTTTGAAATTTCAATCGTCCCTCGTTAATGGCCGATTGCATTTGTCATCGAAATACATTTCAATCATTAGTGGCATAAGAAAACGAGTTGTGCCACTTGCAGTATGCATGACGTTTTAGTTCGTCGGTGGATGGAACAGTATGATTTATTTTAATGTTGCCATTTTTGAGTAATTCATCAAATATTTTGTCACATTTACCAGCATTAAATATAAATTTAACCTTCTCTTGCCGTTTCTTTTGAACTGGCTGTAAGGAGGAACAAACCAAAGATTTGGCCTGCTTTGGCCAAACCATTTCAGCTGTGTATACCTCTTTTGATTCGTCGTCCGAGCTACTCTGGTCACACTCTACTATATGGACGTTGTGACGAATCGTTTTAGCAGTTTCTTTGCTTTGGCTTTGACAAGCCAAATCTCTCTGATGTAATTATGCTTGCGTGAAAAACTGGACGCCTTCTAATCTTTCCTTTAAATAATATCGCAATCCATTAAAGGCTAATCCTACTAGCTGTTTTCCTACCAAATGAATTTGAAAGCATCGGATTCTTATATCCTAGAATCTTCGGATGTACTCATTAACTGATTCATCTTTTCCTTGTCGCAGGGCCACTAGGTCTACCAAATCTAACTCATAGTCACCGGAAAATAAGTGATCATAGAATTTTTGTTCTAAATCCCCCCATGACAAAATAGAATTAGGAGGTAATGTGGCATACCATGCGAATGCGGTTCTGGTTAAAGATAATGAAAAAACGCACACGGAATGCCTCTGTGTCAGCCAATTCTCCTGATTGCGCTAAAAACTGGCCTATGTGTTTGCGTGTGCTCTTTTCTTAGTCACCCACAAATTTTGCGAATTCGGGTATCCTGGTTCCCTGTGGGTATGGGTGGTGGTCAAATCGGCTGTCATAAGGCCTCCAATATGACTGCTCCCTAGGGACCATGCTTACTCCGAGCTTATCTCGGAACGCCCCAGCTATTTCTTCCCTTACTATATCAATAGCAGCCGGTGGGAGACCACCAGCTCTTTGTCCTATCATAGGTGAGGTTGTTTGGACATCAGTTTGTTGTCTTCCCCCCCCCATTGGCTTGAGTTCTGTGGTGCATTACTATTTGCCCTATATGGTTCATAGGACTGACCATTCCTTTCCGGCTTTTAGGAGGAGCCGAAAAGTACTCGCCCCATGGGCTTTGGATTCTGTATTAATGGGCTGGTGCATTGTATAGTGTGATGGGAGGTATTGCTAGGACGGGCGAGGATTTAGGCAATAATCCTCCTCAAACAACCCTGTGTCGGACCGTTCGGTCGGATATGCGGACCACCCGACTACATGCGTGGACTGTCCGGCCATATGGCCTGACCGTCCGTGATCGTAAGCGAACCGTCCGTCGTTGTATGCGGACAGTCTGACTCGGTAGTTTAGGGCTTGTGTAGCATGTGGCGGCTTTGACGCATATCTCGGTAACTTATTAAAAATGGGACTGGCCGTTGCTGGCCCGGATGGTCCGCACTCAGGTGTGGACGGTTCGGACATGTGCAAGTCGGCTAATTTATTGTCGATGTGCATAGGAGGTTGTGGTTGCTCAGGGTATGTGTCCATCGGCATCCCATAAAGGGGTTGTGACTGGTTGTGACAACCTGTAGCCAATGAATTACGCGTGTTTTCCTCCAATTCAACCTCGTGCGAATGAAAATTTGCAATAGTAGATTTATCAAACTCACGTACTAGCCTTTTATAATCCTTTTGTATACCCCCTACGATATGTTGCATTTTCTCTTGTTCATCTATGTAAACTTTAAGAGATTGGAGCTCGTTGGTGTTACTTACATTGGGGGTATTCGTCGTGGGTCGGAGTGAAGCTAGATCAGTTACCCGTTGTCGAACGACCTTGTTGTTCCGGTCCACATTGAAGTTGGCCAGGAACTTCGCCTTCGCCTCTTGGATCAGCTGCTCCTTGTTCTCCTCGAACTTGAGTTGTTCGTCAGCCAGCAAGGTTTCCCAAGTCAGCTATATGATATTGCTTGGGGAGACAGCAGAATTATCCCTTGAACCGGCCATTGAGGGCTGATCTGATAGGTCTATATGTGTTGTCCCCAGCGGAGTCGCCAAAAAGCGTGTTAGCACCGATTTGGGCGCCAATCACTGTGTTCAGAACCAGCGGCGGTGCTCTCTGCACAGGCGCGGACGGTCTGCGGCCAGGGGCCGGATGATCCACGACCTAGCATAGGGCTCGGGTTTCCTGCCTGATGGGCCAGACAGTCCGCGTGTGCGCAAGGGCGACAGAGTTCACCGACGGCGCCTGAATCTCGCTCGCTCCCGGGAGGGACCCCGTCGGGGAGGAGAGATCCTAGGTGTCGTCTAGGGTCTACAGGCCACCCTCCACACTTCTAATCGACGTAGAGCCGAGAAGCGAAGAATTTGGGGATTGAGAGGCTAAACTAGAACAAAACTAGAACTACTCCTAATGCTTGAAGTAAAAATGAGAGATAAACTGATTATTGATTCGATTGATGATGTTTAATCAGTCCTATTCCTCTATATTTATAGAGGAGGGGGCTGGACCCGTTACAAACAAATCTTCCGAGTTAATTCCGCGAATCTATGCAACAACTATAGCAAGAAACTCAGAACCCTAACTGACTCTGCGTGCGGACGGTCCGCACTGGACCGCGGACCATCCGGCCTCAGGGCTGGACCGTCCGCACGGTCAATCTAATATCCAACACCATCAACTGATCACCTCATTACTATTTTTTCTTGAATATGCAGGAGAGTTGTGTATCATTGTATTAAGGAGAAAAATAGGAAGGGGTCCATACAACAGCACACGACATCCCCTCGAATCCAAGGAGATGGGCTGGAGAAATTCTATATGGGCGAGAGCAATTGGAATTTATTTGATTTATGCAAAAATTCCAAACAAATTTAAATGATCAATATAAGATTTGAAAATAGTTAATTAGCCTTTCTTCATCTCAATGTTGTGTTGTTATCATAGTTTCTTCATTCTATCGTCTATGACAAGGATCATGCTATGTAATATATGCTCTAGATATAACCATCAAGTTTGTAAGTCTAATAAGCTTTAGCTTATTATATTTTTAGCCTCTCATTAGACATCCTACCATTACAAAAGAGAACGATGTGCTATTTATAATTATATTTTATCTAGAGTTATATCATATGATACAAGACAATGTAGGGCACACAAGGCACCTCCAAAATTTGATATGCTATTGTTTCCTCTAATCTATTATACAACAGACATTCATCCCTATGCATTTTATACCAAAAGATGTTGATCTTGTCCATCATGTGAGCAAGTTCTTTTTGCATTGCTGAATACTGAAATTTTCTTCTCATTCTGTACACACTATCTTCACATGATCTAACAATCACATAACCATATCCCATAAATCTTATATACATTATATTTATTTGTTCTATATTTATACATGTAAAACATATGGATTGTCAATTTTCATGTTTGTTTGAACACCTGATATGATGTGTAATTTTTATATAAACAATACACATATGTTAGTTTATTGAACAAGTTCTCTGAAAATTTTAGTCATTAGTCACTCAAACTTTCTTGCAGGCACCAAATAGAGGAGGCAAGCTATTAGGTGACTTTGTAGATGCTCAATGTTGGTGGAGTGTAAGTGAACAATGTTGAGGCAGCCTTAATCATCCTTCTCTATCAAGTAATTAGATTCTCAATGTTGGTGGAGTGTAAGTGAAGAGTGGACAATGTTGTGGCATAAACCTTTGTAGCAGAATGTTTAATCTTAAACATCCAACTCTATCATGTAATTGGATTCGTGGTTGCCATCTTATGTTTGATTTGTGATTAATCGTATCATAAACTATTGGACTCCAAAACCACGCTTTGTTACAAAAGAGGTGTAAACTCTATTGATTTGAAAATGTATGCCAGTGAAGTCATCAACTTTTTAGCTCCATGTTTTGATCACATGTCTGACATTTATTTTTGTGTGTGTTGGCGGCGGGGAATGCTTCTAGCATCTTTCTTTATTATGTAGACCGAGCAACCCTAATTTGTAGGGTATCGGCCAACCCCACCTGGGCTAGGAGGACGATACCCGATATTCCATAAGGTGTGATAACTTGATTGGGTGGAGATCTCGACGATGATGATCCTTGGCTCCGCGCGAACGGATCCTCGCAATCACTACACCACTGCTCTGTTGGTTATCACCCATGACACACGAGTGACCTCGCCATGAAGGCTTATCCCAGCAAGCACAATCAAGAACACAAGAAATAATAGGAAGAACGCAACCAAAACTGTGTTGATTACGAGTTAGGGTCTCACAAACCGATGAACGACGATATTGTTTGATGACAGATATGATCTAAGCAAAACCCAAACCCTAATGTGGGTGGTGGCTGCTGATAAAATAGAGGTTAGGGGCGTGCATGACCCTGGTCGCACCCCTAATGGGCTCCAACATGATATACGGCCCAACAGCCCAACAAACGGTGTCGTAGCACCAAAACAGAATCTAAATACTGACGTGTTTCGATGATTCCCATTGACTCCAGCTAAATTTTAAGGTGGTTCTAGTTGGGTTGGAAAGCCTATCTCCTTAGATTTCGATCCATATAAAGCCTAACCTAATCGGAGTTCGGATGTATCCTGGATGTTCGTTTTAGTGCAGGCTAACTCCGAGGTGGAGACGAAGTTGAGTCAGACTTGGCTATCTCTTGTTGTGAACATCCTAGTTTCTCCTCCTTGACATCTTGGACTTTACCAAGTCCTTGATGGTCCTCTCTAAGGTTCGTAATCATCAAAACATCCATGGCACGAAGCGTAAGCTCTAAAACACAATTGACTAGGTAAGAACGAACCTGGAGATTTAGCAACATGCACGTGTTCGTGTTGTCGGTCCAAGCATTGGTTGTATGGGAGTCATGTCCTCATCACCCTACCTCACTTGAATTGGAGTCGTCCTCGACTTAGGCGGTGGCCAAGAGGGTGGCCGAGCAACTCTAGGATGTACAAGGCCTTTAGGCCAAGAAACAGGCATCGATGATTTCTGGTAGATTCTAGATCATCTTGTTACAATGATTCCCATCAGCCCAAGCATATTTTAGAGGGCTGCCAGGAATATGTACAGCTGGTGCGGGAGTGGATAGGGTGTTACTATATTTTTATTACATCTTCCTTTGTATCAAACAAATTTACAAACATATCTTCGGCTCCTTGAAACAAGATGACACAAAGGTTCTTCGAAGGCTAAGCAACACGAAGCTATGGCCCTTGAAAGGTGAATTTATACATGGCGCTGTTTGTTTATTTATAGGGAAGATGAACAGCCTCGTACAAAATTACATCCATGCCTATAGGGTTTCACATACATGATTTACAAATGACATCAGGGAAACATTGTCCTTTCTCCTTCTTCCTTGCTACACAAGTCTCGGACTTTGTCACGTGAAAGCCTCTTCGTGCCGAAGTTTGCAGCTTCAAGTTTCATCCTTGTCATTCATGTGTGCTGAACAAAGCTTCTCCTTGCCTTGCTTCGGCTATTCTTGATAGCACATCGGCCGAAGCCTAGCTTCGTTTGTTATTAGTCGTGTACTTGAAACACATTTGTCCACTACGAAACAAGAGTTGTTTGAGGACCTTCGGTGAAGGTAGGCCCCCAATAGTAGCCCGTTGTGGGATGATTTCTGTAACACCCCTAATGTTATGAGAACTAAAACTTTGGCATGACATCATATGCATTGGCATTTCATTATGTATGATACACCTAGGATGCATCCACTAGGCAAAATTTTCAAAACAAACATGTGTGGTAAATTGCAAAAGATCCAAGAGTACCCTTATTCTTAACTCTGAAAACAGTTTTAACAGGCCAACTTTAAGCCTCTATATCTCTTGATCTATGAGGATTTTGTCATGAGTCACCACAACAAAGTTGTAGAGCTACTATATTAGTTTAAGTTTTATTAAGTGCCTTAGCCCAAGAATGGTACAGAAATTGGAGTAAAATGCCCTAGAAGTCGGACTGTGAGTCGGGCCTTACACTAAACACAGATTGTCAGTGGTCTATGATACTTTGGAGCCGAATTACGCTTGATCTAGTGAGTAACTGCTCAAGACCCTTATGACAAAGTTGAACCAGGTTTATAGGAGAATAACTTTGATGTATTCGGATTAGTGGTTCATCACATAGAAATCGAAGAAAGGGGCCCCTCAAATTGCTCTGTCAAATGCACTAAATGAGCTCTGCATGGTGCAATAACTGAAGAAGATCGTGGGTGTAGGGAACCAAGCCACCGATGATCTCCACGCGATGATTCACGCCGACCGCCGTGATTCATGCTTAGTTCGGAAGGGATATTACCGTGGGATGAAAAGATCGGAGGGGGATTGGATTGAGTCTGCCCCGCCATACCCACTTGCCCGGTGACGTGGTTGTGCGACCGTCGCCATGGTGGCCGCTGTTTATCTCGGTTGCGCCACGCCATAGACCGTGTTACCACGTCGCAGTTGGTCGTGAGAGATAGCCAGTTACCACCCTGAGACCTTACTCCGTTGAGCGCCACAGTAGATGAGTTCCGGTGACTCACCTATTCACCATTGTATGCACTTCCGTTCCAAATTCGCAAAGCACACGGATGATCGCTATAAAATGAGTGTTCCCCTTGCTCCGTCTCTCTATTACGAACCCAACGCACCACTCCTCACTTTCGATTATCCACCATAGCTCGCGAATTCCGGATTTCCCCCAAATCGGTCAGAACGCCGCCGTGAGGCATCACGCCGTGGCCAGCCATTTTCAGGTCCATTCACGTCCCTCTAATCCATGTTTCTACATCCTCTGGTGCTAGTGAAACTCCCAGTCTCGGCCAATTGAACGATACCGTGTTGTAGCTTAGGGAACGTCGCGTCGTTGCCAGGGAGCACCACCGTGCACATGGTTCACGTCGACCGGCCGTTCCAGGTGGCCTCTGTCCAAGTTTGCGCAAGCACCATAGTCCTAGTTGGTCACTAATTCATTCCGAGTCTTTGGATCGAATGCGACCGGTTCGGGTAAACCGGAACGGTTACGCCGGTAATTTTGCTCCGCTGTTGTCACGGACAGATACGATTTAACGGCGAACTAGTCGAATTAAGCCTATGGGCATGCTCGGGTAGCATCCGTGATGGCGCTCGTGTACTTGACACCATCGGAACAGGTCACCGCCGATGAGTATTCGTGTCCCCGGCCAGGCATTCGGTCGGTACGCGGTGCAGGACCTTGAGTCATGAAGAAATAGAAGTATGGGGACCTATATGCAATTGTTAGTGAAACATGTGAATAGTACTCTAGGCTCTTTACTGGTTATTCAAATGGCCAGGGACCTTTGCACAAAACCAAACGCGCGGGCGCGTTTCCGCTGTGCGTGGGCCGGTTCGAGCCAGATTCGACCCAACCCTGTTCATCATTTTTCTTTTTGTTTTTCCTGATAACTTAGGAAATCTGTAGAAATAGAAGAAAAATGGTAAAATTATGAGACCGGTTTTGTTAGATTTCTAAAATCAAGTAGTATTTAATAAAAATAATTTCAAGATTTTTAATTCAAACCTGGAATTGTGTAACATTTAAAGGTGCTTAAATAAATACCTTTAGAATTTTAGAAATAATTCAGTAATTCCAAAAATCATAAAACTTTTTGGGTAGACTTAATATGATGGTCAGAAACCCTGAGTAAAGTTTGAAATGGTTTGGACATGATTGGGCTAGAAAACCTAATAAATAGCTTCATAAGATTAATCCTTTAACACTAATAAGGAATACCTAACTAGGAAACCTTAGTTATTGATTTATATCGTGAAGGAAAGTTGTATTCAAGACGCAACTTACTATATTTCTATTGTGTAACTGCATATTCATGACATAGCATAAGCATTCATGTACATGTATTATCATGTATAGAACACGAAGAAGAATCCGTAGTAGAGGAAGAAGTTGTCTCCTAGACTGAGAATCCTCCAGTGGAGAACAACTTTTACTTAGACATCTATGGTGTGGAAACAGAAACTCTTGCAACCCAAGGCAAGCCCCGGTGCATTATCCCTTTTCCTTGTTGTTTTAAAATCTTTATCACCTTATATGATGCATTAGGTGATAGGAATTGTGTGACAAACAATTGATGCATTCCCTTCCTTGAAAAGTTGGTTACCAATCCTTGTTTACCTATTTTAATTAAACAAGTTTTCTAATGCTTAATCTTGCTATAGAAAACAAAATGTTTTGTTTTTAAAAAAAGGTTAAAGGCTATCACACAATGGGAGTGGAGAGATGGTGAGAGTACCGTGTACCCTCCAGGGCAAGAGGCTGAACGGTGGAGTATCTGTGCTCTCGGTTGGCGTGAATCCATTCTGGTCTTGAGAAACCTAGGTGCAAGTTGACATATGCAAGGGTTAAGTGCTACATATGTCGTGTGGTTGGAGATCCCCAGCTGGGTATTAATAGATTCGGATTGCTGTTAGTTCTCGGACATGAAGACTTGGTCACTGACCTACACGTAGCAACAAGTGAACTGAAGGGGTGATAAAAAGATGGCTAGTATAGGCCAAGTGCTTGATCTAGAATAGAAAGAAATCTAGATGCAGGTAACTACTTAACTTGATAAGTAAAATGAATTCTTAAGGATCCACTCATAGTAAGCTTTTCTGCAAAAGAGTCTTTGAGTCTTTATAAGATTTACCTTGATTCCCAATGGCCAGCATATCCTTGAGAGTCTTTTTCCTTTGACGGGTAAGACTTGCGAAAGTACACTCCATACTCAGGGTTTTCAAACCCATGTTGTTGTAGGTGATGAAACTGCTGAGTTCTGATGTTTCTGTTCCAAGGTGGTTCCTAAGTAGGAGGAGGTGAACTATGAATTACCTGGGGAATGTGTTTTGCCTTCCTGTGATGCAATAATAAGTTTAAGCACTCAGTATCTAGATATGTAATAATCAACTTTTTCTATATTTTACTTATCAATGTAAATTATGTTATTGTAATCCTTTCTGCTTACTCTGATGGTGTGTAATGTCTACGTTATGGGATAAATGCTCTTGGGTGATATGACGGAGATACAGGTAATCAGGCCTGCCAAGCGATTGAGCGCACCTGCATGATTGTCTAATGTCCTTAGGACAAGTACATCTATAGGTGGGCCTAATACCTTGGGAGGTTCCGTGACAGCTGGTATCAGAGCGAAGCCCATTTCTTGGGACATTACTTAGTGCTTCAAAAGATTTTAAAATACTTACCTTTGAACATTCTTTCATTCTTACCTTGATCCTTTCTTATAGCAACTTATCTTTTGAAGTCAAGTAAAATAGTGCCAAATAATAGGTTATACATATGAGGTATGGGATCAACAAGAGGTTGATTCCATAATCGTAGGTCATGCATGCATCATATTTAAACAATACTAAGTAATCTTCCCCTCTTATAGAGACATGGCATGCACAAAGACTACCCAGCGGAAGGCGACCGGGCCTTAGAGTGTACCTCGGCACTAGTTGGCTCCTCGACATGAGGGGAGCAGTAGCGGGAGTAATGATCCCATAGGGGATTTGGAGGCCAGAGTTGAACGTCTAACGATGGAACTACGCCATGGAAGTAGGGAGCATGCACGTGATAGCCGCCGCATAGCTGAGTTGTCAGCAAAGGTTGATCGTTTGCAGTGGAGATTGTGGAGCGGGATAGGGATATTGACTGGGCTGTAAATTCATGATCTATAGCCTAGGATTGCGAGATGACTGCCTGAGCTCCGGTGGAAGAGCTAAGCATAGCCCTGGAAAATTTGTAGGCGTATAATAATACTCTGCATGAGGAAGTGCACGTGATGTATGACCAGTTGCATCCGAATGTGCCACTAGAGGTTGAGGCGATGGGAGCTGGAGCAAGAGCAGCCAAGGACACGGATGACTAGATTAGTATAGTAGTAGGTTGTTTCTTATGTAATCTAAATAAGGAAAAGTGAGTTGTATAAGTTGAGTATGTAGAATTAGAACAAGTTTGGAATAATGTAACAGAGGTTGTGTAATTGTGGCATGTAATAATCAAGTATATTTTCTTCTTCAGATGTCATCCAGAACTTGTGCTCAGGATGGGGCTTGAACTTCCCGTGGCGGGATGCCATAGCTGATAACACTCGTTTTCTTCGAGAAATGGCTGGGAATCAAATTCATCAGCAGGGAGGCAGAGGTCAACACCAAGCCACCAGAGACACCACGTACCTGGAATTTTCAAAAACTCGTCCACCTTTTTTCGTTAAAGCAGAAGAACCTTTGGAGGTGGACGAATGGATTCGGGTCATAGAGCAGAAATTTGGATTGATTCGGTGCACAGAGACCCAAAAGCCCCTGTTTGCTGCCCAGCAACTGAGAGGTCCCACCAGTACCTGGTGGGCAAACTTTGTAGCTGTTCAACCTGAAGGACATCTTGTCATGTGGGTAGAGTTCAAGCAAGCGTTGAGGGAACACTACATTCCAGATGGTGTTCTAAAGATGAAACTGGAAGAGTTTGTTCACTTAAAGCAAGGAGGCGACTCGGTGTTGCAATACCTCACCAAATTCAACCATCTCTCCCTATGCTATAGAGCAAGTTGACACAAACCTGAAAAAGAAGAATTGTTTCATGAGAGGTCTGAATGATCGACTACAACAAAAGATGGCTACTTGTCTAGATCTCACTTACAGCATGGCCGTGAGCACAGCGCTTTCGGTGGAGGCTAAGAATTTGGGGCGGGGAAAGACAAAGCGATTTGGGCGTGAAGGGGGTGAAGTATTCTCTCAAGGATCCGAGAAGCCGTCAAGGTTGGTGATCCGTCCCTTTAACCCAAATCACTCTTTTCCTCGTCCACCTGACTATCCTTTCAAGCAACCAGTTTTCATCCGTCCCACTCCTGCCCCTGCTCAAAATACTTAGCCGAGTGCTCTTGGTACTCGTTTTCCCGCCTTACCCAGTTCATCTAACAACTGTACGAAGTCTGGATATTTCATCAAGGACTGTCCCTATCCAAAGAAAAATAAATCCAATTTCCAAAAGGCTTCTGGAAGCACATCTCAAGGCAAGAAAAATGTGGCAAGCACTCAAGCAGGCAAAGAACAAAGGAAAACTAGACGGGTCTACTACACTCAAGTGGCTACCACCTCGGAAGGAGAGCCTGTGATGATGGGTACATTTTCCGTTGCCAATCATCTCGCCGTCATTTTTTTTATTCTGGTGCATCACATACTTTCATGAGTAAGACTTTTGTTGAGAAGAATTGCATACCTAGTGTTGAATCAAAGAAGGGTCTTGTTATTCAATCACCTGGGGGTCATTTTTTTACTATGGAAGTAGTCTTCCACTTACCTGTGAATTTAGCCAAATATGATTTCCCCACCAATATCATAGTTATAAAGGGGCAAGACGTAGATGTGATTCTGGGCATGAATTGGTTAGCCCAGAAAAAGGCTATTATCAATGCCGATCAAAGGACTATTCAGCTAAGTCATGGACAAGAAGAAGTCAGGTTGTCTATCCATGTATCTGTCCCAGTCAATGTATCTGGAAAAGTTTTTGAAGCCGTAGTACAAGGGATACAAGACATCCTGGTTGTGTGTGAATTTCCGGATGTATTCCCTGAAGATTTACCCGGATTACCTCCTGAGAGGGACGTAGAGTTTGTGATTTAGTTGAAACCTGGTACGGCTCCTATTTCTAGAAGATTGTACCATATGCCTCCCAATGAGTTGG
Organism: Zea luxurians; assembly: GCA_029449295.1. NCBI lineage: Eukaryota > Viridiplantae > Streptophyta > Magnoliopsida > Poales > Poaceae > Zea > Zea luxurians. Next base: position 92,831,442 of record JAOPSE010000001.1, on the reverse strand, counting down.
CAGAACTAAAGATGCAATTGCAAGACTTGTTGGAGAAGGGATTTATCAGACCGAGTTCATCGCCATAGGGATGTCTAGCCATCTTCGTCAAGAAGAAGGATCAAACCCTACAAATGTGTGTGAACTACCGACCCCTTAATGAAGTTACCATTAAAAACAAGTGTCCCCTTCACAGGATTGATCTTTTATTCGATCAACTTACTAGAGCCCGGGTATTTTCTAAAATTGATGTCAGATCAGGCTATCATTAGATAAGAATTCGACCCGAGGATATACCCAAGACAGCTTTCACCACTCGATATGGATTATTCGAGTATTTGGTTATTTCCTTTAGATTAACAAATTCTCCAGCCCATTTCACATATTTAATGAATTCGATATTCATGCCCGAACTAAACAAGTTTGTGGTGGTTGTCTTTATTCAGGATATTCTGATTTATTCCAAGAATAAGGAGGAGCATGCACAACATTTGCGGGTTGTTTTAACGCGCTTAAGAGAACATCAACTTTATGCTAAATTCAGCAAGTGCGCGTTTTGGTTGGAGGAAATCCAATTTTTAGGGCATGTTTTGTCAGCTAAAGGGATTGCGGTTCATCCAAGCAAGGTTAAGGATATTCTGGAATGGAAATCTCCTACCATAGTGCATCAGGTTAGAAGCTTCCTTGGACTAGCTGGTTACTACCGTAGTTTACCGAGTTCTCCAAGATTGTTAAACCTATCACGGAGCTATTGAAGAATGATGTTAAGTTCAATTGGTCTCCTAAGTGTAACGAGGCCTTTGAACAGTTGAAAACATTACTGACCACTACACCGGTTTTGGCTGAACAGGATATTGAGAAACAGTTTGATATATATTGTGATGCATCAGGCATTGGACTTGGATGTGTTCTAATGCAAGAAGGATGAGTAATAGCATATGCCTCAAGACAGTTGTGTCGGCATGAGGAACATTACCAAACACATGACTTGGAATTGACCTCAGTAGTTCATGCCCTTAAAATTTGGCGTCATTATCTACTCGGAAAAGTAAGTCATGTATATTGATCACAAGAGTTTAAAGTACATTTTCACCCAGTCGGAGTTAAATATGAGATTGAGAAGATGGCTTGAGCTAATCAAGGACTATGACCTAGAGATTCACTATCATCCAGGAAAAGCTAATGTGGTGGCTGATGCTTTAAGTCGTAAAGCATTTTGTCATTGCCTCACTGTTGGATTGCCTGACACTACCTTATGTTAGGAAATGAAAAGAGTAAATCTAGGAATAGTGCAACAAGGAGCCTTGATGCATTTGAAGCTTGAGTCGATTATTCAAACAAGGATTATTGATGCTCAGAGGGTTGATAAGGGTATGAAGTATATCCACGAGAAAATGGAAGCCGTCAAAGCTACATGTTTTAGGAAAGATGATCAAGGAGTGTTATGGTTTAAAGACCGCATAGTGGTGCCTAAGGATGCTAAACTCCGTCAACAAATCTTGGATGAAGCCCATCTTAGTCGGTATTCTATTCATCCTAGAAGTACCAAGATGTACCAAGATTTGAAACAACATTATTGGTGGACTAAGATGAAGATAGAAATCGCTCGTTATGTGGCGAAATGTGACACGTGTAGACGAGTCAAGGCAGTGCATATGAAAACCGCTGGACCTTTGCAATCATTTCATATCCCAACATGGAAGTGGGAGGACATAAGCATAGATTTTGTTGTTGGATTACTCAAAACGTCCAAGGGATATGACTCTATTTGGGTCATAACGGACCAGCTTACAAAGACAGCTCATTTTCTTCCAGTCAAAACTGATCATCCAGTCATTGTTTATGCTCAATTATATATTGCCCGTATTCTCAGCCTGCATGGAGTGCCAAAGACGATCGTGTCGGACCGTGGACCACAACTTGTATCCAAATTTTGGGAAGAGATGCATAAATCTTTGGGCACTAAATTGCTCCATAGTTCGACCTATTATCCTCAAACGGGCGGGCAAATAGAAAGAGTAAATCAAATACTGGAAGATATGCTACGAGGCTGCGTCTTGGAGTTTCCACAAAAGTGGGGTGATTGTCTACCGTTGGCAGAATTTTCTTACAATAATAGTTACCAAGAGAGTAATAAAATGGCACTGTTTGAAGCTCTGTACGGACGGCGATGTATAACACCCTTGAATTGGTCAGAACCAGGAGAACAGTGGTTTTTCAGGCCTGATTTAGTTAAAGAAACAGAAGAAAAGGTCCAACGCATAAGACATAACTTGAGAGAAGCTCAATCACGGTAGAAGAATTATGCGGATAAACGATGTCGACCATTAATTTTTCAAGTCGGAGGTCATGTGTACTTGAAAGTATCACCGATGAAGGGTGTTAGTCGATTCGGGGTAAAAGTACACCCTGCTACATTAGCCCATTCCCTATTCTTGAACAATGTGGGCAGGTTGTGTATAGACTTTGGCTGCCAGAATCATTGTCTGTTGTACATAATGTGTTCCATGTATCCCAATTGAAGAAGTGTCTTTGGATCCCTGATCGAACTATGGATATATCAGATGTGAATTTGGAACCAGACTTAACCTATTCAGAACATCCCATCCGAGTTTTGGATCAGAAAGACCGAGTTACTCGAAAAAGGACTCTCAAGTTTTACAAAACACAGTGGAACCAACACACATAAGAAGAAGCTACATGGGAGTCTAAAGATTTCTTAGAAAAACATTTTCCTAAATTTTTAGCCTCCTGTAACCTTTAAAGTTTATGTACTTTATTGTAAAATTAGAACAAACCCCCACACCCACCCCCTGCTTTGTAAGAGAAAATAGGAAATAAAGTTGTGATGTGTTTCCTTTTCCATTAGTTACCCTAGAGCCTTAAATTTTGGGACGAGATTCTTTTATGGGGGGGAAGGATGTAACACCCCTGGTGTTAGGAGAACTAAAACTTTGGCATGACATCATATGCATTGGCATTTCATTATGTATGATACACCTAGGATGCATCCACTAGGCTAAAATTTCAAAATAAACATGTGTGGTGATTTAACTTGGTAAAAAAGGCCCTTCATCATAGGTTAGAGTCTCCCCAAGGATTAGAAGCATGTGGACTTGTGTGGTGAGCACTAAGGTATGATCTCAAAAAGTTAGAAGAAATGGTCAAAAAAGGTTAAACTTAGAGAGCTTAAGTGCCACATGTACCCTAAAACACTCAAAAACCCTAATTTGGAACCCTAAAACCCTAATTAGTGTCCTATTGGGTGATTTTGAGTTCCATGCACTTTTAGTCAAAAGTGTATACATCAAAGTGATAGAATAACCAAAGTTAAGCAACTTTCATGTTTTGGGATTTCCATGTTTTGTGGTGAAAATTAGGGTAAATTGCAAAAGATCCAAGAGTACCCCTATTCTTAACTCCGAAAACAGTGTTAACAGGCCAACTTTAAGCCTCTATATCTCTTGATCTATGAGGATTTTGTCATGAGTCACCACAACAAAGTTGTAAGCTACTATAGTAGTTTAAGTTTGATTAAGTTACCTAGCCCAAGAATGGTACAGAAATTGGAGTAAAATGCCCTAGAAGTCGAGCTGTAAGTCGGGCCTTACACTGAACATAGACTGCCAGTGGTCTCTGATCAACTTTGGAGCCGGATTACGCTTGATCTAGTGAGTAATTGCTCAAGACCCTTATGACAAAGTTGAAGCTGGTTTATAGGAGAATAACTTTGATGTAGTCGGATTAGTGGCTCATCACATAGAAATCGAAGAAAGAGGCCCCTCAAATTGCTCTGTCAGGCGCACCGAATGAGCTTTACATGGTACAGTAACTAAAGAAGATTGCGGGTGCAGGGAACCTGGCCGCCGGTGATCTCTGTGCGATGATTAGCGCTGGCCGCCATGATTCGTGCTTGATTTGGAAAGGATATTACCGCGACGATGAAAAGATTTGAGGGGGATTGGATTGAGTCTGCCTCGCCATACCCACTTGCCCAGCGACGTGGTCGTGCGGCCATCATCGTGGTGGTCGTCGTTTATCTCGATTGTGTCGTGCCATAGACCGTGTTACCACGTCGCAGTTGGTCGTGAGAGATAGCCAGTTACCACCCCGAGACCTTACTCCGTTGAGCGCAACAGTAGATGAGTTCCGGTGACTCACCTATTCACCATCGTGTGCACTTCCATCCCAAATTCGCAAAGCACACAGACAATCGCTATAAATTGAGCGTTCCCTTGCTCTGTCTCTCTATTACAAAGCCAACGCACCACTCTTCACTTCCGATAATCCACCATAGCTCGCGAATTCTGGATTTCTCCCAAATCGGCCGGAACGCCACCATGAGGCATTGTGCCTTGGCCAGCCATTTTTAGGTTTGTTCACATCCCTCTGATCCATGTTTCTACATCCTCTGGTGCTAGTTAAACTCCCAGGCTCGACCAATTGAACGCTACCGCGCTGTAGCTTAGGGAATGTCACGTCGTCACCTGGGAGCATCGTCGTGGACATGGTTCATGTCGACTGGCCGTTCTGGGTTGCATCCGTCCAAGTTTGCACAAGCACCATAGTCCTAGTCCGTCACTGGTTCATTCCAAGTGTTTTGATTGAATGCGACCGGCTCAGGTAAACCGGAACGGGTACACCGGTGATTTTGCTCCGCTGTTGTCGCGGACAGATACGATTTAACGACGAACTAGTCGAATTAAGCCTATGGGCATGCTCGGGTAGCATCCGTGATGGCGCCCGTGTACTCAACACCACCGAAACAGGTCATCGTCGGTGAGTATTTGCATCTCCGGCCAGGTATTCGATCGGTGCGCGGTCGAGGACCTTGAGTCGTGAAGAAATAGAAGTATGGGGACCTATATGCAATTGTCAGTGAAACACGTGAATAGTACTCTAGGCTCTTTACTGATTATTCAAATGGCCAGGGACCTTTGCGCAAAACCAAACGCGCGGGCGTGTTTCCGCTGTCCGTGGGCCTGTTCGGGCCAGATTCGGCCCAACCCTGTTCTTCATTTTTCTTTTTCTTTTTTCTAATAAATTAGGAAATATGTAGAAAATAGTAGAAAAATGGTAAAATTATGAGACCAATTTTGTTAGATTTCTAAAATCAATTAGTATTTAATCAAAATAATTTCAAGATTTTTAGTTCAAACCTGGAATTGTGTAATATTTAAAGGTGCTTAAATAAAGACCTTTAGAATTTTAGAAATAATTCAGTAATTCCAAAAATCAAAAACTTTTTGGGTAGACTTAATATGATGGTCAGAAACCCTGAGTAAAGTTCGAAATGGTTTGGACACTATTGGACTAGAAAACCTAATAACTAGCTCCGTAAGATTAATCCTTTAACACTAATCCTAAAGGAATACCTAACTAGGAAACCTTAGTGATTGATTCATACCGTGAAGAAAAGTTGTATTAAAGATGCAACTTACTATTTTTCTATTGTGTAACTGCATATTCATGACATAGCAAAAGCATTCATGTACATCTATTATCATGTATAGAAAACGAGGAAGAATCCATAGTAGAGGAAGAAGTTGTCTCCTAGACTGAGAATCCTCCAGTGGAGAACAACTTTTACTTCGGCATCTGCGGTGTGGAAACAGAAACTCCTGCAACACAAGGCAAGCCCCGGTGCATTATCCCTTTTCCTTGTTATTTTAAAATCTTTATCACCTTATATGATGCATTAGGTGATAGGAATTGTGTGATAAACAATTGATGCATTCCTTTCCTTGAAAAGTTAGTTACTAATCCTTGTTTACCTGTTTTAATTAACCAAGTTTTCTAATGCTTAATCTTGCTATAGAAAACAAAAAAATTTTGTTTTAAAATAAAAGGTGATGCTTCACACTGGATGGAGATTTTACAAAGAAAAGACTTATGATGGTGAATCCATCACGGCCGTGATGGGTTCAACATCTGAAAAGAAGTACCTCTGCCATGTACCAAACTTTGGGTTTTAAATGATAAAGATGAGACCGGGCGGGTGATTTGCACGAGAAGGAAGTCTCGGTGTAGTGTCTCTGTCTGAGTAGCTTAAGGACCGAGCCGATGTAGGCCTGCTGATCGAGGACCTTTTAACTGGCCATATGCCTCGTCATGGGTAACCTTTGCCTCGGTCGGACCAATACTAGAAAGGCTACCACGCAATGTACCCTTCATGGCAAGAGGCTGGACGGTGGAGTATTTGTGCTCTCGGTTGGCGTGAACCCATTATGGTCTTGAGAAACCCGGGTGCGAGTTGACATATGCAACGGTTAAGTGCTACATATGTCGTGTGGTTGGAGATCCCTAGCTGGGTATTAATCGATTCAGATTGCCGTTACTTCTTGGACATGAAGACTTGGTCACTGACCTACATGTAGCAACAAGTGAACTGAAAGGGTGATAAAAAGATGGCTAGTATAGGCCAAGTGCTTGATCTAGAATAGAAAGAAATCTCAATGCAGGTAACTTCTTAACCTGATAAGTAAAATGCATTCTTAAGGATCCACTGATAGTAAGGTTTTCTGCAAAAGAGTCTTTCAATCTTGATAAGCTTTACCTTGATTCCCAAAGGCCAGCATATCCTTGAGAGTCTTTTTCCTTTGACGGGTAAGACTTGCGAAAGTACACTCCATACTCAGGGTTTTCGAACCCATGTTGTTGTATGTGATGAAACTGCTGAGTTATGTAGTTTCTGTTCCAAGGTGGTTCCCAAGCAGGAGGAGGAGAACTAAGAATTACGTGGGAAGGTGTTTTGCCTTCCTGTGATGTAATAATAAGTTTAAGCACTCAGTACACGGATATGTAATAATCAACTCTTTCTATATTTTACTTATGAATGTAAATTATGTTATTGTAATCCTTTTCACTTACTTCGATGGTGTGTAATGTCTGCGTTATGGGATAAGCTCTCTTGGGCGATATGATGGAGATACACGAAATTGGACCTGGCGAGCCATTGAGCGCACCTGCATAACTGTCTGAGGTCCTTAGGACAAGGACATCTGTAGGTGGGCCTAATACCTTGGGAGGTTCCGTGACAATTTCGTTCATTCATAACAAGCATAAATCGCAAATAATACACTTGGGAGGACTTGCACCGGAGGTCCAAAAAACACCTCTCCGAAGCTCGTTATGAATCGTGGGGGTGAGACCACTCTGACTATGGGGTCTAGTGCTCAGTCAGTGCAACAGTTGAATTTCAAAAGTTGACTATATAAAAGGAATAGTGCCTGGTAGCATTGACTTGTCATTTGTTGCTTACACTTGCTGCCAAGACCTGCTCTGCCTTCGAAGCTTGCTTCGAATGCTTCCACTGCCTTCGAACTAGCCTTAGCCAGTTGCAAAGCACACACGTTTTCATTAGAGATGGTTGGGGAGCAATCTGTCCTAGAGGTGCTCTTGGCAGCTTTGACGGATGTGCTAGAAACAAGGCTTGATGTTCTGACTCAGGCAGCAGAGGCCTCCACCTGCCTGACCGAAGCTGGTGCAGTGGATCGTTCTAAGGATAGTGATGATATTGAGGAAGATAGTGTCATCATTCATCCAACAAAGACAAGTCAAGTGGACATCGGCAAATCGAAGACCAAAGAGGGGCACATTGAGGTACTTAATCGATTTGGTTATATGGACTAGGTCCGACTAGGAGCGGATGATTTAGTGCCGAAACCAAAGGCTTCCTAAGAGCCGGGCATAGATTTCCATTGCATAAGGCAGTATTTGCTGTTCTGAAGAGATTTAATATATACCTTCATCAACTTACACCAAACGACATAGTGTTCTTAGGAATTTTCATCTGGGCTATGCGAAGCCAAGGCGTTGTTGAGCTAGATGCCAAAGCCCTTTGAGAGGCCTTTTATTAGATACATGAACTACACTTTCAAACGAAGACAACTAGAGGCCTTCACAACAACTTTGGGTGTTATAGTTTTGCTTATTGGAGAGGTGCTATGTTCCCGGCTCTTGCATACTGAATCAAGTGGTCGAATGAGTGGAAGAAGGAGTGGTTTTACATGAAGAATGATTTGAAAGTGTGACCTGATATAAAGGGAATTATTCAGACCCCTATTCACACATGCTTTAGCTATATAAAACTACATGTTATATCAACCTCAAAGCTCAAGCTGCTATAGTTGCTTTCAATGTCGTTTGCACATACATTAGGATAAGAGATCTTGTTCAAAAAAATTTAGCATTTAAAATATGGCTACCGAGGGCTGATTCGGATGTGGATTCTAGACTAGTTAGGCTTCGTTATAAGTATAAGTTCGAAGAGGAGTTTGAGGAACCTTATGATGAATGCTTAGATTCTATTGAATAAAAATGCAATGAAATTCTTAGAAACTTTAGCAAGGCAAAGGTTGAAGCTCTGCATCGAGCTTTTGCAGCACAAAGGAGACGTCGACTAAACCATGTTTTTGAAGCTATTGGTTTTTTATATCTTGATTACCCTAAACATGGTTTTGGATTCGAAGAAGAGAAAGGTGACAACTAAGTGAGTAAGGTCCCGAAGATACTATCATAGGCTACACCTTCTTAGGATTCTGAAGAAACTTTGTTGGTAAGATAAGCCTTTTTGAAGTCTTGTATGCTTCGGTTGTACATTACTTAGTTGTTTTTCAAACTTCTATAAACCACGCCCGAAGTTGCTACGCTGCGTACCATAGAGGAGACTCCTTTGATCACCGCAGCTTCGGTGACTCAAGAAGAAAAGATTGAAGAAGTTGTTATTCCGAAGGTTCAAGGGGTTGCCGCTCTGGCCTCTCTTTCATAGAGTGAGGAAGAAGAGGATGAGGAGCGCACAGCTCCGGTAATGAGTTCATTTTTTCTGATTTTGATGAAGATGAGGATGACAAGGAAGAAGACGCTGCTACAATTACTCAAGCGATGAAGGATATTGTGTTTCCTGCTGTAGTTGAGAGGAGGCCAATGAGCCCAAAGGTTCAACGGATACTCCCATTAACAACTGCTTTAGCGATGATAGTGGCCAAAGAGAAAACTTGTTCTACTAAGCCTGTTATGATAGAAGACAAGAGCAAGCGGCCTGCAAAGATTGAAGAGGGTAAGAAGGCCATTGGGGATGAGACGCCACTTGGTGAAGGGCCCTTCGACCAAGAGTTCGGGGGTCAGAAATATAGAGTTCACCATACAGCTGGGAAGATTATGTGTGTGAAACAGCTAGCTGAAGCCATTGGATACCCTTCGGGGTCCACTATCTTCGGGGGAGGGCAGAACGATTATCTATATTACTGCCCGGATAATCTAGAGACGGAAGTGTGTCGCCACATGGCAGATAATTTTGGTTTTCCGAAGCTAGAGACCATGCTTTCAACCATGTCCTCCAAAGATTTCTTGGACTGCCTCACTTGCATCCATCTAAAGGTAATTTCTATTGATTGTGCTTCCAAGCTTCGAGTTAGATTGCTACAACACTTAGTTAATTTTTTGACTTCTCATAGGGCTTTTTCTTGAGCAAAGCTCTAAAGAACAAGAGAAATGTTGAGGGCGAAGCTGCCCAAAGGGAGATAGTTAAGCTTAGGTCCGAAATGTCTGGGCTTCGGTTCGACTGCGAAGAGAAGAAGAAACCCTTTAAGATTCTGGAAAAAGATTTTATTGAAAGTCAAACCAAAGTTCAAGCTATATCTGAAGAAAAAAGCAAGCTCAAAGAAATAATGGGGAAGCAAGTATCGGAGCTCGAAGCTTCAAGTGCTGAAAAAGATAAGTGTATTGCATCACTTGAAGCTGAGCTGAATCAAGCAAAAGAGGAATACGAAGCTGAAACTAACAAGATAAGGCAAGCATCTGCTAAAGTAGTTGTTGACTTCAGCGCTGCTCAAGTGAAGATAGGGGACCTAAATGATGAGGCAAACCACGTAAGGCAACTTAACGAGAACTATCAGATTCTGGCTGCTAACTGCTACACCCTCGATAATAGGTGCTATAATGAATTAACGAAGGCCTTTTCTTCTGTCGGAGCTAAATCTCGAAAGAAAAACATTGCGGATGGCAACCTGGAGGGGATGATGCGGTGGATACTTAGTGAAACTCACGCCTACAAAAGTGTTATCTCAGAGCGAGAGGACTATTGCGCGTGGATAGGTGCCCGAAGCACCGCTTTGGTTCTATTGAAGGTTGGGTGTAATCATGTGAGGACTTGCTCTAACCCAGACTTCAAAATTTCTGCCGACCATGTTTGAAGATTGACTGTCCAAGCTTCAGAGTGGTCTAAAAAATTCTTATCTGATATATGGAAGAAAGGTAGAAAGGAAATTAGCATCGAAGAATCCATGAAAAATAGAGAGAAGGTTCGAGTTTGTCTACCTTCGTCTTACTTGCGCAAAATATGTGTGTGTTCTAACGTCTGACCTTTTGTAGGCGTGAAAAGCGACCAAAAAAGCTGCAAGCATCAGAAAAAATTTGCAGACCAAGGAGGCCGAAAGTACTTTCCTTTTTTTCCTCTGTTGAATCTCTTTGTGCTCATGTTGACAGATTGTCCTCTAACTTTTGTTGGGAAGTTTCCACTTCACATGTGATAATTGAAGTAAAGCATACTAAGGCCAAAGCCGAGGATACTGCTATTGAAGTCAAAGCAATAGCTATCAGGGCCATAAAGAAGTTGTTGTAACACCCCGTCCAATCCCTCGACCGGTGGTACTTACTCATGGTCTTTTGTGCACACTTTGTCCTCACTCATGCGCACCCGAGAAAACTTCCCGGTCGGTCACCCATCCCAAATTGCTCCAAGTCAAGCACGCTTAACTTGGAGGTTCTTTCGAGATAGGCTTCTAAAAAAGAAGATGCACCTTGTTGGTATGGATACTCTATTAATTCTATTAAGCCTTGGGCCAGGATATTGCCATCCTTGGGGCCAGGATATCACAATCCACCCCACTTAGAAGACCGACGTCCTCATCGGTCAACCCCAATCTAGGAACCTCCCCTCTTAGCCACGTCTGTGTGTCTAGTGTCGTCATATGCCATGCCATGTGAACACTCCAGGCGCACATGCGCCATGCGCCATATACCCGAACCCCCTAGCCCACACACGCCCGTGAAACCTCGAGGGTTAGCTCTGATACCACTTCTAACTCCCCGTCCAATCCCAGGACTGGCGGTACTTACTCCTGGCAGCTCTCTAGGATCATATATTGTCCCCACAGACCAACACGGGTTTTTTGTGCACACTTTGTCCTCACTCATGCGCACCCGAGAAAACTTCTTGGTCGGTCACCCATCCTAAATTGCTCCAAGCCAAGCACGCTTAACTTGGAGGTTCTTTCGAGACAGGCTTTCAAAAAATGCACCTTGTTGGTATGGATACTCTATTAATTCTATTAAGCCTTGGGCTAGGATATCACCATCCCAGGGGCCAGGATATCATAGCTGCAGACGATGTTATGTTTAAGATTTGCGAATAAATTTATAATGAGATGATACGTGGATAAGAAATAATTGTTTTATTGTAATATTTTTGTGGTACAAAGTGATTTGATCCTCAAAGCTTTTTTAGTACCTTTGTTGTAATATAACCATACCTTCTTCACTTTGCTTTTTACTGATTTGCTTTCTTTCTTTGTGATGTGTGAAAGTTTACTTAATACGTGTTTTAAGCCGAAGGCGAAAAGCACCTTCCCTTCTTTTCACACGTTACAAAGGAATTGTTGGGGGTATTCTTCTCCGCTGAAGGTCCTCTAGGAAAAAACACCTTCGGCAAGACAATATAAAGGGAGGTGTGACATGAAGATATAAATCGAAGATGATGCAGACAAAGTCGAAGCTATGATTAAAAGAGCTTCGGCTTGGTGTCATGATAAAGACGAAGGACGATACTGACTTAAAAAGGAAAAGACTGTTTAGTCCCTAATAGTTTGTATTATGGTCCTAATTAGTTATCAGGGACATGGATATAATTTCATCTGGGTTGCGTCCCGTGCCTATAAATAGATGAATAATACCCCTATATTGTTCACGCTGCATTGTAATCGCTCCCGTGTCTCTTTCATTACCACCTTCTGTCAAGCCGAAGGTATCAATGAAATATAAACATTATAAGCATTTGTTTATGTTTATAAAATGAAATGAGAATGTAAATAATATATTTCTATGTTGCCATTATTTACATTCTTCCATGTTTTATGTTTCTTTATTTATTTATATTCATTTACCGAGATGATGAAGGTATGCCCTTCATGACCTTCGTCCAAAAATCATTATATCCGAAGGGAAATAATGTTTCGAAGGACGAAGGTCCTTATCCATTAACAATTATGTTGCCTTGTTCTTGGTGTTTAGCATTCGAGAGCAAGGACCAACAGGAATAATCTTTGTAGAGGTATCTTCGGGGTAGACTAAATTTATGCCTCCATTCCCTCAGGAATAGTCTCAAAAAATTTTCACTATTACTTAGGCGATCAAAACAAAGCTCTGCATTTCCTTAGGGACCACTTCAGAGCTTTTTTCATCGTTACTTAGGTGATCGAATCAGAGCTCTGCATTCCCTTAGGAACGACTTTGGAACTTTTTCCACCTTTACTTAAGTGAATAAATCAGAGCTGTACATTCCCTTAGGAACGACTTCGAAGCTTTTTCATCGTTACTTAGGTGATCGAATTAGAGCTCTGCATTCCCTTAGGAATGACTTCAGAGCTTTTTCACCGTCATTGCACTCGAAGGTGCCAACTTTGCTTATTACATTGAATTGCATAATGGAAGAGTTTTGCAAATAAACGTAGATGCGAAATAGCTTCTTCTTAGTAGCTTCAGGTCTCCATTACCTAGACCTTAGGGTCTTTAGTATATATGCTTTGTCTCTAGAACCATACTACTAATAGTACGAGTTTCAGATCCCTCCCTTCTATCCCTTTGCTGCAAATATTGCACTAGGAACTTGGGATGACTGCCAGGAACCTGGTCGTAGGGAGGTGGTCCCGAGTGAAGGAAGTAGATGGTGACCATGTGCTCATCACTAGTTGCTTGAAGCATTTGAGGCCACAGACAAATGTAGCCTTGGCTCCTGTGACAAAGGTTGAACATACTGCAGGACATACGATGAACAGTACGAAGATGTACTGAACACCTCCTTCGACTAGGAAGGTTGAGCTACTGACGAAGCAAGTCCTTTCTGCTTGTTGATTGTATGGTGGCAGGTTCTTGTTATGTGGCCCTTGTCCTCACCACAAAACAAGCAAATGGCTTCCTTGGAGGCACATTAAACCTGAAACAAAAGTTTTAGCCTCCTGTTGTGGACTTGTTCTCAAATGCTATGAATTAAGAACAAGGAAACACAAAAAGAAGTTAATGGTTAATGCCCTTCGTCCTTCGAAGCATTATTTCCCATAGGATATAACGATCTTCGGACGAAGGTCATGAAGGACATACCTTCATCATCACAGTTTACATTGACGAAAGGAGAAGCATATGAAGCATGAGAGAATAACATGAATAATCATATAACATTATTTATATGTCCTTATTATATAATCATGGATGAATAAGAACAATATTGAATTACATTTGTACCTTCGGCTTGACAGAAGGCAAAAGTACAAGCGTGACGCACGAGTGAGTACAAATCAGCGTGAACAGTACGGGGGTACTGTTCATCTATTTATAGGCACAGGGCACAGCCTATGTGAAATTACATTCATGCCCTTCGTGTTTTCTATTGACTTAAGAACAATCTGTCGGGGACTAGATAGCCTTTTCCTCATTAAGTCGGTTCCTTTTTCTACTACTGAGCCGAAGTTCCCTTGCGTGCAGCTTCGGCGCTGGTTTAGCCTTCGTTCTGACCCTGCTCTTCATATTGTGTACAGCTTCATCCCGAGTCTGAAGGTTCCTGTACATATATTATACTTGGGAAACATTGTTAATCATGTTTTTAAGGACCTTCGGAAGACGAAGGCCCCCAATAGTAGCCCCTCGCAGTATTTTTTTTTATATCAACGAATTCAGACTGCAACGTGAACGAAGGCCTTAAGCCAAAGGTCCAAAAAAACACCTTCCCTTTGCTAGAATAGCAACAATCAATGACAAATGAGGCCCTCCAAGTTGTAGTGTGCTAGGCATATAAATATGAACTTACACCGGCAGCATTTGATACGTTGTTTCTGCCATTTGCATTATTTTATCAAACTTTTAGCACTTGCTCACTAGCGCTTGCTAGATTTTCAAGCTTTTTGAGCTTCGGCTTAAAGACATTTGCACCATGTCTGGGGAAAAATGACTGAGACAAAGCTGACTGAGGAAGCGAAGCTGTTTGAAGGGAAGAAGGTTGCAGATCCTTACATTGCTAGATTTATTGAGTCCATGGCAAAAACAAACACAGAGAAGATTACTAAAGAGATACTGGAAGGTTTATCTGAAGATACTGGTGACAGAGATAGTTATGATGTGGAAAGCGGAGACGAGGATTCTAAAGATCGACTGTGGCAACCAAGCCATACTATCTTTGGAAAATCGACTATTAAATAGAGTCATCTTGACAACATGAGAGGAAGGTATTTTCGGGACGTGTCTATTGTGAGGGCTGGCGGAGACAACAACGTCCCTATCCCTGAGGAAGATGAAGTTGTTATCTACCGAAGTTTTTTTAAGGCTGGTCTTTGGTTTCCTCTAAGCAAGTTTGTAGTTGAAGTGCAAAAGATCTACCAGATCTTCCTTCATCAGATCACCCCCGAAGCTATAATGAGGATGGGGATTTTTGTCTGGGCTGTGAGGAGTCAGGGGCTGGAGCCAAGCGCGAAGTGCTTCTGCAGTATGCATGAACTCTTCTATGAGACAAAGGCTACTGGCAAAGAACAGTACCACAACAACTTCGGTTGTTATGGATTTATTGCTCACCCCAACGCAAGCCACCCGGTGCCAATGTTTCGGAAGAGATGGCCTGGAGCCTGGATGGAAGAGTGGTTTTATGTGAAGAATGATTTAAAGGCAAGGGAAGACATTAAAGAAATCACCATGCGACCCATCTGGTCCCGCTTTGGCCTCCGAAGGCCGAAGGTGGAAATTGATGACACTGTCGAAGCGTGTCAGAGGGCTTTCAGCATTGTTTGTTCCTTTATTGGCACAAGAGATTTAATTCAGGAACATATAGCCTTCAGGGTCTGGCTGCTTGTGGAAAGCTAGGAAATGCCGAAGGAGACCACCACCGATTCTAGCGAAGGTGGTCTGGTCCGACTAAAGTATACCTTCAGATTTAGGGAGAAGTTTGATGAGCCAAACGACGACTGGCTAAAGTGCATCGAAGCTACCAGTGATGAACTGCCTGAAGCATATTCCAAGGCAGAAGATAATGCTGTGTCCGCAGCCTTCGGAGGTCGGGGGAAGAAAAGACTGAACAGAGTTTTTGACGCGATCGGCTTCGTATACCCTGATTACCGCTACCCGCTGCGAGGACATGAGAAAAAGAGGAAGATTGCTGCTTCGGTCACCCCAGCTGAGCCTGTGCCGAAGAGCAAAAAGGTGAAGGTTCTGACCCACCGGTTGCTTTATATTGAACCGGCCGTGGTGCCTGAATTCGGTGTAGGGTCGTCCTCAGCAACCGAAGCAACAGAAACTGCTCCGATTACACAGAGTACTGAAGAGGCGACCGTAATGCCAAAGGTACCCATAGCCGAGCCAGTCGAGGCTAAGTTTGATAAGGCTAAAAAGTCAAAGATTGAAGAAATAACAAAAATGCCAAAAATTCTGAGCCCTCTGTTAGAGACAAAACTATCGAAGGTGCAAAAGGCTTCTGCTGCAACTCCCAAGAGGAGGAGAATGGCCAACGTGCTGGATGTTGTGCTGGATGTTGTGCTGGTTTTAAGCCCTGCTGCTATAAAGAAAGTTGCTGAAACTAGAAAACATAGGCCGAAACCAAAACTAGGCAAACAGAAACTGAAGCTGCGCTAGCTCAAACTGAAGCCAAAGCTGGCCCTTCAGTGCCTACCGAGATGGAGCCTGATGATCCTAAAGAAAAAACGACAGAGCAGATTGCATCTGAAAAGATCGAAGCTCCTGCTCCCGAAGCTTCGAACAAAAGCATTGACTACATTATTCGTCATGCTTCAGGAAAAGAACTATCCCAAGAAGAAATGCTAGAAGCACGACACTACGCCCAAAAATTGAAATATCCGAAGGGGGCGTTAGTGTTCAATGGTAGTGACGAAGAAGATTTTCTGTACTATCTCCCGAATAACAAAGAAATATCTGTTTGCCGGGAGATAGGTAAAAGCATCGGATTCCCAAAGCTGGAAGACGGCCTTTCGATTTTATCGAAGGATGAACTTGCTGACAGCCTAGCCTACAATAGCATAAAGGTATAAAAGTTAACTTTGAATTTGAAAATGGGGTATTTCATTTGTCATACTCAATTCTTTCCTCCTCTTATAGGGCTTGATTCTTAGTAATGCCCTCAGGGCACAGAAAAATATTGAAGACGAAGGCTATACGATGGCTCTGAACAACCTTCGTACAGAGGTGATTGAATTGAGGAATGAAGGTCTTGAAAAAGACAAAATCTTGATTTCTCTGGTTAACAAAGTGAAATAAGATGAAGCTAGTTTCAAAGCTCAGACCGAAGCCCAAAAGATTGAAATTGAAGACCTTTGGAGGCAACTGGCCGAAGCTAAGGAAAAATGCGCACTTGCAGAAGCCAACCAAGAAATCAGCGAATATTGGAAAAATCATTTAGAGAAAATGTTGAAGAACTTTGCACATCCAAGGAAAGGTGCTTTGAAAAATCCTTGGATTGTGTGAAGAAAATAAAAGCTAGTTTCGCTAAAGTGGGTGCCTATTCTGCCGAAGAAAACTTCATACGAGGCGACCTCGAAGGCGTTATTGAATGGATAAGTGGAGAGGCCGAGACCTTCGAAGAAATTTTAAGTGATCGCGGGGATGTTTGCGCATTTTCCAGTGCACGGGGAATTTCAGCCTTCTTGGAGAAGGCAGGATGCGACCATATTAAAACCATGGCCCAGACCGAAGCTGCCTTCTCCATAGATGATATGAAGGATCCTTCAGCTAAAGCAACCTTGATGGGCGAAAAATTCTATAATGATGTCTGGGTGAATGGTGGCCGAGGGATGGCCCATGAAATTATAAAGAAAAGTGAAAAAGACACCCATGATGCCCGAGTAGAAGCAAGACAAGCTGAAGAAGCTGCAGAGCGCGAAAAGCGTATAGGTAATATCTTTTGATTTTCAGCTTCGGTATTTGTTTTTGTGGCTTCGGACTAATTAATTTTTCCTACTTTAGCTGAATTATATCCGCCGCCAGAACCGTTCGATCCCCTGGCTGATCCAAAAACGAAGGAAGAGCTGGAGATCATTAATATGGCTGAATCTATTGTTGATGAAGTTGTTAACAAATTACTGAACGAAGTTGCAAAAAAGTCCTTAAAGAGGAATAGCTCTTATTGTAAAAACATTTTGAAATGGTCAATGTAAGAGACACTAGAATGGACATTGTGCTTTTATTGTAACAAAGCTATAATATTTGATGTGTGTAACTTTGAATCGAATATGTAAATTATTGTAATTTATTTCTTTGCGATGCATGAAATTTACATACATACCGTTTTTGAGCCTTCAGCGAAAAAAACACCTTCCCTTCTTTTCATGCTTCGTAAAGAAAAAGATCCATGCTTTGTAAAGATATCCATGCTTCGCAAAGAGGGATCCCTTCTTTCGTGACAAGGCTGATGAAGTTGTATTTCCCGAAGCTTACTTCATGCCTTAGCACATTTTCATTTTTACAAAACATTCGCCGAAGATCAACTCCGTATTCGATTCTCGTGTCGTTGATGCGATATGATGTATGATGTGATGCTATGCGAAATGATGTGATGATATGATGCAAAATGGTAATGATGCCGAAGACACACACCCACACACCGACACTGGAATACACAAACTCTGCATCCCCTTAGGAACGACTTTTGAGCTTCTTCACCGTTTATTTTTCGGTGTTCACCATTTATTTTTTGGTGTAAGTTCTGCATCCCCTTAGGAACGACTTTGGAACTTCTTCGCCTTCTATTTCGGTGGTATAAGTTTTGCATCCCCTTAGAAACGACTTTTGAACTTCTTCACCTTATATTTCGGCGGTATTTGGCTCTGCATTCCCTTTGGAACGACTTTTGAGCAGAAAACTTACGCCGCGCTCCCTTTGGAACGACTTTTGAGTAGCTTCAGCAAATTTAGCTCTGCATTCCTTTAGGAACGACTTTTGAGCTTCGAAATTCTGTGAAGAAGATTTTTGGGCTTCGTAATTCTGTGAGGAAGATATATTTCATTCTGACAGAAGCAAAATTATTACAAGAATTTAAAACTAAGTTTACATTACTTGTTCCTTATTAAAAAGCAAAATGGCATAGAACACGAAAGCATTTCAGAGGTAGGATATCGCTCAGTATATGTTCTTCGATTCTGGTACAATACTATTGACTGTACGAGCTTCGGACTCCTCCCTGAAGTCGCGTTGTTGCTGGGAGTGTTGACGCCCTTCTGGCTGCTGGCTTCGGGAATAAGTGGGCTGCAATGGTGGTGGCGGTGGAAGCTGAGGCCAAGAAGCCTATGAATGTCTTGCCGAAGCAACAGAGGTTGCAGGTTGATTGCCCACATATTCTGGTATGTAAGGAGAGTGGCACGAAGCAATGTGCAAGACCTGCTTTGGTTGATTCTACCGAGCTTCGGCTTCGGCGATCTCCTTTTGTTTCAGAATAATGATTTGGCACATTCTTGTACTATGGCCCTTGTCTTCACCATAGAATAAGCAAAAGATTTTCCTGGGCTGATCCCCATATCTTCCTTCAAAGCCCCTGGTGCCTCTGCACCTTGGAGCTAACGGCCTAAAGGAGCTTTGCTGCTGTCCCGAAGACTGTGAGGTGTGCTGTGGCCTCTGAAGCTGGCTTCCTTTGTCGTCATTCTGATTGGAGCTATGGATTGATCTGACATGCCTAGGGTGGACTCTCCCTCCGAAGCCCCTAGTCATCTCAGAAAATCTGTAAGCTTCCTCCCTTCTTTGTCGGAAATCATTGTCAGCCCAGATGTACTCATCCATTTTTTGAAGCAACTTCTCCAGAGTTTGGGGAGGTTTCCTGGTGAAGTATTGGGCTGTAGGTCCTGGCCGAAGACCCTTGATCATGGCCTCAATGACAATTTCACTGGGCACTGTGGGCGCTTGTGCTCTTAGTCGCAATACGCCTGCAAGTATTCCTCATGGTCTTGTGTGCACTGGAACAAGGCTTGAGCTATGACTGGCTTCATCGGAAAGCCCTGAAAACTGGTAATCTGCATGTCCTTGAGCCTCTGCCATGACGTGATTGTCCCTGGCCGAAGAGAAGAATACCATGTCTGGGACACATTTCGGACTTCCATGACGAAGGACTTTGCCATGACAGCTGCATTACCTCCATATGAGGATATTGTTGCTTCGTAGCTTATCAAGAATTGCTTCGGGTCTGAGTGCCCATCGTATACAGGTAGCTGAGGTGGCTTGTAGGATTGCGGCCATGGGATAGCCTGCAATTCTGCTGCTAGGGGAGAAGCATCATCAAAAGCAAAGGTACCATGATTAAAATCATTGTACCATTCATCTTCGTTGAATGAGCCCTCTTGATGAAGCTCCCGGTATTGAGGCCTTCGGTCGTGATCATATTGAGTGAGATGACGCACTTCTTCAGTAGCTTCGTCGATCTTCTTCTGAAGGTCGGCCAGCCGAGCCATCTTCTCCTTGTTCCTTTGCACCTGCTTGTGAATGATTTCTAGATCCCTAATCTCCTGGTCCAACTCCTCCTCCTGAAGTGTTGGATTGGTGGCCTTCCTCTTTTGGCTTCTGGTCTCTCGGAGAGAGAGTGTCTTGGTTTGTGTCCAGTGGCTGCAGTGCAGCCCCTGGCGCTGTTATATTCTTCGGCGGCATAACTAAGGTTGATGCTTTGCCAAAGGTTGTGGAAGTGAGTACACCGAAGGTGGGCGCCAATGTTGTGGACTTGTTCTCAAATGCTATGAATTAAGAACAAGGCAACACAGAAAGAAGTTAATGGTTAATGCCTTTCGTCCTTCGAAGCAGTATTTCTCTTAGGATATAACGATCTTCGGACGAAGGTCATGATGGACATACCTTCATCATCACAGTTTACATTGACGAATGGAGAAGCATATGAAACATGAGAGAATAACATGAATAATCATATAACATTATTTATATGTCCTTATTATATAATCATGGATGAATAAGAACAATATTGAATTACATTTGTACCTTCGGCTTGATAGAAGGCAAAAGTACAAGCGTGACGCACGAGTGAGTACAAATCAGCGTGAACTGTACGAGGGTACTATTCATCTATTTATAGGCACAGGGCGCAGCCTGTGTGAAATTACATTCATGCCCTGCATGTTTTCTATTGACTTAAGAACAATCTGTCAGGGACTAGATAGCCTTTTCCTCATTAAGTCGGTTCTTTTTTCTGCTACTGAGCCGAAGCTCCCTTGCGCACAGCTTCGGCGCTGGTTTAGCCTTCGTTCTGACCCTGGTCTCCATATTGTGTACAGCTTCATCTCGAGTCCGAAGGTTCTTGTACATACATTATGCTTGGGAAACATTGTTAATCATGTTTTTGAGGACCGTCGGAAGACGAAGGACCCCAACACCTCCCCCCTCTTGGAGCAAGCAGACAAAATGTGTTGTGGGAAGGTTGCTGCTAAGAGCTTGTTTGTTGCTGGCCTGACTGGCCCTGAGATTGAGCTATCTTTTCTTCACCTTGCACAAGGTTGTGAATGCTTCGTACATGCCTTAGGTTAAATCTTCCTCTAAAGTCTTAGTGGCTTTGGTGTATCTGTGCAGCTCCTCCCTTCTTTGGCAGAAATTGTTGTCGGCCCTAGTGTATTCATCCATCTTCTATAACAATTTCTCCAAAGAGTGTGGAGGCTTCCTTGCGAAGTACTGGGTTGCTGGTCCTAGCCTAAGCCCCTTGGCCATGGCTTCGATGACGATGTCATCTTGAACTGCTGGTGCTTGAGCTCGAAGATGAAGGAACCTTCGAACGAACGACTGAATGTATTCGTCTGGATCTTGGGTGTGACAGAACCTCCCAAGTTATTAGGCCCACCTACAGTTGTCCTTGTCCATCGGACTTCGGACAACCCTGTAGGTGTACCTGATCACTTGACAAGTTCGGTATCTAAATTCCTTACCTTGCCCAAGAGTGTTTCACCCGTCACGCAGATATTACAACACATCAAAGGAACGAGTATGCGGAAGCAGTTACAGCAACTTATTTTATATTAAAGTATAGAAAGAGTAGTATTATTACAGACCAGTAAAATATAAGAGTGCTGGAGTAATATTATTACAACCCTGGGAGGCAAAAATCCCTCCTGATGAGGACATCACTTCTATACATACAATGAATGGACCGATAACACGATCGCGTGCACGACAGCTAAATCTCCAGGTACATTCTACCCTAGTCAATTGTGTTTCAGAGCTTATGCTTGGGGCCATGGATGTTTTGAGGATTAGGAACCTTGGAGAGGACCAGCAAGGACTTGGGAAAGGCCTAGGTGTTGAGGAGGAGCAGCAAGGGCGTCCACAACAGGAAGGAGATCAAGTTCGAGTCAGGTGTGACTCCATCTCGGGTTCCAGGACCAGTCTGCACTAAAATAGACGCCCAAGATGCATCCGGACTCTGATTGCGACGGACTAGATATGGTTGGAAAGACAACGAGATTATCTAACCAACCCAACTGGTTCCACCCTAAAATTCATCCGGAGTCAACGGGAATCGTCGAAATAAGTCAGCGTTCAGATTTTGTTTTGGTGCTACGACACCGTCTGTTGGGCCGTGTATCGCGTCGGAGCCCATTAGGGGCGAGTCCAGGGGTCACGCACGCCCTAATACTCTATTTATTCAGTAGCCGCCGCCACATTTAGGTTTGGGTTTTTGCTTAGATCAATTCTGTCATCAAACAGTGTCGCCATCATCGGCTTGTGAGACCCCCTCCCGTAATCAATACAATTTTGGTTGCGTTTCTTTCCTGTTCTTGCTTGTGTTCTTGATTGCGCTTGCAGGGATAAGCCTTCGTGGCGAGGTCATTCGTGTGTCACGGGTGATAACCAACGGAGCCGTGGTGTAGTGATTGCAAGGAACCGTTCGCTCGGAGCCTTGGATCATCAACGTCGAGATCTCCACTCAATCAAATTATCGTATCTCACGGAAGATCGGGCCACGTCCACTATCAATTGGTATCAAATTTCCAGGTTGCCCATGAGGTATAATTCTACCTTTAGATTAGTTTTGTTTCGTCCCATAGTCCACAAAAAGCCAAAAAAATTACGATCAGTTTATTCCGACCTAAAACCGTCGCCTTAGCCTTTGCACAATTCAGTTTTAGAGTCCGCAGTTCTGAGTTCGTGTTCTAGTTGAGTTTGGTTGCTGGATTAGATTTGTTTTGGTTCAGTTTGATTGTGTCCATCCGCTTCCATCCTACAAAACCGACTCTATCCACAAAACAGATCCTATCTTAAAAACCGACCCTATCCACAAAACAGATCCTATCTCTAAAACCGACCATATCCACAAAACAGATCCTATCTCTAAAACCGACCATATCCACAAACCAAATCCTATCTCGACAACCGACCTTATCCACAAAATAAATCCTATCTCTAAAACCGACCCTATCCACAAAACCGAACTCCCACCCTTCCAACACTTCGCCAGAAACCCTGATTTGGAGTCCAAACTTAAAACAGCCGTAACTTTCGCCTCGGAACTCGAATCGGGCCCATTTTTTTCAAATCGCATAGAATTAAATTTTGCATCCGATTCTTTCCGGCTTTGCCGGATTTTCTGTTTTTAAAATTCCCAAATTCGGCTGGGAAATAGGACTTTTCATTTTTTAAACATTTATTTCGATTTTAGGGCAAACTTGCAGAAATTCCAGAGGACGCGTCATTGCACAAAAAAATCTGAAACTTGGTGTGTTATCTTCTTATGTGCTGCTGCAAAATAGAAAAATATAAAAAAAATAATTGAAAAAAAAAAAAGAAAATTGCAAAAAAAAGAAGGGTAGCACATAACCACAAACGCCAGTGTTCTGTGCACCTCTGTGATTATTTTGCCCCAAGCCTGTTTTCTTGCTGCACCCATATACTTGTACCTACTTTCTTGTGCCTTGGTCCAACTGTTCTATTACATTTTCTAGGCCAGCAACTAGGACGAGTACTTGAAACACTTATTCAGCATTGCTATCTATTCCTGACTTGTGTGCCACATATATATATTTAGTCAGCCTTCCCAGAACTCCAGCTTTCTCTCGAGCAGAACAGGTACTCCTTTGCAAT
Organism: Zea luxurians; assembly: GCA_029449295.1. NCBI lineage: Eukaryota > Viridiplantae > Streptophyta > Magnoliopsida > Poales > Poaceae > Zea > Zea luxurians. The sequence continues at coordinate 92,808,141 of JAOPSE010000001.1, read as the reverse complement.
CACACCCACGCTCGTTGGACAGTCACACCGGTCACTGTTTGCCACATGCAGTGCTGGTAAGAACGTTGTAAGAGCGGGGTAAGACGCTTCATAATTTGTATTCCACCACCACCACCACCACCCTGAGAGATAGTTGTAGGGTTCACATTGTTTGTTGTCTTTTTGTCTCTGTTTGTGCTAACAATGACAGGACCAATGAATCAAATGGACAAGGACAAGGGGCCTAAGCTTAACGACGATGAGTGTGTCTCTCAGCTGGAATTGAAGGAGATGATGCGTGCGATGACTGAAGCTTTTAAAAAATACCAGGACTCTGCGGCGACATCCTATGAGCAGCTTGATCGACGAGTTGATAAACTTGTTACACGCATGGACGTACTGGAGGCTCGTCCCCCACCAACAACTCCAGCCCCATCTCACTCTCCTGTGGACGACGACAACGATGACAACGATGTTTATGCACCGCTGCCACAACGCTTCGCACGTAATCAACAAGGTATGGGAGGTAATGGTAGACGTCGTCATCATAATCCTGAACTAGACCATGATCCATTTGCTAAGATTAAGTTTTCTATTCCACCGTTCATGGGTTCTTATGATGCTGAAGCTTACTTAGACTGGGAGATGACAGTAGAACAAAAATTTAATTCCCATCTTGTTCCTGAGCAGCATAGGGTTAGACAAGCCACTAGTGAATTTAGAGATTTTGCTATCATTTGGTGGAATGAACTTGTTAACACACGTGCTGCACCACAAACATGGAATGCGTTAAAAGAGGAGATGCGAGCTCGCTTTGTTCCCCCTTCTTATAGACATGATCTTCGAAAAAAAAATTGCAACGCTTAGATCAGGGAGACATGTCGGTACATGAATACTACCAAGAACTTCAGAAAGGTATGCTACGATGTGGGGTAGTTGAGGATCCAGAGGATCAAATGGTTAGGTTTTATGGGGGATTGAGGCGGGAGATTCAGGATATTATTGATTATAAAGAATATCATTCTATACAACGCTTGTTCCATCTTTCTATGTTGGCAGAAAAAGAATTGCAGGGTTGTCAACAACGGAGGAGCAGCACTTTCGCTCCACGCCAGCCACCGGCGCCAGCCAAGGTGTCATCATCTTCGGGCGTACGGACGTCCACATCTTCCACTGTACCTTCGGGTGTTGCAGCAAAACCTGCTACGACCACCTCTTCCATAGGCCGCTCCTCCGACATCAAGTGCCACCGCTGCTAAGGACTTGGTCATATTCAGCGAGATTGCCCCAGCAAACGGGCATACATTGCTACTGGTGATGGTGGGTATGTTAGTGCTTCTGATGTTGAAGATGAAGATACTGTTGGAGCTAACATTGCAGAGACTTATGATGGTGATGAAGAGGTTCTTGGTACAACAGCGACCGAGACCTATAAGGCCTTGATTGTGCAACGAGCTTTGAGTACCACGGCTAGTGACGACGACAACAGACAGTGCCACAACCTTTTCAACATGTTCCTCATCGTCAAGGACTGCCGTGTACATACCATCATTGACGGTGGTAGCTGCAACAACTTGGTGAACGTTGAGGTGGTCAAGAAGCTTGGCTTGACCACACGAGAGCATCCCCACCCTTATCACATTCAATGGTTTAACAACAACGGTAAGTTCAAGGTAACAAAAACAGCAAGGGTGCATTTTTCTATTGGCTCTTACCATGACTTTGCTAATTTCGATGTGGTGACTATGGATGCTTGCTCTCTTTTACTGGGACATCCTTGGGAGTTTGATACTGATGCTATTCACCATGGTAGATCTAATAAATATACTTTCATGCATAAGGGAAAGAAAATTGTGTTGCTTCCTATGACTCCCACTGAAATTGTCCACTTTGAACATGAGAAAAATACTAATGCTAAGCAAAAAGGTGTTTTGAACTCTGAAAATCAGCAACCTATTAAGTTAAAAACTCCTACTTTGCTAGCCACTAGATCTGATCTTGATGAGTTACATGCCTCTGTTGGACTTTGTTATGCCTTAGTGTGCAAAAATGCTTTCTATTCCATTGATGATAAGTCTATTACTTTGCCACCGGCTATTGCTAACCCTTTGCAACAGTATATGGATGTGTTTCCCTCTGAGATACCCTCTGGATTACCACCTGAGTTGCCTCCAGATTTTCAGGTTAGTCCCACCTTTAACATTTCAGATTTGAAGCCATATATGGGTGACAAAGATGTGATCGAGTCGAGGACGACTCCAATTCAAGAGGAGGAGGATGATGAGGACATCACTTCTATACATACAATGAATGGACCGATAACACGATCGCGTGCACGACAGCTAAATCTCCAGGTACATTCTACCCTAGTCAATTGTGTTTCAGAGCTTACGCTTGGGGCCATGGATGTTTTGAGGATTAGGAACCTTGGAGAGGACCAGCAAGGACTTGGGAAAGGCCTAGGTGTTGAGGAGGAGCAGCAAAGGCGTCCAAAACAGGAAGGAGATCAAGTTCGAGTCAGCTGTGACTCCATCTCGGGTTCCAGGACCAGTCTGCACTAAAATGGACGCCCAAGATGCATCCGGACTCCGATTGCAACGGACTGGATATGGTTGGAAAGATAACGAGATTATCTAACCCACCCAACTAGTTTCACCCTAAAATTCATCCGGAGTCAACGGGAATCTTCGAAACAAGTCAGTGTTCAGATTCTGTTTTGGTGCTGCGACACCGTCTGTTGGGCCGTTGGGCCGTGTATCGCGTCGGAGCCCATTAGGGGTGAGTCCAGGGGTCACGCACGCCCTAATACTCTATTTATTCAGTAGCTGCCGCCACATTTAGGTTTGGGTTTTTGCTTAGATCAATTCTATCATCGAACAATGTCGCCGTCATCGGCTTGTGAGACCCCCTCCCGTAATCAATACAATTTTGGTTGCGTTTCTTTCCTGTTCTTGCTTGTGTTCTTGATTACGCTTGCAGGGATAAGCCTTCGTGGCGAGGTCATTCGTGTGTCATGGGTGATAACCAACGGAGCCGAGGTGTAGTGATTGCAAGGAATCGTTCGCTCGGAGCCTTGGATCATCAACGTCGAGATCTCCACTCAATCAAATTATCGTATCTCACGGAAGATCGGGCCGCGTCCACTATCAATTGGTATCAAATTTCCAGGTTGCCCGTGAGGTATAATTATACCTTTAGATTAGTTTTGTTTCGTCCCATAGTCCACAAAAAGCCAAAAAAAATTACGATCAGTTTATTTCGACCTAAAACCATCGCCTTAGCCTTTGCACAATTCAGTTTTAGAGTCTGCAGTTCTGAGTTCGTGTTCTAGTTGAGTTTGGTTGCTGGATTAGATTTGTTTTGGTTTAGTTTGATTGTGTCCATCCGCTTCCATCCTACAAAACCGACTCTATCCACAAAACAGATCAGGTTCATGCGAATCGAGAGCATAGATACACCACCGTCCAGCCTCTTGCCACGGAGGGTACACGCTACTCTCGCCATCTCTCCACTCCCATTGTGTGTTATCTTATTCTGGTATTAGTCTGCCCGAGGCAAAGCTTACCCATGATGAGGCATGTGACCAGTTAAAAGGTCCTCGATCATCAAGCCTACATCGACAAGGTCCTTAATCGACTCAAACGGAGACACTACACCGAGACTTCCTTCTCGTGCAAGTCAACCGCCCGGTCTCAGCTTTATTATTTTCAACCCAAAGTTTGGTACCTGGCAGAGGTACATCTTTTTCGATGTTGTACCCATCACGGCCATGATGGATCCACCATCAAGTTTTATTTTGAAAACATCCCACCCACTTGAAGCATCATCTTTTGTCAAAAACAAAACATTTTGTTTTTCTAGAGCAAGGCTAAGCATAAGAAAAACCTTTTTATAAAACATGGGATCAAGGAAAGGTAATTAAATTCTCAAGGGAGGAAAAGCAGCAATTTGTTTAGCACACAACTCCTATCACCTAATGCATCAAGCAAGTGAGAAAAATTTTAAAATAGCAAGGAGGTGGCAAATGCAACGGGGCTTGCCTTGTGTTATAGGTGAGTCGGGCTCTGCTCCACAGATGTCAAAATAAAAGCAGTTCCCGGCCGGTGGTTCTTCAGGTGGTGGTGGAGTAGCTCTTGCTTCTTCAACTTCTACTTCTTCTTCGTTTTATATATATCACATATATAATCATGAATGCTCATGTAATGCTTATGAAAATGCAAATATAATAAAAGTATATTATCATAGGCCTTGAACACAATTTTCCTTCATGGGACTCTAGGAAACTAAGGTTGTTGGAGTCAGAACTGAAGTTCCTAGGGCAGGCATCACTAGAAGTTTAGGGTTTTGGGGTTTAGGTACCAAACATTGTCCAAATCATGCCAAACTTTACCCAAGGCTTTTAAATAATATTTAAAGCTTATCTAAAAAGTTTAGTGATTTTTGGAGTTATTAATCAATTTCTAAAATTCCAGGAGTATAAGTTTTGGCTATTATAAATACTCTATAATGCCCTATTTGGACTAAAAATCATGCTACTATTTTTATTAAATGCTACAGAAAATTAGGAACCTAACAAAATTGGTCTTGCATTTTTAGCATTTTTCTTCAATTTTCTATAAACTCTCCAGCCCTGGTAGAAAAAGAAAAAGAAAAACAACAAACAGTGTTGGGCTGAATTCAGCCCAACCGGCCCGCAGAAGGGGGAAAACCCGCGCGCGCCCATGCCCGCACAGAAGATCCTGGCTTTTTAAACAACCCGAAAGAGTCCGTGACACTATTGCTTTGTCTCACTGACATTGACACCGAAGGCCTCCACGCTCTAATCCTTTACAACCCGAGGTCCTCGACGGTGAGCGGCGAAGAACCGAGCTCCGGTGAACCTGTACCGGCCACGACACTTAATGACCAGTGCTCTAACTTGACTTGGACCTAATTCAACACCTAACAAACGTTTCCCCTCGATCAATTGCATAGTTCAAGCTCTAAATTGCCCTGCCCACGGAGACAGTGCGAACAACGGATGAACACGGGTGTTCCCGACGATCTAGCGCGGTCTAGTTTAATTGAATGGGTCGAGGAGCATCAGTGGTAGGTAAGAGTGCTGAACAAGAGAGCAGAGGGCAAGATCGGACCTAAAACGAGCTAGCCACGGCGAGGACTCTTTCACGGTGGCGGAAACCCGATTTGGGGGAAATGAGCAATTCGTGGACTCTGGTGAACAATTGGAGGCAAGTGCGGGTGCTTTGGATGGGTAATTACCCTACGGAGTTCATGGCGTGCTCAATTTATAGGTCCCTTGAGCAGTGGCCAGTGAATTTGAGCTTGCACGGTGGCGGTCGGAGAGAAGGAGGTGCACTGGCGCACGCGATTGGTGGCAATTACTATGGCAAGCTCACCGGCGATCACCGGATGGGCTAACATGAGTCACGGCGGTGTGGTTAAAGTGGCGAGGCACGTGGTGCAAGGCTGCAAGGTGTCTAACTCCGGCGAGGGTAGATCCGAAGCGGCCGTGAGCTAAGCGGACACGGCGGCTGGAATGAACAATGGCCGGAGTTCATCCACTAGGTGATATTTCTTACTCCCTCTACGTTATCCAACCACGCCGAGAACGAATCACCGCATCGGGCGCGAATTCGGGCGCACAGTCGCCGACGGTGATTTAGATGAACGGGCGATCTGATCTGGTTACTGTACCATCGGAGACCTGATTCAGAGCACCTGACAGCCAGATTTGTAGTGTGCAGATCATGGATTTTGGTATAAGAACTTGCTAATTCGTCTGTAGCAAACTTGTAGCCCTTCATACCAGCTACAATTCTGCTATAGCAACTACCCCCAATCGAGCAACAGATCCAACTGTAATTCGACCCAAAATTCTGGCCAATGTCACTCGTGACCCAATTTCAGTCAGTAGAGTGACTGATAGCACAACTTTGAGCTTATTTTTCTCCAAACTTTGTATATGATCAAAGCTTAGTTACTTAAGCAAAGTTGTTCTCCTATTATAGCTCTAGACTTTTGATGTGTTGACCCTAGGCAAAATCTTTGTATTTTTAGATCTACAGAGCTCCAAAGTCAGCCTCGCTCATTAGTTTTTAGACTTTGTCACATGAGAGGAATTGAGTGGCTTTTTGCAAATAAGCCCAATTCACATCTTTTGACTTGGAAATCCTCAAAAGTGTGAACCTTATGCTTTGAGGTTCCAAATACCTTGGTTTTTGCACTTGGGTCCAAAAGTGTGGAAAATTTACATATAACCCCCTAGGGTTTCAACTTAGGGTTTTCAGTGGTCTTTTTAGAGTTTCTGGCACTTCTAGGGTTTGAATGCCACTCAAGTCCATTAATGGGGATATCTTATGATTATTTCTCATGAGTTTTGAAGATTTCTCTCACTTGGGCTTTATTGACACTTCTAAGCCTAGTTTAGGGTTAAGTACCCTACCCTAGGGTTTCACCCATGACTAGTCATATCAATACAACTTGTTTGAGATTTTTGCCTAGTGAATGCACTCTAAATGTAACAATCACATGATATGTAAGGCTCATGATGTTATGCTCAAATTTTAGTGGTAGTAACACCAGGGGTGTTACATCCTTCCCCCCATAAAAGAATCTCGTCCTGAGATTAAAAGTCCAGGGGTTTTATTCCTCTATTACAACAAGTGTACATATCTTACAATTTACATGAAGCTAAAAAGCCTAGGAAATTCTTTTCTAAAAAGTCTTGAGTTTCCCAAGTAGCTTCATCTTCCGTGTGTTGGTTCCATTGTATCTTATAAAACTTGAGAGTTCTCCTTCGGGTAATCCTGTCCTTTTGATCCAAGACTCGAATAGGATGTTCTGAATATGCAAGTCTGGTTCTAAGGCAACATCCATCACTTCAACGTTTCGATCTGGAACCCGAAGACACTTCTTCAATTGAGACACATGGAACACATTGTGCATAGCAGACAATGTTTCGGGTAATTGGAGTCGATATGCCACTGGTCCACATTGTTCAAGAATAGGAAAAGGACCAATGTACCGAGGCGCAAGCTTCCCTTTTACACCGAAACGTGATACACCCTTCATTGGTGAGACTTTCAGGTAGACATAATCTTCAACTTGAAAGTACAAGGGTTTGCGTCGTTTGTCTGCATAACTCTTTTGACGAGCTTGGGCTTCTTTCAAATTATGTATTATTCGTTGAACCTTTTCTTCCGTTTCTTTTACCATATCAGGCCTAAAAAACCATCTTTCTCCTGGTTCAGACCAGTTTAATGGAGTACGACACCGTCGTCCATACAAAGCTTCAAAGGGTGCCATTTTGATGCTCTCTTGATAGCTGTTATTGTATGAGAACTCCGCTAATGGCAAATATTCATCCCATTTCTGAGGGAAATCCAGAACACATGCTCGCAACATGTCTTCAAGTATTTGATTTACTCTCTCAGTTTGCCTACTAGCTTGAGGATGATAGGCCGAACTGTGGAGCAACTTAGTACCCAAGGATTTGTGAAGTTCTTCCCAGAATTTGGATACAAATTGAGGTCCACAATCCGACACTATTGCCTTCGAAACACCGTGCAGACTGAGAATGCGAGCAATATACATCTGGGCATAAGTGATAACCGGGTAATATGTCTTGACTCACAGAAAATGAGCTATTTTCGTAAGTCGATCAATTATAACCCAAATAGAGTCAAATCCTTTTGCTGTCCTGGGTAATCCCACAATAAAGTCCATGCTTATGTCCTCCCATTTCCAAGTCGGGATAGGAAAAGATTGCAATGGACCAGTAGTTTTCATGTGTATGGCTTTGACACGTCTGCAAGTGTCGCATCTCGCCACATAGCGTGCAATTTCGATCTTCATCTTCGTCCACCAATAATGTTGCTTTAGATCATGATACATCTTAGTGCTTTCGGGATGAATAGAATAGCGACTAAGATGTGCTTCATCTAAAATTTCCTGGCAGACTTCATCATTCTTGGCCACAACTATGCGGTTGTTAAACCATACAACGCCTTGATCATCTTTTCTAAAACAGTTTGCTTTACCGGCCTCTATTTTCTCATGAATGTGTTTCATACCTATTGGGGGCCTTCGTCCTTCGAAGGTCCTCAAAAATGTGATTTAACAATGTCTTCCAAGTGTGACATGTGAATAGGTACCTTCGAACTCGGGCTAAAAGCATGTACGATGTAAAAAGCATGATCGTGACGAAGGTTGGAGTTGCTCCGAAGCTACGTGCAAGGGAGCTTCGGCTAAATGGCGGAAAAAGGAACTGACTTAAAGGGGAAAAGGCTATCTAGTCCTCATAGAATTGTCTATAAGTTAATAATAAATGTAAAGGGCATGAATGTAATTTCTCATAGGCTGCGTCCTGTGCCTATAAATAGATGAACAGTACCCCCATATTGTTCATGCTGACTGGTATTCACTTATGCATCACGCTTGTACTTTTACCTTCTATCAAGCCGAAGGTACATTTGTAATTCAATATTGTTTCTATCTTTCTATGATAATATAATGAGAATGAATTAATAATGTTACATGATTATTTATGTTGTCTCTTATATTTCGTATGCTTCTTCTTTTTATTTACATATACTGCAATCATGAAGGTATGTCCTTCATGACCTTCGTCTGAAGATCATTATATCCTAAGGGGAATAATGCTTCGTAGGACGAAGGGCTTTAATATTTAATATTCTGTGTTGCCTTGTTCTTAATTCATAGCATTTGAGAATAAGTCCCCAACATTGGCGCCCACCTCCGGTGAACCCTTTTCGACCACCTTCGGCAAGCACTGACCTTCGTCATGCCGTTGAAGAAAGCTTCAGTGACAGGGGCTGCTGCACTACAGCCACTGGACCTAAACCAGGAAACTCTTTCTCTCCGAGAAGCTCAGAGCCAGAAAAGGAAGGCCACCAGTCCAACACTCCAGGAGGAGGAGTTAGACGAAGAGATCAAGGACATGGAGATCATCCATCAGCAAGTACAAAGAAAGAAGAAGAAGATGGCGCGACTGGCTGATCTTCAAAGGAAGATCGATGAAGCCACTGAAGAAGTGCGTCATCTTGCACAAGATGAACAAGATCGAAGGCCCCAACATAGGGAGCTTCGTCAAGAAGGCTTATTCATCGAGGATGCATGGTATGATGATTTTAATCATGATGTCTTTACTTTTGATGATGCTTCTCACTTGGCAGCAGAACTGCAGGCTACCCCATGGCCCCCGTCATACAAGCCACCTCAGCTTCCCATGTATGATGGGCATTCAGATCCAAAGCAGTTTCTGATGAGCTACGAAGCAACTATATCTTCGTATGGAGGCAATACTACAGTTATGGCGAAGTCCTTCGCCATGGCAGTCCGGAATGTAGCCCAAACATGGTATTCTTCTCTTCGTCCAGGGACTATCATGTCGTGGCAGAAGCTTAAGGACATGTTGGTTACCAGCTTCCAAGGCTTTCAAATGAAGCCGGTCACAGCTCAGGCTCTGTTCCAATGCACGCAAGACCACGAAGAATACCTTCAGGCATATGTACGAAGGTTCTTGCGATTGAGGGCACAAGCGCCTACGGTGCCCAATGAAATTGTCATTGAGGCCATGATCAAGGGTCTTCGCCCAGGACCTACTGCCCAATATTTCGCCAGGAAGCCCCCACACTCTGGAGAAGCTGCTTCAGAAGATGGATGAGTACATCCGGGCTGACAACGACTTCCGCCAAAGAAGGGAGGAAGCTTATAGATTCTTGGAAATGACTAGGGGCTTCAGAGGAAGAATCCACCCGAGGCACGTCAGGTCAATCCATAATTCCACTCAGAGTGACGACAAAGGAAGTCAGCCTCAGAGGTCACAATACACCTCATAATCTTCGGGGCAACAGCAGAGCTCTTTCAGACCACCAGCTCCAAGAGGCAGAGGCGCCAGGGGCTTCGGGGGAAGATTTGGGGATCAGCCTAGAAAGATCTACTGCTTATTCTGTGGAGAGGACAAGGGCCATACTACAAGAATGTGCCAAATCACCATTCAGAAGCAAAAGGAGATAGCAGAAGCCGAAGCTCGGCAGAACCAGTCGAAGCAGGTCTTGCACACTGCTTCGTGCCACTCTCCCTACATACCAGAGTATGTGGGCAATGATCCCACAGCTTCTGTGGCTTCGGCTAGTCACTCACAGGCTTCCTGGCCACAACTCCCACCCCCGCCACCATTACAGCCGATCTATTCTCGAGGCCAGCCAGAAGGGCGCCAGTACCCTCAGCAGCAACGTGAAGTCAGGGAGGAATCCGAAGCTCGCAGAGCCAATAGTACTGTGCCAGAATCAAAGCACATTTATTGAGCGATATCCTACCCCTGAAGTACTTTTGTGTTCTATGTCATTTTGTTTTTCAGTAAGGAATAAACAATGCAGAACTAGTTTTCATTTCTTGTAATAGTTTCACTTCTATCAGAATGAAATATATCTTCTTCAAATATTTACGAAGCTAAAAAATTGCTGAAGCTCAAAAGTCGTTCCTAAGAGAATGCAGAGCTAAAAATCGGTGTAAGTTCCACCGAAGCTACAAAAAGTCATTCCTAAGGAGCGCAGCATAAGTTTCGCCGAAGCTGCAAAAAGTCGTTCCTAAGGGAGCGCAGTGTAAGTTTTTTGCTCAAAAGTCATTCCAAAGGGAATGCAGAGCCAAATACCGAAATATAAGGCGAAGAAGTTCAAAAGACGTTCCTAAGGGAATGCAGAACTTACACCGAAAAGTCAACGGTGATACCGTCGAAATAGAAGGCGAAGAAGTTCAAAAGACGTTCCTAAGGGGATGCAGAACTTACACCAAAAAATAAGCGGTGAAGCCGAAAAATAAACGGCAAAGAGAATTCGATCGTTCCTAAGGGGACACAGAGATGGTGTGTTCCAGTGTGGGCGTGTGGGTGCGTATCTTCGGCATTAGCATCATTCGCATCATAACTGTCACATCATCCCGCATAGCATCACATCATAAATCATATTGCACTGATGACTCGAATTGAATACGAAGTCGACCTTCGGAGACTGCTCTATAAAAAATGAAAATGTGCTAAGGCACAAAGTTGGCTGAGAAATACAGCTTCGTCAGCTCTATTGCAAAAGAAGGGATCCTTTGTTTATGAAGCTGGGAGGTTTTTATGAAGCATGGATATTTTCACGAAGCACGGATTTTCTTCTTTGTGAAGCATGAAAAGAAGGGAAGGTGTTTTTTCATCGAAGGCTCAAAAACGGTATGTATATAAAGTTTCATGCATCACAAAGAACTGAATTACAAATAATTTACACATTAGATTAAAAAATATGCACATCGAATATTACAGTCTTGATATAGCAAAGCTACATTGATCGTCTAAAAATGTTTTTACAATATCAGTCCTCTTTCAGGACCTTTTCTGCAATTTCATTCAACAACTTGTTAACAACTTCGTCAACAATAGATTCGGCTACATTGATGATTTCTATTGCTTTCTTCGTTTCTGGGTTGGCCAGGGGGTCGAACGGCTCCAGTGGAGGAGATAATTCAGCTGCGGTAGGAAAAATCAATCAGTTCGAAGTCACGAAAACAAACGACGAAGCTAAAGGCCATTAAACGATACATATCTGTCTCTCGCGTTTTGTAGCTTCCTCAGCTTTTTTTCGCCGCTTCTCGAGTGTCATGAATATCTTTTCACTTTTCTTCATTATTTCGTGAGCCATTTCTCGGCCGCCATTTTCCCAGATGTCAGTGTAAAATTTTCCGCCCATTAAACTTGCTTCGGCTGAGGGATCCTTTGTGTCACCCACGGAGAGGACAGCTTCAGCCTAGGCCAAGGTTTTGACATGATTGCAACCCGCCTTCTCCAAGATGGCTGAAACTCCTATCGCACCATAGAACGCGCAGACATCCTCGCGATCACTTAAAATTTCTTCAAAAGCTTCGGCTTCTCCGCTTATCCACTCGATAACACCCTCAGGGTCGCCTCGTATGAAGTTATCTTCGTTTGAATAGGCGCCCACGTTGGCGAAGCTAGCTTTTATCTTCTCCACACAGCCCAAGGATTTTTCAAAACATCTTTCCTTGGATGCGCGAAGTTCTTCAACTATTTTTCCTAAATAGTTTTTCCAATATTCGCTGGCCTCTCGGTTAGCTTCAGCGAGAGCGCATTTTTCTTTGGCCTATGCCAATTGTTTCCGAAGGTCTTTCATCTCATTCTTTTGAATCTCAGCTTGAGCTTTGGAACTAGTTTCATCTTCTTTTACTTTGTTTACCAATGAAATTAATATTTTGTCTTTTTCAAGGCCTTCGTTCCTTAATTCGATCACCTCTGAACGAAGGTTGTTCAGAGCCATTGTATACCCTTCATCTTCAATGTTTTTCTGTGCTCTAAGGGCATTGCTAAGGATTAAGCCCTACAAGAGGAGGACAAGATTAAATATAAACAAATGAAAAAATTCGTTTTCAAATACAAAATTGACTTTTATACCTTTATGCTATTATATGCTAAACTGTCAGCCAGTTCATCCTTTGATAATATTGAAAGGCCATCTTCCAGCTTCGGAAATCCGAAGCTTCTACTTATCTCCCGGCAGACGAATATCTCTTTATTATCCAGGAGACAGTACAAAAAATCTTCTTCCCCACTACCATTGAACACTAATGTCCCCTTCGGGTATTTCAATTTTTGGGCATAATGTTGAGCTTCTCGTTCTTCTTCCTGAGAAAGTCCCTTTCCCGAAGCATGGCGAATGATGTAATCAATGCTCTCTTTTAAAGCTTCGGGAGCAGGAGTGGCAACCTTTTCAAATGAAATTTTCTCTGTGGCCTTTTCTTCTGTTGCCTTTTCTTCAAATTCCGCAGGCTTCGTCTCAGCAGGCACTGAGGGCCCCGCCTTGGTTTCAGCCTGGATTGTTGTAGCTTCAACATCTATTTGCTTAGTATCAGCTTTGGGTTGTGTTTTTGTCAGCTTCGGCAACCTTCCCTTTGGGAGTGAGACTTATGGAGTCGGTTGTCTCTAGTACATCTAATACATTTACCATCCTCATTCTCCTAGGAGTTATGGCAGAACTCTTTTGTGCCCTTAGCGCTGTTGCTTCTGTTGAAGGACTTAAAGTCCCTGGCATCTTTGTTACCTCTTCAGTTGTTGACCTTTCAGCCTTATCTTTGTCAACCTTCGTTTCAACTAGCTCAACCGAAGGTGCCTTCGGCATTATAGCCAGTTCTTCAGCCCTCTGCGTCGGAGGAGCGGTTTCTCTTGATTCAGCAGCTGAAGACGCCTCCCGCCAAACTCAGGCACCACGGCCGGTTCAATATAACGTGGTCAGTGGGTAAGTACCTTCATCTTTTTGCCCGCAGCCTTTGGCACAGGTTCAGCCGAGGCGGCGAGAGCAGCAGCTTTCCTCTTCTTCCCATGCCCCCGCAGCTGGTAGCGGTAGTCGGGGTAGACGAAGCCAATAGCGTCAAAAACTCTATTCAGTCTCTTCTTTTCTCGACTTCCGAAGGCTGTGGATAATGCATTATCTTCTGCCTTAGAATATGATCCAAGCAGTTCATCACTTGTAACTTCGATGCATTTTAGCCGGTCATTGTTTGGTTCATCGAATTTATCCCCATATTTGAATGTATACTTTAGCTGGACCAGTCCACCTTCGCTAGACTTGGTGATGGTCTCCTTCGGCATTTCCCAGCTCTCTACAAGCGGCCATACTCTGAATGATATGTGCTCTTGAATTAAATCTCTCGTACCAATAAAGAAGCAGACAGTACCAAATGCCTTCTGACATGCTTCGGCGGCTTCATCAATTTCAACCTTTACCTTTCGAAGGCCGAAGCAGGACCATATGGGGCGCATAATAACCTCCTTGATGTCCTCCCTCACTATCAAGTCGTTCTTCACATAAAACCATTCTTCCATCCAATTTCCCGGCCATCTCTTCCGAAATGTTGGCACTGGGTGGCTTGCGTTGGGACGGGCGATAAATCCATAACAACCGAAGTTGTTGTGATACTGTTCTTTCCCTATGGCCTTCGTCTCATACAGAAGTTCGTGCATGCTGCAGAAGCATTTTGCGCTTGGCTCTATCCCTTGGCTTCTTACTGCCCAGACGAAAACTCCCATCCTCAATATGGCTTCGAGGGTCAATTGATGAAGGACAATTTGGAAGGTTTTCAACACTTCAACTACAAACCTGCTAAGTGGGAACCAACGCCCAGCTTTGAAGAAGCTTCGGAAAATCACAACTTCGTTCTCCTCAGGCGCAGGAACGTTGTTGTCTCCGCCAGCTCTCACAATAGACATCCCAAAAGTACCTTCCCCTCATGTTTTCGAGGTGACTTTGCTTGATGGTCGATTTTCCGAAAATTGCATGACTTGGTCTCCAGGGTCGATCCTCGGAATCTTTGCCTCCACTTTCTGCATCATAACTGTCACTGTCACCAGTATCTTCAGACAGGCCCTCCAGTATCTCCTTAGTAATCTTCTCTATATTTGATTTTGCCATTGACTCGATAAACCTAGCTATGTAAGGATTCGTAGCCTTCTTCTCTTCAAAGAGCTTCTCCTCTTCAGTTAGCTTTGTCTCAGCAGCAACCTTCTTGTCTTGAGACATTTTTTCCTTCAGAAATGACGAAAATGTGTCTTTCTAACCAAAGCTCAGGAAGCTTGAGAAACTAGCAAGCGTTAGTGAGCAAGAGCTATAAAATTGAGAAAATAAAGCAACTGGCACAAGCAGCGTACCAAATGTGGTTGGTGCGAGTTCTTATTTATACGCTCGGCATGCTCCAAATTGGGGGGGCCCGTCCGTCATTAAATGTTGCTATTCTAGCAAAGCAAAGGTGTTTTTTCGAACCTTCGGCTTAAGGCCTTCGTCCATGTCGCAGTCTGAATTCGTTATCTTAAACAAATTAATACTGCGAGGGGCTACTGTTGGGGGCCTTCGTCCTCCAAAGCTCCTCAAAAACGTGATTTAACAATGTCTTCCAAGTGTGACATGTGAATAGGTACCTTCGGACTTGGGCTAAAAGCATGTACGATGTAAAAAGCATGATCGTGACGAAGGTTGGAGTTGCTCCGAAGCTACGTGCAGGGGAGCTTCGGCTAAATGGCGAAAAAAGGAACCGACTTTGTTGGGGGCCTTTGTCCTCCGAAGGTCCTCAAAAACATGATTTGACAATGTTTTTCAAGTGGATTATATGAACAGGTATCTTCGGACTCGGAATTACAAACATGGAGTACGGTCAGGACGAAGCCTAAGCCAGACGAAGGGGGATTGAGATGAAGGACGGGCTGATTACCAAGCTGTACGAAGGATGGTGCACAGCCGAAGCTAGACGCAGGAAAGCTTCGTCGCGATAGCAGAAAGGGGAACCGACTTAAAGATGAAAAGACTACTTAGGCCTTGACAGATTCTCATAAGTCATTAGCAAATGTAATGGGCATGAATGTAATTTTACATGGGCTGCATCCCACGTCTATAAATAGATGAACAGTACTCCCGTACTGTTCACGCTGACTTGGCATTTGCTTTTGCGTCATCCTTGTACTTTTGTCTTCCTGCAATCCGAAGGTACATTTGTAATTTGAAGTCATTTCTATTGTTATATAATAATAAAATAGAAATGACATTGTGATAAAATTTAAATGTTTACATTACTTTTTATGTTATACGTAAGTCCTTCGTCATGACTTATCGTGCTTACGAAGATATGTTGTTTATGACCTTCGTCCGGAGCACATTATATCCCGAAGGGAAATAATGTTTCAAAGGACGAAGGACCTTATCATTTAACACCTTTTATGTTGCCTTGTTCTTAATCCGAAGCATTTGAGAACAAGTCCCCAACATTGGCGCCCACCTCCGGTGAACTCACTTCCACTTTTGAGTTTTTTGAACACCTTCGGAAGCCATAAACCCTCGCTATGGCGCCGAAGAAAGCTTCAGCGACTGGGGCTGCAGCTCTGCAACCGCTGGACCCCAACCAGGAGACTGTCTCTCTTCGGGAGGCCCGAAGCCAGAAGAGGAAGGCCGTCAGCCCGACGCTTCAGGAGGATGAGCTAGACCAAGAGATCAGGAATATGGAGATGCTTCATCAACAGGTGCAGAGGAAGAAGGAAAAGATGGCCAGGCTAGCTGAGCTGCAGAGGCAGATAGACGAAGCTTCTGAAGAAGTTCGCCATCTTACTCACGATGAGCAGAACAGAAGGCCTCAACAAAAAGACCTTCATCAGGAGGGCTTCTTCAACGAAGATGACTGGTATGACAATTTCCATCATGGAAATTTTGTTTTCGATGATGCTTCTCCCCTGTCCGCTGAGCTGCAGGCTACACCTTGGCCTCCGTACTACAAGCCACCCCAGCTTCCCATGTTCGATGGCCATTCAGACCCGAAGCAGTTTTTGATGAGCTACGAAGCAACAGTGTCTTCGTATGGTGGCAATGCTGCAGTCATGGCAAAGTCTTTTGTTATGGCTGTCAGGAATGTTGCTCAGACCTGGTATTCCTCCCTTCGACCAAGAACGATCACTTCATGGCAAAAGCTGAAGGACATGTTGTTAACCAGCTTTCAAGGGTTTCAGACGAAGCCGGTCACTGCTCAAGCCTTGTTCCAGTGCACTCAGGATCATGAAGAATACCTTCAGGCGTATGTCAGAAGGTTCTTACGTTTGAGGGCGCAGGCACCAACGGTGCCCAATGAAATTGTCATCGAAGCCATGATCAAGGGGCTTCGTCCTGGACCTTCAGCTCAATACTTCGCTAGGAAGCCTCCTCAGACTTTGGAGAAGCTGCTCCAGAAGATGGACGAGTACATTCGTGCCGACAATGATTTTCGCCAAAGAAGGGAGGAGGCTTTCAGATTTTCTGAAATGACCAGGGGCTTCGGAGGAAGATTCTATCCGAGGCATGTCAGGTCCATCCACAACTCTACTCAAAATGATGATAAGGGGAGTCAGCAGAACAGGCCGCAGTGCTCCTCACAGGCTTCGGGGCAACAGCAAAGTTTCTTCCGGCCACCAGCTCCAAGAGGCAGAAGCGCCAGGGGCTTCTGCGGAAGATTTGGAGATCAACCAAGGAAAATGTTTTGCTTGTTCTGTGGAGAAAACAAGGGCCATACCACCAGGATGTGCCATGTTACGATCCAGAAGCAAAAGGAAAGAGCTGAAGCTGCAGCGCAACAAGCTCAGCCGAAGCAGGTCATGCATACTGCTTCGTACCATCCGCCTTACATCCCACAATACATAGACAACCACCCTGCAGTTTCTGTAGCTTCGGCAAGTCAACCTCAAGCTTCCTGGCAACAGCCTCCACCTCCACCTCCACTGCAACAAGGCCAACAGCCAGAAGGGAGCCAATATGCTCCACACCAAAGGGACTTCAGAGAGCAATCCGAAGCTCGCACAGTCAATAGCACTGTGCCAGAGTCGAAGCACATTTATTGACACATATCCTACCTTTGATAGCAGTCTTTTCTATTCAGTTCTATTTTCTGTGTAACAAAGAACATTGTTAGTTTTCATGTAATAATTTCGTTGTTTCCCACGAGGAAAACCTATTTTCTCCGCAGGCTTAAGTTGCTGAAGCTTAAAAATTTGCGATAACAAGGAGGACCTTCGAATTATTAAAAATCCTTCGAAGCAACAGAAAGTCGTTCTAAGGAACGCAGAGTAAGTTGCTGAAGTCACAAAAAGCCGTTCCAAAGGGAGCGCAGTGTAAGTTTTCTGCTCAAAAGTCGTTCCAAAGGGAATGCAGAGCATACAGCGAAAAGTCAACGCTGATACCGCCAAAAGTAAAAGGCGAAGAAGCTCCAAAGACGTTCCTAAGGGAATGCAGAGCTTACAGCGAAAAGTCAACGCTGATACCGCCTAAGTAAAAGGCGAAGAAGCTCCAAAGACGTTCCTAAGGGAATGCAGAGCTTACAGCGAAAAGTCAGCGCTGATATAAAAAGATTGTGTGTTTCACGGGGATATGTGTGTATCTTCGGAATCAATCTCATCTACATAACATAACATCATCACATCATTTTGCATAGCATAAGCATCATACATCATATTGCATGTGGCAAAAGAAGGGAACACAGTATCGACCTTCGGAAGAATGCTTTGAGAAAGTGAAATCGTGATAGGTCACAAGGGGATACAATATTGATCTTCGGAATATAGCTTCGGAGAATGTTTTCACGAAGTTTGGATATTTTTCATCAAAGCGCTATGGATTTTATGATGCATAAAAGTTTTTCTATCTTCACGAAGCATGAAAAGAAGGGAAGGTGTTTTTTTTTTCGCCGAAGGCTCAAAAACGGTACGTATGTAAAGTTTCATGCATCGTAAAGAATTGAATAACGAAAAGAAACTTGAATATTACATTCAAATGTACAAAATATTACATAGATCACAATTCAAATGTTTTCTCTAATAACATCTAGTCTTCTCTTAGTACTACTTCGGCAGCCTCATTTAGAAGTTGTTCAACAACTTTATCCATGATAGCTTCGGCCATTTGTTTAATTTCGTCATCCCCTTTCGTGTGAGGGTCAGCAGACGATCCAGCAGGTTCTGAGGGAAGAGAATACGTCTACATTACTATCACAGACCGCGAACAAAGTTTGAAATAAAAAATTACAACACAATAAGAACGACTAATTAATACCTATTTGCCCTTCGGGCTCTGTACTTTTTTCGGCAACTTCTGTCACTTTCCTAGCATCATGGATGCCTTTTTCACTCCTTTGAATAATTTCTTGCGCCATTTCTCGGCCGCCGTTGTCCCAGATATCAGTAAAGAATTTACCGCCAACCATGCTTGCTTCGGCCGAGGGGTCTTTGATGTCTTCGGAGGACAAGGCAGCTTCGGATTGAGCTAAGGATTTTACATGCTCACAACCTTTCCTCTCCAAAACAGTAGCAACTCCTCTAGCGCCCGAAAAAGCGCAGATGTCACCGCGGCTACTCAGGATTTCCTCGAAGGCCTCTGCTTCGTGGCTGATCCATTCCATTGGACCTTCGGGATTGCCTCTTGAGAAATTTTCTTCACTAGAGAATGCGCCAACGCTGGCGAAGCTGGATTTTATCTTTTTGACGCATTCTATAGATTTAACATAGCATTTTCTCTGGGATGCACGAAGCTCCTTAACACTTATCTCTAAATGATTGGCCAATTGATCACTAAGCTCTCGTTTTGTTTCTTCAAGCACACGTTCTTCTTTCGCTCTAGCTAGCTGTTTCTGAAGATCTTTAATCTCACGTTTTTGGGCTTCGGCCTGGACCTTTGAGGCAGCTTCGTCCTTTTTTACCTTGTCTATCAATGTAAGCAGAATTTTATCCTTTTCCAGAGCTTCGTTTCTCAGTTTAATAACTTCTGACCGTAGGTTGTTGAACGCAATTTCATAGCTCTCATCTTCAGCGTTCTTTTGTGCTCTCAATGCGTTGCTTAGAATTAAACCCTATATGTAAAAAGTTGGTATAAGAATAAAAGAAAGTTAGGCATTATAAAATTTCCAACCGCCCAATTCCCATACCTTTAAGCTATTGTACGCAAGACTGTCCGTGAGATCCTCCTTCGTCATAGCACATAATCCAGCTTCGAGCTTTGGAAACCCCATACTTCTAGCCATCTCCCGGCAGACAGATAATTCTTTGTTATCAGGGAGGCAGTATAGGAAGTCATCTTCGTTTGTCCCATTGAACACTACTGCCCCCTTCGGATATTTTAACTCTCTGGCATAGTGATTCGCTTCATAAGTCTCTTCTTCAGATAATTTCTTCCCCGAAGCATGTCGCACAATGTAATCGCATATGTTGGAAGGAGCTTCGGGGGCGGCAGTGTCAATTTCTTCAACCAAAATTGGTTCTGACATTTTTATTTTTTCGGTTTCCAAAGATTGTTCCTTGGTGGGCTCTGAAGGCCCAGCTTCAGCTTCAGGTTGTTGTTTCGAAGCTTCAGCAACAAAAGCTTCGGTAGACACTTCGGCAAGTTCAGCAGTCTTCTTTGGGGTTATGTTTGAAGATTTAATTGTCTCCAAGACATCTAGCACGTTCACCATTCTTTTTCTTTTCGGAGTCACCGATGGACCCTTTTGATTTTTTATTGTTGTCTCAACATTTGCTGAAGGACTTAAGATTTCCAATATTTTTGGTCCTTCAATCCTCGCTTTCTCTGCCTTCTCTGCTGAAGGTGCTTCAGTTTTTTCTTCGATCTTTGGCCCTGGAGCTGGCTCTGTAGTTTCAGTGGCCAAAGAGACTTCACCGATAAATTCAGGTAGTGTAGCCGGCTCAATAAAACGTGACCGGTGGGTGAGCACCTTCATCTTTTTCCTTTGCGGCGCTGGCTCACTAGAAGCACTTGTGGCAACTTCTGTTGCAGGAGAAGCATTTTTTCTTTTGCGGCCCGGCACCGGATAATGGTAGTCAGGGTAGGCAAACCCGATTGCATCAAATACCCGGTTGAGCCTCTTCTTTCGGCCTCCGAAGGCTACCGATAATGCAGTGTTCTCGGCCTTCGAATATACCCCAAGCAGTTCGTCACTTAATGTTTCAATGCTTTTTAACCAATCGTCATCAGGTTCAACAAACTTATCCCCATATTTGAATGTGTATTTTAGTCTGACTAGTCCACCTTCGTCAGACTCTTTGATGGTTTCCTTCGGCATTTCCCACTTTCCTGCAAGTGGCTACACCCTGAAGGCAATGTGCTCTTGGACCAAGTCCCTTGTCCCAATAAAAGAGCAGACTACGCCGAAGGCTCTTTGGCATTCTTCGGCTGCTTCATCCATTTCAATCTTCGGTTTTCGGAGACCAAAACGTTGCCAAATAGGACGCATAATGATACTCTTAATATCTTCCTGCGCTGTCAACTCATTCTTTACGTAAAACCATTCTGTCATCCAGGCACCGGGCCACCTCTTCCGAAAGGTTGGCACGGGGCAGCTTGACCCGGTGCGGGCACCGAAGCTGTAACAACCAAAGTTGTTGTGATATTGTTCTTTCCCCCAGGGCTTCGTCTCATATAACAACTCATGAATGTTGCAAAAGCTTTTAGCATTTGGTTCTAAACCTTGGCTTCTCACAGCCCAGACAAAGATCCCCATTCTTATGATAGCTTCAGGAGTAATTTGATGAAGGTAGACTTGAAATGTCTTCAGGACTTCGACAACAAAGCTGCTTAGGGGGAATCGAAGCCTAGCCTTGAGAAAGCTTCGGAAGATCATGACTTCATCTTCTTCGGGGGTGGGAGAAGTTTTTTCTCCAGCATCAGCCCTCACAATAGATATATCTCGAAAATATCTCCCCCTCATGTTGTCAATATGACTTTGCTTAATAGTGGTTTTCCCGAAAACCATGTGACTTGGTCGCCATGGTCGATCTTCGGACTCTCCCCCACAGCTTTCTGCATCATAACTGTCGCTGTCACCAGTATCTTCAAACAGACCTTCCAGAATCTCCTTGGTGATTTTTTCCGTATTGGTCTCCGCCATTGCTATAAGGAACCCCAAGTTCTTCTCTTCGTCGAGACTCAGCTTCATCTCAGCAGTGACCTTCTTCTCTTCAGACATCTTCGGAAACACTAAAAAACTGTTTTCAAAACCGAAGCTTCAAAACCAAAAGATCAGCAAAACCTAGTGCGCAAGAGCTAAAAATTTAGTGAGCAGGGAGCAGATGGCAAGAGAGCGTACCAAACAAATTATGGCGGGTTTCTATTTATACACTCGATATGACGGAAACTGTGTGGTCCTGCGTGTCAGTGTCTTTTGCTATTCTAGCAAAGGGAAGGTGTTTTTTCGGACCTTCGGCTTAAGGCCTTCGTCCATATCGCAATCTGAATTTATCATTAACAAATTAATATTGCGAGGGGCTACTGTTGGGGGCCTTCGTCCTCCGAAGGTCCTCAAAAACATGATTTGACAATGTTTTCCAAGTGGATTATATGAACAGGTATCTTCGGACTCGGAATTACAAACATGGAGTACGGTCAGGACAAAGCCTAAGCCAGACGAAGGGGGATTGAGATGAAGGACGGGCTGATTACCAAGCTGTACGAAGGATGGTGCACAGCCGAAGCTAGACGCAGGAAAGCTTCGTCGCGATAGCAGAAAGGGGAACCGACTTAAAGATGAAAAGACTACTTAGGCCTTGACAGATTCTCATAAGTCATTAGCAAATGTAATGGGCATGAATGTAATTTTACATGGGCTGCATCCCACGTCTATAAATAGATGAACAGTACTCCCGTACTGTTCACGCTGACTTGGCATTTGCTTTTGCGTCATCCTTGTACTTTTGTCTTCCTGCAATCCGAAGGTACATTTGTAATTTGAAGTCATTTCTATTGTTATATAATAATAAAATAGAAATGACATTGTGATAAAATTTAAATGTTTACATTACTTTTTATGTTATACGTAAGTCCTTCGTCATAACTTATCGTGCTTACGAAGATATGTTGTTTATGACCTTCGTCCGGAGCACATTATATCCTGAAGGGAAATAATGTTTCAAAGGACGAAGGACCTTATCATTTAACACCTTTTATGTTGCCTTGTTCTTAATCCGAAGCATTTGAGAACAAGTCCCCAACAGACTTAAAGAGGAAAAGGCTATCTAGTCCTCATAGAATTGTCTATAAGTTAATAATAAATGTAAGGGGCGTGAATGTAATTTCTCACAGGCTACGTCCTATGCCTATAAATAGATGAACAGTACCCCCGTACTGTTCATGCTGACTGGTATTCACTTATGCATCACGCTTGTACTTTTACCTTCTATCAAGCCGAAGGTACATTTGTAATTCAATATTGTTTCTATCTTTCTATGATAATATAATGAGAATGAATTAATAATGTTACATGATTATTTATGTTGTCTCTTATATTTCGTATGCTTCTTCTTTTTATTTACATATACTGCAATCATGAAGGTATGTCCTTCATGACCTTCGTCTGAAGATCATTATATCCTAAGGGGAATAATGCTTCGTAGGACGAAGGGCTTTAATATTTAATATTCTGTGTTGCCTTGTCCTTAATTCATAGCATTTGAGAACAAGTCCCCAACAATACCCACATCACTTCCTTGTGCATCAATTATCCTTTGCAGAAGAACTGACTCAAGCTTCAAATGATTTAAGGTTCCATGTTGAATCATTCCCAGGTTCAACTTCTCCATTTCTTGGCATAATGTAATGTCAGAAGTCTTCATTGTAAGACAATGACAAGAAGTCTTGCGACTTAGTGCATCTGCCACTACATTGGCCTTGCCTCGGTGATAGTGAATTTCCAATTCATAATCCTTAATTAGCTCAAGCCATCTCCTCTGCCTCATATTTAGCTCTGACTGTGTAAAAATGTACTTCAAGCTTTTATGATCAGTATATATGTGACAGATATTCCCCAGCAGATAATGACGTCATATTTTCAGGGCATGAACCACAGCAGCTAATTCTAGGTCATGATTTGGATAATGTTCCTCATGCCGGCGCAACTGTCTTGAGGCATACGCTATAACTTGGCCTTCTTGCATCAAAACACAACCTAAACCACTGCCTGATGCGTCACAATACACATCAAAAGGCTTTTCAATGTTTGGTTGAGCTAATACCGGAGCAGTGGACAATAACACCTTCAGCTATTCGAAGGCTTCATTGCATCTTGAAGACTAGTTAAATTTTGTATCGTTCTTCAATAAACTTGTGATTGGCTTCACAAGCTTGGAAAAATATGGAATAAATCGGTGGTAATAACCAGCCAGTCCAAGGAAACTTCAGACTTGATGTACAGTGGTTGATGGTTTCCACTCTAAAATATCCTTGACCTTGCTGGGATCAACCGCAATCCCCTTGGCAGACAATACGTGTCCCAGAAATTGGATTTCCTCCAGCCAAAATGCGCATTTACTAAATTTAGCATGTAATTGATGCTCCCTTAAGCGCGTTAATACGATCCACAAATGCCGAGCATGCTCCTCTTCATTCTTGGAATATATCAAGATATCATCAATGAAAACCACCACAAATTTGTCCAACTCAGGCATGAATACCGAGTTCATCCGATATGTGAAGTGTGTAGGAGCATTTGTCAATCCGAAAGACATAACCATATATTCGAATAATCCATACCGCGTAGTGAATGCGGTCTTGGGTATATCTTCGAGTCGGATCCGGATCTGATGATAACCCGACCTGAGGTCAATTTTGGAAAATACCCGGGCTTCGTTAAGCTGATCAAATAAGATATCAATCCGGGGAAGAGGGTACTTATTCTTGATTGTGACTTCATTAAGGGGTCTGTAGTCCACGCACATCCGAAGCGTTTAATCCTTCTTCTTGACGAAGATTGCTGGACAACCCCAAGGTGACGAGCTAGGTCGGATGAATCACTTTTCTAGTAGATCTTGTAATTGAGTCTTGAGCTCTACCAATTCATTGGGAGGCATTCGGTACGACCTTCTAGAAATAGGAGTCGTACCAGGCTTCAATTCAATCACAAACTCTACATCTCTCTCTGGAGGTAATCCAGGCAGATCTTCCGGAAAGACGTCCGGGAATTCACATACTACTGGAATATCTTGAATTTCCGGTATGATGGCTTCATAAGCTCTGCCGAATGGTTTAGCTGGAATAGCTACAGGGATGGACAAGAGAACCTCTTCCTGGCCATAGCTCAACCTGATGGTTCTCATATCAGTGTTGAGGATAGCTTTGTGCTGGGCTAACCAATTCATGCCCAGAATTACATCTATATCTTGGCCTTTCAGAACAATCATATTTGTGGGAAAGTCCCGTTCAACCAATGTTACGGGCACATGGAAAGCTACTTCTTAAGTGAATATTTGTCCCCAGGCGAATGAATAATAAACCCTTCCCTTGATTCAATGCAATGAATGCGATATTTCTCCACAAACTTCTTGCTTATGAATGTATGTGAAGCACCAGAATCAAAGACAATGACTGCAGGGTGATTGGCCACGAGGAACATACCCATCATAACCAGCTCTCCCTCCGGTGTAGTGGCCACTTTGTATAGTAGACTCGCCCAGTCTTCTTTATATTCTTGCCCACTGCATTATTTGTCATGTTTCCCTTGCCTTGGCTTGAACTCCCCAGGTTCTGCTAATTATTGGAGTTGCTCCGCCTCGGATATGGGCAGTCTTTGATGAAATGCCCAGACTTCCCACAATTGAAGAAGCAATTGATGAGCTCGGGAGTGCGGGGAAATGAGCACTAGGGGCACTCGGCTAAGTTGTTGAAGTGGGGGCAGTGGCAGGGCGGATGAATATAGGTTGTTTGAAGGGGTAGGAGGGTGGACGAGGTGAAGAACGGTTTTGATTGAAAGGTCGGATCACCAACCTTTGTTGCTTTTCAGGTCCCTGGTTGGACTTGTCACCTCCAACTCCCTTTGATTTGCCTAGGCCTGCATACTTAGCTTCAACTGCCAGCGCGGTGCTGATAGCCCTGCTGTAGGAGAGATTGAGGCAGGTGGCCATCTTTCGTTGTAGCCAGTCATTGAGGCCTCTCATAAAACAATTCCTCTTTTTCAGGTCAGTATTGACCTGGTCAATTGCGTACTGGGACAAATGATTGAATTTGTTCAGATACTGCATGACAGTATCTCCTCCTTGCTTGAGTTTCATGAATTCTTCTTGCTTCATATGGAGCACTCCTTCTGGAATGTAGTGCTCACGAAACGCCAATTTAAATTCGTCCCATGTGACTTGATGTTCGGTAGGCTGAGTGGCCACATAATTTCCCCACCAGGTGCTGGCAGGGCCTCTTAACTGCTGAGCCACAAATAATGGCTTCTGGGTCTCCGTGCATCGGATGAGTCAAAACTTCTGCTCAATGACCCGCACCCATTTGTCAGCTTCAAGAGGATCCTAAGCTTTGACGAAAAGTGGGGGACGCATTTCCGAGAAATCCAGGTATGAAGTTTCGTGGGGTCCCTACGGATAAGCCCTCCCACCTTGTTACTGAAGTTGATGTCCCGCCATTTCACGTAGGAAGCGGGTGTTGTCAGCAGTCGTGATGACCAAAGCAGCGATAGCCTCGGCCAGCGTGGGTGGTACCGGTGGTGGATTGGGTGTATCTTCTTGACCACAGGATGTTCCCGCGCCGTCATGTGCACGAGTTCGAGATGGCATCTGAAGCAAAGAAATATTTGGAAAATATCATATGCTAATACATACCATCATTTTACATTACTTAAGATGTATTGTTACAAACTCAATGTACAACATGACTTCATTACCTATTTTACATTAACATTTTTTTCTGAACTATACTACTACTACTATTTATCATCCTTAGTAGCTTCATTGTCGGGTGTAGGGGACCATTCATCAGCCAGGTTCATTGAAGGAGGGGCTTGAAAAGATCCAGTTCCCCACCAAGTGCTTCACCTGCTGTTCCAGAAGGTCCGGCTCCCATTCCGATAGGGTTGGCAGGTACGTCGGGGTGCAGTCACGAATACAATTCATGAACTTCCTCATGCAATGTATTGCAGTACACCTGCAAGTTGTCAACGACCGTGCTAAGCTCCTCCACATGGGCTCGAGCTTTGGCTTCCCGGTCCCAAGCAATGGAACGTGAGTTGACAGCCCAATCGAGTGCCAAATCCCGTTCGGCAAGCTCATCTTGCAGATGTCGGATGTCAGTTCTTAACTCATTTATACGCTGACCATCCTCAACACACACATTGTTTCTGTGACATAGCTTCGTTCGAAGCTGCTCCACCTGGGCTTCCAGATCTCCAATGGGGTCAGTGCTGCCGCTGCTGCTTTCCTCCTGCCTTGGAGCCAACTGATGGTGAGGCACGCCAATCGGTCTAGTGGACTTGCGCGTGGTTTTCCTCGTGCGCGGCTGCATATCTCCATAAGGGGGGAAACTTTATTAGTATAGTTTTTAACATGATGCATGCATAATTACAGAATCAACCTTAGTTGATTCACAACCTTCTATACCTTGCACTCTACTATCTGGTCTTAAAATAAGTACTTCAGAAGGTAGTTAGATAAGGAGGAAAGAAATTTTCTTAGATAAGTCTTTGAAAATTCTTTTTGAAAATGCCTCATAACATCTGCAGAGATGGGCTTCGCTCCGATACCAGCTGTGATAGAACCTCCTAAGTTATTAGGCCCACCTACTGTTGTCCTTGTCTATCGGACTTCGGACAACCATGTAGGTGTACCTGATCACTTGACAAGTTCGGTATCTGAATTCCTTGCCTTGCCCAAGAGCGTTTCACCCGTTACGCAGATATTACAACACATCGGAGGAACGAGTATGCGAAAGCAGTTACAACAACTTATTTTATATTAAAGTATAGAAAGAGTAGTATTATTACAGACCAGTAAAATATAAGAGTGCTGGAGTAATATTATTACAACCCTGGGAGGCAAAAACCCCCTCCCGATTAACAGTAAAAAGTTTTTTAAAGGAGGACACTTCCTCCCGAGGCTTCAATCCTGGTTTTCTTCCTTAGGCACCACCTTGGAACAAAAGCAACAAAAATTTGCTGTTTCCTCACCTACAACAACATGGGTTCGAAAACCCTAAGTACGGAGTGTACTTTCGCAAGTCTTACCCGTCAAAATAAAAGACTCTCAAGGATATGATGGCTTTTGGGAATCAAGGTATGGCTTATCAAGAATCAAAGACTCTGTTTGCATAAATGCTTACTAATGGTGGATCCTTAGAAATCCAGTTTTACTTGTCAGGTTAAGTAAAGTTACCTGCATCTAGAGTTCTTTCTACCCTAGTTCAAGCACTTGGCCTGTACTAGCCGTCTTTTTCATCATCCCTTTAGTTCACTGGATTGCTACGTGTAGGTCAGTGACCAAGTCTTCATGTCCGAGAAGTAACGGCGATCTGAATTGATTAATACCCAGCTGGGGATCTCCGATCACACGACATATGTAGCACTTAACCCTTGCATATGTCAACTCGCCACCGGGGTTCTTAAGACCAGACCAGGTTCACGCCAACCGAGAGCACAAATACACCACCGTCCAACCTCTTGCCCCGGAGGGTACATGCTACTCTCGCCATCTCTCCACTGCCGTTGCGTGTTATCTTATTCTGGTATTAGTCTGCCCGAGGCAAAGCTTACCCATGATGAGGCATGTGACCAGTTAAAAGGTCCTCGATCATCAAGCCTACATCGACAAGGTCCTTAATCGACTCAGACGAAGACACTACACCGAGACTCCCTTCTCGTGCAAGTCAACCGCCCGGTCTCAGCTTTATTATTTTCAACCCAAAGTTTGGTACCTGGCAGAGGTACATCTTTTCCTATGTTGAACCCATCACGGCCATGATGGATCCACCATCAAGTTTTATTTTGAAAACATCCCACCCACTTGAAGCATCATCTTTTGTCAAAAACAAAACATTTTGTTTTTCTAGAGCAAGGCTAAGCATAACAAAAACCTTTTCATAAAATAGGGGATCAAGGGAAGGTAATTAAATTCTCAAGGATGGAAATGTAGCAATTTGTGTCACACCCGGGCTTTAAAGAACAAAGCCAGGTGCATCTCATACATACGCCAAGAAGACAACATGTATAATAACAAAGTGTATAGAGATAAATGTCACAATAATCAGAGTATTTATTACCAAATAAAAGATAAATATAAAACGAACTAAGGATCGTCCTTGGCGCAGAAGTCAACCCGGAAACGCCACCTAGATTAGATCAAACTCCTCGCTTTGTGGCTCCTCCTAAACCACCTGTTCTTCTCCTGTGGGGGGTGTGAGACAGCAAGGGTGAGCTCACACATGATCATAGCTCAACAAGTTGTGGGGAACCAGTGGCATGAACTCACCAAAGGTGGGAGTTCACGTGATGTGTAAGGTTAATCAACAACAGGGGTTAAAGCTGAGCATTGCTTTTAAGTAGTTGGTCAAAATTTTATTAGCAGTTATTAGATGTAAGTGAATACAAAACCTTAATAAAAATAATAGAACAAAATTAATAATAATCCCATACAATGCAAATGACAAATTGAATTTAAGTTCCATAAATTAATCATCAGAGAGTCTTGAGCTGCTCATGACCGCGAGCACGGCTAGTATACCAGATTTACACTCTGCAGAGGTTGTACCCTGTACCCACAAGTCGTGTATCCCATGTCGCCAGGGTTAGCTAGACCCTTAGACACTACCGAGGTGAATGGCTAGGGATCCACTACGAGGCCTTTATAAAGTTCCACTAACTTCCGAAAACCCACCACAGTTTATGGGAAGAGCACTTGCAAGAATCCCCCGTCTGACCACCATCACAGCAAAATCAACCCGAGAACCTCCTTGCATGCAATCCCCTACTGCCCTTGCCCCTTTCGGGTAAGGTAGTCTTCCACTAGCTTTCCTAGTTAGTTGGCCAAGGGCATCCCATTAAACCCTTGTGGTGGCACGTGTTTCTCAAGTTAAGCTCCATGTTCCAATTAACATTAATGATCTTGACATGAACATAAATAGAATAACAAAAGAATTGGAACATGGATATAATGAAAGATTATCCCAAAAACCATGTAAAGCAATAGCAAAACTACCCAAGTGATTCAGGGGTAAACAAGGTAATCAAGATAAATAGACTAGGGTGACCTATTGGGTCCCATCAAAATTAAACCTACGCATTGAATAGTGATAATAAAGAATATTATTGGGTAAACAAAAGTGATCAAGGGCACAACTTGCCTGGCACTTGAGATTCCAGGTACCACTTGCTCTTCAAGTGACTCGTAACCTCGCTGCTAGTCGTAGCAATACAAACAAACATGGTATAGATAAAATTAACATCACACCAAACATAAGAACAAACTGAACAATAATAATCTACGCGTTGCTACGAGATCGTGGGAACGAGAATCACAAAAATCGGAGTTACGGTTAAGGAGTTATGATTTTATAGAGGATTTGTGTGATTAAAATGTTAAACTATATTATAAATTGGTTAATATAAATCATATGAGAGGTTATTCTATAAATAATTATCTCAACTTTAATCTAATTTATAAATTTACCATAAATTATATTCTAGTAGATTATAATGGTAAGCAGATTAACAAGACTAACCAATATAAAATAGAGATCTAATTATAAAATAATGAGACATGGTGTTATAAATGTTTTATTGCATAGTAAATATTTATACGAGACTAACACAGCTTGAACGGGTCAAATCAGATTTAAAACGGAGGAGATACGAATTTCCTAAGGTTTTATGTATTTGATACGAGATTAATTAAGAAATAAATTTTAATACTATTTTCATGTTAAAATAGAGATACATGATAATAAACAATAATATTATAGAATTATAGAAATTAGAATGGACTCATTTGGACTTAATATGAATTTTCTATGGATTCAACAAGATTCTGGAATTGTTTTTATATAAGAAATTCATTTTATAAATCAGTTTCTCTGATTTTACTATTGACTGGACTGCGCACCAAATAAACAAAAAGTCAGGGGCTGGCGCGCAAGATTTCTTAGACTCATCCCTCGGTTATGGTGGACGGCGGGTTTATTCGCAGGTTCTCCGTTGGCTCTTTAAGAAAATATGCTGCGAAGGGGTATCGGATAGTACTGGTCGTCCGATCAGGAATCTAGGGCTCAAATTAGATCAAGCGTTATATGAACCGGTATTGAATAACAGCCACTGGATCAAGATCCGAGGGCCCGAGTTCAATGAAGCCAAAATCAATCCCCTCCCATCGATGAGCGATCAACAGTCCACGATGCCCGATGCCAAGACACCGCCCAGATTTAATCGTGTGCGTCCACTATGGATTCAACGGACCATGCGCTGTCTTCCTCCGCCTCCCAGGTCAGCCGACGGCAAGGGTCTGCCGCGCGGTGCTCCCTCTGCCGACGAACCCAGAACCGGCCCTACGGTTAACAACTTCCTTCCCCAAAATGTGCTATGCGCAGATAGAAACAAAGTGAAACGGATTCTGGGTCCCTTACCACAATGCGCGCAGAGGGGACGACGATCCACGATGATAGGCGGAATCTCGACGGCGGCGGAATCCTGGCGAGAAATTCACCGAGCTCTGCCACCGCATTTGTAGTTCTGGCGGTAGCAGAAGGTTCGCGATGACCCAACGATGATAGGCTACCTCACATCACTCCACCTCTTCGTATGAATCCCTCACCTCTCCCTGTACTTCGCTGGCAATGGTGGCTGCGGCAGATCTCCCATTTCCCTCTATCTCTCCTGATCTGGTGGGATGCATTCGGTGCACGTCTTTATACCTGGGTCAACACGGAGCCCCCCCGGAGCACGGTCAGCAGCGCCATTTCCGCGGAGTAGTTGCGACCGAATTCCAGGCGGAGGAGATAACCTGACACGGCTAGCCCGCTGAGCAGAGATGCTTGGCTTGCTTCAGACAATCCGGGCCCGCGGTCAGCCACGCGCAGTGATTAATCTGGGAACGGTGGAAATGATCTCCGAGGATTTAGCCATGCCATGATGCTCGGAAAATCAGTTTGCGCATGAGCTATTTCATCGGAGGGGAGCTCCTGGCTTACCGACCCATACTTCAGGGAGAAGGAAGAATGGCTGGAGCGTGGCTGTGGCTGTCAAGCGGGACCCACATGCAGGGGCATAGGGCGCGATCGCGGCAAGGCCTGATAGGTTGGGCCGGTGGGGAAGGGATTCAGCCCAAACGGTTTGGGGGGTATTTCTCTTTTTTTTGCTTTCTTCTTTATTCCTAATTCATTTGAATTTAAATTTTGAATTCCACTTAAGTGCAAATTCAAGTTCATGTTAACTATGCAATTTAGTCACACCATCATGTGGTGAAGTTATTCAATTTTAATATTATTTTATATTGAATAATATTTCTTTACATTTTTATTCCCAAATTCTAAGATTTGAATTAGGTTTTAATCCTCAATTCACATCATTAATGTAACCTTATTAATATTTTCTTTATTATTAAATGCACGGGCAATTAAACTCCAGCATGATGCACAATTTAATGGCTTTTATTAATCCTTTGTTTTTAAATGAGGTGTTCACTTGTGATAGTAAGTAGATACAACACGCACATATAGATATATAAAAGTAACTTTTCTCCTTTTATATTATATCTACAAATTGGGTATTACAAATCCTACCCCCCTTAACAAGAATCTCGTCCTCGAGATTTAGAAAGGACTAGGGTAAAGAAGGGGAAAATCTATGCGGAGTTCTTCTTTTCTCTCCCAAGTAGCTTCATCTTCACCATGATGGCTCCATTGTACTTTGCACATCTCAATAACTTTATTTCTTGTAACTCGAGTCAAATTGTCAAGAATCTTGATCGGATACTCCGTATAAGTCAAATCACCCTGAACATTGAGCTCATCCATTGGTAACTGTTCCTCAGGGACACGGAGACACTTCTTAAGTTGAGACACATGGAATACATTATGCACATCAGATAGATTATCAGGTAGTTCGAGTTGATAGGTCATCTCTCCAACTCGCCTAAAAACTCAGAATGGTCCAATAAAGTGAGGGAACCATTTTCCCTTGACTTTAAATCTCCTCATTCCACGAAGTGGTGAAACCTTGAGGTACACATGATTCCTTTCCTCAAATTCCAGTGGTCTTCTTCTATTATCAGCGTAGCTCTTTTGCCTGGTCGGAGCTACCCTCAAGCTCTCCCAGATTATACGGACTTGTTCTTCTTCCTCTTGAATAAGTTTAGGTCCAAAAAAACTGTCTTCCTCCAGTCTGATCCAATGTAGAGGAATCATGCATTTCCTGTCATATAGAGTCTCGAACAGTGACATCTTCAAACTGGCCTGGTAACCACTATTATATGAGAACTCAGCATAAGGTAGACACTTGTCCCACTACTACCATGCTGAAGGGCACAAGCTCTCAACATGTCCTCCAATACTTGATTAGTCCTTTCAGTATGTCCACCAGTCTGTGGATGGTAAGCCGAACTAGAATTCAATTTCGTATCCACATTCTCATGAAAACTTCGCCAAAATCTGGAGGTAAACTATGGTCCTCTATCCAAAACGATCTTCTTTGGTACTCCATGTAAACACACACTCCGAGCCATATATACTCTGCCAGCTGAGAGCCTTTATAAGTAGTCTTTACAGGAATGAAGTGAGCTACTTTAGTCAATCTATCCACAATCACCCATGTAGAATCATATCCTTTCGAGGTGCGAGGCAATCCAGTAATGAAGTCCTTACCAATCTCTTCCCACTTCCACTCAGGTATCTTCAGTGGATGCAATAGTCCAGCTAGCCTCTGGTGTTCAGCCTTCACTCCTTGACACACATCGCACATAGCCACATGTGCAGCCACATCTCTCTTCAGTCCATATCACTAGTACATCTGCTTCAAATCCTGATACATCTTTGTACTACCAGGATGAATAGAATAATCCGAGTCATGGGCCTCCTTTAAAATAGTCTCACGAAGGCCTTGAATATCAGGAACACATATCCTGTCCTTGAACCACACGGTGCCTTGCTCATCTTCCGTAAATTCCGGACCTCGACCTTCAGTAATCAGATCCTTGATCTCTTGTATTTTAGCATCACCAATTTGTCCTTTGCGGATTTCTTGCTCCAAAGTAGGTTCCACATCAATAGTAACTCCTTTAGTGTGAGTAACTATCCCCAAGTTAAGTCTCCTGAAATCTTCAACCATCTCATCAGGTAGCTAGGAAACAACAGCTGAATGAACATGCTCCTTTTGACTCAAGGCATCAACAACCAAATTCGCCTTGCCCAGGTGATAGTGAATTTCCAAATCATAGTCCTTAATAAGCTCCATCCAACGGCGTTGCCTAAGGTTGAGACCCTGCTGTGTGAATATGTACTACAAACTCTTATGATCCGTATACACTTGACACTTGGTTCCCATAATATAATGTCTCCAAATCTTAAGCGCGTGCACAACGGCTGCCAGTTCTAAGTCATGAGTGGGGTACTTGAACTCATGTTTCTGCAACTGACGCGATGCATAGGCAATCACATGTCCTTCTTGCATGAGCACACATCCCAAGCCTTGGCCACATGCATCACAATAAATATCAAATCCCTTTTGTAGGTATGGCATAACCAACACTGGTGGTGACATCAATCTTTTCTTTAATGGATCAAAGCTATCTTGGCACTTCTCATCCCACTTGAACTCTCTTCTCTTCTCCAGTAGCGAGGTCATATGCTTAGCAATCTTATAAAATCCTTCAATGAATCTCCGATCATATCCTGCAAGTCCTAAGAAACTTCGAATCTTCGTAACTATAGTGGGTATGCTCCACACCACTATCCCCTTGACTTTAGCAGGATCCACTGATATCCTTCCATGATATGTTCAAGGAATGGCATCTCGTCAATCCAGAACTCGCATTTACTGTACTTGGCATAGAGTTGATTATCTCTTAGCTTCTGTAGCACCAATCTCAGATGTTCCTCATGATCACTATCACTCTTAGAATAAATAAAAATATCGTCGATGAAAACCACGATGAATCTGTCCACATCATGAACAACTTATTCTTCAGATCCATAAAATAGGCTGGTGCATTAGTTAGTCCAAATGACAAAACGGTGAACTCATATAAACCATATCGGGTTGAGAAATCCGTCTTGGGAATATCCGATGGTCTAATCTTCATTTGATGGTAACCCGATCAGAGATCAATCTTCGAGAATACCCTTGCACCTCTCATCTGATCCAATAAATCTTCAATGCAGGGTAATGGATACTTGTTCTTCACAGTGACATCATTAAGGGTCCTATAATCCACACACATCCCTTGCGATCCATCTTTCTTCTGTACAAATAGAACTGGCGCTCCCCCAAGGTGAGGGACTCAGACGAATGTACCCAGCCTCATGTAACTCCATTAACTGCTTCTTAAGTCTTTTTAACTCTTCTACAGACATCCTGTATGACCGTTTGGGAGTAGGAGTAGTCTCAGGTAAGAGATCAATAGCGAACTCAACTTCCCTATTTGGTGGCATCCCTGGTAACTCCTCTGGAAAGACATCCGGAAAATCCCTAACTGCACAGATGTTGCCACCCACAAACTTCTCATCTACTAAAAATGCCACTAATCTGGGGGTGGTAGTTACTGCAATCTCAACTTCGAGTCTTTCTCCTTTGGAACTAGTGAGTTCTAAGGTTCCCTTAGCCCAGTGTATAAACTGTCTTTGCCTTTCTTAACCATGACATACCAAGGATCAAGTCTATATTGCTCTCTTCTAACAGTATAGGGGTAGCCCATCTGGGTTAGAAACGCAGGGTAAGAAAGGAAGAATTGTAGACAAGGCGAGTAATTACAAGGAATGTTACTGCGGGGGATTTATTAACTAAGTAGATTAGTGTGTCACCTACTAAAGCTAATTCATTACCTTATGGTGGTACATGCTAAGATGCCCGTCTATACTATTTCAATCAATCAAAGAAGCAAATCAGGCATTGATCATCAGCACAATCAACCAACATTTTTAATAGATAAAATAATTTTAATTTTTGTCTTAGGTCTCCTATCTCTTAAAAAGGTCATAAATGTAGGATTCCAAGGCGTGAAACCCATCTTGTCTCAGAGTAGAAAAGGTAAGAATGATCAGAGTAGAACAGTAGAAGGTGAGACACGATCAAGAAAAGTATAGAAAGAATCAGAGTGAGATAAGTATAGAATGAGTCAGAGTAAGGTAAGTAGGTAAGGGTTTTGTCCATTTCTATCTAGGTTTCATCCTACAGTCAACATTTCCTCTAATACCACTTCTGTCACACCCGGGCTTTAAAGAACAAAGCCAGGTGCATCTCATACATGCGCCAAGAAGACAACATATATAATAACAGAGTGTATAGAGATAAATGTCACAATAATCAGAGTATTTATTACATAGCGGAAGTCTTATTACCAAATAAAAGATAAATATAAAACGAACTAAGGATCGTCCTTGGCGCAGAAGTCAACCGGGAAACGCCACCTCAATTATATCAAACTCCTCGCTTTGTGGCTCCTCCTGAACCACCTGTTCTTCTCCTGTGGGGGATTGTGAGACAGCAAGGGTGAGCTCACACATGATCATAGCTCAACAAGTTGTGGGGAACCAGTGGCATGAACTCACCAAAGGTGGGAGTTCATGTGATGTGTAAGGCTAATCAACAATAGGGGTTAAAGTTGAGCATTGCTTTTAAGTAGTTGGTCAAAACTTTATTAGCAGTTACTAGATGTAAGTGAATACCAAACCTTAATAAAAATAATAAAACAAAATTAATAATAATCCCATGCAATGCAAATGACAAATTGAATTTAAGTTCCATAAATTAATCATTAGAGAGTCCTGAGCTGCTCATGACCGCGAGCATGGCTAGTATACCAGATTTACACAAAGCAGAGGTTGTACCCTGTACCCACAAGTCGTGTATCCCATGTCGCCAGGGTTAGCTAGACCCTTAGACACTACCGAGGTGAATGGCTAGGGATCCACTACGAGGCCTTTACAAAGTTCCACTAGCTTCCGAAAACCCACCACAGTTTATGGGAAGAGCACTTGCAAGAATCCCTGGTCTAACCACCATCACAGCAAAATCAACCCGAGAACCTCCTTGCATGCAATCCCCTACTACCCTTGCCCCTTTCGGGTAAGGTAGTCTTCCACTAGCTTTCCTAGTTAGTTGGCCAAGGGCGTCCCATTAAACCCTTATGGTGGCACGTGTTTCTCAAGTTAAGCTCCATGTTCCAATTAACATTAATGATCTTGACATGAACATAAATAGAATAACAAAAAAATTGGAACATGAATATAATGAAAGATTATCCCAAAAACCATGTAAAGCAATAGCAAAACTACCCAAGTGATTCAGGGGTAAACAAGGTAATCAAGATAAACAGACTAGGGTGACCTATTGGATCCCATCAAAATTAAACCTATGCATTGAATAGTGATAATAAAGAATATTATTGGGTAAACAAAAGTGATCAAGGGCACAACTTGCTTGGCACTTGAGATTCCAGGTACCACTTGCTCTTCAAGTGACTCGTAACCTCGCTGCTAGTTGTAGCAATACATACAAACATGGTATAGATAAAATTAACATCACACCAAACATAAGAACAAACTGAACAATAATAATCTACGTGTTGCTATGAGATCTTGGGAACGAGAATCACTAAAATCAGAGTTATGGTTAAGGAGTTTTGATTTCATAGAGGATTTTTGTGATTAAAATGTTAAACTATATTATAAATTGGTTAATATAAATCATATGGGAGGTTATTCTATAAATAATTATCTCAACTTTAATCTAATTTATAAATTTACCATAAATTATATTCTAGTAGATTATAATGATAAGCAGATTAACAAGACTAACCAATATAAAATAGAGATCTATTTATAAAATAATGAGACATGGTGTCATAAATGTTTTTACTGCGTAGTAAATATTTATACGAGACTAATGCAGCTTGAACGAGTCAAATCGGATTTAAAACGGAGGAGATACGAATTTCCTAAGGTTTTATGTATTCGATACGAGATTAATTAAGAAATAAAGTTTAATACCATTTTCATGCTAAAATAGAGACACACGATGATAAACAATAATATTATAGAATTAAAGAAATTGGAATGGACTCATTTGGACTTAATATGAATTTTCTATGGATTTAACAAGATTCTGGAATTGTTTTTATATAAGAAATTCATTTTATAAATCAGTTTCTCTGATTTTACTATTGACTGGACTGCTCACCAAATAAACAAAAAGTCAGGGGCTGGCGCGCAAGATTTCTTAGACTCATCCCTCGGTTATGGTGGACGGCGGGTTTATTCGCAGGTTCTCCGGGGGCTCTTTAAGAAAATGTGCTGCGAAGGGGTATCGGATAGTACTGGCCGTCCGATCAGGAATCTAGGGCTCAAATTAGATCAAGCGTTATATGAACCGGTATTGAATAACGGCCACTGGATCAAGATCCGAGGGCCCGAGTTCAATGAAGCCAAAATCAATCCCCTCCCATCGATGAGAGATCAATGGTCCACGATGCCCGATACCAAGACGCCGCCCAGATCTAATCGTGTGCGTCCACTGTGGATCCAACGGACCAGGCACCGTCTTCCTCCGCCACCTAGGTCTACCGACGGCAAGGGTCTGCCGCGCGGTGCTCCCTCTACCGGCGAACCCAGAACCGGCCCTATGGTTAACAACTTCCTTCCCCAAAACATGCTATGCGCAGATAGAAACAATGCCAAACGGATTCTGGGTCCCTTACCACAATGCGCGTAGAGGGGACGATGATCCACGACGATAGACGGAATCTCGACGGCGGCGGAATCCTGGCAAGAAATTCACCGAGCTTTGCCACCGCCATTCGTAGTTCTGGCAGTAGCAAAAGGTTCGCGATGACCCAATGATGATTGGCTACCTCACATCACTCCACCTCTTCGTATGAATCCCTCACCTCTCCATGTACTTCGCTGGCAATGGTGGCTGCGGCAGATCTCCCATTTCCCTCTATCTCTCCTGATCTAGTGGGATGCATTCGGTGCACGGCTTTATACCTTGGGCTGAGACCGAGCAGGTGGGCACGCCCGGGTCAACACGGAGCCCCCCCGGAGCACGGTCAGCTGCGCCATTTCTGCAGAGTAGTTGCGACCGAATTCCAGGCGGAGGAGATAACCCTGACATGGCTGGCTCGCTGCGCAGAGATGCTTGGCTTGCTTCAGACAATCCGGCCCCCGGGTCAGCCACGCGTAGTGATTAATCTGGGAACGGTGGAAACGATCTCCGAGGATTTAGCCATGCCATGATGCTCGAAAAATCAGTTTGCCCATGAGTTATTTCATCGGAGGGGAGCTCCTGGCTTGCCAACCCATACTTCAAGGAGAAGGAAGAATGGCTGGAGCGTGGCTATGGCTGTCAAGCGGGACCCATATGTAGGGGCATAGGGCGCGATCCCGGCAAGGCCTGATAGGTTGGGCCGGTGGGGAAGGGATTCAGCCCAAACGGTTTGGGGGGTATTTCTCTTTTTTTTGCTTTCTTTATTCCTAATTCATTTGAATTTAAATTTTGAATTCCACTTAAGTGCAAATTCAAGTTCATGTTAACTATGCAATTTAGTCACACCATCATGTGGTGAAGTTATTCAATTTTAATATTATTTTATATTGAATAATATTTTACATTTTTATACCCAAATTCTAATATTTGAATTAGGTTTTAATCCTCAATTCACATCATTAATGTAAACTTATTAATATTTTCTTTATTATTAAATGCACAGGCAATTAAACTCCAGCATGATGCACAATTTAATGGCTTTTATTAATCCTTTGTTTTTAAATGAGGTGTTCACTTGTGATAGTAAGTAGATACAACACACACATATAGATATAGAAAAGTAACTTTTCTCCTTTTATATTATATCTACAAATTGAGTATTACAATTTGTTTAGCACATAACTCCTATCACCTAATGCATCAAGCAAGTGAGAAAGATTTTAAAATAGCAAGGAGGTGGCAAATGCAACGGGGCTTGCCTTGTGTTATAGGTGAGTCGGGCTCTGCTCCACAGATGTCAAAATAAAAGCAGTTCCCGACCGTTGGTTCTTCAGGTGGTGGTGGAGTAGCTCTTGCTTCTTCAACTTCTACTTCTTCTTCGTTTTCTATATATCACATATATAATCATGAATGCTCATGTAATGCTTATGAAAATGCAAAGATAATAAAAGTATATTATCTTAGGTCTTGAATACAATTTTCCTTCATGGCACTCAATGAAAATAAGGTTGTTGGAGTCAGAACTGAAGTTCTTAGGGCAGGCATCACTAGAAGTTTAGAGTTTTGGGGTTTAGGTACCAAACATTGTCCAAATCATGCCAAACTTTAACCAAGGCTTTTAAATAATATTTAAAGCTTATCTAAAAAGTTTAGTGATTTTTGGAATTATTAATCAATTTCTAAAATTACAGGAGTATAAGTTTTAGCTATTATAAATACTCTATAATTCCCTATTTGGACTACAAATCATGCTACTATTTTTATTAAATACTATAGAAAATTAGGAACCTAACAAAATTGGTCTTGCATTTTTAGCATTTTTCTTCAATTTTCTATAAACTCTCCAGCCCTGGCAGAAAAAGAAAAAGAAAAACAATAAAGTGTTGGGCTGAATTCAGCCCAACCGGCCCGCAGAAGGGGGAAAACCCGCACGCGCCCGCGCCCGTGTGACCGACTTTGCACAGAAGACCTTGGCTTTTTAAACAACCCGAAAGAGTCTGCGACACTATTGCTTTGTCTCACAGACATTGACACCGAAGCCCTCCACGTTCTAATCCTTTACAACCCGAGGTCCTCGACGGCGAGCGGTGAAGAACCGAGCTCCGGCAAACCTTACCGGCCACGACACTTAATGATCGTTGCTCTAACTTGACTGAGACCTAATTCAACACCTAACAAACTGAAAGGGAAATAGGGTCAAACCTTTTCCTAAATGATTTTGGTGGTTGAAATGCCCAACACAAATAATTGGACAAACTAGTTTGCTCTAGATTATATATTCTACAGGTGCCAAAGGTTCAACACAAACCAATAAAAAGATTAAAGTTAGGGTTCAAAAGAAAGGAGCAAAAGAAACCGAAGAGAACCCTGGTTTGGCGCACCGGACTATCCGGTGCACCAGGGTGGATCGACCTCAAACTCTTCACCTTCGGGTTTCTCCAGGCGCACTCCGCTATAATTCACCGGACTGTCCGGTCCACCAAGCGGAGCAACGGCTATCAGCGCAACGGTCGATTGCACAGTGCCCTGACAGAGCTACAATTCGCGGCAGAAGTCAGAGCAGGCACCAGAGGCGCACTGGACAGTGAACAGTGCTTGTTTGGTGCGGCACCAGACTGTCCGATGCACCAAGATGCCAGAGCTCCAACGGTCAAAACCGTTAGAACCCTAACGGTTGGGTGACGTGGCTGGCGCACCGGACTGTCCGGTGCGCCCATCGACAGCAGCCCTCCCCAACTGTTGTTTTGGTGGTTGGGGCTATAAATACCCCCAACCACCACCATTCAAGGCATCCAAGTTTCAGCATATTGCATTCAATACAAGAGCTCTAGACTTCACTCCAAGAAACAAACAAGAGATCAAATCCTCTCCCAAGTCCAAAATCACTCCAAAGACATAGTGGCTAGTGAGAGAGAGATTTTCGTGTTCATTTCAGTTCTTGTCGCTTGGATCGTTTTTCTTCTTCCCCATTCTTGTTCTCAAGACATTTGTAATCAAAGCAAGAGACACCAATTGTGTGGTGGTCCTTGTGGGGTCTAAGTGACCCATTTGATTGAGGAGAAAAGCTCACTCGGTCTAAGTGACCGTTTGAGAGAGGGAAAGGGTTGAAAGAGACCCGGTCTTTATGACCACCTCAACGGGGACTAGGTTTGCAAGAACCGAACCTCGGTAAAACAAATCACCGTGTCACTCGCTTTATTTCTTGGTTGATTAGTTTTCATGCTCTCTTTCGGACTCGGTTTTATTCTAACGCTAACCCCAGCTTGTAGTTGTGCTTAAAGTTTATAAATTTCAGATTTGCCTATTCACCCCCCTCTAGGTGACTTTCAATTGGTATCAGAGCCCGATACTTCATTAGAGTTTAACCACTCGAAGTGATGTCGGGAGAACACGCCAAGAAGGAGATCGTGACCAGCGGTGACAAGTCTACAAGCCACGGGAAGGCTCCATTGGGGGAGTCCGGCAACAAGATGAAGGGATCCCCTTCACATACCAAGACGCATCGGAGTGGTGACAAGAAAAAGAAGATGAAGAAAGTGGTCTACTACGAGACCAATTCTTCGTCACCATCCACTTTCGGCTCCGACACATCGTTCGTCACTTCTAAGCGCCATGAGCGCAAGAAGTTTAGTAAGCTCCCCTTACGCTATCCTCGCATTTCCAAATGCACTCCTTTACTTTCCGTCCCACTAGGCAAACCACCAGTTTTGACGGTGAAGATTATTGTATGTGGTGATAAAATGAGGCATCATCTAACCTCACTCCACTCTAGCATTTGGGACATTGTTGAGTTTGGAGCGTAGGTACCATTCGTGGGGGATGAAGGATATGATTCGGACGAAGTTGCCCAAATCTGACACTTCAACTCCCAAGCCACTACTATACTCCTCACCTCTCTAAGTCGAGAGGAGTATAATAAGGTGCAAGGGTTGAAGAGTGCCAAAGAGATTTGGGACGTGCTCAAGACCGTGCACGAAGGGGATGAGGTGACAAAGATCACCAAGCGGGAGACGATCGAGGGGGAGCTCGGTCGGTTCGTCCTCAACCAAGGAGAGGAGCCACAAGCCATATACAACCGGCTCAAGACCTTGGTGAATCAAGTGCGCAACCTCGGGAGCACAAAATGGGATGACCATGAAATGGTCAAGGTTATTCTAAGATCACTCGTTTTTTCTTAACCCTACACAAGTTCAATTAATTCGTGGTGATCCTAGATACAAGCTAATGTCACCCGAGGAGGTTATAGGAAAGTTTGTGAGCTTTGAATTGATGATCAAAGGCTCCAAACAAATCATCGAGCGAGGCGCCACCTCCACACCCGAGGTGCAACCCGTCGCATTCATAGCAACGTAGGAGAAGAAAGAAGAGTCCACGTCAAGTAGGCTCCCCATCGACGCCTCCAAGCTCGACAACAAGAAAATGGCACTCATCATCAAGAGCTTCCGCCAAATCCTCAAGCAAAGGAGGGTGAAGGATTATAAACCTCGCTCCAAGAAAGTGTGCTACAAGTGTGGTAAGCCCAGTCATTTTATTGCTAAATGTCCATTATCAAGTGATAGTGATAAGGGCAACGACAATAAGGGAAGGAGGAAGGAAAAGAAGAAATACTACAAGAAGAAGGGCGGCAATGCCCACGTATGACGGGAATGGGACTCCGACGAGAGCTCCACCGAATCCTCCTCCGACAAGGATGCCGCCAACATCGCCGTCAACAAAGGCCTCCTCTTCCCCAATGTCGGCCACAAGTGCCTCATGGCAAAGGACGGCAAAAAGAAGAAGGTAAAATCTTGAGCCTCCACTAAATATACAACATCTAGTGATGAGGGTAGCTCTAGTGAAGATGAGGATGATTTGCTTAGTCTTTTTGCCAATCTTAACATGCAACAAAAAGAGAAATTTAATGAATTAATTAGTGTTATTCATGAGAAGGATGAACTCTTGGATAGCCAAGAGGATTTCCTTATTAAGGAAAATAAAAAGCATGTTAAGGTAAAAATGCTTATGCTCAGGAAGTAGAGAAATGTGAAAAATTAACTAGTGAGCTTAGCATTTGCCATGACACTATCTCTAACCTTAGAATTGAAAATGTCAAATTAATTGCTAAGGTTGAGAAATCAAATGTTTGTGATGATTCTCTTGTCAACCTTAAAAATGATAATGCTAGTTTGATTGCTGAGATTGATAAGTTGAATGAATCAATTTCTAGCCTTAAGAATGAGAATGATAAACTAATTTCTAAGGCTAAAGATTTAAATGTTTGCAATATTTCTATTTCCAATCTTAGAAATGAAAATGCTATGTTACATGCTAAGATTGATGAATTAAATGCTTGCAAACCCTCTACATCTAGTGTTGATCATGTTACTATTTGTACTAGATGTAGAGACATTAATGTTGATGATATCCATGATCACATTGCTATGATTAAACAATAAAATGATCATATAGCTAAATTAGATGCTAAAATTGCCAAGCATGAACTAGCGATTGAAAAATTTAAATTTGCTCGTAGCATGCTTTATAATGGGAGACGCCCTGGCATTAAGGATGGCATTGGCTTCCAACAGGGAGACAATGTCAAGCTTAATGTCCCTAAGAAATTGTCCAATTTTGTTAAGGGCAAGGCTCCCATGGCACAGGATGACGAGGGTTACATTTTATATCCTGCTAGTTATCCTGAGCATAAAATTAGGAGAATTCATTCTAGGAAGTCTCATTCTGGTTCTCATCATGCTTTTATGTATAAGAATGAGACATCTAGTTCTAGGCATTCTACCCATGTTAAAATGCCTAAAAAGAAATCTCCTGTTGCATCAAATGATCATAACATTTCATTTAAAACTTTTGATGCTGCTTATGTGCTTACTAACAAATCAGGCAAAGTAGTTGCCAAATATGTTGGGGGCAAGCACAAGGGCTCCAAGACTTGCGTTTGGGTACCCAAGGTGCTTGTTTCTAATGTGAAAAGACCCAAGACCGTTTGGGTACCTAAGAACAAGGCCTAAACTTGTTTTGTAGGTTTATGCATTCGGGGGCTTAAGTTGGATCATTGATAGCGGATGCATAAACCACATGACAGGGGAGAAAAAGATGTTCTCATCCTATGAGAAAAACTAAGATCCCCAAAGAGCTATCACATCCGGGGATGGAAATCAAGGTTTGGTCAAAGGACTTGGTAAAATTGCTATATCACCTGACCATTCTATTTCCAATGCTTTTCTTGTAGATTCTTTAGATTACAACTTGATTTTAGTTTCTCAATTATGCAAAATGGGCTACAATTGTCTTTTTACAGATATAGGTGTTACTGTCTTTAGAAGAAGTGATGATTCAATAGCATTTAAGGGAGTATTAGAGGGTCAGCTATACTTAGTTGATTTTAATAGAGCTGAACTCAACACTTGCTTAATTGCTAAGACTAATATGGGTTGGCTTTGGCATCGCCGACTAGCCCATGTTGGGATGAAGAATCTTCACAAGCTTCTAAAGGGAGAACACATTTTGGGACTGACAAATGTTCA
The DNA here is from genome assembly GCA_029449295.1 of Zea luxurians. Lineage (NCBI taxonomy): Eukaryota > Viridiplantae > Streptophyta > Magnoliopsida > Poales > Poaceae > Zea > Zea luxurians. The sequence continues at coordinate 92,763,415 of JAOPSE010000001.1, read as the reverse complement.
TTTTGAGAAAGACAGGGTTTGTAGCGCATGTCAAGCAGGGAAGCAAGTTGGCGCCCACCATCCACACAAGAACATCATGACGACCGACAGGCCGCTTGAGCTACTCCACATGGATCTATTCGGCCCGATAGCTTACATAAGCATCAGCGGGAGTAAGTATTGTCTTGTAATTGTAGATGATTATTCTCGCTTCACTTGGGTGTTCTTCTTACAGGAAAAATCTCAAACCCAAGAGACCTTAAAAGGATTCTTGAGACGAGATCAAAATGAGTTTGGATTAAGGATCAAGAAAATAAGAAGCGACAACGGGACGGAGTTCAAGAACTCTCAAATTGAAGGCTTTCTTGAGGAGGAGGGCATCAAGCATGAGTTCTCTTCTCCCTACACACCTCAACAAAATGGTGTAGTGGAGAGGAAGAATAGAACTCTACTGGATATGGCAAGGACCATGCTTGATGAGGACAAGACTCCGGACCGGTTTTGGGTGGAAGCAATCAACACTGCTTGCTACTCCATCAACCGGCTCTATCTTCACCGAATCCTCAAGAAGACATCATATGTACTCCTCACCGGTAAAAAGCCCAATGTTTCATATTTTAGAGTCTTTGGTAGCAAATGTTTTATTCTTGTTAAAAGAGGTAGAAAATCTAAATTTGCTCCTAAGGCTGTAGAAGACTTTTTTCTTGGTTATGACTCAAACACAAGGGCATATAGAGTCTTCAACAAATCCACTGGATTAGTTGAGGTTTCTTTTGACATTATGTTTGATGAGACTAACGGCTCTCAAGTAGAGCAAGTTGATCTTGATGAACTAGAGATCATAGTGGCTAGTGAGAGAGAGATTTTTGTGTTCATTTGAGTTCTTGTTGCTTGGATTGCTTTTCTTCTTCCCCATTCTTGTTCTCAAGACATTTGTAATCAAAGCAAGAGACACCAATTGTGTGGTGGTCCTTGTGGGGTCTAAGTGACCCATTTGATTAAGGAGAAAAGCTCACTCGGTCTAAGTGACCATTTGAGAGAGGGAAAGGGTTGAAAGAGACCCGGTCTTTGTGACCACCTCAACAGGGACTAGGTTTGCAAGAACCGAACCTCGGTAAAACAAATCACCGTGTCACTCACTTTATTTCTTGGTTGATTTGTTTTCACCCTCTCTTTCGGTCTCGGTTTTATTCTAACGCTAACCCCGGCTTGTAGTTGTGCTTAAAGTTTATAAATTTCAGATTTGCCTATTCACCCCCCCTCTAGGCGACTTTCACAAACGTTTCCCCTCGATCAATTGCATAGTTCGAGCTCTAAATTGCCCTGCCCACGGAGACAGTGCGAACAACGGATGAACACGGTTGTTCTCGACGATCTAGCGCGGTCTAGTTTAATTGAATGGGTCGAGGAGCATCAGTGGCAGGTAAGAGTGCTGAAACAAGAGAGCAGAGGGCAAGATTGGACCTGAAACGAGCTAGCCACGGTGAGGACTCTTTTAGGGTGGAGGAAACCCGATTTGGGGGAAATGAGCAATTTGTGGACTCTGGTGAACAATTAGAGGCAAGTGCTGGTGCTTTGGATGGGTAATTACCCTACGGAGCTCATGGCGTGCTCAATTTATAGGTCCCTTGAGCGGTGGCCAGTGATCTTGAGCTTGCGTGGTGGCGGTCGGAGAGAAGGAGGTGCACTGGCGCACGCGATTGGTGGCAATTACCGTGGCAAGCTCACCGGCGATCACCGGATGGGCTAACATGAGTCACGACGGTGTGGTTAAAGTGCCGAGGCACGTGGCGCAAGGCTGCGAGGTGTCTAACTCCGGCGAGGGTAGATCCGAAGCGACCGTGAGCTAAGCAAACACGGCAGTCGGAATGAACAGTGGCCGGAGTTCATCCACTTGGTGATATTTCTTACTCCCTCTGCGTTATCCAACCACGCCGAGCATGAATCACCGCGGCGGGTGCGAATCCGGGCGCACGATCGTCGGCGGTGAATTAGCTGAACTGGCGATCTGATCTGGTTACTGTACCATCAGAGACATGATTCAGAGCACCTGAGAGCCAGATTTATAGTGCCCAGATCATGGATTTTCGTATAAGAACTTGCTAATTCGTCTGTAGCAAACTTGTAGCCCTTCATACCAGCTACAATTCTGCTATAGCAACTACCCCCAATCGAGCAACAGATCCAACTATAATTCGACCCAAAAGTCTGGCCAATGTCACTGGTGACCCAATTTCAGTCAGCAGAGTGACTGACATCACAACTTTGAGCTTATTTTTCTCCAAACTTTGTATGTGATCAAAGCTTAGTTACTTAAGCAAAGTTGTTCTCCTATTATAGCTCTAGACTTTTGATGTGTTGACCCTAGGCAAAATCTTTGTATTTTTAGATCTACAGAGCTCCAAAGTCAGTGTGGCTCATCAGTTTTTAGACTCAGTCACATGAGAGGAATTGAGTGGCTTTTTGCAAATAAGCCCAATTCACATCTTTTGACTTGGAAATCCTCAAAGGTGTGAACCTTATGCTTTGAGGTGCCCAAATACCTTGGTTTTTGAACTTGGGTCCAAAAGTGTGCAAAATTTACATATAACCCCCTAGGGTTTCAACTCAGGGTTTTTAGTGGTCTTTTTAGAGTTTCTGGCACTTCTAGGGTTTGAATGCCACTCAAGTCCACTAATGGGGATATCTTATGATTATTTCTCATGAGTTTTGAAGTTTTCTCTCACTTGGGATTTATTGACACTTCTAAGCCCAGTTTAGGGTTAAGTACCCTACCCTAGGGTTTCACCCATGACCAGTCATATCAATACAACTTGTTTGAGATTTTTTCCTAGTGAATGCACTCTAAATGTAACAATCACATGATATGCTAATGCTCATGATGTTATGCTCAAATTTTAGTGGCAGTAACACCAGGGTGTTACATTGGGCACACTGGAATATGGCTTGTGTAGTGACTAGCTTTGATTGGAAGCCTTGGAAACTGGTGAGGAGCATTTCTTTTAGCTTCTGCCACGAATTGACAATTCTTGGCTGAAGTGATGAGTACCAAGTCTGAGCCACATTCCTGACCTCCATGACAAAGGACTTCACCATGACTGTCAAGTTACCACCATATGAGGATTTGGTAGATTCGTAACTCATAAGGAACTTCTTTGGATCAGTTAGGCCATCATACATTATTAGTGTAGGGGGCTTGTATAGTGGTGGCCAAGGAGTTGCCTGCAGCTCTGGTGTTAGTGGGGAGGCTTCGTCGTGGAGGAAATCTTGGAAGTTAACTGGTTCATGACGAAGATTGTCATGGTTATGGCCCTCATAGTTCTGATCCTTGTAGTTGTGCTGATCTTGCGCATTAATGTTGCGCATCTCTTCGGCTGCTTCGTTAATTTTTTTCTGAAGCTCAAAAAGATGAAGCACCTTCTCCCTACGCTTCTCCAACTGCTTATGGATTGCTTCGAGGTTATTGAATTCTTGATCAAGCTCCTTGTCTTGTGGCTCTAGGTTGATGGCTTTCCTCTTCTGGTTTCTTGCTTCCCTGAGGAGAGCTTCGTTCCCCTGGTTGGTGTCCAAGGTCCTGAGGACGGAGCTGGTTGTCGTTGCCTTCTTTGACAACATGATTTAGGTTGTCGTTGTGGTCGTGGAATCACTGGAGGTGGGTGCCAATGTTGGTCACTTGATTTCAATCCTCTAGTGGCATTGAGAATCAAGGCAACATAAGTTAAATATATATATATGAACCTTCGTCCTTGTTTTAACACTTCCATGAAGTGTTAGCACTAAGGACAAAGGTCTTTTAAAAGGAGATGTGAATAAAAACATCATGAAACAGGATGACAATGTACAATGGGATGTAAAACTCATCTCATATGCCTTAGCGTTTTTATTCCATCTTCCTATGTATCAAACAAATTTACAAACATACCTTCGGCTCCTTGACACAAGGTGACACGAAGGTTCTTAGAAGGTTAAGCAACACGAAGATATGGCCCTCAAAAGGTGAATTTATACATGGAACTGTTCATCTAGTTATAGGGAAGATGAACAACCTCGTATAAAATTACATTCATGCCCTTAGGGTTTCACATACATGATTTATAAATGACATCAGGGCAACATTGTCCTTTCTCCTTCTTTCTTGTTACACAAGTCTCAGACTTCGTCGTGTGAAAGCCTCTTCGTGCCGAAGCTTGCAGCTTCGAGATTCATCCTTGTTATCCGTGTGTGCTGAATGAAGCTTCTCCTTGCATTGCTTCGGCTATTCTTGATAGCACTTAGACCAAGGCCTAGCTTCGTCTGTTGTTAGTCGTGTACCTGAAACACATTTGTTCACTCCAAAACAAGAGTTATTTGAGGACCTTCGATAGATGTAGGCCCCTAACATTTTAGTTGTTCCTAAACATTGAGATTAGTGAAATCTTTCTACCATGCTCTTCTTGATTTGTTTAACTTGTATAAATTTTACACTGATCCTGCAACATTGGTCATCACATTCACACGATTTCCCTATTTGTAGCATCATGGCTTATATTAGAGAATGTTTTATTTGTTCCTTTTTTCCAGAACCAAGCTCGACCCCATCTCCATTAATCACAACCGAAATACTGATGTTCGAGAACCTAGATGAAAGAGATAGGGACAATAAACGACGATCATCCTGTCTGGACCGATAGTCCGCTCAGATGTTAGACAGAAGAGGAATAGGTGCCCTGCAAACCATGGAATAAAAGCTAATGATACAATTGACTACCAAACCAACCAAACAAGTTTAACAACCAAAGATACTGCAAGGGGTGAAGGCAACTCCAGCCGATTGGAGCCACACCATCTTCAGGCAAACTTTACTTCTGGCCTTCACCTTTTTAATGGTGCATCTTAAATCTGATTCTAACAGCAATCTTGTAGCGATATGTGGCATGATATATAGATGATAATAAAAGTATAAATAATAATTAGTGTTTTTATATATAATGTATTTTATCGTATTAATTTCGTATCAACATATGGGTATGTACTAGTAATAGAGAAAAGAGTGAAATTGGATCCCTAATGTCAAGAACAGTGGCTTCAGGCTTCAGCCGCGTGTTCACTTTGGTTACAATAATATATCACATCCTTTCCAGGGTCTTACATGAAAAATAACCCGCTAAAAACATACATGACGAATGACGATATGAGCCCCTCACAGATTTGGTTCCCTCCCTTATCCTATTCCCTCGTGTCATGGCGCTTCTCCTGCGCCTCGCTGCTCCGTCGGTGCCGCCCCGGCGGAGCTCCGGCCTCAGAGCATTGCCGCGCGTCGTCCTTCCGGAGGTAGTTTCCAGTAAGTGACCCCCCCCCCCCCTGCCCCCGCATGGCCATTTCCTCTTTTTTTCTCTTTATTTCTTGGAATTTGGTGTATTATCTGTAGACATGCCACGCCTCCTGGCCTCCGTTCCTATTGTTTCGCGCTGTCTTATTCAATCAATTACTCCTCCGAGCAGCAGTTACTAGCACCAGCCCGTGTGCTTTTGTGGTCTCTCTCGCGAACTGCTGCGCACCGGAGCTGGTCGACGAAATGCTCGCCATCCCCTCTCTACTTCTGTTGTCTCTGTTTGATTGCTGTACCTGTACGTGTGTAACTGAATGTTACTGCAAGTTGCCAGGTCTAGTGCTCACTGCTGTCGTCCTCACATTGAGGTTTGTAGCAATCGCGGTGATAGGAGTTTTATTGACTCTGAAATCTTGCTAGAGTGTGAGACGATGTCCCATCACCATTGTGTTTTGGTTGCATACTCCTTTTGCCAATGGCTGCTATCTGTTGCAGCTGTTCGGACTGCAGCTGCAATCTATAGAGACAAAATACTGTAAAAGCTGCAGCTGGATTAAAGCCGCAGCAAACAAGCTTGAGACTAGGCTCACTGTGGGTGTGATTGGTTTCTTTCTCAACTTAGCATGGTCGCATGTGATAAACTAGGCTCATCGAGACTATGTTGTAAACATACAAGATTGTCTGTTTGGTTAAGTTGCATGTCGTCAATCAGACTGAGAAGGGACGATGTTTGCTAGGCTGGATATGATGGAGATAGAATAAACATAAAAAATAAAATATTTTTAAAAAGAATTTGTATAGCAAGTGTAGTCTAGTTTTATTGGTAAAAATGTCAGGAACACGAGAGTAAAATTGATTTATTAATTAGACGTTTTAATTAAGAGATATCACAAAAATACCAAATTAAAATGATCTTTCATGTTCTGTGCCTGCATCAGCGCAACCTGGCCAGGGAGAGAAGGTCAATTCTCCCGTATCTGCTCGGCCAGGCTGTGGCGTGATCAGGTGCATACATCGGGCCTGGCCCATGATGCTGTGCACCTGTGCGGGAAACCAAACAACAAGGTGACTGCACCAGTAGAACTTGGCCCTGGCAAAACCATGCAACCAATCATGCCCTATATAACTAGCAGATACCCCCAGGCTTGATGCAGATGAATCTACGTTTTTTGACAGATAAAATAAATAAATACTGTCTTCTAAATTGTTTTAGCGTGAAGGTAATATGCGTTAATTCAGGCAATCAAGAGGAAAAACAGATGCGTTGCATGTAACTTAGAGAAGGAAAACACTGTATATACAGTGTCAGTGAGACGAACATTTAGTTAACAGTAAGGTGCTTTCCACACTCAAAGATTTTTACAGATCTCGAAGTCAGGTTGTGTGAGGACTGGGGACTGCCCATACAGCCTTTATTTTTTAATCTTGTTAGTGGTGGTTCAACGATTAACTAGTGTAGCAACTTTTTCTTGCCCTTTTTTGTGATGTGATTGAGGAGGGCAGTACTATCCTAAGAGGGGTTGTTTGACTTCAGTAATCGCTGTGCTAATGCTTAGCTAGGTGCTTTTATTAATGTGAGGGGGGTTTTATGCAATATGGCCTTCCTTTAAAAGGAAACACAGCTTTTACCTTTGAGGTGAAATAACAGCAGAGTCTAGCCCAAGAGTACCCCTAGTCTAAAACTTGCTTCTATCAGGTCCACATCTCTCCATTTCTATGAACATGACAGCATATATCTCTGGTTACTTGCACTATGCACTTAAAGTGAGTGCTTTTGTAACAAAATCAGTTGCTTTAAGTTTGTAAAGGCTCTTTGTTTGCTAGAAGAGTATTTTCATTTGATCTTTAATGTTTCATCCTTGCTTTGTGGTTCTGCCTGAAAATCGGGAAAGCAAAAATCCCACCTTTTTGTTATCATTCCCATGCATGTGTTATTCCATAGGATCACCGATCACATTGTTAAGTTAATATGGCCATTCTATTGGATAGAATTTAACTTTACACATGTTTAGTTAACACCACAATTATGAAAGAGCCTCTAGCTGAGTTGGTTAGGTGGTCCGAGTAGCACTCCTCAGGTCCTTAGTTCGATATCCCGTGGGAACAAATTTTAGGCAGCCTGGCGCCATGGCCTACATGGGCTATTGTGCCGCTGTGTATGGGCAGGTCAAGGGTTTTCTCGACCTGTGTGAGAAGGTCTTCTTATAATACTTGAGGGCTGTCTTACCCCCGCAGGTCGAGCTTTTTAGTTAACACCACAATTATGTTGGTCAATTTAATGAAGTATTTGACTGTATTAAGGATGTGTAAGTTACTGCACATTTTCGTGTTTTTTTCTAGAATGTGATGTCACTTCTGATCATGATTAACTAAATTTATAATTCATCTTTCTGACAAAGTCATTGCAATAGTTACACGATGTGATTCAAAATTTTACTTTAGCTGACTAATTCACTTTTGACATGCAGAACAATCATTTCTTCATTTACTAGTTGACAGCACTGCAAGTATGCCCTGTCCTATTAAGTGTTCTGCGGCTCGGTGTGCCCCATCATTGACTGAACACAACGATTCTAGGAATAATGGCATCCATGCATCTAGTGTATATGGACATGATCTCATGAAGTCCATGTCTGATCTTCAGGTATGATGGTGAGTCCCTTGCTCTATTTTTAGCACGTGTCATCTGATAACATAACCTTTTGATTTGAAATAAGGTTTAAGGAGACTTAACTTTTCCTAATAATTAAAACTAACCTACTACTGTTATATTGAACACAGCTTAAATTTTGTTCCTTGAAAATTTTGTTACGGAAACCTAGCTATAATGATATGCAATGCAACTCATTATTTTCTTATATTTGTTGCAGGAAGTTGTATTTTCCTCCTTTAGCAAAGCATGTCTTCTCAGTAGTTGTATCATATATGGTCTACCACCCAGTTGTATAGCAGAACCATGTGAGCAAGAATACTTTCTCCCTAACATGCCTTTGCTGTTCGCAATAGCCATGGTTGGTGCTACTGTTGGAGGTAAGCTCATCACACTCATAACTTGAAAGTTTCAGGCATGGAATGTTTGTTGGAGCTTGAGAACTGGTTGTGGATTTAAGCATGAAAATACACAGTGGACGGTTTCCTTCTGTTTTTATGTTTTCTAATCTTCATTAACATCATCTTTTTTGTTACAAATGATTTAAATATCTGAACGCCAAAAGCACACATTGAATCACTTCTAATTCCGGTGAAATGCAGGTGTGTGGCTATGCACTCTTGCAATTTAATACTTATTAAACACAACTTTTTATGTCTTCTTATTTTTTCCAGTTTCTTATTTAGCAGTGCATTTCATTAAATATAAAACATATGCATAGAAATGCATATTCAGATGCAACAAATACGAGTGCATAGAAAATTACATCTAGGAGTATCCTAGTTATTATTGCCACTAACCTTGATTAGGCGAGATGATGACCCCCTCGGGTACTGTAGCATATATATAGGCAGACAAGAATATATGGGCTTTATGGGCCTTAACACCCCTTGTCAAACTCAAGGCGGAAGTGAAGGATTTGAAGCATTGAGTTTGGTTAGATGAAACTGATGTTGTGCCCTAGTTTGTGCTTTTGTGAAGAAATCTGCAAGCTGTAATTCTGAGGGCACATATTGAAGATCAATGGTCTTCTGATGACAATGAGATCTAGTGAATGATACATCAACACCAATGTGTTTTGTGAGTTCACGCTTCACTGGATCATGACAAATTTGTATAGCTCCAGTGTTGTCGCAGTGAAGACGCGTAGGCGAGTCACAAGAAACGCCTAAATCAGCTAAGAGCCAACGAATCCAGATAATCTCAGCAGTAGTAGTAGCCAGGGCTTGAAGTTCTGCTTCAGTACTAGATCTAGATACAGCAGCTTGCTTCTTGTATTTCCAAGCAACAGGGGATGATCCAAGAAGAATACAGTAACCAGTGATGGAGCGACGATCTGTAGGATCACTGGCCCAGGTAGCATTAGAGTAAGCATGAAGCTGAAGTGAGGAATTTGAGTCATAAAATAAACATTGTGTTTTTGTCCCCCGTAAATATCTAAGCACACGAAGTAAGTGCCCATAATGAACTGATGTAGGAGCAGAGACAAACTGACTCAAGATGTGTACCGCATGAGCAATATCTGGCCTGGTAACAGTAAGGTAAACTAAGCTGCCAACAAGATGTCTATATCGAGATGGATCCTCCAAAGGTGTCCCATCAGTCGGACGAAGAGATAAGTGAAGATCCATAGGCGTGGCAACAGTGCGAGTATCACTAAGACCAGAACGATCAAGAAGGTCTTGTATGTACTTGGCCTGAGAGAGATAAATACCATTTTGAGTCTGCAAAACCTCAATGCCCAAGAAATAACTGAGTGCCCTCAAGTCAGACATTTGAAATTCCTTACTCAGATACGCCTTCACATGAGCAATATGGTCTGGATCATCGCCTGTAATCAACATGTCATCAACATATAGTAATAGCAACGTGCGTCCTCGTGAAGAAACATGAATGAACAATGTAGGATCATGATCACTAGAATAGAAACCACAAGCCTTGATGACAGAAACAAATCTCTCAAACCAAGCACGAGGAGCTTGTTTAAGACCATACAAGGCTCAACGAAGACGACATACATGCCCTGATGGAACCTCTATCCCAGGAGGTGGATGCATATAGACTTCCTCATGTAGATCACCATGAAGAAAAGCATTTTTGACATCCATATGAGAGATAGTCCAAGAAGATGAGGCTGCAACAGCAAGTAAAGCTGTGCAAGTAAAGCTCGGACAGTAGTCAGATGGGCCACAGGTGCAAAAGTCTTATCATAGTCAATACCCTGAGTCTGTTGAAAACCTCTGGCCACAAGACGAGCTTTATATCGCTCAATAGACCCATCAGATTTGGTTTTAACCTTGAAGACCCATTTGCACGTGATAGGTACAGCACCAGCAGGTAACGGAACAACATCCCATGTACATGTGCGATGAAGGGCATTCAATTCATCAGTCATAGCAAGCTGCCACTCAGGTATACCAGAAGCCTCTTTATAAGATGATGGTTCAGCAATGACTGCACCAGCACGGGGAAACCCATAACGTTCTGGAGCGGCAATAGTGCCACGGTCACGAAGATGATACCCCTGATTAAAAACATGAGAGTCATCATTGTTAGTACAAGTATCAGCAACATGATCATCATCAGGACTGGCCGTGGGAGTAGAGCGAGGACGACGAATGTAAGTCTGAGTGACAGGTGGTTTGGAAGAGTAAGACTGAAATGGTGTGGAAGTGGAAGGTGGTGTGATGGGAATAAGAACATCTGAGGTAGAAACAGTAGATGGTGGTGATACTGATGAAGTTTGAGAAATGGGAGGAAGGCTCATGAAGGAGGTAGACTCTGTGGATAAAAAGAAGAATGAGTGGAAGAGTTGTAAAAGAAGGGTCGGTTTTCATTAAAGCTCACATCTCGAGAAATACGCATGCGACGAGAAGATGAATCATAACACCGATAACCTTTATGTTCAGGGCTGTATCCAAGAAAAACACACTCAACAGATTGAGCAGTCAATTTAGTATGTTCACGAGCAGTGTTTACAAGTCGTCCGACTAATCGCGATTAATCGCGATTAGTCGGGCTGGTCGCCTGGAAGTGGGCGATTAGGAAGACGACGCGATTAGGGTTTCTAGTCGTCCTAGTCGTCCGACTAGTCGTCGACCTGGGCGATTAGTCGTCTGGTCGAGCACTGTCTGGTCGTTTTTGGTCGTTGCAGTTTTGGACTTTTGGTACTGGGCTTCCCTCTGGTTTTTGGCCCATCTACAGTAGCCGCCCCTTCAAAAACCCTCCCAGCCGCCAGAACATTTCCCAGCCGCCAGAAAACCCTACTCCTCTACTCTCCTCTGTCCTTGCCGACGTCTCTCTCCTCTCCTCTGTCCTTGCCGACGTCTCTGCTCCAGCGGTCCAGCCTCCAAGTGCTCCAGCCGTCCAGCGGCGTCAGTGCTCCGGCGTCTGTCAGCTACTCAGCGGCGTCAGCCTCCAAGTACTTTTTAGTTTTTACTGAATTACTGCAAGTAATTATGCCAATATTACTTTCAGTTTGGACTTTGGACTTTGGATGGATTCAGTTTTGCACTTTTACTGAATTACTGCTAGTCTGCTACTAATTATGCCTATATTATTGCAGAAATGCAGTGTTTATATAGTTAATATATAGTTATATACATATACATATGTCCTTAAATCTATAGGACGACTAACGGACGACCAGAGGTCGACCAGGACCGATTAGGTCGACTAATCGTCGCCCTAATCGCGATTAGTCGCCTGGTCGCCCCTCTCACTCGACCAGCTGGTCGCCCGACTTGTAAACATTGTTCACGAGGTGATAATAGTACATAACACGTACATCCAAAAACTCGAAGGTGGTCATATCGTGGAGGAGTTCCGAAAAGAACTTCACCAGGTGTTTTGCCAGAGAGTTTGGATGACGGTTGTCTATTGATGAGATAAACCAGAGTAGAAACTGCTTCACCCCAAAAATGTGAAGGGACAAAAGAAGATATCAACAAAGTGCGAGCAATTTCTATAATGTGACGGTGTTTGCGTTCAGCCACACCGTTCTGTGCATGAGCACCAGGGCAAGAAAGCTGAGCAAAAGTACCCTCTAAAGTCAAAAACTGGCGGAAATTATCAGATAAATATTCACCACGAGAATCAGAACGAAAGGTTTTAATATGAGTGGAAAATTGAGTGCGAATCATGCGAGCAAAGGATTTATAAATAGAAATCAGCTCAGAGCGGCGTTTCATGAAATAAATCCAAGTGTAGTGAGAATGATCATTAATAAAAATGACATAGTATCTATATCCACCTTTTGACACAAAAGGTGCAGGACCCCAAATATCAGAGTGAACCAAATCAAAGGGTTCAACAGAATGAGAATCACTAGTAAAATATGGAAGTTGTATTTGTTTTCCAAGATGACAACCCTTACAATGAAAATCAGACTCAATCGAAGTATGACATAAGCAACCTGACTTTATTAGAGTAGACAATCTAGATCCATACAAATGACCTAGACGATGATGCCACTGTGCAAAAGACGCAACAGAAGAAAGGGTAGCTGAAAGCACATGCGCTGGAGATGTAGCCAAGGAAGGAAGCCGCAAAGAGTCCAAGATGTAGAGGCGAGGAGCATCTCTACGGCGACGGCCAGTCCCAATCACTTCCCCTGTGTGAAGGTCTTGTACAAAACAAGATGAGTCGTCAAATCCGACAAAGCAATTATGATCTGTAATTTGACCTACTGAAAGAAGGTCCATAGATAGCTCAGGAACAAAGAAAATATTAGGTACTGTAAAGTGTGGATCACAAAGAGAACCCTTATGAGTAATGTGGCATACAGTACCATCAGCTGTCTGCACTGAAGCACCATCTGTGACATGTGTAGTAGAAGCCAACTTTGACTGATCAGATGTGACATGAAAGGAGGCTCCTGAATCAAGTACCCAGGCCGACTCTGAAGTACAAGCGGACGAAGTGGCAGCAACAACAAATGAGCCTCTAGTAGATGGTCCTGGACCACGGCCACGAGCAGCACGTCGTGCACGGAAATCAGTCAACTTCTCAGGGAACTTGACAAAGCAAAGCTCAGATCGATGATTGGTCTTGCCACAATGATCACAAGGCTTAAAAACACTCTTAGGTTTCTGGGCAGCCGCCAACACACTGTGAGTGTTACCACCAGTAGAAGACAGAGAATTAAGACGAGTCTCTTCAGCAAGTAAATCAGACAACGCCTTAGCCATTGTGAGAGTGTCAGAACCCTGAAGTAAACCAGCACGAAGAGAATCAAACTCGCCCCGAACGCCCATAACAAATCTGTAAGTGAAGAACTTCTCAATAAACTTATGAGCCGGACATGGATCAGCAGTACAAGCAGGCACCATAGATGTCAAAGCACTCATCAAGCGATCAAAGGCTGAGTAGTACTCATCAATACTCATATCATTTTGCTCAATAACATGTGTCTGCTGCATGAGAGTGTGTAACAGAGCACCACTGTCCTGAACAAAACGCTTCTTCAAATGAGACCAGATGGCTTTAGCAGTTTTAAATTTAGCCAAACTCATAATCATAGATGGTTTGACGCTGTTCACCATAGCAGCCATCACTTTACCATCATTAAGCTGCCATGTCTTGATATTAGCAGCATTGCGACGATCATCCGCAAGAACGGGTGCCGCATCAGTCAAATGAAAGAGTAATCCATGTCCCCTGAGTGCAGTCTCAACACAGAAAGCCCACTCCGGATAATTTTGACCATCAAGAGTGATATTGACCACAATAGCATTTGTCGCCATATTGAATTCAATGAAAATTAGGGAGAACAGGAAACCGGAAACCAAACAAACCAGAGGAGCCGCAGCTGACAGCAGCCCGAGTTGGACGAGTTGACGGAGGTCCTGGGCACGGAAGCCGAGTTAAAGAGCGGCTGCTGCCCTGATGCAGTTAACCAAGGTCACCGCCGCAATGGCAGCCACTAGCGCAGAAGCAGGGACGACGCAGATCCAGATCTGCGGAGGCGCCGGACGGCTCAGAAAGCCAGATCCGCAGCCCTTGTCCCAGGCGGCAGACAACACAGAAGGTGACGAGGCAGGGCGCAGTAGGCGGCGGAGCAGATCCGGATCTGCAGCCCTTGCGGCGTGCAGCAGGCGGATGACGGCTGAGAACGGCGGCAGGGCGCAGGACGACGGATCCGCAGCCCTTGCGGCGTGCAGCAGGCGGACGGCGGGGCAGGGCGCAAGACGGCGGCTGAGGACCGCGGCGGGGCGCAGCAGGCGGACGGCGCAAAAGGGGCGGACGACGCAGGCATAGAAGCCCAGATCCGCGGCCCGCGGACGACAGAGGAGGGAAGGGGAAAAGCCAACCGCGACGGTGGCTGAGGATGGCAGATGGAGGAAGCCGCGACGGCGGCAGAGGAGGAAAGGGAAAAGGCCGGCCGCGACAGCGGCTGGAGATCTGGCCGCGATGGGCGGACGACCAGATGGCTGGCCGCGATGGGCGGACGGCGCAGCAACGACGCGACGGCGCCAAAAAAAAATGGATCAGGGCCGGGTTTAGGCGTAAACCCTAACCTGCTCTGTTACCATGTCACTAACCTTGATTAGGCGAGATGATGACCCCCTTGGGTACTGTAGCATATATATAGCAGACAAGAATATATGTGCTTTATGGGCCTTAACAATTATCATACCTATGTTCAATTACTTTTTCCACAGTTTCCTTATTTGTCAATGCATTTTTGTTAAATGTAAACATATACACATCAACTGAAACAGATCTAAATGTAACAAAGAAGGGATGCAAAGAAAATTACATTTTGGAGCATCCTGGCTATCTTACTGACTCCTGGTTTCCTTACTTTCTGCACCCAGTTATTGTGAGAAAGACATCTCATTGTAAATATGAGGAAAGAGGCACCGAAATTTGAGTTGAAGAGGACTTTGTTTTTTTCTCGAAAGCGTAGGAGAGCTACACATCTTATATATGAAGAAGAAAAAGGTCCAAAATAGACCATTACAAAAAAACAAAAAACTGAAAACTGAAAAACAGTGGCCAAAACCAATTCATGGCGGCTGAAAGCAAGAAAACATAAAAACATCTAACATTATAGATAAGAGAGACTAAATCCCCGGAATAGGAGCCATAAGAAGGGCCAAACTCTTGGCCCTGGCTAACTCCCAAAGCTCCTTTTCTTCTCCAGCCCTTCTAATAGCTGCATCCAGGTTTGGGGAAAGGCTGTCAAACACACAACTGTTTCTGTGGTTCCAAATAATCCAAAGCCCTAGAATAATTAAGAAGTTAAACCCTTTCTTGGCAATTCCATGCAGCTGATCGCTGCAGCTTTTCCACCACTCCATGGTGTTTCCCTCTCCCATTTGAGTGAGACTCTCAAGGTTAACCTGTCCAAGCAGCCCGTACCAAAAACTCCTAGCGAAAACACAGCCTACAAGCAGGTGGTCTATGGTTTATGGTTCTTGGTCACACAATGGGCAACAATCAGGATGGTTGAGCCCCCACTTTTGTAACCTATCTGCTGTCCAACATCTTCTCAAAGCTGTTAACCATAGAAAGAATTTACATTTAGGGGGTGCCCAGGGAAGCCAAATTCTGTCCCAATGTTCAAAATGGGTGGAAGCAATAAAGAAGCCTTTGTAAGCAGCTTTGGCCGAGTACTTTCCATCGGGTGCAATACTAAAGATGTGTTTGTCATCACGCTCTGCAAGAAGATTGACTGTAATCAAACTTTTTGAAAGGTCAAGGAAATCAGCAAGAACCCCAACTATTAACGCACCTTTGATATCGCTTATCAATTTGTTGTTTGTTAATGCCTCTTGAACAGTTCTGATTTTATTAATATGATTAGGGACAACTACTAACAAATTGGGACCAAGGTCTTGAATTCTTTTTACTTAAAGCTTTATGCCAGAATAAGGTTGATGAACTATTCCCAATTTCAGTCTGTACCACACAAGAGAAGAAAGACTTCACCTTATCCGGTACCTGCATAGGCAGGAAGGCCCAAGGCTTATCAAGGTCTGTTTTGGCCAGCCATAGCCATCTCATCCGAAGGGCCCAACCGAGCTCTTTAAGGCTGAAGACCCCTAGTCCTCCCAATTCAATAGGTCTACACACTCTTTCCTAGGCCACTAAACAGTGTCCTCCATTGATATTTCTCCTTCCTTGCCAGAGGAACCCTTTTCTAATCTTGTCAGTGGCCTTGTATGCTCCCAAAGGCAAATCCACAGCCATGACGAAATAGATGAGCCTTCCTGTCATCACAAATTGGACATGAGCTTTTCTCCCAGCCCTTGTCATAAGCTCAGTTTTCCAATTTCCACGCAGGCAATTGATCAGCAACCTTGTTAATGATTGGCTGCACTTGGCCTCTGGGTAGCCTCTTTAAGGACAGAGGTGAACCAAGATAAGTACAGGGAAAGGATGAGACTTGAACTTAGGTTTGAGGAGTGTACATCCATACCTCCCACCAACTGATCTCCTACCAGTTAGTCTGAAAGAACTGGATTATTTCCACTAATTTCCAGTTTTCTTTTGTATCTGCAACTATTTATGGCGTTGCAGACTTCTGCGCTGACTGCCTTCCCTGTTTCTTTTGACTATAACTGGGTTGTTGATTTTGCATAGTCGAGAGTTTTATTATATGCATGGTTCCCTCTATTATGGGTGAAAAAACTTCTGCATCATGTTGAACAATTCAGATATCATGTAGGGCTCCTTGCGAGACAGAGGAGAGGGGAGCTTGCACGTCTAAATGATCAATTGCGTCAGATAAATGCTGCATTGAGAAGACAAGCCAAGATTGAATCTTATGCTCCTGCCTTGAGCTATGCCCCAGTTGGTAGCAAGATACCAGAATCAGAAGTTATTGTTGATCCTCAGAAACAGCGCCTAATTGCATATCTCAGGACCGGAAAGAACTATCTGAGAAACCAAGCTCCTGACAAGGCATTTCCTGAGTTTAAGGCAGCTCTTGATCTTGCACGATCTTTAGGTGATCATGTTGAAGAGAAGAAGGCAGCA
Organism: Zea luxurians; assembly: GCA_029449295.1. Classification (NCBI taxonomy): domain Eukaryota; kingdom Viridiplantae; phylum Streptophyta; class Magnoliopsida; order Poales; family Poaceae; genus Zea; species Zea luxurians. The sequence goes on along the minus strand of JAOPSE010000001.1, from coordinate 92,746,493 downwards.
CGAGGATTAGGTCTGTTCATTCTTTTGTGAATTATAGTTGTATGGTTTATTTTTGCAGATAGTTCCATGGAATTGTGAGAATCTTTAAATAGCTTCCTTTTTGTTTTTAATTTGGTTAAATGGTACATGATATGCAAGATAACGAGGGAAAATGTTTTCAGACATGTTTAACCAAGCTAAAACTTGATGATATAAACATACCCTCACCCCCCCCCCCCCCAAAAAAAAAAAAACTTGAAGTTTTTTTCCCCTTGTGTTACAGCAAAAAATGAAACCACAACACAGGCTGATGTCTTTGTGAAAAGTAACGAAATTGCTTTGCATTCTCCAGGGGCATCCTTGCAAAGACAAGGCAAGTACAAGGAAGCCATAAATTATCATTCCATGGTGCTAAACATCTCCAAGGTGACCGGAGAGGATGCGGGTGTCACTGAAGCATACGGAGCAATAGCGGATTGCTACACCGAGCTTGGTGAGCTCGAGAAGGCAGGCAAGTTCTACGACAAGTACATAGCAAGATTGGAGAACGAATGAGAAAACAGTGCTGATTGGCAAATCTGTGAGAGCAGAAACAAAGACAAGGCTAATCGTATCTCTACTCTTTTCATCATGTATTCTACTATAGATGGGCAGTTCCCAGCTGGAACTGATGTTTGTTATCATGATTCAAGTTTCTTTTTGGCAGAATTATCCCAGATGTTTAGGTACAGATCAGTATCATGCTGTGCACGTAGTTGTTTTCTTAATTAGGGTCTCAATGGTCCGTACAGGCATTCATGTCAATCTGCTAGTTGCGCCGGCTTAATTTTATAGTTTTGCTATATCGTGCCTAAGTGAAAATCTTTCCTCCACATATTTTTTTTGTTTTTGTTTTCATGTTTTCTTTCTAAGTAACATGCATAGAAGGGATTAAAAACTAAGATTCTCCTCAATTTTATTATTTATTGTAAGCTGTTTTATTTGCCAAATGAGTCTTTAAAAATGGGAACCTATCCTACACAATCAGTCATGTTGGTGCAATCAAATAATATGGTGCATAATCAAAATCGGGAACGGTTAAATGTAAAATAGCTACTAAGTTTTAGTTGGAAGAGGTTTTGTTACTGAAATGTAATTTTATCTTTTCTGTTTGGTTTTGGACCTTGCTCATGTCTTGTAAGACCCTCTTCTCTAATATATATAAAGATGCGTATCTCTCCTGCACGTCCGACAAAAAAAATAGTTGAAAGAGGTTAAATATAAAATGTTAGTCACCATTAAATTTTGATTAGCTGTATCAGATAGTTTAATTGCATGGTTGCACTAACATGACTGATACGTAACATTGTCTAGATTCTACTTGTTCTAGATACATAGATAGAGTTCCACAACAAGACACTATTATTTGTTTAAAAATCACGCTCCAACTCATGGTCGCACCAGAGACTATCTCTTAAATCACGCTCCAACTCATGGTCGCACCAGAGACTATCTCTTTGCACACATGCAAGTAAATAAACAAGAATTACATTCTAGAGACAGTGCCAAGCTTATCAGTAGTGTATGGCCTAGGCAAACCATGTTTAGAGCAACTTAGGTCGGGACCAACCTGATTGGGGTGACCAGGTCATGGCTTCTTAAGGTGTCTCAGACCGACTGGTTCGGATAAACAGCTCAAGATTGCTTGCGGTAACCGAGGTCGGGACCAACCTGGTCAGGGAACTAGGTCGGGGAATTCTGGTTGGGATTGCTTTGGTCAGGTCCAACCTGGTCGGGGTGACCAGATCGGGGGAGCCCTGGTCAGGGTTGATCTGGTCGTAGTAACCAGATCGAGGCTACTTTGGTTGGGGCAAGTTAGACAACACCCTTATTCTATACTGGCCCTTTTAGACTGTATTGAGGTACCTCTGATATGGCTACATGTCAATAACCATGTAGTTCTAAACCTGTTACAAGGAGCAAGGCGAGTATGAATCCCAGCAGAAGCTCACATCTAGCTAGGAAGGAATGGGACACACCCTCATCTATTACAAGGAGCAAAAAGAGACTTATTCAACGATGTTGAAACCATGAATAATAATTTTGGAACCATGAATGTATTTCTACATGTTCTACGTTTACTACTTGCTACTGAAACCATGTATTTTGGAAACATGGAACTATGTATGTGGTAGTTAGTTGCTACTGGAACTATGTATTCGTTGGAGGGGAGAATCCTTTGGCCGGGTGGTAGATTGCTCCCGTCCTGATCCTCAGATGAGGAGTAGGCTTAGGTGATTGCCTGACCTTCTAGATGAACATAAGAACACAAGGGTATACAGTAGTTCAGGCCGCCGGAGCGTAATACCCTACATACACTGTGAGTTGTATTGCTTGACAATTGGGGAGTCGAAGATCTGAGTGTGAATTGACCTCTCCTCTGCTACGAAGCAAGTGCTTTCTCTTTTATAGTCCAAGGGAAGCACGTTACAAGGGAGTTCAGGCCCTGACAGGTGGGCCTAGGAGAGTTTACAATATGGAGCAGTAAACAACTGGATAGCATCGACAACGCTAGGTCTTCTTGACCTTGTATCCGTTCTTGGGTACTGCACGATCTTCTGGTGTCCTTATCCTGTCACCTTGTCCCGTCTAATCGGAACACATGCCTTGATGTAGGTTGCAACATAGTCTAGTACGCTGCTGTGCGTAGGGTGTAACGGGCGGTGTCATCCGACCTACTTTGTCCGTCCCTTTATGCCTTGGTAACACACGAAGAATAGTGGAAGTCATAATAAAGGACACCCAAATAACACATTGGGTCAATGCCCTTGCCTCGGTAATGTGCGGGTAATAGTAAAATCCGCACGTTATAGGCCTGAGGCACTAGGTGCATTTAATGCCATGGACACATTACCTGCTACTAATGTGGGCAAGTATGCGTCCCATCTGTACTCAATACTGGTGGACCCTATGTTAGAGGCTTTCGCCAGGCATCGTCCGGTGGCTTACGTTAGGGGCGTCTGACCACTTGTTAGCACCGGACCCCAGCCTGGGTGAGAGGCAGACCTAGGGATTAGTGGTGACACTGTTTCCCAAGTCTTTCCTGACAATACTAAAAATCACCTTCTTGCAATGGGCAAAAATCATGCAATAGACTATAAATCATTGCAATAGGCACCAATTGCGATAGAACAATTATTGTTGCCTACTGTTGCAGAAAACAGAGTGGCAATATGCTATAGCAACATTTTTACGTTTTGTTGCAATTACTACATCCTTTGCAACATATTCAAGTGTTGCAGTCGTTTGTTGTTAAAATGGACTATTCTGTTGCAATAAGTTATATTGCAACATTTACGATAGTTGCCAAAAACTCTATTGCCACAATATATTTCATGGTAATAAGTGTTAATGCCATGTTTGAATTTGTTGCAAATGGCTTTGTTACCACAAGATGCTTCATGGCAACAAAAGACTAGTGCCACACAAGTGACTCGTGGCAACAAGATGTATTGCGATGCAAATAATTTCGTTGCATTTGATCATTTTTGCAACATAATATGTCTCATGGCTATATGACTTTTTTACTATAAAAATTAATCCGTGGTAAAAATCGTTATGGCAATAAAAACATCGTTGTAACTAATGATGTTGCAACAAGGGGAAAATGTTGCGACTACTGAAGTCCCAACGAAATAGATCCATGGTAATTACATCTTATTGCAATAAAAAATCATTGCAATTAATGATGTCGCAACCACAAAATCATGCAATTGAACCATACACCAACCAATAAAACCGTTGCATTTACATATATTCAAACCCACAATTTATACAATAATGTATTTTGCATTTCTATTAGGTATAAAATGTTATGAAAAAGAATTATATTTGCATCTGTAATGCCAGAACCAAAATTGACAACCATAATATTTGTCTCTTGCCTCATATATTAACTATATACATACCTTAAGTTGTAACAAATAGTTTGCACCAAATAAATAGTGACCAAATACAAATTATTTTGATAACATAGCTCACAATCACAACATCCTCATACTAGCTTGGATTATGATAACATAGATAATAAACTACTCCGGACTAGCAAATTATTAGAAGTTTTTTTGCCATCGTGTACCCCTCCATTCCCTACATTGATGCAAGCGATGGTTAGCTAGGCTGACGACGATATCGCGACGACAACAAACCTGTTGGAAGTGTTCAAAACAATAATTAGTAAATGTACAATAACTTGGTTAACCATGAGTGGAAGACTACAACTGCAATAGCTACAACTACAATAACTTGGTTAATTACGTAGTTGATTTCTAAGTAGATTCCGAATGCTTTGCAAGAACTAAACCTTTTATATAACACAACTCTTAGCAAGCAACAACAACAACCATCAGCAAGCAGCATTGTAACACCCTGAATTTAGGGTATAACATTTCTTTCTTATTATCATCCAAATTCAGGTGTTACTCTTCTCTATCTCACTCTAGTTTCTCTCCCCCTCTTCCTCTTTTGATTAGGGTTAGTTTAATTAGTGAGGGTTTATTTATTTTATTTTGCCCAAAACATATGAGTCATGAAATGTTGCATCATATTGAGCCTAAATATTCTTTGAATTGTTGCACATGTTTGATTTGGTTTGAATTTGAAACTTGATTTGAATTTGAATTGAAAACCCTAGAGAAAATAAATAGAAAAGCAATTAGAAATTCCCTGGAAAATAGAAAACCCATTTCAGCCCAGTCGACCCACTAAGCCCAGCCTGCGCACGCCCACGTCTGCGTGCCCTCGGTGCATGACAGGCGGGCCCCGCCTGTCGGCGCCAACCTGAGCGTGCTCACTCTCTCTCTCTCTCTCGCTGCTCTGTGGGGCTGATCTATCGGCACCATTCCTTTTCCTCGCGCCCGCTCTCTCTCTCTCTGTCCCGCCGAGCCCACCTGTCAGTCATCCCCAACCTCCCGCCCACGATCCCCCACCGTGGACGCGCCCACGTCCGTGCGTTCTCCGGGCACGTCCTCGCGCCTGCGCCCATTTCGAGCCTCGCGACCTGCTCGCCCACCTCCCCTTGCTCTGCGCGTGCGACCAAAGAACTCTGCCACCGCTCACCGTTGGCCGCTGTCTGTTCTGCGATCACCATCGCGCCTACCTCGTCCTTTGCCTTGGTGAGTTCCGCCTCGCCGTTAGCTGCTCGGGACACCCTTCGGTGTGCTCGGGACACCCTTCCGTGTGCCCTCCCCCCCTCTGGTTTGCCCGGTCCGTGCTCACCGGAGCAGTTCTTGCGCAACCTGAGCCCCGCCGCCATCGACCCGAGGTTCCGCTACACCTTCGTCGTTCTCCATGCGCTCCGGAGTTCGCACTCGAGGTGAGCAACCTGCCCACGCCCTTAATTCGGCCGTTACTGCCCTTTTGCCCGCGTGATTGCTCGTCGGAATTGATCCGCGCCGTCGTTAGCCCACCTCGCCGTGTGCAGCGCCCTCTGGTGCTCCCGCGCCAGCGTGATGCCCATGGTCGAGTCCGCCAGACCGCCCTGAACGCACCCGAGCTATTTCTCAAGCCTCTGGAGCCCCGCCGTGGCCAGTCCCCTCGTCTTCGGCTAGCCCTCGCCACGGGACCGAGCGGCGCCACCGCATTTAGGTTCAGCCCCCAGCCATTAGATCTCAGGCATCCGTCCGAGATCGGGCGGTTTAGGTTTCATCAGTGCGAATCTGATCGCAGCCCTCCGATCTAGATCCGGCTGCTCTCCCCTCTCCACCTCACCTGCGCCCCTGCCGCTGGGCCTGGCTGGCCAGTCCGCCCTGGCTCGCTGACGCCCCGTCCCCGCCTGTCAGTCGTGTCCTCGTGCCCGCGCGCGCCTGCGCGATCTAATCTTGTCCGTTGATCTCGGATCCGGGTCGAGATTACCCTGTACCCCTTCGCGTGTGCGTTTTACTTAAGAGACCCTCGACTTTTAGGGAATCAACCCGCCGTCCTGAATTTTAGCGTGCAGACCCCTGGTTTCTTTTGGATAGCCCCCTGTACTTTTATTTAATCACAGAATTAGCCCTAATTTCATATTTCAAACTTCCAAATTTGTTTATTGCATATCTTTTTCATATGAACTCCAAATTTAGTGGTTCAAATTGTAAAATGTTCATAAGATTATTCTCTGTCCAAATAAATTATGTTCATCTATGGTCTGTACACTTTAATTTTACACCTAGAGTATAAGTTTAATGTATATGTTGATTTATTCATTTAATGAAATAAATAAAAATGAAAGCCCTAGGAGTTAAAATATATTTAATCTTGTGAGATTAATAATATGTACTACATGAATTCATCTCTGGTTTAACTTTAGGTCTTAATAAAATGAATAGAAATAGGTTATGTAATTATGGACAACACTTATAGAATAATCAATTTCTAAAAGAGATTAGTCCATCTTATAATTTAATCTCTTTCTTTGTTTAAATTACTATTTTACCTTTTTGAGATATGTTCCAACCACTAAGAGAGTAATCAACTCCTAATTAAGATTAGTTCATTCTATAGTTTGAGCTCTTTATCCTTTATTTAATACTATAACTTTTGAGATGTGTTCCAATGTTGGTACATGCTTGATGTGATGTTCATTTGTACTTTCCAAATGTATTGAATGTATGATCGCTTTATTTAGACAACGAGCAACTCGTGGTTCCTGAGTGTGTTGCCGAAGATCTCTCTGAGCATTACATTATTGAAACTTAAAGATTGACTAGTCTGTATTAACCTTATCCTGGCTTACCTTTTGGGTTAATCATGGTTAGCTTATGCTATTGCTCCAACTTAATCAATGAACATGATGTGATAATTTATGATACGATGATGTTATCCCGATGAGGTTCTTGTGATTACTTTAGGGGGCTCAGGCTGTTTCCTGAGTACCTCTCTGTAAGGACCTATTTGGGGAGTGACAACCCGGGATAACAATGCAACCATGAGGGTGGAATGGGGCGCCCTTAGCTGATTAATTAGAGGAACCAGAGGAGTAGTTGGCTTCGCCGTAGGGCCATCAATGGGGTCCGGGCATAATACTTGCTCTACCGAGGCTGATTGCAGAGGTTCTTTGATTTGGTTTTGTTAGTCACCCTTCCTCTGGGGAGATGTACTTTGTTTATCAAACTGGAGAAACCTAACGGGCGACTATGACCTCTGGGAAATCTTTGTAAAGGCTACGTAGTGAGACCCTGCTAGGTCACCTTGGTAGTGATCAATGGGGAGGCTAGAACCCCGGGCAGAATGGGAATCACGGCTTGTGGGTAAAGTGTGCAACCTCTGCAGAGTGTTAGAAACTGGTATATCAGCCGTGCTCATGGTTAAGAGCAGCCTTGGTATCCTCTTTGATTAGAAGAACTTCGATTACTTTTATGATGATGATTAGCGATGATGGTTATAATTTTGATATCTGGTATTTCTTCTTGGAGGGAGTACTTCTAGGTAATAACTGGGTTTATTACTAAAACTTGGCTCTTATTTATAGTAATAGAACTTGACTAACTAAAAGCAACTGCTTAACCTTAAACTCCACATACAGCTAGTCTACTTTAGCCAAATGGGACATTTGCTAAATACGTTGATGTGTAATAAACCTTGCTTTCACTAGTACAATTTGGCTCTATACAAGCGGTAGGCTTTTTACATCACAGGCGGTTCGGTTAGAAAACCGCCTGTGATGTCCGAGGCGGTTCAGTACGCCTGTGATGTAATAGTATCACAAGCGGTTTTTGTTTAGGACCGCCTGTGGTGCTCTATCCTTTTCACAAACGGACCCTAAGAAAAAACCGCCTGTGATTGTAAAAATATGAAAATACAATTTAAATATGAAAATAATTTTAATTTTTAACAGAAATATGCAAATACAATTTAAATGAATTAATATTTAATTTTTAACAGAAATATGCAAATACAATTTAAATGAATTAATATTTAATTTTTAACAATAATATGCAAATACAATTTAAATGAAATATAATAGCACACATAGATAACTAGAGAGATTTTAAATTAATTGGCAACCACAATTCATAGTCGATCATACATGATAACAAATACAATTTGATTCATACAATTTTTCATGAACTACCATTTTTCCGCATGTATGGCTTTAAGTTCTTATCAATTTTCTTTTCCACACGCTTGATTCTCTCTAGACCGTTAAAGACGAACATCTCTTCATACTTATTGTATTCCTCATCTTGGTCTCCCACATTCTCAACTCCAACAATTTTTTGCTTTCCAGAAATAACTACATGCATCTTCTCATCTGCTGGATCTTGTACATAGAACACTTGTGCAACACATTCGGCGAGAACCCACGGGTCATCTTTATATCCTACTTTCTTTAAGTCTACCAGTGTGAGTCCGTAGTTATCCACTATCACCCCCACGGGATGTTGTACCCATTGGCACTTAAATAAGGGTATTTTCATGCTTGGGCCATAATCAAGTTCCCATATTTCCTCTATGAATCCAAAATATGTGGTCTTCTGTCCATGTAGGTCAAAAGCATCGATACGATACCGCTATTTTGTGCAACACTTTTCATGTCTTTTGATTTAGTGTAGAATGTGTACCCATTGATGTCATATGCTTGCCATGATGTCACAAAACACGATGGCCCAGAAGCCAAATTCTTCATTGTTTTCTCTTCCAAAGAGTCTCCGAATGGGATGTTTTTGTCCATTAACCATTCGCTGAAACGATGTTTGTGCTCCCTCATGATCCAGTCCTCTGTGCGGTTCTGATTTTCTTTACGAAGCTCATCCAGGTGTTCCTCTATGTAAGGCTCGGCTATCGTGAGATGTTGTAGTACACTACCATGAGCACAATGTACTAGCTTGTAATCCTCAACGCGAAAAGTTTTCTTGCCCATTCTCCCTCTCCCACATAGTTTACCCTCATGTTTAGGTACAGGCACACCTATCATTGTTCCGTCACTGATGTAATCTATACAGCTCTCAATCACTTCTTCTGTAGTGTATCCCTCCATGATTGAACCCTCTGGGTGAGCGCGATTTCGCACATAACCTTTTAATACTCCCAGGTATCGCTCCAACTGAAACATATGATGTAAATATAGTGGCCCTAATATTTTTATCTGATCCACGAGATGTATGATTAGGTGTACTTGCATATCAAAAAATGATGGAGGAAAACACATTTCAAGCTTGCACATAGTCTCGATGATGTATGCCTTTAGATAGTCCAAGTCTTCTAAAGCTATTACTTTTTGTGAAACCGCATTGAAAAAGTAACACAAGCGTGTGATGACAACTTTGACATGCTCTGTTTCGAGGGCTCTTACCGCAATTGGGAGGAACACCGTCATCATCACATGGCAGTCATGAGAGTTGTAGCCAAATAGAGACAAGTCCTTCATCCTGACTAGTCTGCTGATATTGGATGAGAAACCTGTGGGCACTTTGACCCCACGCAAACATTTACAAATCTTTGTTCTCTCCTCAACTGACAAGTTGTAGCTAGCTGGGGGGAGGTAAGGCTTCCCTTTGCCACTATCCACTGGATGAAGTTCCTGTCTGATTTGAAGATCTACTAGATCATTGCGTGATTTGAGTCCGTCTTTTGTCTTACTCGGCATGCCCAGCAAGGTTCCAATGATGCTGTCAAAAACATTTTTTGTTACATGCATCAAATCAATGCTGTGGCAAATTTCCATATCCTTCCAGTATGGGAGGTACTTGAAAAAAATTGATTGCTTCTTGAAAGTTGTGTAAGTTGAAGGGTCAGTTCTCTTTCTCTTTTCTCCTTTGTTTTTTCCCTTTCCGAATACAACATGAATGTTCTTTACAATTTCAAAAACAAGTTTCCCACTATAAGGCTTTGGTGCACCTTCACTTTCCAGTTGATTGTTAAATTCCGCTTTCATCTTTCGGTACTTATGCTGCTTCATCAAGAACCGTCTGTGTCCCATGAACACCAACTTCTTGGATGATTTAAGGTACATGGAAGCAGTTCCATCGACGCACACTACACAACCATTCTTTCCTTTAGTCTTTTGCCTTGATAGTGTGGCGCCACCGGGAGAATCATGGATGGTAACAAATATAATTGCTCTTAAGTTGAAATACTCATGGCAATACTCATCCCATATTCTAACTCCTTCATTCCAGAGCTTTGTCATATCTTCCATAAGAGGTTCTAGGAACACATCAATATCAACACCAGCTGATTTCGGACCTTGAATAAGAATAGTCAACATAATGTACTTTCTTTTGTGACACAGCCATGATGGAAGGTTGTACATCGTTAAAGTCACGGGCCAGGTGCTATGTACACTTCTTTTTTCACCAAATGGATTCATTCCGTCTGTACCCAAAGCAAATCTTACATTTCTGGTTTCTTTGGCAAACTCAGGATACATAAGATCGAAATTTTTCCATTGTGATGCATCAGCAGGGTGTCGAATCTGTTTGTTATTCTGCTTGCGATTTTCAGCATGCCAACGCATAAGCTTAGCCTCCCTAGGATTTGAGAACAAACGTTTTAAGCGATCAATTACTGGAAGATACCACATCACCAAAGCTGGGTTCTTTGACTTCTTTTTCCCATCCATGTCATCCAAAGTGTCATCATCACTTTCAGGTCCAATAGTGGATTTCTTGTTTTTATTTTTCTTCGGGAATTTTTTTACACAGTCTTGATTGTAGCTCTTCGTATATCGACTGACATTGCAAATTGGGCATCTTGATGCGTTCTCAAAATCGCCATGATACAGAATACAATGGTTCGGACATGCATGAATTTTTTGCACGCCCAGAGCTATGGGAGATATAAGCTTCTTCGCTTTATAAGTGCTTGTTGGTAGTTAGTTGGGTTTTGGTAGTAATTGGGACAGAAAATTCAAAAGATCTGTGAAGCTAGTATCAGACCATCCGGCGCTAGCCTTCAACTTCAGAAGTTCTAGAACTGTACGCAGTGTAGTAAACTCTTTGTCACAACCCTTTTATTCATCATATAAAGGTTCTTTTGAAGCACTTTCCAGTCCCTCCATTTTAGATAGCCCTTTCTGCGATCCCACAGAACTCAACATTTCTGGTTCCATATGGCGCAACATCTCTTCGCAATCAAATTCTTCAAAATCTTGATTAGCATCCACATTATCCACTTTACCATCAACTTTAAGATCTAAAATTCCGACAACTCTCTTGTCATTACCAGGCACTTCACACGGATCCAACTCACCATGTTCTGACCATATCGTGTAATTGTCTTTAAACCCTCTTTTTAGCAGATGTGATTGGATTACTCCTGTATCTCTCCAAGCTATCTTATTATCACAATCGATGCACGGACATAATATCTCCTTGCTCTTTCGCAAATTCGCGTGCTTGTTGGCCGCTTCAATAAAGCTTCTCAAATTTCGAATATACAACGGATGTGGTCTTGGCACATTGTACATCCAACCTCGGTCCATTACCTATCCTTATATTGATTAACATCAATAAAATCATTAATTAATTGAATTCATCCATAAAACATGAAACGAATTGATATGTATGAAAATAAAACAAACATTGCAACAATAGATACCTTGAGGTGAGACAATTGTGTTTTTAAAGAATCTTTAAACTAGATCAACTATTATAAGTCCAAATCTTGAATTCCAAAGCTTTTCTTCAAATCCGTTCTATATTACAAAATTGAGGCAAAAAATCGCATCAAAATGAGAAAGAAAACAAATGGAGATCATATATATGCATAAACTATTGAAATCAATCAATAAACTCAAAAACAAAACCTTCTCCCTGTAGATCTCAAAAAAAACCCGCCGCCACTAGTGCTGTGAATTAGGGTTCTGGAACCCGTCGGGGGCTAGCCATTTTATAGTGTACACACATCACAGGCGGATATTTAGCAAAGCCGCTTGTGATAGATAACATCACAGGCGGTTTTTTACGTCGACCGCCTGTGAAGTTAATTTATCACAGGCGGTCGGAATTAACAACCGCCTGTGATGTTGTCTATCACAGGCGGTTTTGCTAAATATCCGCCTGGGATTCTTTACAATATATAAAAGGCTCGCGATAGGAACCCTAACTCTGATCCCGCCCGAGCACGAACCCGAGCGCCGTCGTCCCCGTCCCCGAGCTCGAGCGCCGCCGTCCCCGTCCCCGAGCCCGAGCGCCGCCGTCCCCGTCCCCGAGCCCGAGCGCCGCCTTCCCCGAGCGCCCGAGCAACGCCGTCCCCTTCACCGAGCCCGAGCACCGCCGTCCCCTTCACCGAGCTCGAGCCCCGCCGTCCTCGTCCCCGAGCCCGAGCGCCGCCGTCCCCGAGACCGAGCCCGAGCGCCGCCGTCCTCTTCACCGAGCCCGAGCGCCCGCCGTCCCCGAGCCCGAGCTCGAGCCCCGCCGTCCTCGTCCTCTTCTTCCTCTCGTAGTAAGGTCAAAGTTCAGGTTCATTTCTTCTAAGTTCATGGCTCGAATTTCCTATATGTGTTTGAATCATATATGTGTTTGAATCATATATGTTAATTGATGGTAGATTACTTGTGTTTGAATCATATATGTGTTTGAATACACAGCTGGATATATATGTGTTTGAATCATAGCTTAGGTTAATCAAATGGTTAGGTTAATCAAATGCTTAGGTTAATCAATGGTTCAAACACATTAAGGTGTTAATCAATGGCTATCCCTGATTATCAGTTCTTAGATTAATTACTGTTGGTGTTTTCACTTACATATTTTGTTTGGTTGTCAATATGCTTATTGCTTGGTTGTCAATTACTTGTTTGGCTATCCGTGAATCATATGCTTATTGCTTGGTTGTCAATTACTTCTCATGTATCAATTTTTTTATTTCTTTTATCCCTTCTGATTAAATGTTTGTATACCATTAAGGTGTTAGTATCCTTCGAATGAAGAATTTTGTGTCCCTCCATCGATTGGGATCTATTTTTATCCCTTCTGATTAAATGTTTTTTCACTTACATATTCAGTTATAAGAAAATCTCCATAGTGATTGGGGCAACAAGTCTATTTTTAGTGTTTTTTGACTACCTATCTTTGTTTGATAATCATTAGGGCAAATGTGCTTATGGCCACATACATCATGGAAGTACATAGCCATGACAATGTTATTATCTCCCTATGTTATAAGACTTGTTCTTATCTCCCTTCTTAGTTTTTTGACTACCTATCTTTGCTTCCCAACCCTATGTTATAAGACTTGTTCTTATCTCCCATCTTTGACTTGTTCATAGCCATGACAATGTTATTTGGACCCCTCTTTTTGCCCTATAAGCCACATCCTTGTTTTCCCTCTGATCCCTGCCTTTGTTGCGATCTCAATTTTGATTGTGAGACTTGGCCATTTTCAGTTTTAGAGATGGAAAAAGAGCCACTTGACATGGTTGAGAGCTCAGTTCAAGTCATCGAGACACATGTTGACATCATTCGCAGTCTAGTGACTGATGGGGTTGTGGATACTAGTGAACCGGAATCAGTGTACACACTTAAGACCACTTTGTTTCAAATTGGAGATGTATGCGACATGCTTGAGAAGTGTGCTCTGTCCATCAAAAAGTATGCTGACTCCAAGAGGGCTAAAATTATTCAAGATGAAGCCCTGCAATATGCTGAAGATGATGAAGCTGCAGATGATTTGGTGGAACTCCCAAGCCCAGATCTCCTTACTCAAGCCGACATATTGGAAAAATATTTTGGAAATGAGTATGATAGCGACCAGTCAAGGGGTTGTTGATGTTTAGTCCTAAACAACACGATATGAGTATCGTAGGTTTCACTCTTAGAGATAATGTATTTTGTATGAACCTCTTAGAGAGTGTCAAGTCAATGAACTATCTTCAAGTACTATTGGGAAGTGGATCTCTTTGATGTATTTTTTTTCTAGTGATATCGATGGTGCCGAGTAGCACCAAATTTGGACTTGTGTCCATATCTATAGATGCTAGTAGTTGAGCACTAGCGCCTACAATCTTGACTACCTCATCCCTATTCTCTATTTGGGACTTATATGGAGAATGGCATCGGCGGAATGCCTGAATCGGGTCGGGAAGCAAGCTCGCAGATAGAAGTGCACTTTCCAATGCAGTTAGACAGAGAAGGCATGGCTGTGATGTTATAATGCTGAAGGACCCCAAGAAGAGATTAAGCCATGTAGTCTACCACCTCCCGTTATTTGTGGGCTTCACCGATGGCTGGAAACATTTGGTGATAGCAAACGACCTTCGGGCTGAAGACGTCTGTGAGCTTGTTAAGGGGCCAGACGATGGTGAGCCGGTGTACTATGTCCGGATGTGTGGTCACAAAATTTAAAGCCGCCCCGGCTGCATGTGTGTGCTTCTCTTCTCTTAGGTGGGGTGCTAAGTGATCTTAGTAGCCGACATAAGAGAAGAGAAGCGCACAGATGAAGCCGGGGCGGCTTTAAATTTTGTGACCACACATCCGGACAGAGTACACCGGCTCACCATCGTCTGGCCCCTTAACAAGCTCGCAGACGTCCCCAGCCCGAAGGTCGTTTGATGTCACCAAATGTTTCCCGCCCTCGGTGAAGCCCACAAATAACGGGAGGTGGTAGACTACAGGGCATAATCTCTTCTTGGGGTCCTTCAGCATTATAACATCACAGCCATGCCTTCTCTGTCTAACTGCATTAGAAAGTGCACTTCTATCTGCGAGCTTGTTTCCCGACCCGATCCTGCCCCGGAGGCGGGTTTGGGCTCGATTTCTTTTGAATCACCTTTTCTCCAAGTTCCCTTATTGATGGAACCAGTATATCAGACTAACAGTATATCCCTTTATCGATGGAACCAGCTTGAATGGCAGACAACGAGCAGCCTAGTATGGATGTGGTCTGCACTGGTGCGTCTAACAAAGTTGATGAAGACACGACCAAACTTGAATGGCAGACAACGAGCAGCTCCAGTGAAGGGAGCGTGGAGGATAGTTCTAGTGACGACAATCCTTGTACTCCTATACCTCCAAGGAAGAAAAAAACATCAGATGAGCTTGATGCTGACTATATTCCCAACGATGAAGAGGTAAATAGAAATATGCCGACTATATTCTAAAATAATGTCCATATATGAAAGGCCATTAATTGTTTCACTATATAGATTTCAAATGAAGAGAAGAAAGAGGATGCATGTTCTACACGAAACACGGAGGATGCTCCGATGCCTGAATCATCCGTTTCACATAAGCGGAAACGAGGGCGACGAGGTCTGAATCAGATGAAAGAAGGTGCAGTTATGTACGTAACAAAACTAAATGCAGAGGGGTTTCTTGAAGAACCACTTGACGTGGTTACAAAGTTTTGAAATTCCTGTGGGTCTACTGTTAGAGATATAGTGCCAATCACACTTCAAAAATGGAAGGATTTAGATGAAGACACCCGCAATAAGCTATGGGCTAAGTTGTCTGAGTCATTCAAGTTCCCAAAAGGCACAGAGGATGCAGTAAGGAAGTCGATGCTCTCTGCTATGGCCAAGATGTTTCGTGGGTGGAAGGCCGAGATGAATAGGGAATTTGTTAAGAAGAATAAGGTTCCTCCACCCAAGAAAATGGGGAAAATCACTCAAGCTCAGTGGGAGGAATTTGTTCGTCAGAAGACCGAACTGAAGGCCAAAGAACTGGGCGAAACTAATTCTCAAAGAGCGAAGATGAACAAACACCCCCATCGCCTGGGGTCAACCGGATATCACCATAAAGTTGTGAAGTGGAACAGGATAATCGAGGAAGCTATAGCTAACAGCACTTTGGACCCAGTATTAAAAGATATTGATGAGCGAGCTATTCGTTGGATCTTAGGTCGGGCAGGTTTGAGTGAGGACGGCAAACTTTTGCATCCAGAATTGGTAGGCGAAGTTTCGACAAAAATTCAAGAATATGCAGATAAGAGAAAAAAAGGAGAATTTAAGCCTCGGAGGGAGAATGACATACTAACTGCAGCACTAGGCAATCCTGAACACACTGGACGGGCTCAGGGAATCTCTTCTAAGATTTCCTGGAGAGAGGCGTTTCCAGAGTATGCATCGTCATATAGGAAACACGAGAAGTCGAAAAGGACCCTTGAAGAGACTATTGATGAAAGGGTACAAAAGGCTATTAATGACGTGATGAACAAAATGAAGAAAACAGAATGCATATCATTTGAACTCAAGCCAAGCCACATGAGTCCACCTATAGTCCCTAGCAGCGTAGGATCTGTGCAAGACTTGACCAAGTACCCTGTAGACGATATTGTTGAGGACAAGCCTTGCTTTCTTCATATTCCAATCAATCGATCTGGGACAAAAACAAAGCAAGCTGCTACTGGTTTGGTAAAACCAGGACTTGTTAACTACAAGGATGATCCTGTCCCGCCACACTATGCTGTGGTCCAAGTTCTAGAAATCACAGACAGTGGTTGTGAAGATTGCAAGATAGATTTTCCAGTTGAGGGGATCATAACTTTGCAGGAGGCAATGAATGAGTTGGTCCTTTGGCATCGACGCGACATCAAGTTGGGTGATGAGCCGAATTCAACACCAATGCAACAAAAAGATAGTTCGATCATTCCACACCCCATGGTGCAGGAAAATATGACACCGACCTCCAAAAAAATCGTTGAAACAATCATATCGCCTCTTGCGAAGGAACTCGACGAGGGGGACGTAGACAAAATTGTTCCTCAGAATGTCGACGTCAACATCAAAAAGGAACCAAAGGTTGGCACCAATGTTGAAGGGCCAACTATT
The DNA here is from genome assembly GCA_029449295.1 of Zea luxurians. Lineage (NCBI taxonomy): Eukaryota > Viridiplantae > Streptophyta > Magnoliopsida > Poales > Poaceae > Zea > Zea luxurians. The sequence goes on along the minus strand of JAOPSE010000001.1, from coordinate 92,729,785 downwards.
TCAAAGGAAATTCATAAGCGAATCGCCACTGACGATGTCAAGAAACCGTCAGAATCAGTGGCACGCTACCTGCATAAATTGCAGAGAGTTATGACAAATCAATCAAAAGCGGAATCAGCATCTCATGGAGTAGGCACACGGTCCCAAATAGACAATTTCGAAGTATGGGAAGAAGATGGAATGATTCATACTCAAGAATCATTACGTCTTAAAACCAATATCTCGGTATACAAGAAGGAGGATGTTCCTCCAAAATTTGTGAATGGGAGGCCGTTCTTGACGACGGTGCAACTTTCTAAGTTGTCGACTCCGGAGATTAGAATGCATGAGTGGTATATGGTGGCTAGCAACAAATACAAACTCGAGGACTTCACATTTGTTGTGCTAGAAGATGCATTTTGGAGCAATGATCATATAGATCCTGTGCGGCATTTATTCTTTGACGATCTCTGGTCGTTGTACCACCGACAAAGGATGGAAACCAACTACTTAACCCTCTTTTGCTTGTAAGTACCTCTAAACTTTCATATTTGTTAGTTTTGTACACGCACACATAAACGAGAGTCTAACGATTAACACTATTACACGTAGGATGCAATACATGGATGATAAGAAGAAACAACTTAAGACAGGGTTTCTTGACCCATTGATGATATCCCAAGCTCGCTACAAAGTAGTTGCTCGGAGGCATGGAGAAGAATACAAAGACTTGGACGATGCTGAATTTGAGAAAGCCGTCAAACAGAAGCAGAGAAACAAAATGAAGGTAATGGCGACATACATTGGACGAGCCATGTATAATCATGTACAACATGGCAAGGACTTAATAATTGCTCCGCACCACTTTAAGTAAGTTATCGACATGGTTTAATTTTGAACGATAAATTATGGCAATCGTGATCTTAACATGTGTTTTCGTCTATGTCTATATAGTGACCACTACATTTGTATCATGATCTTTCCAAAGGATGGTAAAGTCGTGGTCTTCGACTCATTGAGAATGGAAAAGGCTACGTATAATGACTTCTTGAAGATTTTAGAGAAGTATGATTATTATTGCACACTTGTACTTATTACAACTTAACAAATGTATTCTTAATCTCACAATGCTATTCTTATATGCAGTGCATACCGTTTTTATTGGAAAGATCTTGGCGGCGAACATCCAGAGGACAAGCCTAATTTGTCAATATCATTATTTCCATATGGTGACAAACAACCTCCGGGTACTGTCCTATGCGGTTATTATGTATGCGAATGGTGTCGTGTCACCTTCCATTACATGGTCAATCGTGAGGATGTAAGTTCGCTATCATTGTCTATGTTGCAATTTTTATATTATATTGTTGCTCATCACATTACTCTTAGCACCGCTTGCTTTTTGCTTTCATTGCAGGTTCCTAAATCCAAGATCAATGCTGAATGGTTAGAAAGAGATATGGTTTCCGTCGGCGTTGCTAAGGTTGTAAGAGACTTGCTTTACTTTATGCGCCGTGAAGTTCTTCATCAACAAGGGCTATTCTACAATACAAATGGAAATTTGCAAAAATTCCCAGAACTAAGTTTGTACACAATATCACACAATGTTTAGGTCTTTAGTTAGGAACTTTAGATGTTTAGTTGTCTATGGAACTTTGAGATGTTTAGTTGTATATGGAACTTGATATGTGTATAAATCTGTGTATGACGATGGAACTTGATATGTGGATGAATCTGTGTATTATACCTGTTATGGAACTTGTAATATGTGTATGAAATCTGTGTATGCAATCTGTGTGAATCTGTGTATAATCTGTGTATGAAATCTGTGTATATTCTGTGTTTGAAAATTCTGTATATATGAATCTGTATAATGAAAACCGTCTGTGATTTATATTGTATGCAGTCGGACTTATATAAAAAACCGCCTGTGATGTGTGTCTATCACAGGCGGCTAGGATAAGAAACCGCCTGTGATGTGTGTCTATCACAGGCGGTTCCTTTGAACTGGACCGCCTGTAATCTGTGTTTTTCACAGGCGGTTTTTGATTCACCGCCTGTGATGTTGTTTTACATCACAAGCGGTGCACCACAAACGGTTCCTGGAACCGCCTGTGTAGAGGCAAACCAAACCGCCTGTGCAGAGGTATGCTGTAGTAGTGTTTACAAACCACCCCACCCCAGGTTGTCCTCACTGTACTTAGTGCTCAGGAGGAAATGTTGGTAACATGGAGGACTTTGAGGAGTTCCAGGACTACGACGAGTTCTAGTTTACTTTAGTGGCAAACCCCAGTCAGCTGCCTGTGTAGGTTTATCTTCTACGTTTCGTTTCTCCGCACTTTGATATTAATTTTGAACACTATGGATATGTATTAGACTCTGTGGATGTCTTGGACATCTTGATGTAATTAAAGTACCTTTCCGCTATTTACTTTAAGCATTGTGTGATGATTTCCAATTATGTAATCACTGTGTACGTGAGTTCTGATCCTGGCACGTACATGGTTCGCATTCGGTTTGCCTTCCAAAACCGGGTGTGACATAAGTGGTATCAAAGCCTTGCTGACTGTAGGACCCCCTAACCTAGACTAGAATGGTTGACCTAAGGACTATAGACCCCTACTCTTACCTTGACCTTAGTGTCCTTTCAAAAGTTGGTCATCTTGACCAACTCTATGTTATTTACTTATCTAAAAAGTTTTGTCTCACTTTTCTTTTTGTTTGCTTTCTGGTCTCATAGTTCTACTCTTACTCTTGTGCTTACAATGTCTTTTGTAGATGGCCCATATCTGGTGCACTGCACGTAAATCTGTGATCCCCTTTTTGCCTTCTCGCCTGGCGGAGCGTCCACTGCTTCGTACGATGCCAGGTCAGTCCAGTCACCTGGAGAGACTGCATCGTCGCCTGCACGAGGAGCAGGAGCACCGACGCTAGGAGCAGGAGGAGGGGCAGGAGCAGCAGGACTCTTCCCCCTCGCCTCAGCAGAAGGTGGAGTCCGAGAGGCTACCTTCCCCTGCACCCCAGCCAGAGATGCCCCCTGCACCACCTTAGAGGAGACCCTAACGGAGATGGAGACGACGACAACGTCGGTGGCAGTTCGAGCCACGACACGGAGCGCTCGGAGGAGCCGGAGCCGGAGGGATGGATCGCTAGACCCATCACTCGTGACACCGCTCGCGGGTGTCACTTCCACGACGCTCTCGACACCCTGTTGTGTCGGGCCTTCGACCGACACACTTGGTCCATCGAGTACCATTGTGTAGTCCACCAACATCGTCGTGGGTTATACCCGGACCAATGGGAGGCTACTTGCTTGGTGCGCCGTTCGGACGATGATCTCTGGGGTGCAGAGGCCTTCTCAGAGCACTATTCTATCACTAAGAGGGATACTGCCGAGTGAGCCATGCAAGATGTATCACGACGTGCATTTTCTCAGTACTGCTCGTTGTTCAGCGGGGTAGCGGATGGCCTCGACCTGAAGTATTACCCTCGCCATTCGACCGACAGTGCTGGAGGTGTGATTGTCTCGCCCGTTGGTGAGGGCAATCCTAGGCTGAACAGCATGGTCAACCTGTCCGTCGTGCTCAACACAGAGTTGGACCACACCCTTGACGAGTTGGGCAAGGTTCGGGCGGAGGTTGCAGAATTGCGTGCTGAGTGCACAACACGCCACTATCTAGATGGTGGTTCTCCCGCCCCTATCGGGATTCAGCACCCTTACCGCTCACCGCTCCTGGTCGCTTCGACTACGGAACCCCAGACTACAGGACCCAAATAGATTTGGATCCATAGATCGACAGAGTTAGAGTCCGTAATAATGCTTAATTCAGTGTCTTAGTCTAGTCAGTCTTAGTTAGAGTTAGTTTGCTTATCATATGTTGGAATGCTTGTCATGATGAACATGTAATGAAGTTGGATCGTTGTAATGGTTGTCATCAAGGTGTGGGTATCCCCTACAACTTGGTGTAGTTATTAATGAAGTCAATTATTTAGTTGGGTAATCCATTTATTTCCACTTTCCTCTTTATCTGAGAAGTTGTCAGTGAAGATGATCAATTGTTCAGCGTTATGAAGATTTCCGTATATCTTTTCTTATGCTAAAAGACTGTAGAGTCAGATCTAATGTGTGTTTGGTTTCTACAGATGTCTGAGAACAGGCGCAAAGGTGCAAGGCGTGCTCAGCCGGAATAGCAGGCACCCCAGGAGGATGCAGCCCAACAGCAGTAGTTGCCACCACCACCCCTGATGACAGTTGAGCAGATGTTCATGATGGAAACTCAGGCAGTCCAAGCAATTGGTCAGACCCTAGCAGCAATGCAGCAGGTGCAGCAGCAGCCACCCCCACCTTAGCCTCCAGTGCAAGTTCAGATGCCAAAAGTGCCTCGAGACAAGCGGGCAGAGTTCATGGGGGCCATCCCCTGTCTTTGCCCACTATGCTGATCCCATGGACGCGAAAGATTGGCTGCGTACCATGGAGCGTGAGTTGCACACTGCTCAGTGCAACGATCGTGAGAAGGTGTTGTATGGTCCCTGACAGCTGAGGGGAGCACCACAGTCTTGGTGGGAGTCTTACCTCGCCACTCATGCCAACCCTAAAGCCATCACCTGGGAGGAGTTCAGGGACAACTTCCGTCGCTACCATGTGCCCGAGGGACTGATGATAGTGAGGAAGGAGGAGTTTCTCACCTTGAAGCAAGGTCCCCTCTCCGTCAGTGAGTACATGGATAAGTTTTTGCAGCTGTCATGTTATGCCCCAGAAGATGTCAACACAGATGCTAAGAGGCAGTACCACTTTTCTAAGAGGATTGGTTGATCCCCTCCACTACCAGCTGATGAACCACACTTTCTCTACCTTCAAACATTTGATCGACAGAGCAATCATGACAGAAAGGATGCATCGGGAGATGGAGGACAGGAAACACAATATTGGTGGATCTCAGGCCGGGAGTAGCAGCCGTCCCCGCTACTCAGGCAACTCACCCCAGCAATTCAAGGAAGGTCACCAGCATCAGCGTCAGCACCAGCACCAATACTAGAGACAGTTTCCTTAGCAGCAACAGCAGTACCGTTAGAACACCTAGTCAGGAGGAAATCAGTCCCAGCGTCAGAACAAACAGGCAGCTCGCCTTCCTGTCCCATCATCCAACCAGAATGGCCAAGCAGCCCCAGCGCAAGTAGGAGGTCATGCATGCTTCTACTATGGAGAACAAAACCACTGGGCGAAGAACTGTCCAAAGAAAGCAGCTCAGCAGCCACCAGCAGTCAATGCCCCAGCAAGACAAGGAGCGCCACATCAAGCACCAGGAGTCCATGGTCTGGCCTACAACCATGTAAAGGTGAACCACCTGGAGGCCGAAGCAATCTAGGATGCTTCGGACATGGCAGTAGGTATGTTTTCAGTCGAATTCTACCCAACAAAAGTATTATTTGATACTGGTGCCACACATTCTTTTGTTTCTACATATTGGGTAGAATCACATAACATCCCCATAGAACCAATGATCCCACCTTTAAGAGTTAATTCAGTTGGGGAAAAGTTCAGTCCGATAGGATTTGTCTGAATCTAAGGATTGAAATAAGGGGGATAGACTTCCCCGCTAGCCTAGTAGTAATGGGAACTCAAGGGTTAGATGTCATCCTAGGGATGAATTGGTTACACAGAAATCAAGCCACTGTAAGTTGTGACAAGAGAACAGTTAAGTTGGTGTCTCCATCCGGAAAGGAAGTAGTAACTAAGCTTTACTTGCCTGAACTAGAAGAAGGATCCGGTCACCATTTATCAGTAGATGACAAGGAGTCCAATCTGATTGAGGCAATTAGGATTGTGTCAGAATTCCTCGATGTATTCCTTGAAGAGTTACGAGGCATGCCACCTGAAAGGAAAGTTGAATTTGCCATAGAGATTATCCCAGGCACCGCCTCTATTCCAAGAGAGCCTATCGAGTGTCCGGACCAGAGTTGGTGGAACTTAATAAGCAAATTGATGAGTTGTTAGAGAAAGGCTACATCAGACCAAGTACCTCGCATTGGGCAGCTCAAGTGCTATTTGTGGAGAAGAAGGATGGCACGAAGAGGATGTGCATTGATTACAGAGCTTTGAATGAAGTCACTGTCATGAACAAGTACCCCCTGCCTCGAATCGAGGACCTATTTGATCAATTGAGAGGAGCCAGTGTGTTCTCAAAGATAGATCTGAGGTCAGGTTACCATCAGCTCAGAATCCGACCTTCAGATATACCAAAGACAACATTCATCACCAAGTATGGACTATATGAGTTAATGGTTATGACATTCGGATTGATGAACGCGCCAGCTTACTTCATGTACCTGATGAACAGTGTGTTCATGGACTACCTCGACAAGTTCGTAGTGGTGTTCATTGATGATATTCTTATATATTCCCAGAATGAGCAAGAGCATGAAGAACATTTGAGGAAAGTACTTCAGAGCCTATGAGATTGCCAGTTGTATGCCAAGCTTAGCAAGTGCGAGTTCTGGATCAGCGAAGTTCTATTCTTGGATCATATTATAAACCGAGATGAACTAGCTGTGGATCCAAAGAAGGTAGCAGCGATCTGGACTAGAAAGCACCAAAGGATGTCTGAGGAATCAAGAGGTTCATTGGAATGGCCGGTTACTATCGATGTTCCATTGAAGGTTTCTCCATGATTGCCAGGCCAATGACAGCCTTGCTAGCAAAGAAGGTTGAGTTCAAGTGTACCCCAACGTGCCAAGAATCATTTGAGATGTTGAAGCAGAAGTTAACAACAGCACCGGTATTGGTTCTGCCAGATCTTCACAAGCCTTTCTCAGTATATTGTGATGCTTCGTACACCGGACTGGGATGTGTGTTAATGCAGGAAGGGAAAGTAGTGGCATACTCGTCTCGACAATTGAAAGTTCATGAGAAGAATTACCCCACTCATGATCTAGAGCTAGTAGCAGTGGTTCACGCACTGAAGACCTGGAGACATTATCTTTATGGGCAGAAGTGTGATATCTACACGGACCACAAGAGTCTCAAGTACATATTCACTCAGTCAGAGTTAAACATGAGGCAACGAAGATGATTAGAATTGATCAAAGACTATGAGCTGGAGATTCATTATCACCCGGGCAAAGCAAATGTGGTTGCAGATGCTCTGAGCAGGAAGAGTCAAGTCAATATGTTGGCCGCTCACCCGATGCCATTCGAGCTAGCAAAGGAATTCAACAGATTGAGTCTCGGATTTCTGAACAACACTCAAGGAGTGCCAATTGAGCTAGAACCCACTCTAGAACAAGATATCAGGAAAGGTCAGAAAGATGATGAGAAGATCAACGAGATCCGGCAGCTAATCATCAATGGGAAAGGTCCAAATTACCGTGAAGATGCATAAGGAGTGGTATGGTTCAAGGATAGGCTGTGCGTTCCCGACATGAAATCGATTCGGGAACTGATTCTCAAGGAAGCTCATGAGACAGCATATTCTATACACCCTAGTAGCGAGAAAATGTATCAAGACCTGAAGAAGAGATTCTGGTGGTATGGAATGGAAAGAGAGATAGCAGAGTATGTGGCTAGATGCAACAGTTGTCAGAGGATCAAGGCAGAACATCAGAGGCCTGCAGGTTTGTTGCAGTCATTACAGATTCCTCAGTGGAAATGGGATGAGATTGGAATGGACTTTATAGTCGGTCTGCCCCGCACTCGAGCTGGTTACGACTTGAAGCATCCTGATCCTTTGGGACTCAAATGTGATACAATTACTAGTCCTAGGAGGCTAGTAACCACATTCCTTACTTCAAATAGTACAGAGTTCGAATAAAAGTTATTACAATACCAGAGTACAAGCTCGAGAGAGAGCCAGAATTATAAAGCGCAGTAGAAGATAAACTAGCCCAAGCCACAGGCAGAAGTGGGTGCAGACACAGCCCCCCTTAATCAAGCATAGCAGAAAGGAAGTCTTCAGCCGCTGAAAAACATAAATAAATCTGGGTGAATACACTAGCCCATCATGCCCGTAAAGAGAAAGAGACCAATATAATACATGCTTTATATGGTGGAGTTGAAGTCACTCTTCTTTTTCTAGAGAAAGGCAATACTTTGATGGTTTTTACCAAAAAAGAAATAGCACATTTGCACACTCAACCACCACTGAGCTTCCCGCTCCCGTGGCATCGTTTTCATTTCCAAAAACACACCCACTCACACATTTCCCTGTTCCTGGAGGTTATAAAACACTAATTGTCATACCACACTAGACTCGTCCATTCCATTGGACACGGACTTCATAACCCTAGGGTTTGGACCGTATGAGTTCAGATTGAGTGACTGCCCATACAGTCTCGAGTGGTTGTACTTATCATGAGTACAGGTAGTGAAGGATGACAAACCGGTCCTTATATGAGGGGACAATCCTTCTGCTCACACCTAACCCGGCTGAGCCATCACCTTAGGCCCTCCCCTAAACCAGGGAGTCCCTGATCATCCCACTCACAAGGTGATGAGGGTGAATACCCTTCATCATACACTTTTTGAAAACATCGTTTAGTACAAACACTGCCCTTTTCTCATCCCACATTTTGTACTCAAAAGATGTTTGTTAATGAGGGCTATCTCTCTGCTCACAATGCAAAAGATCCATCCCTTAATCCTAGCTTAGGTAGTGGTAGAAAGAATATGTAATTTATGCATCAAGGGAAGAATGGACTTGCCTTCGTCGAAGTTCTCCTGGCATGAAAGATCTATTTCGGAGGGGTCGGGTTCCTGCCCTTCTTTCGGAGCTACAAATTCCGGAGGATCGGATCCCTCTTCTTCTAGCAAAAATAGGTAATGAACAGTACATCAATCATGGTGTAACACCCACTTTGTAATTGCTAGATAAAATACCAATAGAGAAAACAATTTCTCTCTTTATGTGAGTTTGATCTTTATGCATCATCATATGTGAACACCATGTCCAAGAACAATTAATAAAAAGATATGCTACTAAATCGTTGCATCATGCTGAATATTGTTTTTGTGTGTGCATTTTGAGATAAGGAATATAGTAAAAAAGTCCAAAGTGGAATTCAAAACTTAAAAGAGATTCTAAAATTTAGGAAGAGAAACAAACAAATATCATGTGAAATAATATATATAAATATTTATGCCCAAGCTAGAGCTTGTCTTGACATAACATAATATGTGGATAAAAATTTGCCACAAAACATTTGGATTTGAATTTGGAGCTAATTTGAATGGGAAAATGAAAGGAAAATAAGATTAGAAAAAGAAAACAGGAACTGCTGCGTCTGGGCTCGAGTTCTTCATTTCGGCCCATTTGGCCAATTCCCCCGCGCGGCCCACTCAGCTCCACCGCGCGCCACTAACCGCTCACTTACTCGTGGGCCCTACTCGTCGGTCGCACACCGCACGCGCTCCTCCCTCCCTTCCTCTGGTCCGCAGGGCCCGCAGGTCAGCAGCTACCTCCGCGTACTTCGCTCGATGGCCCAACGGAATCCGCCGCGACTCCATCGGAATCGCCCAGCTCGCGCCCACCTCCCGGAACCTCGGCCGCCACTCGGGCCTTATTTAGCACCCCCGTGACCCGTTCCTCCGTTCCCCTCTTTAGCCCCAATCGCTCGTCGCCACCAGAACGCTGCCGCGTGCCGCGTGAAGGAATTCGGGCTGCCGACGTCGTCTAACAGCCGTCACCGCCGTTCGGTACTCGTGTAAGGATTCTGGGGAAGCTTCGTGCCATGTGGGACCTGGGCCGTCCCCTCTCGCTCGGGAATTTGACCGGAATCGGGGGGAATTTCTCTCCGTCGCTCACGGTTCGCCGCCGACCGCATCACGACGTGGCTGGGAACCTCCGCGCCGTAATCACCAGTAAGGGTCTTCTAGATCGTCTCACATACCTTGGTAGACCGTGTAGGATCGATCGAAGTTGGGATCGTGGCTCTTGGGTGTCAGCTCGGCCAACTCCGGTGATGGCGCGGCCGTGGGGTGGCTCTGCGCCGTCGTGGCTCGGTCGTGGGGTTGAAGGCGCTCGCGAACCGTGGATGATCCGATGGACGGCTGAGATTAGGTTAGAGAAACCCCCTTCGTGGGACTCGGTCTTGCCCATCGGATCGTGATCGTGCGGCTCTCGTGCGATCTGGGATATTTAAAATCTAAACCATCAATCTTCGATCTAACAGCTATCGTCGCATCTGTTTATTACAATAGCCGATCTAATCTTGGCCGTTCGCACTTGATCGGGTGGCTGTGAGAGCCCCGTACCCCTTCGGCCTTCAACTTTTGCTAAAGAGACCCTGTGATTAAAAGAAATCAACCCGCACTCCAAGCGCCAGTGATCTGTGCCTTGGGAAAATTTTGGTTTTGCCCCTGCGTTTCCCAGAAAATGAGGCCCAGTCCATAGCTCTTTAAATTCAGTTATTTAATTATAGAAATTACTTTTTAATACAAAATAATTGCTAGAACTTTGATAATTCATAGAAAATACATATGGGCTCCAAATTAATCCATTCCAGTTCCTAAAATTTTGTAATTTAATTCTCTATCACTTAGTGCCTCTGTTTTATCATGAAAATAGTAAGAAAATTAATCTCACACTTAATCCTATTCTAAACACATAAAACCTTTGAAAATTCATATCTTAAAATCTATAACTCCAAAAATTATGATTCCTGTTCCTAGAATTTTATTTTATTATGTAGAATATCTCTGTGTATTTTGTTTACATGCTTGGTGTAATGTTAATTTTCCCTGTATCCTGTGCTTGTTTGTATTGTGGCGAGTAGAAGAGCCCGTTGCTGAGGATCCTGGTGAGCAGCAGATTGAAGTAGCTGAGCAGGAGCTCATTGAAGGCAAGTTGTGCCCTTGACCACTTTTTACCCAATAATGTTCTTTAATTTCACATACTCATGCATAGGTTAATTTTGATGGGACCCAATAGGTCACCCTAGATTGTTTATCTCATTACCTTGTTTACCCCTGAATCACTTGGGTAGTTTGCTATTGCTTTACATGGTTTTGGGATAATCATTTATTACCTCTATGTTCCAATTCTTTTTGTTATTCTGTTTATGTTCATGTTGAGATCATTAATGTTAATTGGAACATAGAGCTTAACTTGAGTAACACGTGCCACCACAAGGGTTTAATGGGACGCCCTTGGCTGACTAATTAGGAAAGCTAGTGGAAGACTACCTTACCCGAAAGGGGCAAGGGCAGTAGGGGAGTGGTCAGTGTAGGGAGGTCCCTGGTTGATTTTGCTGCGATGGCGGTCAGCCAGGAACCCTGCATTGGAACTTCCTATAAACTGTAGCGGGTTTTCGGAAGCTAGTGGAACTTTGTAAAGGCCTCGTAGTGTTGCCCTGCCGCGCTTCCTAGGTAGAGGTGTATGGGATTCGCGACCCCTTGGCAGATGGGTAACATGACTTGTGGGTAAAGGGTACAACCTCTGCAGAGTGTAAAACTGGTATACTAGCCGTGCTCGCGGTCATGAGCAGCTCAGGACTCTCTGATGTTTAAATTATGGAACTTAAATTCAATTTTGTCATTTGCATTGCATGGGCTTATTATTAATTTTGTTCTATTACTTTATTCATGGTTTGGTATTTACTTACACTTAGTAATTGCTAATAAAATTTTGACCAACTACTTAAAAGCAATGCTTAGCTTTTAACCCCTATCATTGATTAGCCTTACACATCACATGAACTCACACCTTTGTGAGTTTATGTCCACTGGTTCCCCACAACTTGTTGAGCTATGATCATGTGTGAGCTCACCCTTGCTGTCTCACACCCCCCCACAGGAGAAGATCAGGTGGTTCAGGAGGAGCCACCTAACACTGAGGAGTTCGATCTGATCTAGGTGGCGTTTCTCAGTTGACATTGGCGCCGACGATCCTTAGTTCGTTTTATCTTTATTATTTTATTTTGTAATAAGTCTTCCGCTATGTAATAAATACTCTGATGTTTTATGACATTTATCTCTATACACTCTGTTATTATATATGTTGTCTTCTTGGCGCATGTATGAGATGCACCTGGCTTTGTTCCTTAAAGCCGGGTGTGACAGAAGTGGTATCAGAGGAATGTTGACTGTAGGACGAAACCTAGATAGAAATGGACAAAACCCTTACCTACTTATCTTATTCTGATTCATTCTACACTTACCTCACTCTGATTCTTTCTACACTCATCTTGATCCTATCTCACCTTCTACTATTCTACTCTGATCATTCTTACCTTTTCTACTCTTAGATAAGATGGATTTCACACCTTGGAATCCCTACCCCTAAGACCTTTTTAAGATATAGGAAACCTAAGACGAAATTAAAATTATTTTCTCTATTAAAAAAATGTTGGTTGATTGTTCTGATGATCAATGTCTGATTTGCTTCTTTGATTGATTGAAATAGTATAGACGAGCATCTTAGCATGTACCACCATAAGGTAATGTATTAGCTTTAGTGGATAACACACTAATCTACTTAGCTAATAAATCCCCCGTAGTAACATTTCTCGCCTTGTCTACAATTCTTCCTTTCTTACCCTATATTCCTAACCCAGATGTGCTACCCCTATACTGTTAGAAGAGAGCAGTATAGATTTGATCCTTGGTATGTCATGGCTAAGAAAGGCAAAGGCCGTTATAGTATGTGGTAGAGGTACCGTAGAACTCACTACCACTAAAGGAGAAAGATTTCAAGTTAATATTGCAGTAACCTCCTCATCCATGCGTGCAATGTTCTTTATGCCTGAGGAGTTTGTTGGTGACAATATCCGGGTGGTTAGAGATTTTTCGGATGTCTTTCTAGAGGAGTTACCAGGGATGCCACCTGATAGAGAAGTTGAGTTTGTTATTGACCTCTTACCTGGAACCGCCCCTATTTCTAAACGGCCATATAGAATGTCCGTAGAAGAGTTGAAGGAACTTAAGAAGCAGTTAACCGAGTTACAAGATGCTGGGTACATTCGTCTGAGTTCCTCACCTTGGGGAGCACCGGTCTTGTTTGTACAGAAGAAGGATGGATCGCAGCGGATGTGTGTGGATTATAGATCTCTTAATGATGTTACAGTGAAGAACAAGTATCCGTTGCCCCGAATTGAAGATTTATTTGATCAGATGAGAGGTGCTAGAGTATTCTCGAAGATTGATCTCCGATCCGGTTACCATCAGATGAGGATTAGACCATCGGATATTCCTAAGACAGCATTCTCGACTCGGTATGGATTATATGAGTTCACTGTTATGTCATTTGGATTAACCAATGCACCAGCTTATTTTATGAACTTGATGAACAAGGTGTTTATGGAGTATTTGGACAGATTCGTCGTGGTATTCATCGACGATATTCTTATTTATTCTCAGAGTGATAGCGATCATGAGGAACATCTGAGATTGGTGCTACAGAAGCTACGAGATAACCAGCTATATGCCAAGTTCAGCAAGTGCGAGTTTTGGATTGACAAGGTACCATTCCTTGGACATATTATTTCTAATGGAGGAATAGCAGTGGATCCTGCTAAGGTTAAGGAGATAATGGAGTGGAGAGTACCCACTACAGTTACTGAGATTCGGAGTTTCTTGGGATTAGCAGGATATTATCGGAGATTTATTGAAGGATTTTCTAAGATCGCTAAACCTATGACTTCGCTTTTGGAGAAAGGAATAGAATTTAAGTGGGATGAGAAGTGTCAAGACAGCTTTGAGCAATTGAAAAAGAGGTTGATGTCGCCACCAGTATTGGTTATGCCAGACCTACAGAAAGGATTTGATATCTATTGTGATGCATGTGGCCAAGGCTTAGGATGTGTGCTCATGCAGGAAGGTCATGTGATTGCATATGCTTCTCGTCAGTTGCGGAAACATGAATTGAACTACCCTACTCATGACTTGGAATTGGCAGCCGTTGTGCATGCACTTAAGATTTGGAGACATTATATCATGGGGACCAAGTGCCAAGTATATACGGATCATAAGAGTCTGAAGTATATATTCACTCAGAAGGATCTCAACCTTAGGCAACGCCGTTGGTTGGAGCTTATTAAGGATTATGATTTGGAGATTCACTATCACCCGGGCAAGGCAAATTTGGTTGCAGACGCCTTGAGTCGCAAGGAGCATGTTCATTCAGCTATTGTTGCCCAGCTACCCGATGAGATTGTTGAGGACTTCAGGAGACTTAACCTGGGGATAGTTGCTCATACTGAGGGAGTTACTATTGATGTGGAACCTACTTTGGAGCAAGAGATCCGCAAAGGACAAATTGGTGATGCTAAAATAAAAGAGATTAAGGATCTGATTACTGAAGGTCGAGTTCCGGAATTTACGGAAGATGAGCAGGGCACTGTATGGTTCAAGGACAGGATGTGTGTCCCTGATATTAAAAGCCTTCGGGAGACTATTTTAAAGGAGGCCCATGATTCAGATTATTCTATTCATCCTGGTAGTACCAAGATGTACCAGGATTTGAAGCGGAAGTATTGGTGGTATGGATTGAAGAGAGATGTAGCTGCCCATGTGGCTATGTGCGATGTATGTCAAAGAGTTAAGGCTGAACACCAGAGGCCAGCTGGACTATTGCATCCACTGAAGATACCTGAGTGGAAATGGGAAGAGATTGGTATGGATTTCATTACTGGATTGCCTCGCACCCAGAAAGGATATGATGCTATATGGGTGATTGTGGATAGATTGACTAAAGTGGCTCACTTTATTCCTGTGAAGACTACATATAAAGGTTCTCAACTAGCAGAGTTATATATGGCTCGGATTGTGTGTTTACATGGAGTACCAAAGAAGATCGTGTCTGATCGAGGTTCTCAGTTTACCTCAAGGTTTTGGAGAAGCTTTCATGAGAACATGAGTACAAAGTTGAATTTTAGTACAGCTTATCACCCTCACACTGATGGACAGACTGAAAGGACTAATCAAGTATTGGAGGATATGTTGAGAGCATGTGCCCTTCAGCATGGAGGAAGTTGGGATAAAAGTCTGCCTTATGCTGAATTCTCGTACAATAATAGTTACCAGGCCAGTCTGAAGATGTCACCTTTTGAAGCTTTATATGGGAGGAAGTGCAGGACTCCTCTATATTGGGATCAGACTGGAGAGAGACAGTTCTTTGGGCCTGAATTGATTCAAGAAGCAGAAGAACAAGTTCGTATAATTCGAGAAAATTTGAGAGTGGCTCAAACCAGGCAAAAGAGCTATGCTGATAATAGAAGGAGACCACTGGAATTTGAAGAGGGAGATTATGTGTATCTCAAGGTTTCACCACTGCGTGGAATGAGGAGATTTAAAGTCAAGGGCAAATTGTCCCCTCGCTATATCGGACCATTCTTGATCTTTAGAAGAGTTGGGGAGATGGCATACCAACTCGAGTTACCGGATAGTCTATCGGATGTGCATAACGTGTTCCACGTATCTCAACTAAAGAAGTGTCTCCGTGTCCCTGAAGAACAGTTACCAATGGAAGAGCTCAGTGTTCAGGGTGATTTGACTTACACGGAGTACCCGATCAAGATTTTGGATACATTGACTAGAGTTACAAGAAATAAGGTGATAAAGATGTGCAAAGTCCAATGGAGTCACCACGGTGAAGATGAAGCAACTTGGGAAAGAGAAGAAGAGCTTCGTATAGATTTTCCCCATCTTTTCCCTCGTTCTTCTTAAATCTCGGGGACGAGATTATTTTTAAGGGGGGTAGGATTTGTAACACCCACTTTGTAATTGCTAGATAAAATACCAATAGAGAAAACAATTTCTCTCTTTATGTGAGTTTGATCTTTATGCATCATCATATGTGAACACCATGTCCAAGAACAATTAATAAAAAGATATGCTACTAAATCGTTGCATCATGCTGAATATTGTTTTTGTGTGTGCATTTTGAGATAAGGAATATAGTAAAAAAGTCCAAAGTGGAATTCAAAACTTAAAAGAGATTCTAAAATTTAGGAAGAGAAACAAACAAATATCATGTGAAATAATATATATAAATATTTATGCCCAAGCTAGAGCTTGTCTTGACATAACATAATATGTGGATAAAAATTTGCCACAAAACATTTGGATTTGAATTTGGAGCTAATTTGAATGGGAAAATGAAAGGAAAATAAGATTAGAAAAAGAAAACAGGAACTGCTGCGTCTGGGCTCGAGTTCTTCATTTCGGCCCATTTGGCCAATTCCCCCGTGCGGCCCACTCAGCTCCACCGCGCGCCACTAACCGCTCACTTACTCGTGGGCCCTACTCGTCGGTCGCACACCGCACGCGCTCCTCCCTCCCTTCCTCTGGTCCGCAGGGCCCACAGGTCAGCAGCTACCTCCGCGTACTTCGCTTGATGGCCCAACGGAATCCGCCGCGACTCCATCGGAATCGCCCAGCTCGCGCCCACCTCCCGGAGACCTCGGCCGCCACTCGGGCCTTATTTAGCACCCCCGTGACCCGTTCCTCCGTTCCCCTCTTTAGCCCCAATCGCTCGTCGCCACCAGAACGCTGCCGCGTGCCGCGTGAAGGAATTCGGGCCGCCGACGTCGTCTAACAGCCGTCACCGCCGTTCGGTACTCGTGTAAGGATTCTGGGGAAGCTTCGTGCCGTGTGGGACCTGGGCCGTCCCCTCTCGCTCGGGAATTTGACCGGAATCGGGGGGAATTTCTCTCCGTCGCTCACGGTTCGCCGCCGACCGCATCACGACGTGGCTGGGAACCTCCGCGCCGTAATCACCGGTAAGGGTCTTCTAGATCGTCTCACATACCTTGGTAGACCGTGTAGGATCGATCGAAGTTGGGATCATGGCTCTTGGGTGTCAGCTCGGCCAACTCCGGTGATGGCGCGGCCGTGGGGTGGCTCTGCGCCGTCGTGGCTCGGTCGTGGGGTTGAAGGCGCTCGCGAACCGTGGATGATCCGATGGACGGCTGAGATTAGGTTAGAGAAACCCCCTTCGTGGGACTCGGTCTTGCCCATCGGATCGTGATCGTGCGGCTCTCGTGCGATCTGGGATATTTAAAATCTAAACCATCGATCTTCGATCTAACAGCTATCGTCGCATCTGTTTATTACAATGGCCGATCTAATCTTGGCCGTTCGCACTTGATCGGGTGGCTGTGAGAGCCCCGTACCCCTTCGGCCTTCAACTTTTGCTAAAGAGACCCTGTGATTAAAAGAAATCAACCCGCACTCCAAGCGCCAGTGATCTGTGCCTTGGGAAAATTTTGGTTTTGCCCCTGCGTTTTCCAGAAAATGAGGCCCAGTCCATAGCTCTTTAAATTCAGTTATTTAATTATAGAAATTACTTTTTAATACAAAATAATTGCTAGAACTTTGATAATTCATAGAAAATACATATGGGCTCCAAATTAATCCATTCCAGTTCCTAAAATTTTGTAATTTAATTCTCTATCACTTAGTGCCTCTGTTTTATCATGAAAATAGTAAGAAAATTAATCTCACACTTAATCCTATTCTAAACACATAAAACCTTTGAAAATTCATATCTTAAAATCTATAACTCCAAAAATTATGATTCCAGTTCCTAGAATTTTATTTTATTATGTAGAATATCTCTGTGTATTTTGTTTACATGCTTGGTGTAATGTTAATTTTCCCTGTATCCTGTGCTTGTTTGTATTGTGGCGAGTAGAAGAGCCCGTTGCTGAGGATCCTGGTGAGCAGCAGATTGAAGTAGCTGAGCAGGAGCTCATTGAAGGCAAGTTGTGCCCTTGACCACTTTTTACCCAATAATGTTCTTTAATTTCACATACTCATGCATAGGTTAATTTTGATGGGACCCAATAGGTCACCCTAGATTGTTTATCTCATTACCTTGTTTACCCCTGAATCACTTGGGTAGTTTGCTATTGCTTTAC
This sequence comes from Zea luxurians, assembly GCA_029449295.1. Lineage (NCBI taxonomy): Eukaryota > Viridiplantae > Streptophyta > Magnoliopsida > Poales > Poaceae > Zea > Zea luxurians. Next base: position 92,711,956 of record JAOPSE010000001.1, on the reverse strand, counting down.
ATGGTTTTGGGATAATCATTTATTACCTCTATGTTCCAATTCTTTTTGTTATTCTGTTTATGTTCATGTTGAGATCATTAATGTTAATTGGAACATAGAGCTTAACTTGAGTAACACGTGCCACCACAAGGGTTTAATGGGACGCCCTTGGCTGACTAATTAGGAAAGCTAGTGGAAGACTACCTTACCCGAAAGGGGCAAGGGCAGTAGGGGAGTGGTCAGTGTAGGGAGGTCCCTGGTTGATTTTGCTGCGATGGCGGTCAGCCAGGAACCCTGCATTGGAACTTCCTATAAACTGTAGCGGGTTTTCGGAAGCTAGTGGAACTTTGTAAAGGCCTCGTAGTGTTGCCCTGCCGCGCTTCCTAGGTAGAGGTGTATGGGATTCGCGACCCCTTGGCAGATGGGTAACATGACTTGTGGGTAAAGGGTACAACCTCTGCAGAGTGTAAAACTGGTATACTAGCCGTGCTCGCGGTCATGAGCAGCTCAGGACTCTCTGATGTTTAAATTATGGAACTTAAATTCAATTTTGTCATTTGCATTGCATGGGCTTATTATTAATTTTGTTCTATTACTTTATTCATGGTTTGGTATTTACTTACACTTAGTAATTGCTAATAAAATTTTGACCAACTACTTAAAAGCAATGCTCAGCTTTTAACCCCTATCATTGATTAGCCTTACACATCACATGAACTCACACCTTTGTGAGTTTATGTCCACTGGTTCCCCACAACTTGTTGAGCTATGATCATGTGTGAGCTCACCCTTGCTGTCTCACACCCCCCACAGGAGAAGATCAGGTGGTTCAGGAGGAGCCGCCTAACACTGAGGAGTTCGATCTGATCTAGGTGGCGTTTCTCAGTTGACATTGGCGCCGACGATCCTTAGTTCGTTTTATCTTTATTATTTTATTTTGTAATAAGTCTTCCGCTATGTAATAAATACTCTGATGTTTTATGACATTTATCTCTATACACTCTGTTATTATATATGTTGTCTTCTTGGCGCATGTATGAGATGCACCTGGCTTTGTTCCTTAAAGCCGGGTGTGACACATGGTGACTTGGTGGGGTGTGCCAATTATTAGACATTATTATTCTGTGCCCTAAAATTTCTTTAGACTATTTTTGGTGCATAAAATATTAATATATACACATATATATGAAAATAGGAGAAGAAAAAGGAAAAAGAAAAATAAAAGGGATTTCCTCAGCTAACTGGGCCGGGGGGGGGGGGGGAATTCGGCCTAACCGAGCGTGGGCGCGTGGGCAAGCGGCCCACTTGGCCCGCCAGCGGGGGAACGACGCGGGGACAACGTCGTGGGCACGGGCCCACGTGCCAAGGGGAGAGGGTGGCTGACGGCGCTAGGAAGGGGGGGGGCGAACCGGTCAGAGCCCGACCGTCGGTGAGGTCCGCGGCGTTTCTCCGCCGGGGTCCCGGTTCTGTGACGATGGAGTGGTGGCAAGGCATGGGCGGGGGTAGGGGATTACGATGGTGGGGCCAATTTGGCCGAAGGGGGCTTGGGATGGCCGGTCCACGGCGAGGTGGCGGGTGCCCACGGCGGTGGGATCGCTGGTGAGGCTACCGGGCATAATAGGGAAAGGGGGTGGGTGTGTTGTGCTCGCGAGGGCTCTGTGAAGCTCAAGAGCTACAATAATTGGACTAGAATTCAACAGAGAAGGGAGGGCGGGACTCATCGGAGAGGAGGAAGGGTGCGGCGGCGCCGGCTCAATCGAGCTCGGGGATGGGAAGAGGGAGTGGCCGAGGCTGGTGTGGAGAAAGAGGGAGCTCGGGCGGTCCTTTTATAGGCGCCCGGGGCGGGGAAGGGGGCGAGAGGTGGCGAGCACCGGTGAGCTTGCCACGGCGGTGATGGTGGCGCACAGTGGCGACGATGGGACGGCTCGGGCAGGGGGGTGATGGGATGGCTCGGGCTGGCGCAAGGGGATAGGGACGTAAGGCGCCAACCGGGCTGGCGAGCGAGTTAATGGCGAGACGACGGGGCAGTGGCGACCAGCGGAGATCGCGTTGTTAGCCCGGTCACGGGCGCGAGGAAGGTGCTGACAAGCGGGACCCGCTTGCCAGAGAGAGAGTGGTTGTGAGGGAGAGAGGGCGAGTGCGGCTGGTGGGTGGGGCCGGGCTGGCAGCGGTAGAGGGGAGGGGAGCGCGGGCGCGCGGGAGTTGGGCCGCTTGGGCCACGAGGGGGGGGGGGGGGGGGCAAGCGCGGGCGCGCGGGAGAGAGAGAGGGTTTGGGCCGGAAACGGCCCAGCTGAGGGGGGATTTTTCCTTTTTCTATTTCTTTTTCTTTTATCTCCTTTTCTTTTGAACAAATAATTAGCTAAATAATCTTAGGTGCTAAAAAATAAAATATTCTATGTGAGGTGCTTCTAACAATCATAGTGTATGCATATGATGATATGTCCTATGAGGTGGAGTCTAGGGAGCAATTAAGGGGGGGGGTTAGGAGATTAGGGTTTGAAACCTTGGGGTTAAATTTTGGGATGTTACAAACCTACCCCACTTAAAGGAATCTCGCCCTCGAGATTCAGACTGGGCTTGAGAAAAGGTAAGGGTATTCCCTCCTCAAGGAGTCCTCACTCTCCCAGGTAGCTTCCTCTTCTCCTTCTCTGCTCCACTGAACTTTATAGAGTCTCACTTCTGAGTTGCGGGTCTTTCCGACTGCCGAGGCAAGAATCTTTACTGGCTTTTCTCGGTACTGAAGATCCTTCTGAATCTGGATTGTCTCTTCTTCGATGTGATTTTCTGGTACTTGCAGGCATTTGCAGAGCTGGGACACGTGAAACACATTATGGATATCTGACATGGATTCTGGCAATTCAAGGCGGTATGCTGCGGGTCCTACTCTGCCAATGATAGGATAGGGGCCGACGAACCGCGGAGCTAGCTTCCCTTTCACTTGAAACCTCTTGACTCCGCGCATCGGGGAGACCTTGAGGTAGATGGAGTCTCCTTCCTCAAATCTGAGTTCTCTCCGCCTGTTGTCCGCATAACTCTTCTGCCGACTCTGAGCTTCAAATAATCTTTTGCGGATCAGGGCAACCTTCTCTTCTGCCTCTTTAACGAAGGCAGGTCCTTCTAGTGTCTTTTCCCCTATGTTGGACCACATTAGAGGGGTCTGGCACTTCCGTCTGTACAACGCTTCGAACGGTGACATCTTGATACTGGCCTGGTAGCTGTTGTTATATGAGAACTCTGCATATGGCAAACTGGACTCCCAATTTCTGTCAAACGTCAACACACAGGCTCTTAATAAATCCTCGAGGACCTTGTTGACCCTTTCTGTTTGACCATCTAACTAAGGGTGATAGGCGGTGCTGAAGTCTAGCTTGGTGCCCATACCTTGCTGAAGGCTCATCCAAAATTTTGAGGTGAACTATGTTCCCCTGTCTGACACTATCTTTCGTGGAATACCATGGAGTCTGACTATCTCTTTAAGATATATCCGGGCAAGGGTGGCTCCTCCGAAGGTAGTTTTCATTGGGATGAAATGGGCTACCTTGGTAAGACGGTCTATTATCACCCAGATAGAGTCGTTCCCCTTTTGGGTTTGGGACAGTCCGGTTACAAAATCCATGCCTATTTCTTCCCACTTCCATTCGGGCACTGGAAGGGGTTGCAGTAGACCTATAGGCTTCTGATGCTTGGCCTTAGTTCGTTGGCAAGTGTCACACCGGGCCACATACTGTGCTATCTCTTTCTTTATCCCTCTCCACCAGTATCTGGTTTTGAGGTCTAGGTACATCTTGGTGGTCCTTGGGTGGATGGAGTAGGCTGAATTGTGAGCTTCATCAAGCAGAACATCTCGTGCCTCTCCTTTTGGTACACACAGACGGTTCTTGAACCAAAGGACTCCTTCCTCATCTATCCTGAAGTCCGGAAGTTGTTCCTTGCGAGCTTTTTCCATAAGACCTGCTGTCTAAGTGTCCAGGCGTTGAGCCTTGCATACGAGGTCTTCTAGCATTGGCTTGACTTCTAGGCTGCCATTGTCTCCTAGACATGCATTCAGCTGAGCTGATTCTTTCTTCCAATCTTCTAAGAAGTTGGTTCCTTTCTTCCTGAAAGGTTTTCGGCTGAGGGCGTCTGCTACCACGTTGGCCTTCCCGGGGTGGTAGTGGATTTCAAGGTCATAATCTTTGATCAATTCCAGCCATCTTCGCTGACGGAGGTTGAGATCTGGCTGAGTGAAAATATACTTCAGACTCTTGTGATCGGTGAAGATGTGACATTTGTTCCCAATTAGGTAGTGCCTCCATATTTTTAGGGCATGCACTATGGCTGCAAATTCCAAATTGTGTGTGGGATAATCTTGCTCGTGCGGCTTCAGTAAGCGCAATGCGTAGGCAATGACTTTCTCATTTTGCATAAGTACACACCCTAGGCCTTGCCTTGAAGCATCACAGAAGACGACGAAATCCTGATGGATGTCTGGCAGTGACAAAACAGGTGCGGTTGTGAGCTTCTTCTTTATGATTTGGAAGCTTTCCTCACACTTCAGGGTCCACACAAACTTATTGTCTTTCTTGAGGAGCTCGGTCGTAGGTCTTGCTATGCTGGAGAATCCTTTGATAAAACGACGGTAGTATCCTGCCATTCCCAGAAAGCTTCGAACTTCACTAACGTTGGATGGCTACTTCCATTTGGATACTGCTTCTACCTTAGACAGGTCTACTTCTATTCCTTCTGCAGTCAACATATGCCCAAGGAAGGCTAACTTTTCTAACCAGAATTCGCATAGAGTTGATGTGCTCTGAGTCTTTCAAAGACAATCCGGAGGTGATGCTCATGATCTTCATAGCTCTTGGAGTAGATAAGGATGTCATCAATGAAGACTACGACAAACTTATCCAGCTCTTCCATAAATACCTTATTCATGAGGTTCATGAAAAAGGTGGGTGCGTTGGTTAGTCCGAAGGGCATTACTGTGAACTCATACTGTCCGTACCGGGTGACAAATACAGTCTTCTGAATATCTGCTTCCTTGATTCTCAGCTGGTGATATCCTGACCTTAGGTCTATCTTGGAGAAATACTTGGCCCCTTGAAGTTGGTCGAAGAGGTCGTCGATCTGAGGGAGTGGATACTTGTTTTTGATTGTAACCTCATTCAAGGATTGGTAATCAATACACATCCTCATACTTCCATCCTTTTTAGTGACGAAGATGACTGGTGCTCCCCAAGGAGATGAGCTGGGACGAATGTACCCTTTTTGTTGAAGCTCTATGATCTGGAGTTTTAGTTCTGCTAATTCGGTGGAAGCCATGCGGTATGGTCTCTTTGCGATGGGCGTAGTGCCGGGGATTAGATCTATGTAGAACTCCACTTCTCTTTCTGGCGGCATTCCTGGCAATTCTTCTGGGAATACATCCATGAATTCTTCTACCACATATATGCTTTCTACTGCTAGATTAAACACCATTGGATCCTTGGCAGGTGGCTGAGCCTGACATGAAACTGACTTTCCTTGGTGGTCAGTGAGAAGGACATTCTTACTTGCGCAACTTATGATGCCCTTGTGTTTGGTTAACCAATCCATTCCTAAGATCACATCAATCCCTTGGGATGGCAAGACGGTTAAGTCTGCCAAGAACACTACCCCACTTAAAAGAATTCTGACTTGGGAGCATTTGAGCTAGCATAAAAGGTCTAACCCTGGGGTTCGGGTGACCAAGGGAATTTCTAGGTGTGTAGAGGGAATGCCATGTTTTTCCACAAAACTAGTGGCTATAAACGAATGGGATGCCCCTGAATAAAAAAGTACAGTAGCGGGAGTAAATTCAACTAGGAACTCACCGAGCACTACTCCCGGAGCTTGTTGAGCCTCTTGAGCATCGACATGGTTTAGTTGTGCCCTGCCATGATACTGGGTCTTGCTCTGCTGGCTGATGGAGGAGGGTGCCTTGGAGGCGGGCGCTGGGGCATTCTTGGGGCCATTCACCGAGTTGGAGTAAGTAGGTCCCGATGCCTTCAACTAGGGGCAGCTATTCTTGAAGTGACTAGGGTCTCTGCAGTGCCAATAGGCATTAGCTGGTGGTTGGTTGCTTGCAACTGAGGGGGCCTGAAAGGAGCTCTGACCCTGCTGACTGAAACGTGACGGAGTGGATCCAGCTGGCTTATTGAAGCTTGGTCCCTTAGGTGGAAACCCAAAGGATCGAATTCTCGGGTGCCGGTCTTGCTGCTGAGCTCGGAGGACTTGGAATTTCCTCTTGAGGTGACCTTTTTCTTCTTCCCTTGCCCATTCCACTTGTATGGCTTTGTTTGAGAGGTGCGAGAAGCTGAGGAAATCCTAGCTGGCGAGGATAGTCTTGAGTTCTGGTCGTAGCCCTTTCAAAAAGCGGGCCATCTTCTTGGCTTCTGTGCTGACGTTGTCAGGCGCGTAGCGAGCCAATTCTGTGAATTTGTGCACGTACTCACTGACAGATCTTCCACCTTGAGTTAGTTCCCGAAATTCATCTTCCTTGAGCTGAATGATCCCTTGGGGCACATGATGTTCTCGGAAAGCAGTTTCAAATTCTACCCAGGTAGCATCTCTGACGGCAGCGCTGAAGGTATCCCACCAGGATAGGGCCATCCCGGAAAGTTGATGAGCAGCCAAATGAACACAATGATTCTCAGGGCATCCGATGGCTTCTAACTTCCTTTTTATCGTGCGCAGCCAGTCATCAGCATCGAGGGGATTGCTGGATCCAGCGAATGTGGGAGGCTTGAGCCTTAGAAAATCTCCCATCCTGTCCTGTGGTCTTCCACCATTCGGGCGCTGATTCTCCAGACTTCTAGTGAGGACTTCAATGAGTCGGGTTTGGTTGGCTAGAACTTGGGCTAAATCTAATGGCAGCTCTGGAGGTGCGGGGTGGTGGGTCTCACTCCCTTCTCCACCGGCTTCTCCTTCAGCTCCTAGGGGAAACCTTGCTCCATTCCCGGAGGCGGTAGGCGTGGTTTTATCCGAAGCCATCTGCCAGGGGGAGAGAATTACTACTATGCATATGCCAATTTTTTTTTTCAACCATGTTATTTTATTCATCGCACAAGTTCATTACAAGCATACAATTACCACAAGTCGCACTACACGCGGGCGCTTTCTAAGGTACTTCCGAACTCCCTTTCTAAAGTGTCCCCAAATTCCTTGAGAAGGTCGTTAAGGCTAGCTAGGGACATATCCTCGACGTCGGACAAGTTCTCTATCCTGGAGGGAGGTAGTGCTGGAAGGGCTTCCTTCTTCCGTTTAGTCTGGCATCCTTGGCTCTTGGTCCTCTTTCAGATTTTCTTCGTGGGGGCGAGCTTCTTTAGCTTCTTATCGTAATCCATCTTTAGTGTTCGGTAGGCTTTACAAGTGTTGGCCTCTTCACCTTCTGCTATTTCGAGACTTTCTTGGAGGGACGCCTTCTCCTTTTTAAGTTCCTTGACCTGTTGCTCTAAGCTCTCCGCCTGGGAGTTTAGGTGGGTGCAGTGGGAGGAAAGGTCGTCATAGTGGTTATCGAGGGTGAGGAGATATCTGGCCATGTAGACGATGGTGGGGTCATCCTCAGTAGGATCTCTTCCTGACAGGGCCTGAAGTCTTTTCCTCCAGGCAGGGGTATTTTTGTTGCTAGGTGGGAAGTAACGAAGGGGGGTTTCAAAGACCTCCCTATTGTAGTTTTGGCATAGTTGTCGGAGGGCTTTTCGGGCAACATTTTGGCAAGTGTTTGGGAAGCGGTGCCCGGTGAAGGTGACTTGGAAAGGAGGGTGGTTCGGGTAGCTTCAGCTTTCTCCCAGGTAGACTGCCATAGAGCACTTCTCAGTTCTGTTTTCGTGGTATTCTTTCCAGACGTACTCTGGCTTCTTGCGGATCCCCATGCAAAGCGCGTTACTCCGCAAGAGATGAGGGAATCCTTCCACCTCTGAGTAGTAGGATGTTCTGATGACCAAAGAGCCTTCCATCTGGTAGAAGAAAAGAAGGGTCTGTTAATATCAGGGAAAGCAGAGAAGATTCTTCTTTAGAGGTAAGAGATCTTTTCTTTTTAAGCCAAACTTTTAAGGTCGGGGCTGCGATCTACGGCCAGTCCTATGGCTCCGATACCACCTGAAGCGTCCCGATCCTTTGGGACTCAAATATGATACAATTACTAGTCTCAGGAGGCTAGTAACCACATTCTTTACTTCAAATAGTACAGAGTTTGAATAAAAGTTATTACAATACCAGGATACAAGCTCGAGAGAGACCCAGAATTATAAAGCGCAGTAGAAGATAAACTAGCCCAAGCCACAGGCAGAAGTGGGTGCAGACACAGCCCTCCTTAATCAAGCATAGCAGAAAGGAAGTCTTCAGCCGCTGAAAAACATAAATAAATCTAGGTGAATACACTAGGTATTCCGCAAGCCCATCCCACCCATAAAGAGAAAGGGACCTATATAATACATGCTTTATATGGTGGAGTTGAAGTCACTCTTCTTTTTCTAGAGAAAGGCAATACTTTGATGGTTTTTCCCAAAAAGGAAATAGCACATTTTAACACTCAACCACCACTGAGCTTCCCGCTCCCGTGGCATCGTTTTCATTTCCAAAAACACACCCACTCACACATTTCCCTGTTCCCGGAGGTTATAAAACACTAATTGTCATACCACACTAGACTCATCCATTCCAGTGGACACGGACTATTCGAATAGGTTTGAACTCTGCGCAGAGGGGTACACTTTACCCACTAGTTCGGTTTCTACGATCTCACCGTTGTGAGACCCGAATGCCGAATCTCTTTCTTTCCTCACACATCCTTACCTTAATGGTTATACCGGAAGGAGTCAGGCCACCGCCATGTCCAAACCGGACAAAACATTCCCCCTCCTTATCCTCCCAGTGCTCCCCAGCCTTCATAACCCGGGGGTTTGGACCGTACGAGTTCAGATTGAGTGACTGCCCATACAGTCTCGAGTGGTTGTACTTATCATGAGTACAGGTAGTGAAGGATGACAAACCGGTCCTTATATGAGGGGACAATCCTTCTGCTCACACCTAACCTGGCTGAGCCATCACCTTAGGCCCTCCCCTAAACTAGGGAGTCCCTGATCATCCCATTCACAAGGTGATGAGGGTGAATACCCTTCATCATACACTTTTTGAAAACATCATTTAGTAAAAACACTGCCCTTTTCTCATCCCACATTTTGTACTCAAAATATGTTTGTTAATGCGGGCTATCTCTCTGCTCACAATGCAAAAGATCCATCCCTTAATTCCGGCTTAGGTAGTGGTAGAAAGAATAGGTAATTTATGCATCAAGGGAAGAATAGACTTGCCTTCGTCGAAGTTCTCTTGACACAAAAGATCTATTTCAGAGGGGTCGGGTTTCTGCCCTTCTTCCGGAGCTACAAATTCCGGAGGATCGAATCCCTCTTCTTCTAGCAAAAATAGGTAATGAACAGTACATCAATCATGGTGACTTGGTGGGGTGTGCCAATTATTAGACATTATTATTTTGTGCCCTAAAATTTCTTTAGACTATTTTTGGTGCATAAAATATCAATATATATACATATATATAAAAATAGGAGAAGAAAAAGGAAAAAGGAAAGGGATTTCCTCAGCTAACCGGACCGTGGGGGGGGGGGGGGGGGGGGGGGGGCGGGAATTCGGCCCAGCCGAGCGTGGGCGCGCGCGACCGTGCGGGCAGGCGGCCCACTTGGCCCGCCAGGTGGGGAACGGCGCGGGGATAGCACGGGGACGGCGCTGTGGGTGTGGGCCCCTATGCCAGAGGGAACGGGAGGCTGACGGCGCTAGGAAGGGGGGTGACGGGGGGGGCCGGTTCTGTGATGACGAAGTGGTGGCAAGGCACGGGCGGGGGTAGGGGATTATGGTGGTGGGGCCAATTTGGCTGGAGGGCGCTTGGGATGGCCGGTCCACGGCGAGGTGGCGGGCGCCTGCGGTGGTGGGATCGCCGGTGAGGCTGCCGGGCGTAATAGGGAAAGGAGGTGGGTGTGTTGTGCTCGCGAGGGCACAGTGAAGCTCAAGAGCTACAACAATTGGACTAGAATTCAACTGAGAGGGGAGGGCGGGACTCACCGGAGCGAAGGAAGGGCGTGGCGGCGCTGGCTCAATCGAGCTCGGGGAAGGGAAGAGGGAGTGGCCGAGGCCGGTGTGGAGAAAGAGAGAGCTCAGGTGGTCCTTTTATAGGCGCCCGGGGCGGGGAAGGGGCGAGAGGTGGCGAGCACCGATGAGCTTGCCACGGCGGTGATGGTGGCGCACAGTGGCGACGACGGGACGGCTCGGGCAGGGGGGTGACGGGATGGCTTGGGCTAGCGCAAGGGGACAGGGACGCAAGGCGCCAACCGGGCTGGCGAGCGTGTTAATGGCGAGACGATGGGGCGGTGGCGACCGACGACGATCGCGTTCGTTAGCCCGGTCACGGGCGTGAGGAAGGTGCTGACAAGCGAGACCCGCTTGCCAGAGAGAGAGTGGTTGCGAGGGAGCGAGGGCGAGTGCGGCTGGCGGGTGGGGCCGGGCTGGCAGCGGTAGAGGGGAGGTGAGCGTGGGCGCGCAAGAGTTGGGCTGCTTGGGCCGCGAGGGGGGGGGGAAGCGCGGGCGCGCGGGAGAGAGAGAGGGTTTGGGCCGGAAACGGCCCAGCCGAGGGGGGGATTTTTCCTTTTTCTTTTTCTATTTCTTTTATCTTCTTTTCTTTTGAACAAATAATTAGCTAAATAATCTTAGGTTCTAAAAAAATAAAATATTCTATGTGAGGTGCTTCTATCAATCATAGTGTATGCATATGATGAGATGTCCTATGAGGTGGAGTCTAGGGAGCAATTAAGGGGGGGGTTATGAGATTAGGGTTTCAAACCTTGGGGTTAAATTTTGGGATGTTACATGACTCCATCTGGGTAGTAGTGGACCGTTTAACAAAGGCAGCCCATTTCATACCATTCAAGACCACCTATAACAGCGCAGTGTTGGCAGAATTATACATGTCTCGGATTGTGTGCTTGCATGGTATTCCAAAGAAGATAGTATCAGACAGAGGCACCCAATTTACTTCTCATTTTTGGCAGCAGTTGCATGAAGCTCTAGGCACACACTTGAAGTTCAGTTCAGCTTATCACCCGCAGACATATGGTCAGACTGAGAGAACCAACCAGATTCTCGAGGATATGTTGAGAGCTTATGCTTTGCAAGACAAGTTAGGTTGGGATAAGAGGCTACCATATGTAGAATTCTCCTACAACAACATCTATCAAGCCAGTCTAAAGATGTCACCATTCGAAGCACTCTATGGGAGGAATTGCAGAACTCTGTTGCATTGGGACCAACCCGGCGAAAGGCAGGTATTCAGTCTGGAGATTTTGCTTGAAGGTGAAGAGAATATTAGGATGGTTCGGGAAAATATGAAGGCAGCGTAGTCCAGACAGCGAAGCTTTGCTGACACTAGAAGAAGGGAACTCGGTTTTGAAGTGGGAGATTATGTTTACTTGAAAGTGTCACCCATTAGAGGAACCAAAAGGTTTGGAGTCAAAGGCAAGCTAGCACCTCGATATATCGGGCCGTATCAGATTCAAGCAAGACGTGGAGAAGTGGCTTACCAACTCAGCTTACCAGAGAATCTGTCCACAGTGCATGATGTGTTCCACGTGTCTCAGTTAAAGAAATGCTTGCGAGTACCAGAATAGTAGTTGCCAATGGAAGACCTTGAAGTTCAGGAAGATCTGACGTGTACCGAGAAGCCAACTCAAATTCTGGAGACAGCAGATCGAGTCACTCGGAGGAACACCATCAGGATGTGCAAAGTCAAATGGGGCCATCACTCAGAAGAAGAAGCAACCTGGGAAAGAGAAGATGATCTAAGAGCCAAATACCCTGAGCTCTTTGCTAGCCAGCCCTGAATCTCGAGGGCGAGATTCTTTTAAGGGGGATAGGTCTGTAACACCCTGAATTTGGGGGTATAAAATTTCTTTCTTATTATCATCCAAATTCAGGTGTTACTCTTCTCTATCTCACTCTTTCCTGGAAAATAGAAAACCCATTTCAGCCCAGTCGGCCCACTAAGCCCAGCTTGCGCGCGCCCGCGTGCCCTCGTTGCATGATAGGCGGGCCCCACCTATCTGCGCCAACCCGAGCACGCTCACTCTCTCTCCCTCTCGCTGCTCTGTGGGGCCGATCTGTCGGCACCGTTCCTTTTCCCCGAGCCCTTTCTCTCTCTGTCCCACCGAGCCCACATGTCAGTCATCCCCAACCTCCCGCCCACGATCGCCCGCCGTGGACGCGCCCACGTCCGTGCGTTCTCTGGCCACGTCTTCGCGCCTGCGCCCCTTTTGAGCCTCACGCCCTGCTCGCTCACCTCCCCTCGCTCATTTGTGCCCTTAGCCGAGCCCCCTCGCTCTCTCTCTCTCTACGCGCGCGACCAGAGAACTCCGCCACCGCTCACCGTTGGCCGTTGTCCGTTCTACGATCACTGTCGCGCCCGTGCCCTGTCCTTTGCCTCGGTGAGTTCCGCCTCACCGTTAGCTGCTCGGGACACCCTTTGGTGTGCTCGGGACACCCTTCGGTGTGCCCGCCCCCGTCTGGTTTGCCCAGTCCGTGCTCACCGGAGCAGTTCTTGCGTAGCCGGAGCCCCGCTGCCGTCGACCCGAGGTTCCACCGCACCTTCGTTGTTCTCCACGCGCTCTGGAGTTCACACTCGAGGTGAGCAACCTGCCCGCGCCCTTAATTCGGCCGTTACTGCCCTTTTGCCTGCGTGATTGCTTGCCGGAATTGATCCGCACCGCCGTTAGCCCGCCTCGCCAGTGCCCTCTGGTGCTCCCGCGCCAGCGTGATGCCCATGGCCGAGTCCGCCAGACCGCCCTGAACGCACTCGAGCTATTTCTCAAGCCTTTGGAGCCTCGCCGTGGCTAGTTCCCTCGTCTCCGGTGAGCCCTGGCCGCGGGACCGAGCGGCGCCACCACGTTTAGGTCTGGCCCCCAGCCGTTAGATCTCAAGCGTCCGTTCGAGATCGAGCAGTTTAGGTTTCATCAGTGCGGATCTGATCACAGCCCTCCGATCTGGATTCGGTCGCTCTGCCCTCTCCCCTCACCCATGCCCCTACCGCTGGGCCCGGCTGGCTAGTCCGCCCTGGCTCACTGATGCCCCATCTCCGCCTGTCAGTCGCGTCCTTGCGCTCTCGCACACGCGCGCGCCTGCGCGATCTAATCCTGTCCGTTGATCTCGGATCCGACGCTCGAGATTACCCCGTACCCCTTCGCGTGTGCGTTTTACTTAAGAGACCCTCGGGTTTTAGGGAATCAACCCGTCGTCCTAAATTTTAGCGCGCAGACCCCTGGTTTCTTTTGGATAGCCCCCTGTACTTTTATTTAATCACAAAATTAGCCCTAATTTCATATTTTAAACTTCCAAATTTGTTTATCCAAATTTAGTGGTTCAAATTGCAAAATGTTCATAAGATTATTCTTTGTCCAAATAAATTATGATCATCTATGGTCTGTACACTTTAATTTTACACCTAGAGTATAAGTTTAATGTATATGTTGATTTATTCATTTAATGAAATAAATAAAAATGAAAGCCCTATGAGTTAAAATATATTTAATCTTGTGAGATTAATAATATGTACTACATGAATTCATCTCTGGTTTAACTTTTAGGTCTTAATAAAATGAATAGAAATAGGTTATGTAATTATGGACAACAGTTAAAGAATAATCAATTTCTAAAAGAGATTAGTCCATCTTATAATTTAATCTCTTTATTTGTTTAAATTACTATTTTACCTTTTTGAGATATGTTCCAACCACTAAGAGAGTAATCAACTCCTAATTAAGATTAGTTCATTCTATAATTTGAGCTCTTTATCCTCTATTTAATAGTATACCATTTGAGATGTGTTCCAATGTTGGTACATGCTTGATGTGATGTTCATTTGTACTTTCCAAATGTATTGAATGTATGATCGCTTTATTTAGACAATGAGCAGCTCGTGGTTCCTGAGTGTGTTGCCGAAGATCCATCTGAGCAAGAACCAGGTGAAGGCAAGTGTCCTCAGACATATCATGTCCTACTTTACTTTATAATTCACTGTCCTGCATTACATTATTGAAACTTAAGGATTGACTAGTCTGTATTTACCTTATCCTTGTTTACCTTTTGGGTTAATCATGGTTAGCTTATGCTATTGCTCCAACTTAATCAATGAACATGATGTGATAATTTATAATATGATGATGTTATCCTGATGAGGTTCTTGTGATTACTTTAGGGGGCTCAGGCTATTTCCTGAGTACCTCTCCATAAGGACCTGTTTGGGGAGTGACAACCTAGGATAACAGTGTCACCATGAGGGTGGAATGGGACGCCCTTAGCTGATTAATTAGAGGAACCAGAGGAGTAGTTGGCTTCGCCGTAGGGCCGTCAATGGGGTTCGGGCACAGTACTTGCTCTCTCGAGGCTGGTTGCAGAGGTTCTTTGATTTGGTTTTCTTAGTCACCCTTCCTCTGGGGAGATGTACTGTGTTTATCAAATTGGAGAAACCTAACAGGCGACTATGACCTCTGGGAAATCTTTGTAAAGGCTACATAGTGAGACCCTGCTAGGTCACCTTGGTAGTGATCAATGGGTTGGCTAGAACCCCGGGTAGAATGGGAATCATGGCTTGTGGGTAAAGTGTGCAACCTCTACAGAATGTTAGAAACTGGTATATCAGTCGTGCTCACGGTAAAGAGCAGCCTTGGGATCCTCTTTGATTAGAATAACTTCGAATACTTTTATGATGATGATTAGCGATGATGGTTATATTTTGATCTTTGGTATTTCCTCTTGGAGGGAGTACTTCTGGGTAATAACTGGGTTTATTACTAAAACTTGACTCTATTTATAGTAATAAAACTTGACTAACTAAAAGCAACTGCTTAACCTTAAACTCCACATATAGCTAGTCCACTTTAGCCAAACGAGACATTTGCTGAGTACGTTGATGTGTACTCACCCTTGCTTTACAAACCACCCCACCCCAGGTCCCCACTGTACTCAGTGCTCAGGAGGAGATGTTGGTAAAATGGAAGACTTTGAGGAGTTTCAGGACTACGACGATTTCTAGTTTACTTTAGTGGCAAACCCCCAGTCAGCTACCTGTGTAGGCTTATCTTCTACATTTCGTTTCTCCGCACTTTGATATTAATGTTGAACACTATGGATATGTATTAGACTCTATGGATGTCGTGGACATCTTGATGTAATTAAAGTACCTTTCCGCTATTTATTTTAAGCTTTGTGTGATGATGTCCAATTATGTAATCGCTGTGTACGTGAGTTCTGATCCTGGAACGTACATGGTTCGCAGTCGGTTTGCCTTCCAAAACCGGGTGTGACAAGCATCAACAACCATCAACAAGCAGCAACATGCAGCACACAACCAGTAGTAGCATGCAACAGCAAACAACAACACGCAGCAAACAACAAGCACCCAACAGCAAGCGCTCTACTCTATCTCTACAAGAGAAGGTCGCTGTAGCACCAACCTAATAAGAGCAAAAACAAGCTACCAAGGTGCTGCTTGAGATCAATGGTGAGCAGCAGCTCGCCTCTATCACCCCTTGTTTGATGGCAGCAACACACCTGTTAAGGTGCTGCTTGAGATCAATGGTGAGCCACTTAAGGTGTCACTTCTCCACCTTATGCCAAATGTCAGCAAGCTCGTCCTGTCCGAGCTTGCTAGAAAGTAGGTGGGATGCCATCTCAATCGAGGGGCCAGGCTCTGGAGCCTGCCCCTACATGGCGCGCTAAATGTCGGAGGGGAGAATCCTCCTACCAGGTGGAGGATTTCACCTTCCCTAAGCCTCAGATGAGGAGTAGGTTTAGGTGATTATGTGGCCTTCTAGATGAACACAAGGGTTCAGAGTGGTTTAGGTCGCCGGAGTGTAATACCCTACATCCACTATGAGTTGTATTGCTTGAGAACTGGGGAGTCGAAAGTCTGAGTGTGAATTGATCTCTCCCCTTCTACGGATCAAGTGCTCTCCCTTTTATAGTCCAAAGAGGCACACTATAAGGGAGTTCAGGCCCTTACAGGTGGGCCTAGGAGAGTTTACAATATGGAGCTGTAAACAAATGGATAGCACCGACAACGCTAGGTCTTATTGAGCTTGTATCCCTTCTTGGGTGCTGCACGATCTTCTAGTGTCCTTATCCTATCACCTTGTCCCGTCTAATTAGAACATATGCCTTGATGTAGGTTGCGGTGTAGTCTGATACGCTGTCATGTGTAGGGTGTAATGGGTGGTGCGTTAGTGTTCTCCACCCATCTATTTATGCCTAGGTTACACACGAAGCACAGTGGAAGTCATAATCAAGGGCGCTCAAATGGCGCATTGGGTCAATGCCCTTGCCTCGGTAATGTGTGGGTAACAGTAAAATCCGCACGTTACAGGCCTGAGGCGCTGCATGCATTGAATGCCAGGGACACATTACCTACTACTGATGCGGGCAAGTATGTGTCCCATCTGTACTCAATGCTGGTGGGCCCTATGTCAGAGGCTTTCGTCAGGCATTGTCCAGTGTCTTACGCTAGGGGCGTCTGGCCACGTGTTAGCACTGGACCCCTGCCTGAGTGAGAGGCAGACCTGGGGATAAGTGGTGACACTGTTTCCCAAGTCTTTGCTGACCATGGGCTCGAGTCGTACCTGAGGGGATTCAGGCTACTGTCAACCTTGCCTGGACACATGGTGACTCCAGACCTCACTTGACCTGAGGTCCGAATGGCATCTTTCATCCCCGGAGCTTTCTAAAGGTTTGGTGCTGGAACCAGAGAGCGCCTGCTCCTATGTCTCCTTTGGATCCCTTTGGTTGGGTTATCGTTGGGACACAAGGAGATATGGGTTCTATTTGCAGGGTCCAGACCTATAGCTGAGGTTGCTGGTTGCTCCCTTTATGGGGCTTGATGGAGACGGTGACCCAGCCTAGGAGGCAAGTCTTGCTTGGTCATGACACCATATGGTGGGCCTTAGCCCCATGCTGGGCTGGCTATTCGTGAAATCCTTAATGGTGGCCTTCGAGGACTCACCTTGACATAGTAGGAGCTGAAAGAGAAATGTGCCCTTGGGCCATTTCTATATTGTTTTGGTGATTAAATGCACAACACATTATGTTTAGACTAACATGAGAATTGAGCATAGGTACATGAAGAAAATTGAGCTTGGAAGAGGACATAATACAAATATATATGGTGCTAAGTGAAAAGAGGACATAATACAAATATATATGGTGCTAAGTGAAAAGGTAAGCTCTAGACACTTAGTCAATTGTTTTAGGTAGTAATCATATTTGTTTAAGCGGTAGAGACTTTATGAAGTCAGCCAAAAAGGAGCAAAAGAGAATAAGGTTGAAAAAGGCAAGACTGGGCTGGTCTACGTAGCACTAGATGGTCTTGTGCCACCCACCCAACAGTCCGTTGTGCACCGGAAGTCCGGTGCACAGTCCTCCAAACAAGCTACTCTTGGGAATTTCAGCCCCTGCCAGCTATAATTCACCGGACCCTTCGCGCGGAGCACCGGACAGTTCGGTGTGCTAGCTAGCCAACGGCTAGTGGCCACGTGGGCTCGAGGACAACGGTCATATGGAGCACCGGACAGTCCGGTGCCACCCACCGGACGGTTCAGTGCCCCTAGAATAGGAAACCAGCCAACCAAATGATTCATAGCGGTTGCACTGTATAGTGTCCGGTGTGCACCGGACAGTACGGTGCACCCACGGACAGAAGGCAACCAGAGCCTTCCAAATAGAGCTCCAACGGCTCCTAGGTCCCTTGGGGCTATAAAAGGGACCCCTATGCGCATGGTGTAACACCCTAGGTGTTACCCAAGGCCCTGGCTCAATACATGCACTCATGACCTGTTATCACATGTGTTTAAGTGGAGGAGAAGGAGCACCAAAACTTTGGAAACCATGGATTAATTAAGGAATGTTCATGACAAAAGCAATACCCAAGAATTTTATGCATTTCTCACCTTGGACAAAAGAGGCTAAAACCCTAGCCCCCCTCTTGAGCCATTAGTCCCCCAAACACCGGATTAATGGAAAGGATAAGCAAATGAACATTTCATGACTTAAACCCTTTACCAAAGTTTAAGTACATTAATATATCTACAAAATACAGTAATGGAAATATTACAAAAAGACCCCACAAAGACCCCAAATCAGCCCCCAAGTGGAGGACACTATAGAGTAACTCACATTTTCTCTAAGTCAAAAATCAACCCTAATCTAGAGATCAGAAGTGTTCACCTATTTGATGGCGCCAAAACCACATGGTCTAAATAACAAAAAGTAGCCAAACTACCCAAGGCACACCCCTGAGAAGTTTGAAACCAAACCAGGGTTGTTTGACATGGTTTGGCATCTGTTTTGTCGTGAGATGAACAGTGCAGACAGACAAGACTTGGCACCACCATATCTTCTAAGCCAGACCCGATCTCCCCTTAGAACTCACATGAACTAGGTAGCTCTAAGTGCAGGGAAGAAATCTTACACAAGCCATATGGCAAGATTCGCACGTTTGGGTGCTCAGCTGGCGCAAGAACTTGGGCAGAATAACACAGCCACGTGTTCGACGCGCCCTGGCGACGCCAGAGCATGCCCGGGCGCTCAGCCCCGCGCGCACCGCGCCGCGCCAAGCAAGACCTCGTGCCTGTGCCCACACCCGTGCCTATAAAGCCGACCAAGGCCTCAACCGTACGCCCCCGCTCGCTCTCAACCTCGCCAGAGCGCAAGATCACCGACGGTCGCTCTGCGCACGGCGTGCCAGCGGCCACCCGAGACCCGGACACCATAGACCGGCCACCCTAGCCATTCCCCACCCCATCCAACCATCGGGATAACCTCTGTGTGCCTCGGTGAAGCTTCTAGAGCTAGGAATCGAACTCTACCTCGCCAGAGACACCGGATCAACATCGCCGGACTTCTCCCGACCGCCGACGCACGTAGACCGAGCTCCACGGTGAGCCTTTCTTCAATTCCTTGCACTGGTAGCCTCCTTAGCACCCTGTGAAGCTCCCTGTGCGGTCTAATTGAACTCTACAACCATGAGCAGGCCGGAGCACACACCACCGACGAGCCCGCCCGCCTGCGCACGTGGCCCGACCGATTCCGGCCATCACCGTTGACGAGCTGTACCTCGACGTGAACGCCATGACCTCCCGAACTAACCCCGCCCTTCGTCGGACCACCCTCGCCGCCGGTAAGCCACGCCGCCCTGTTTACTTCTGCGGTTACTGTTTCAAAGAGGGGAGGGATCTCGAGGAGAAAGAAGAAGAAGTCGGGGGGGGGGTTGAACAGTCAGAGACTCATATGAATAGTTCCACAGGGGCATAAGTTGAAGACTTGGCATAGGAAAAGCCCAGGGGTCTCGGTGTAAACTGGTTTTTCTTAAAACCTTTTAAACTTTATTATTTAAATGTAAACAGAGCTTGTAAAATTCATAACTTCAGTTTTATTCAACAAAATTTGGTCAAACCAGTTTTGCTAGGTTCTAATAAATATGAACTACTTAGGAAAAATACAAAACACCCTAAGTATTGCAGGAAATTTTAAAGTTTTTATTTAAATAGTAAACTGACCAAAAACTAAATAAAGAAGGGAAAAATATCTACACTCTTAGACTGGGGTTAAGAAAAATTTGAGAGGTGCTTAACCACTACCTAGTGTTGGGGACTTGTTCTCAAATGCTTCGGATTAAGAACAAGGCAACATAAAAAGTGTTAAATGATAAAGCCCTTCGCCCTTTTGATACATTATTTCCCTTCAGGATATAATGTGTTTCGAACGAAGGTCATAAACAACATATCTTCGTAAGCATAATAAACTATGACGAAGAACTTACATGCAACATAAAAGCAATGTAAACATTCAAATATTATCACAACGTCATTTCTATTTTATTATCATATAAAAATAGAAATGACTTCAAATTACAAGTGTACCTTCGGATTGCAGGAAGGCAAAAGTACAAGGATGACGCAAAGCAAATGCCAAGTCAGCGTGAACAGTACGGGAGTACTGTTCATCTATTTATAGGCGTGAGATACAGCCCATAAAATTACATTCATGCCCATTACATTTGCTAATGACTTATGGGGATCTATCAAGGCCTAAGTAGTCTTTTCATCTTTAGGTCGGTTCCCCGCTCTGCTACCGCGACGAAGCTTTCTTGCGCATCGCTTCGGCTGCGCACCATCCTTCGTACAACATGGCAATCAGCCCGTCCTTCATTTCAATCCCCCTTCGTCTGGCTTGGACTTCGTCCTGACCGTACTCCATGTTCATAATCTGAGTCCGAAAATACCTGTTCATATAATTCACTTGGAAAACATTGTCAAATCTTGTTTTTGAGGACCTTCGGAGGACGAAGGCCCCCAACAGTAGCCCCTCGCAATATTAATTTGTTAATGATAAATTCAGATTGCGATATGGACGAAGGCCTTAAGCCGAAGGTCCGAAAAAACACCTTCCCTTTGCTAGAATAGCAAAAGTCACCGACACGCGGGACCACACAGTTTCCGTCATATCGTGTATAAATAGGAGCCCGCCACAATTTGTTTGGTACGCTCTCTTGCCATCTGCTTCCGCTCACTAAATTTTTAGCTCTTGCACACTAAGATTTGCTGATCTTTTGGTTTTGAAGCTTCGGCTTTGAAAACAGTTTTTTAGTGTTTTCGAAGATGTCTGAAGATAAGAAGGTCGCTGCTGAGATGAAGCTGAGTCTCGACGAAGAGAAGAACTTGGGGTTCCTTATAGTGATGGCGGAGACCAATACGGAAAAAATCACCAAGGAGATTCTGGAAGGTCTGTCCGAAGATACTGGTGACAGCGACAGTTATGATGCAGAAAGCTGTGGGGGAGAGTCCGAAGATCGACCATGGCGGCCAAGTCACACGGTTTTCGGGGAAACCACTATTAAGCAGAGTCATATTGACAATATGAGGGGGAGATATTTTCGAGATATATCTATTGTGAGGGCTGATGCTGGAGAAAAGACTTCTCCCACCCCCGAAGAAGATGAGGTCGTGATTTTCCGAAGCTTTCTCAAGGCTGGGCTTCGGTTCCCCTTAAGCAGCTTTGTTGTCGAAGTCCTGAAGACATTTCAGATCTACCTTCATCAAATTACTCCCGAAGCTATAATAAGAATGGGAATCTTTGTCTGGGCTGCAAAAAGCCAAGGTTTAGAACCAAATGCTAAAAGCTTTTGCAAAATTCATGAGTTGATATATGAGACGAAGCCCTGGGGGAAAGAACAATATCACAACAACTTTGGTTGTTACAACTTCGGTGCTCGCTCCGGGTCAAGCTGCCCTGTGCCAACTTTTCGGAAAAGGTGGCCCGGAGCCTGGATGACAGAATGGTTCTATGTAAAGAATGAATTGACAGCGCAAGAAGATGTTAAGAGTATCATTATGCGCCCCATCTGGCAACGCTTCGGACTCCGAAAGCCGATGGTTGAGATGGATGAGGCGGCCGAAGAATGCCAGAGAGCCTTCGGAGTAGTCTGCTCTTTTGTTGGGACAAGGGATCTGGTCCAAGAGCATATTGCCTTCAGGGTGTGGCCACTTGCAGGAAAATGGGAAATGCCAAAGGAAACCATCAAAGAGTCTGACGAAGGTGGACTAATCAGACTAAAATACACATTCAAATACGGGGATAAGTTTGTTGAACCTAATGACGACTGGTTAAAAAGCATTGAAACATTAAGTGACGAACAACTTGGGGTATATTCAAAGGCCGAGAACACTGCATTATCGGCAGCCTTCGGAGGCCGAAAGAAGAAGAGGCTCAACCGGGTATTTGATGCAATCGGGTTTGTCTACCCTGACTACTATTATCCGGTGCCGGGCCACAAAAGAAAAAATACTTCTCCTGCAACAGAAGTTGCCACAAGTGCTTCTAGTGAGCCAGCGCCGCAAAGAAAAAAGATGAAAGTGCTCACCCATCGGGCACGTTTTATTGAGCCGGCTACACTGCCTGAATTTATCGGTGAAGTCTCTTTGGCCACTGAAACTACAGAGCCAGCTCCAGTGCCGAAGATTGAAGAGAAAACTGAAGCACCTTCAGCAGAGAAGGCAGAAAAACCGAGAATTCAAGGACCAAAAATATTAGAAATCTTAAGTCCTTCAGCAAGTGTTGAGACAATAAAAAATCAAAAGGGGCCACCGGTGACTCCGAAAAGAAAAAGAATGGTTAACGTGCTAGATGTTTTGGAGACAATTAAGTCTTCAAACATAACTCCAAAGAAGACTGCTGAACTTGCTGAAGTGTCTACTGAAGCTTTAGCTGCTGAAGCTTCGAAGCAACAACCTGAAGCTGAAGCTGGGCCTTCAGAGCCCACCAAGGAACAATATTTGGAAACCGAAGAAAAAATAAAAATGTCAGAACCAATTTCGGTTGAAGAAATTGAGACTGCCGCCCCCGAAGCTTCTTCCAACATATACGATTATATCGTGCGACATGCTTCGGGGAAGAAATTATCTGAAGAAGAGATCTATGAAGCCAACCACTATGCCAAGGAATTAAAATATCCGAAGGGGGCACTAGTGTTCAATGGAACAAACGAAGATGACTTCCTATACTGTCTCCCTGACAACAAAGAATTATCTGTCTGCCGGGAGATGGCTAGGAGTATAGGGTTTCCGAAGCTCGAAGCTGGATTATGTGCTATGACGAAGGAGGATCTCGCGGACAGTCTTGCGTACAATAGCCTAAAGGTATGGGAATTGGGCGCTTGGAAATTTTACAATTCGTAACTTATTCTTTTATTCTTATACCAACTTTTTTTTACATATAGGGTTTAATTCTAAGCAACGCATTGAGAGCACAAAAGAATGCCGAAGATGAGAGCTATGAAATTGCGTTCAACAACCTACGATCAGAAGTTATTAAACTGAGAAACGAAGCTCTGGAAAAGGATAAGATTCTGCTTACATTGGTGGACAAGGTAAAAAAGGACGAAGCTGCCTCAAAAGTCCGGGCCGAAGCCCAAAAATGTGAGATTAAAGATCTTCAGAAACAGCTAGCTAGAGCTAAAGAGAAACGTGTGCTTGAAGAAACAAAACGAGAGCTTAGTGATCAACTGGCCAATCATTTAGAGATAAGTGTTAAGGAGCTTCGTGCATCCCAGAGAAAATGCTATGTTAAATCTATAGAATGCGTCAAAAAGATAAAATCCAGCTTCGCCAGCGTTGGCGCATTCTCTAGTGAAGAGAATTTCTCAAGAGGTAACCCCGAAGGTCCAATGGAATGGATCAGTCACGAAGCAGAAGCCTTCGAAGAAATTCTGAACAGTCGCGGAGACATTTGCGCCTTCTCGGGTGCCAGGGGGGTTGCTACTATGCTGGAGAAAAAAGGCTGCGATCATATTAAGCTTCTTGCGCAATCCGAAGCCACTTTATCCGCTGAAGATATTAAAGACCCCTCGTCCGAAGCTAGCCAGGTTGGTGGAAAATTTTTCACCGACGTCTGGGACAATGGTGGCCGAGAAATGGCCCAGGAAATTATTCGAAGAAGCGAACAAGGTATCCATGATGCTAGGGAAGTAGCCAAGGCCGCTGAAAAAAACACAGAGCCCAAAAGCCAAATAGGTACCAACTAGTGGTTTCTAGGTCTGTTGCAATTTTTGACTTTCGAACTTTCTTATGGTTTGTAATAGTAACATAGGCATATATTCTCTTCCCTCAGAACCTGCCGGATCGTCTGCTGACCCTCACACGAAAGAGGATGACGAAATTAAACAAATGGCCGAAGCTATCATGGATAAAGTTGTTGAACAACTTCTAAATGAGGCTGCCGAAGTAGTACTAAGAGAAGACTAGATGTTATTAGAAAAAACATTTGAAGTGTAATCTATGTAATATTTTGTACATTTGAATGTAATATACAAGTCTCTTTTCATTATTCAATTCTTTACGATGCATGAAATTCTACATACATACCATTTTTGAGCCTTCGGCGAAAAAACACCTTCCCTTTTTTTCATGCTTCATGAAGAAGACATTCTCCTTTAATACTATTCTGATGAAGCACGTCCATGCTTCGTGAAAATATTCTCCGAAGCTGTACAATTTCGGTATTACTCTGATGAAGCACGTCCATGCTTCGTGAAAACATTCTCCGAAGCTGTATTCCGAAGATCAACATTGTATTCCCTCGTGACTTTGCACGATTTTCACTTTCTCAAAGCGTCCTTTCGACGGTTGATACTGTGTCCCCTTCTTTTGCCATATGCAACATGATGTATGATGCTTATGCTATGCAAAATGATGTGATGATGCTATGCTATGTAGATGACATTTGCTCCGAAGATACACACATATCCCTGTAAAACACAAAATATCTTTGTATCAGCGCTGACTTTTCGCTGTAAGCTCTGCATTCCCTTAGGAACGTCTTTGGAGCTTCTTCGCCTTTTACTTAGGCGGTATCAGCGTTGACTTTTCGCTGTAAGCTCTGCATTCCCTTAGGAACGTCTTTGGAGCTTCTTCGCCTTTTACTTAGGCGGTATCAGCGTTGACTTTTTGCTGTAAGCTCTGCATTCCCTTAGGAACGTCTTTGGAGCTTCTTCGCCTTTTACTTAGGCGGTATCAGCGTTGACTTTTCGCTGTATGCTCTGCATTCCCTTAGGAACGACTTTGGAGCAGAAAACTTACACTGCGCTCCCTTTGGAACGGCTTTTTGTTACTTCAGCAACTTACTCTGCGTTCCTTAGAACGACTTTTTGTTGCTTCGAAGGATTTTTAATAATTCGAAGGTCCTCCTTGTTATCGCAAATTTTTAAGCTTCAGCAACTTAAGCCTGTGGAGAAAATAGGTTTTCCTCATGACCAACCACAAAACTATTACATGAAAACTGAAATGTTCTTTATTACACAAAAAATAGGACTAAATGGAAAAGACTGCTATCAAGGTAGGATATTTGTCAATAAATGTGCTTCGACTCTAGCACAGTGCTGTTGACTGTGCGAGCTTCAGATTGTTCTCTGAGATCCCTTTGGTGTGGAACATATTGGCTCCCTTCCGGCTGTTGGCCTTGTTGCAGCGGTGGTGGAGGCGGGGGCTGTTGCCATGAAGCTTGAGGTTGACTCGCCGAAGCTACAGAAACTGCAGGGTGGTTGCCCACGTATTCTGGGATGTAAGGCTGATGGTACGAAGCAGTATGCATGACCTGCTTCGGCTGGCCCTGTTGTGCTGCAGCTTCTGCTAGCTCCTTTTGCTTCTGGATGGTAACATGGCACATCCTGGTGGTATGGCCCTTGTTTTCACCACAGAATAAGCAAAATACTCTCCTTGGTTGATCTCCAAATCTTCCGCCGAAGCCCCTGGCGCCTCTGCCTCTTGGAGCTGGTGGCCGGAAGGAATTTTGCTGTTGCCTCGAAGCCTGTGAGGAGCACTGCGGCCTGTTCTGCTGACTCCCCTTATCATCATTTTGAATAGAGTTGTGGATGGACCTGACATGCCTCGGATAGAATCTTCCTCCGAAGCCCCTGGTCATTTCAGAAAATCTGAAAGCCTCCTCCCTTCTTTGGCGAAAATCATTGTCGGCACGAATGTACTCGTCCATCTTCTGGAGCAGCTTCTCCAAAGTCTAAGGAGGCTTCCTAGCAAAGTATTGAGCTGAAGGTCCAGGACGAAGCCCCTTGATCATGGCCTCGATGACAATTTCATTGGGCACCGTTGGTGCCTGCGCCCTCAAACGCAAGAACCTTCTGACATACGCCTGAAGG
The DNA here is from genome assembly GCA_029449295.1 of Zea luxurians. NCBI lineage: Eukaryota > Viridiplantae > Streptophyta > Magnoliopsida > Poales > Poaceae > Zea > Zea luxurians. The sequence continues at coordinate 92,686,227 of JAOPSE010000001.1, read as the reverse complement.
TATTCTTCATGATCCTGAGTGCACTGGAACAAGGCTTGAGCAGTGACCGGCTTCGTCTGAAACCCTTGAAAGCTGGTTAACAACATATCCTTCAGCTTTTGCCATGAAGTGATCGTTCCTGGTCGAAGGGAGGAATACCAGGTCTGAGCAACACTCCTGACAGCCATAACAAAAGACTTTGCCATGACTGCGGCATTGCCACCATACGAAGATACTGTTGCTTCGTAGCTCATCAAAAACTGCTTCGGGTCTGAATGGCCATCGAACATGGGAAGTTGGGGTGGCTTGTAGGATGGAGGCCAAGGTGTAGCCTGCAGCTTAGCGGACAGGGGAGAAGCATCATCGAAAACAAAATTTCCATGATGGAAATTGTCATACCAGTCATCTTCGTTGAAGAAGCCCTCCTGATGAAGGTCTTTTTGTTGAGGCCTTCTGTTCTGCTCATCGTGAGTAAGATGGCGAACTTCTTCAGAAGCTTCGTCTATCTGCCTTTGCAGCTCAGCTAGCCTGGCCATCTTTTCCTTCTTCCTCTGCACCTGTTGATGAAGCATCTCCATATCCCTGATCTCTTGGTCTAGCTCATCCTCCTGAAGCGTCGGGCTGACGGCCTTCCTCTTCTGGCTTCGGGCCTCCCGAAGAGAGACAGTCTCCTGGTTGGGGTCCAGCGGTTGCAGAGCTGCAGCCCCAATCGCTGAAGCTTTCTTCGGCGCCATAGCGAGGGTCCCGAAGGTGTTCAAAAAAAACTCAAAGTGGAAGTGAGTTCACCGGAGGTGGGCGCCAATGTTGGGGACTTGTTCTCAAATGCTTCGGATTAAGAACAAGGCAACATAAAAAGTGTTAAATGATAAAGCCCTTCACCCTTTTGATACATTATTTCCCTTCGGGATATAATGTGTTTCGGACGAAGGTCATAAACAACATATCTTCGTAAGCATAATAAACTATGACGAAGAACTTACATGCAACATAAAAGCAATGTAAACATTCAAATATTATCACAACGTCATTTCTATTTTATTATCATATAAAAATAGAAATGACTTCAAATTACAAGTGTACCTTCGGATTGCAGGAAGGCAAAAGTACAAGGATGACGCAAAGCAAATGCCAAGTCAGCGTGAACAGTACGGGAGTACTGTTCATCTATTTATAGGCGTGAGACACAGCCCATAAAATTACATTCATGCCCATTACATTTGCTAATGACTTATGGGGATCTATCAAGGCCTAAGTAGTCTTTTCATCTTTAGGTCGGTTCCCCGCTCTGCTACCGCGACGAAGCTTTGTTGCGCATGGCTTCGGCTGCGCACCATCCTTCGTACAACATGGCAATCAGCCCGTCCTTCATTTCAATCCCCCTTCGTCTGGCTTGGACTTCGTCCTGACCGTACTCCATGTTCATAATCTGAGTCCGAAAATACCTGTTCATATAATTCACTTGGAAAACATTGTCAAATCTTGTTTTTGAGGACCTTCGGAGGACGAAGGCCCCCAACACCTAGCCTGTTTAAAAATAATAAACCCCTCAGTACACCAGATTAGGGAAGGGTTTACCATTTAAACTCATTTCGACTCAAAGTTAAAGAAAATAGAAAAGGGAGTTTAAAATAAGAACTAGGGGGCAACCACACTTTTACTAGCTCACTTATTTAACATAGTTCACTGGAAAATTTTGTTAGACCCTCTGTTAGTACACAAGAAATGAACTACCTTTTATTTCATGAAAACAAGGAGGACTTTGAAAAATCCTAGAAAAATAATCCTGAGGAGAACCCACCCCAAACCTTGGGATAATTAATAATATGTTATTATGAATCAAGGAAAAATGTAAGTTCTGTTGTTTGATATTTTTCAAATAACAAGTTAGTTATAAGTACCTTTTTGGCATTGAACTTTAGAAAATCACAACTAAATATCCAGTAGGTCTTTTTCTGTGATTTTTAACACAAAGTCCTTCTATCACTTATGAATTTTGACAAAAATAAAAATTAGTACATAGACCTCACCTAAATTAGAGCTATAGTGTAAATTGCCCTTTTCCCCTTACTTTTTTTAATTTTGCACAAGGAATATCTGAATTAATTTCAACCTCAAATATTTAGAATAACCCACAGAGGTCAATGTTCACCCACTGTAATTTTTATAACATTTTTGGAAAATGTTAACTTGCCATGATAGTTCAAAAATACTTAATAAGAAGCACAATAGGAAGAAAAATGGGAATTTTGGGAGAACCAGATAATGTACAACTAAAACCTTCTAAGAATCCCATGAAACCTAAAGATGTAATTAAAGATTGTAAGTTCATTCAAAATCCCAAAAATGAAGGTATAAAACCCTTAAGGATAACCAAAGAAAACCCGAGAGTACCATTAATTTAGTACTGTTGTGCTATGCATAGCATTTACAAATTGCCCTATCATTAATATGCATATATCTTATTCATTGCATTCGATAGACTGTAATCTCACTGACGGGGAGTACATCCTTGTTCCGGAGCAAGGAGTTGCTCAGGAGGTAGTCCAGGAGCCAGCACCAGAGCCTGCCATCGAGGATCTGCCTACCCCAGCTATGGAAGGCAAGCCCCGGTTTTATGCATAACCATTATATATGCTATTTTGCTGCACTTAATGTTTGTAGGCTTGTACTGTGCACTTAAGTGTAGGAGTAACCTGAAAACTTAGTTGCATGAACTCAGGATTCCTTTTGACATGGATACTAGTATGCTAGGTCGAGTAGCTGCTTTGCTAATTAGGGATCTCGGTAGAAGTCGATTGATTTTTCTAGCACTCGTGCGAGGTCAGGAATTGATTGTATCCACCTTGATAACAGAATGATGATGGTCTGTGGACACGGATCCATGGGGATGCGTTGTTTATGAGACGGAAATTGGAATAAGGATTAACGTGCGGATACCTATGTCAAGCGTTTGAACGTACTAAGCACATGCCGAGAAATATGGTAAATCGGTAAGCCTAGTACCTGAGTGAACCTGCCCGTAGAATTCCCTCCTCATGCGACCTGAGACGTGGTCTCCCATTCCGGTTATGGTGGGTACAAGTGCGGTCACTGCACGACGGCAGTCGGGGTCAGTGAGGCATTGTACGCTAAGGCGGTGAGCCCCTTTCTGTTGCTAGGGAATCGATGGGGACGATTGATATGTGTGGGGACGGAGTGCCTCGCCACGTCGTGTGTTTAGGTTTACCTTGCAAGGATAAAAAATCGATTCAAATCGTCTGCTTCTCGCAGTTAATGAGACTGCTTGATCCATTGTACTGCATTGAGTAATAAGTGGAAATGTGTTGTTATGGCAAAAGATGTTGATTGCTAAATGCTTGATACCATGTATGATTAGATAGGTACACATTTAGTCTTAAGATAGTCACACTAAAACTTGAAAAGCTAAACTTGATTTTAGACTCAGCTAGTGCTTTTGGCAAACCAAACCCCTCAGCCAAATAGCTGCATGTCTAGAGGTAGAGGAGTAGACTCCTCACACCGGGTAAGTCTAGCTGAGTATTAGTATACTCAGCCTTGTTTGTGGCATAATTTTTACAGGTTCTCTGGAGGACATGGTTGCTGGAGTGACTTGGCCGTCCATCTTGCCATCGGATTGGACAGTCGAGTGGGACCCTACCTCAGCAGAGGAGGAGCATGAGGAGTGATGGGCTAGGCTTCCCCATCCCTCCGTTTATTTACCGTTAGTTATATTCCGCTGCATTCCGAACAATGATCACTACTTTTGATAAACTCCGATGATGTTGTAATAAACCTAAGTACTCCTTAATGTATGGTTTTATGCTTTATTGTATTTGCTCTGTGCCTCACCTTCGAGTGAGTACGTGGTACTTGATCCTATTAGTGGCCTCATCAGACTAGATCTGAGGGACTAACGTTTTATTCCTATTTAAGTGTGGTCTAGCCTCCAAGGCGGGGCTTAGGCACTTAAGTTGGAATAATTCAGGCAGTTCCGCCACAGCTGGTATCGGAGCTTGTACCACCATAGAGGAATCAATAAACCGTAATTACCATCCTTTTCAAAAAGTAAAACTTGTTAGAAACCAATGTTGGATAGATCGGTAAGGCGATAGAGATGGACCTAGAGCGTGAAGCCTTATGATACTAGATGGGTAGCTAGGTGGCTAATTGAATGTGCCCTACCGGCTAATATGATAATGGATGGCGGTTTCCCTATCCCTATATGTTTGATGTGAGGTCGCTTAGAACGAGCATTGCATGCATCGTTGTGTTCTAACTACTTAGTAAGTGGCCAAGAATTTTAAAAGCCATGTAATCCAAGAGACACCGTAATAAAAATTTAGTATAATTCCCTTTTATTTTTGTAATTCTTTTTCTTTTTCGCTTACGCTTACCCTTACACAGATGACTTCTCACGAGTCCTCGGAAGGAGTGAACGCACATTCCCATACGGACGAACTTGCGCGAGAGGGTTTTCCCCGCATTTTGTGGGAGGTGCTGCAGGGAGCCGGTTATATGACGCCTCCCTAGTATGCGGTGCAGTTGTTCGAGGAGCACCGGGTACCCCTCTGTAGGGTGAGAATGACCTTGGAGCCTCATCCCTTGCAGCCGGGCTGGCGTTCGTTGGACTCCGAGTCTTTCGGATACCGGGCTAAAGACACTATTGAGGCCATTGCTCTCCATGGGCTGACGACCTTTTGTGGCTTTCACCCTTTGGAGCTGTCCACTCATCCCATTGGCTTGTTCCCCGCTGAAAAGGAGGACGACCCAATATGGAAGGATCAAGTGGAGCATGCCAAGGATGTGTGGGCTCTTTACCTAGGGCAGACTGCTCACCTGACGGTGCGATGCATGAATGCCCTGTACCGTCTGCAAGCGGTGCGAGGTGAGGCAATGTCCCAACTAATGGGCCTGGTGGAGGCTACCAAGATCACCCTGGATAACATGGAGGACCTTGTGGTAGACCTGTCCACTGAACTGGTGGAGAAGGACCTCCAGGTGGAGCAGATGGCCACCAAGATTAAAGAGCTTGAGGAGCTAGTAGGAGCCAGGGAGGACACCATCGAGCTTCTCGAGGATCAGCTTCTGAACACTCAGCAGCAACTTGAGGAAGCTAACCAGCACTTGGATATGCACCATCAGGAGATTCAGGACATGGAGGCCGAAGGGGTCGACGAGGATATTGACATCGAGGGAGGAGAGGAGCCAGAGCCTGCATCCAGCCTAGACACTGCTGACTCAGGGAGACCACCTTCCCCCGAGTCTAGCGTTGCCTCGTTCGCTCATTAGGTTTCAGAGATAGGGTTAGAAGTGTGTGGCGATAGAACTCCTCGAAACTAGCTTAGCTTTTGCACCTTTTGGGTACTAGGCTAGAAAGAGTTGAGTCTTTTGAGCACTGCTGTAACCATTAGAAAACTCTTTTGGATTTATGAATGATGGATGATGTCAATTTTAAGTTATGAAGAAGATTTAGGTCATGTGGTATCTTTTATGAAAAATGCAAGGAAATGTTTGGCATTTTACATACTTTGTCCTTTCAAATCTTTTACCATATGCGAAACCTGATGTCAAAAGTATGATATTAAGAGCATCCTAAATTTTCAGATGGCAGGAAGAGCGCGCCGTGGACAGAATGAGCGCATTCCTCCACCACCGCCGCCGCCTCCTACCATGCAAGAACTGATGGCTCAGCAGAATGAGATTCTGCGACAGTTGGCTCAGTGTCAGCCACCACCTCAGCACTATGGTGGTGGTGATCACCATCAGCGTCCCCCAGCAGCGGCCACCTATCAGGAGTTTCTCAGCACTCAGCCACCATTGTTCACTCAGGCAGAGGATCCACTTGATGTTGATGTGTGGCTTAGGGTAGTGGAATCCAAATTCCCACTACTTAATGGAGTTTGTTCAGATGTGGCTAAAGTCCAATTCGCCACCCAGCAGCTTCGCGGACCCACACGAACATGGTGGGATCATTTCCTCGCTATGCAGCCAGTTGACCACGTGGTGGAATGGGGAGAATTCAAGGCAGCATTAGAGGGCATCACATACCAGTAGGCATCATGGACCGCAAGCTCAATGAGTTTCTGGCACTCACTCAGGGGAATCGTATAGTGTTATAGTACGCCCAAGCCTTCAATGACCTGTGTCAGTATGCAGGATACCATTCTGACACGTATGAGAAGAAGAGGGACAGGTTTAGGAGGGGCCTCAGTACTAAGCTCTACGACCGTCTCAACACAGTCAGGGCCAACAACTACAATGAGTTAGTCAACATGGCCATTTCTCGGGAAGCCTGCATCACAGCCCGCCAGGCAGAAAAGAAGAGGAAGACCCCTGTGGCAGGACCTTCAGCTCAACCTCAGCGCTTCAGGATTGTGTCCAACACTCAGAGTAGGGGGGCTCAGCAGCAAGGCCAGTGGGTGATCCAACCACAACAGCAGCAGCAGGCACCCAACCGCTCTCAGCCCTCAGTTTAGAGGAACAACAACTAGCCACAGCAGCAGTACCGTCAGACCAATGACAATAGATGTTTCACTTGTGGCAGCACTGGACACTACGCTAAGAATTGTCCCAAGAACCAGTAGAGGCAGGGGCAGAATTCCAATCAGAACCAAGGCAAGAGGCAGAAGGTGCAAGTGAGGCAAGGCAGGCTGAACTTCACCACTATGGCGGACATTCCAGAGGGAGCACCCGTCATGACTGGTATCTTTTCCGTTTTGAATTATCCTGCAGTCATTCTTTTTGATTCTGGTGCATCACACAGTTTTATCAGTGCAAAATTTAGTGCCAAATGCCAGTTACCTTTCCACCACAAAAATGGGGGCATTACCATCTCAACACCAGGAGGCAGGGTTGCCACCTATCAAATCAACCGACAGGTGCCTATAAATTTGGTAGTCTTGTTATTAGAACCACCCTCCTCATCTTGGGGTTGGATAGTGTGGATATCATATTAGGAACTGACTGGTTATCAAGGCATCAGGCAGTGATTGATATCGCAGCAAGGGCCATTGAGATACACTCACCTACTTATGGTGAAATCACGTTATATTTGCCTAACCAGGGTTGTACCCATTCCTGTGCCTTCGCCCTGATAGAGTCACCTGTTGAGAAATTCCAGTGGTTTGTGAGTACCTAGATGTTTTTCCAGATGAATTGCCAGGGATGCCGCCCGACAGAGACATAGAGTTTGCAATTGAGCTACAACCCGGAACTGCACCTATATCCAAGAGACCCTATCGGATGCCTCTAGCAGAGTTGGCAGAATTGAAAAAGCAGTTACAAGAGTTGTTGGACAAGGGATTCATTCACCCAAGTACTTCACCATGGGGATGTCCGGCCTTGTTCGTGTAGAAGAAAGATGAGAGTTTGAGATTGTGTGTTGACTACCGCCCTCTCAATGCGGTGACAATCAAAAATAAGTATCCGTTGCCTCGCATTGATGTATTGTTTGACCAGTTGGTGGGAGCCAAGGTATTTTCTAAGACAGACCTTCGCTCTGGCTATCATCAAATCAAGATCCGAGCCAGTGATATTCCGAAGACGGCTTTCTCTACCAGATATGGACTTTATGAGTACTTGGTGATGTCATTCGGGCTGACCAATGCCCCGGCATATTTCATGTATTTGATGAACTCAATGTTCATGCCAGAACTAGATAAGTTTGTGGTGGTTTTCATTGATGACATTCTGGTATATTCAAGAAATGAATGGGAGCATACTAAGCACTTGCATACAGTACTTCAGACTGCGCGATCATCAGTTGTATGCAAAATTGTCCAAATGTGATTTCTGGCTAAGGGAAATTAAATTCTTAGGTCACACCGTTTCTCAGGATGGGATATCTGTTGATCTTGAGAAAGTACAAGAAGTGATGAATTGGAAGCCTCCTACCACGGTACGGTAGATTCGGAGTTTTCTAGGATTGGCAGAGTATTATCGGTGATTCATTTCGGATTTCTCCAGGATAGCCAAACCAATGACTGAATTGTTGAAGAAAGGATTGAAGTATGAATGGAGTCAAAAATGTTAGGATGCCTTCCATACATTGAGGCAGCATCTGACGACAGCACCCGTGCTAGCACAGCCTGACAACACAAAACCCTTTGAGGTTTATTGCGATGCTTCAGGCACTGGATTGGGATGTGTCTTGATGCAAGACAACAGAGTTATTGCCTATGCATCCCGAGCACTCAGGCCTCATGAGCAGAACTACCCCACACATGATCTGGAGTTAGCAGCCGTAGTTCATGCTCTGAAGCTATGGAGACATTATTTGATGAAAGCTCATTGTAATATCTATACTGACCACAAGAGTCTCAAGTATATTTTCACTCAGGCTGATCTTAATATGTGGCAGAGAAGATGGTTGGAATTGATCAAGGACTATGATTTTGAAGTGCATTACCATCCTGGCAAGGCCAATGTGGTGGCAGATGCCTTAAGTCGAAAGGCCCAGTGTAACTGTGTAACTATGGACTCTAAGGTCGCCACTCTGTATGATGAGTTGTGCAAGCTGAACCTGGAAGTTGTTTCCTTAGGTACCTTGAGTTATATTTCGGTAGATCCCAATCTACATGAGCAAATAGTCATGGCACAGATTGGTGACAAGGGTGTTAAAGTCATTAAGGATATGCTCGAACAAAAGGTGGATAAGTACAAATGCTTTCATCAGGATAGCAAGGGAGTTCTATGGTTTGAAGACCGATTGGTTGTAGATAAGAATCCTGAACTCAGGAAGAAAATATTAGATGAAGCTCATCTTTCCAAATTTTCCATGCACCCCGGCAGTAACAAGATGTATCATGATCTCAGACCTTTGTATTGGTGGACCAGAATGAAGAGGGAAATTGCTAAGTATGTATCTGAATGCGACACTTGCCAAAGAATCAAGGCTAGTCATTTGAAAGTAGCAGGTACCTTACAGCCTCTTCCCATACCATCTTGGAAATGGGAGGATATTTGCATGGATTTTATTGTGGGATTGCCCAACACTTCCTGACATCATGATTCTATCTGGGTCATTGTGGATAGATTAACCAAGACAACTCATTTCTTGCCAGTACATACCACCCACAAGACAGAGAAATATGCAGAGATCTATATTGACCAGATAGTGTGTTTGCATGGAATTCTGAAGACTATCGTGTCTGATAGAGGGGCACTGTTTGTGGCACGTTTTTTGGAGCAGCTGCAAGAGTCACTGGGAACTCAGGTGATAAGGAGCTCAGCATACCATCCTCAAACAGATGGTCAGACAGAAAGAATAAATCAGATTCTGGAAGACATGTTAAGGGCATGTGTGTTACACGATGGTAAGAATTGGGATAAGTGCCTTTCCTTGGCAAAATTCTCGTATAACAACAGCTACCAGTCTAGCCTAAAGATGGCACCTTTTGAGGCCTTGTATGGGAGGTGTAAAACACCGCTAAATTGGTCACAAGCTGGAGAGAGGGAAATATTTGGACCTAACCTAGTACTTGAAGCCGAGGATAAAGTCAGAATCATTAAGAAGAACTTGGAGGCTGCTCAGGCCAGACAAAAGAGCTATCATGATAAGAGAAGGAAGCCTCTACAATTTGAAGTGGGAGATCATGTTTATCTTAAGGTGTCACCCACCAAAGGTGTTCAGAGATTTGGAATCAAGGCCAAGTTAGCTCCTCGCTATATTGGGCCCTATGAAATCAAAGAGACTTGTGGACCTCTAGCATACCAGTTGAAGTTGCCACCCCATATGTCAGCGATTCATGATGTATTCCACGTATCTCAGCTACGAAAGTGTGTCCGCTTACCCACGGAAATGCTACCTGAACCAGAATTGGAGATCGAACCAGACTTGTCTTATCAAGAGCACCCCGTCAAGGTATTGGACCGGAAAGAAAGATCAACTCGAGCTAGGTCAATCCAAATGTATAAGATTCAATGGAGCAACCACATAGAAGAAGAGGCTACGTGGGAGACTGAGGATTTTCTACGTTCTCGCTTCCCCGACTTTCTGCCTAAAGGAGTCAGTACGTAACCCAAAACACCCACCTCCACCTGCCCTTTGAATCTAAATATAAGAAAAACCTAGTTATTAAGAGTAGAGTATGTTGTGGAAATAAATTTATAAGGACTTCCTTCTGAAGTTGCAAAGAGGATGACATTCGAAGAGCAGTTAACTAGAGAAGCTTAGTTAAAGGAAACAACAACCCACCAACTTACACCTTCTTGGTACCCCACTAAAGGATCCCTACCTAATCTCGGGACGAGATTCCTTTAAGGGGGGAGGGCTGTAACACCCCAGGTGTTACCCAAGGCCCTGGCTCAATACATGCACTCATGACCTGTTATCACATGTGTTTAAGTGGAGGAGAAGGAGCACCAAAACTTTGGAAACCATGGATTAATTAAGGAATGTTCATGACAAGAGCAATACCCAAGAATTTTATGCATTTCTCACCTTGGACAAAAGAGGCTAAAACCCTAGACCCCCTTCTTGAGCCATTAGACCCCCAAACACTGGATTAATGGAAAGGATAAGCAAATGAACATTTCATGACTTAAACCCTTTACCAAAGTTTAAGTACATTAATATATCTACAAAATACAGTAAGGGAAATATTACAAAAAGACCCCACAAAGACCCTAAATCAGCCCCCAAGTGGAGGACACTATAGAGTAACTCACATTTTCTCTAAGTCCAAAATCAACCCTAATCTAGAGATCATAAGTGTTCACCTATTTGATGGTGCCAAAACCACATGGTCTAAATAACAAAAAGTAGCCAAACTACCCAAGGCACACCCCTGAGAAGTTTGAAACCAAACCAGGGTTGTTTGACATGGTTTGGCATCTGTTTTGTCGTGAGATGAACAGTGCAGACAGACAAGACTTGGTGCCACCATATCTTCTAAGCCAGACCAGATCTCCCCTTGGAACTCACATGAACTAGGTAGCTCTAGGTGTAGGGAAGAAATCTTACACAAGCCATATGGCAAGATTCGCACGTTTGGGTGCTCAGCAGGCGCAAGAACTTGGGCAGAATAACACAGCCACGTGTTCGACGTGCCCTGGCGACGCCAGAGCATGCCTCGGTGCTCGGACCCGCGCGCGCCGCGCCGCGCCAAGCAACACCCCATGCCCGTGCCCGCGCCCGCACCTATAAAGCCGACCAAGGCCTCGACCGTACGCCCCCGCTCGCTCTTAACCTCGCTAGAGCGCAAGATCACCGGCGATCGCTCTGCGCACGGCGTGCCAGCGGCTGCCTGAGACCCGACCACTGTAGACTGGCCACCCTAGCCATTCCCCGCCCCGTCCTACCTTCGGGATAACCTCTGTGTGCCTCGGTGAAGCTTCCAGGGCTAGGATTCGAACTCTACCTTGCCAGAGACACCGGATCGACGTCGCCGGACTTCTCTCGACCGCCGGAGCATGTAGACCGAGCTCCACGGTGAGCCTTTCTTCAATTCCTTGCACTGGTAGTCTCCTAAGCACCCCGTGAAGCTCCCTGTGCGGTCTAATTGAACGCTACCGCCGTGAGCAGGCCGGAGCACACGCCGCCGACGAGCCCGCCCGCTTGCGCACGTGGCCCGACCGATTCCGGCCATCACCGTCGACAAGCTGTACCTCGACGTGACCGCGAGGACCTCCCGAAGCTAACCCCGCCCTTCGCTGGATCTCCCTCGCCGCCGGTAAGCCGCGCCGCCCTGTTTACTTCCGCGGTTACTGTTTTTCAAAGAGGGGAGGGACCTCGGGGAGAAAGAAGAAGTTGGGGGGGGGGTTTGAACAGTCAGAGACTCATATGTATAGTTCCACAGGGGCATAAGTTGAAGACTTGGTTTAGGAAAAGCCCAGGGGTCTCGGTGTAAACTGGTTTTTCTTAAAACCTTTTAAACTTTATTATTTAAATGTAAACAAAGCTTGTAAAATTCATAACTTCAGTTTTATTCAACCAAATTTGGTCAAACTAATTTTGCTAGGTTTTAAATAATATGAACTACTTAGGAAAATTACAAAACACCCTAAGTATTGCAAGAAATTTTAAAGTTTTGATTTAAATAGTAAACTGACCAAAAACTAAATAAAGAAGGGAAAAATAGCTATACTCTTAGACCGGGGTTAAGAAAAATTTGAGAAGTGCTTAACCACTACCTAGCCTGTTTAAAAATAATAAACCCCTCAGTACACCAGATTAGGGAAGGGTTTACCATTTAAACTCATTTTGACTCAAAGTTAAAGAAAATAGAAAAGGGAGTTTAAAATAAGAACTAGGGGGCAACCACACTTTTACTAGCTCACTTATTTAACATAGTTTACTGGAAAATTTTGTTAGACCCTCTATTAGTACAAAAGAAATGAACTACCTTTTATTTCATGAAAACAAGGAGGACTATAGTGTAAAGTGCCCTTTTTCCCTTACTTTTGTTAATTTTGCTCAAAGAATATCTGAATTAATTCCAACCTCAAATATTTAGAATAACCCACAAATGTCAATGTTCACCCGCTGTAATTTTTCTAACATTTTTAGAAAATGTTAACTTGCCATGATAGTTCAAAAATACTTAATAAGAAGCACAATAGGAAGAAAAATGGGAATTTTGGGAGAACTAGATAATGTACAACTAAAACCTTCTAAGAATCCCATGAAACCTAAAGATGTAATTAAAGATTGTAAGTTCATTCAAAATCCCAAAAATGAAGGTATAAAACCCTTAAGGATAACCAAAGAAAACCCGAGAGTACCATTAATTTAGTACTGTTTTGCTATGCATAGCATTTACAAATTGCCCTATCGTTAATATGCATATATCTTATTCATTGCATTCGATAGACTGTAATCTCGCTAACGGGGAGTACATTCTCATTACGGAGCAAGGAGTTGCTTAGGAGGTAGTCCAGGAGCCAGCACCAGAGCCTACCATCGAGGATCTGCCTGCCCCAGCTTTGGAAGGCAAGCCCCGGTTTTATGCATAACCATTATATATGCTATTTTACTGCACTTAATGTTTGTAGGCTTGTACTGTGCACTTAAGTGTAGGAGTTACCTGAAAACTTAGTTGCATGAACTCAGGATTTCTTTTGACATGGATACTAGTATGCTAGGTCGAGTAGCTGCTTTGCTAATTAGGGATCTCGGTAGAAGTCGAGTGATTTTTCTAGCACTCGCGCGAGGTTAGGAATTGATTGTATCCACCTTGATAACAGAATGATGATGGTCTGTGGACACGGATCCATGGGGATGCGTTGTTTACGAGACAGAAATTGGAATAAGGATTAACATGCAGATACCTGTGTCAAGCGTTTGAACGTACTAAGCACATTCCGAGAAATATGGTAAATCGGTAGGCCTAGTACCTGAGCGAACCTGCTCGCAGATTGCCCTCCTCACGCGACCTGAGACATGGTCTCCCATTCCGGTTATGGTGGGTACAAGTGTGGTCACTACACGACGGCAGTCGGGGTCAGTGAGCCCCTTTCTGTTGCCAGGGAATCGATGGGGACGGTTGATGTGTGTGGGGACGGAGTGCCTCGCCACATCGTGTGTTTAGGTTTACCTGGCAAGGATAAAAACTTGATTCAAATCATTTGCTTCTCGTAGCTAATGAGACTGCTTGATCCATTGTACTGCATTGAGTAATAAGTGGAAATGTGTTGTTATGGCAAAAGATGTTGATTGATAAATTCTTGATACCATGTATGATTAGATAGGTACACATTTAGTCTTAAGAGAGTCACACTAAAACTTGAAAAGCTAAACTTGATTTTAGACTCAGCTAGTGCTTTTGGCAAACCAAACCCCTCAGCCAAACAGCTGCATGTCTAGAGGTAGAGGAGTAGACTCCTCACACCGGGTAAGTCTAGCTGAGTATTAGTATACTCATCCTTGCTTGTGGCACAATTTTTACAGGTTCTCTAGAGGACATGGTTGCTGGAGTGACTTGACCGTCCATCTTGCCACCGGGTTGGACAGTCGAGTGGGACCCTACCTCAGCAAAGGAGGAGCATGAGGAGTGATGGGCCAGGCTTCCCCATCCCTCCGTTTATTTACCGTTAGTTATAGTCTGCTGCATTCCGAACAATGATCACTACTTTTGATAAACTCCGATGATGTTGTAATAAATCGAAGTACTCCTTAATGTATGGTTTTATGCTTTATTGTATTTGCTCTATGCCTCACCTTCGAGTGAGTACGTGGTACTTGATCCTGTTAGTGGCCTCGTCGGACTAGATCCGAGGGACTGACGTTTTATTCCTATTTAAGTGTGGTCTAGCCTCCAAGGCGGGACTTAGGCACTTAACTTGGAATAATTCAGGCGGTTTCGCCACACATGGAGCACTACACCAAGCATCCTTTGAACATCCTACGACACCGAGACACTACGACCATGCTAGAGCTTTGATAGTTTGAGATTTGAGCAAGTTTTTGAGCTGTAAGTCCGTATGTTGTCTCTTGTGCTCATCTCTCAACTTGTGTGCATGTGTTGCTTTGATTTTGTCTCTTGTGTGTCTGTTTCTACCCCCACCCCCCCTTACTCTTGTGGTTTATTTGGAATCAACTGTGTAAGGCGTGAAAGACTCCAAGTTGTGGAGATTCCTCACAACAGAAAAAGCTTGCGATAAGAAAGAGAACCATGGTACTCAAGTTGATCATTGGATCACTTGAGTGGGGTTGAGTGCAACCCTCATCCATTGGGACGCCACAACGTGGAGTAGACAAGCATTTTTCGCTTGACCGAACCACGGGCTGAAATCGTTGTGTCACTTGTCTAAGTTACTTTACGTTATTGCGATTCTACTCTTTCTAGCATTTCTCTTCACTTACAATATTGCTCTAAGTTTAATACTCACCTTGTGAGAGCAATTAAGTGAAGAAGTTCTCTCCTCTAATCCTCTTCATTCGGACTTGGTTTTTTATCACACTAATTCAATATTAGACCAAGTTTGTTTTGTTGAGCTATTTTTACAGGATCACCTATTCACCCCCCTCTAGGTGCTCTCAATTGGTATCGGAGCCATTCTCTTCATCAAGGGACTAATCACCGAAAGAGATGGATCCTAACGGCAAGGGGATCGTGATCAATGACAAGAAGAAGGAAATCATCAACGTCGATGAGCCAAAAGGTGACAAGACCACTGAGTCAGGCTAAATAGCAAGAGGAAGGACGAGAAGAAGAAAAGGCGCAACAAGAAGATCATCTACTACGACAGCGACACCTCCTCTTCTTCACCAAGGGACGACGACGACGAGGACTCGTCTACGAAAAATAAAACGGTTAATCAAAAGTATTCGTTTGATTATTCTTGCATTCCATACAATCCAAATGCTCATTTATTGTCTATTCCACTTGACAAACCCCCTCACTTTGATGGGGAAGACTATTCTTAAAGGAGTCATAAAGTGTGTAGTCATTTACTTTATCTCCATCCTAGTATTTGGGAAATAGTGGAAAATGGAATGCAGTTTGTGTTGGGGCGAAGGCAAAGGCGCCACCCTTCGCTCGAAGCCTTCGCTGCAGCAGCTGAACTGACAGAAACAAAACAGGCGAGGACACCCTTCGCTTCTTCCGCTCTAGGCGAAGACTGGCGACGAAGGGCATCCCACGGTGCGGCCTCGTTCAGCTCGGAGGCCCACGTGCAATCCGGCCCGTCGTAACGGGCCCCGCTTGGCCGCCGCGCGTTACGGGCCTATTTTGTAAAAGCATTCCTGTAATTACGGTCTGTAACCCCGCTTTATGGGAATATTCTTAGGATAACCTAGGTACCTGAGGGCACATGCGTCCTTAGCTCGAGGTGCTGCGCGCTCAGGTACCTATAAATACCCCTGCACAGTGCCCGTGAGAAGCCAGATTAACAGAGCTTTTGCCATCTAGCGCGAGTGCCCTGTTGTCATCACTGTTTACCCCTGTTGGATCCCTTTGCCACTAAGAGCAAGTTCCAACATTTGGCGCCCACCGTTTGTGCTACGAGAAAACCACCCACGATGGCACCCAAGAGAGCTAACCCGAAGGCTGACGAGGCTGCGAAGGCAGCACTGCTCGCCGCAAGAAAGGGCAAGGCCCTCGCCCTCACCCAATCCACCCACCAAGAAGCCACTAAAGACGATGTCCCTCGCGCATGCGAAGACGACACCCTCCGCACCTGTGACCCTGAGGGACAACCGCAGCCACCCTCAGGCTTCGCACCACCGGAAGGCGCGGACCTCGCCGAGGACGGTGAAATCCTCGGCGTCTCAGCAGAAGAACAGCTACAGCTGCGCGCCCGGCGCCTCAAGAACCGCAATCTCCAAAGGCAGAAGGAGATACTGGAGGCCAAGCGCCAGCGGGTGTCCGCACTAGCCAAAGTGCGGCAAATGATACGCGATGAAGAGCACAAGGCCCAGGAACTCGAGCGGGAGATTGCGCTGATGCAGCACGAAGGCCACCTCGGCCTGCAGCATGAGTCACCCCTCCAGCAGCGCGCACAACTCAAAAACACGCGCGAAGGCCACCCCGGCCTACACCATGGGCCACCCCTGCAACACAGCGCGCAACCGGAGGACCCGCGTTTCCCCCAATGCGACCACACCTTCCCGCACGCTGCGCCATTCCAAGGGGTCAACTATCTCGATGAGCGAAGTCCCCTGGCGCCACACCTGCAAGTGACGCCGTGGCCGGCTAACTTCCGGGCAGGGACCTATCCCAAGTACAACGGCAGCACCGCCCCGGCTCAATACATAATGAGTTATCAGGTCGCCGTTGCATCGTCCGGGGGGGACGACGCCACAATGGCGAAGTCTTTCATCATCGCCCTCGAGGGCCCCGCACTCACCTGGTTCACCAGGTTGCCTCCGCTGTCCATTGATTCCTGGAGAAGTCTCCAGGACAAGTTCCTGCTCAACTTCCAAGGGTACCGCCCAGATACCGACGCCCTGGCCGAACTTTCGCTCTGCAAGCAGCTAGAAAAGGAGACCCTGAGGGAGTATTACCGCAAATTTCTAACACTCAAGTCACAGCTGCCCTCAGTCGATGACCAGATTGCCATCCACTATGCTATCAGTGGTCTTCGCGCCGGCGTCCTTTACAACCACTGCATCAGAGATCCGCCAAAGAACCTCCAAGAGTTATATCAGCTGTTTGAAAAGTACGCCAGATCCGAAGAGCTCCACCAGCGCAAGATTGAGTCCCAGAGGAAGCCAAAAGATGCTCCACAGTCCAGCCGCACGTGGACAAGGACTCCGCAGCCAGACTCCGGTCGAGACGGCCGCAATCAGCAGCAGGTGCACAACATCGCCAACCAGCATCCCGCTGCCGACCCCCTCGTCGCCAGGAATATCCCCCCAGGGCCGCGGAAACGGCACTCGTGGCAGGGGCCGAGGGCGTGCGCAGCCGCCGCGCCGATTCTACTGCCTCTTCCATGGCGAAGACTGCGCCCACCAAACCAAAGACTGCCCCGAAACGAAGGCTACCAGAGACAGAATGGCACGGGCGCAGCCAGCCGACAACCCCAGAATTGTCGCGCACAATTACCAGCAACCCCCTCCGCCATTTATCCACGCTCCTGCCCCGCATCCACCACACCACGCTTACCAACACCATCAGGAAGTACAAATCGTACCTCCTCCACCCCCACCACCACACCAGCAACATCAAAACATCCCCCATGCCCCAAAGCAGGAAGACTTCGCCGATCAACCATATCGCGGAGTCATCCACATGATAACTGGGGGGTCCAGCACCGACTTCGACACCAAGCGGCAGAAGCGGGACCACTACCGCAGCATCAACCATGTCGCCGTCACGGGCCCAGTCGTGCAGACAAAGTGGTCCCACATACCGCTAACCTTCGACGCACGGGACGTCGACATGCGCAGCGCCCCCCACTACGATGCCATGGTTATCAATTGCAGCGTGGCAGGCTGGGACCTGCACAAGGTCCTCGTTGACAACGGCAGCCAGGCGGACATCATCTTCCTCCACGCCTTCGATCGCATGGGCATAAGCCACAACCTGCTTAAGCCTTCGGACAACCCATTGTATGGCTTCGGCGGCAAAGGCACCTTCCCCGTCGGCAAAATAGAGCTGCCTCTCTCCTTCGGTGTAGCACCCAATGCCCGAAGCGAGCAAATAACCTTTGACATTGTGGATATGGTATACCCTTACAATGCCATCATCGGCCGGGGCTCCATCAATAAGTTCGAAGCAGCCATTCACGGACTATACCTATGTATGAAGATACCAGGTCCGTTAGGCGTTATCACAGTCTTCGGCAATCAACAGACTACGCGTAACATAGAGCGGGACTTCGTGCCCGGTCAAAGAAACGTGCACTGCCTCATGGCCCAACGCGAAGTCCCCGCGCCTGCCAGCCCAACCAATAAGCAACATGACAAGGCGCAGCTGCAGAGCCACGACGGGACCAAGACTGTCCCCCTCGACCAGGCCACGCCCAGGCAGACAGTCATTATCAGCGAAGACCTTACTTCGCATGAAGAAGAAAAGCTCCTCTGCTGCCTGTCCAAGAACAAAGATGTCTTCGCCTGGTCGGCCCTCGATCTGGTCGGGGTCAGCCGTTCAATAATTGAGCACAGTCTGGGAATCGACCCTTCGCAAGATGTCCGACGAAAAGACGGAGGCCGCCAAGGCAGAGGTGCACCGCCTCCTGGAGGCCAAATTCATCGAGCCGGTGGCTTACCCCACATGGCTCTCCAATGTCGTAATGGTGCAGAAAAAGAGCGGGAAGTGGCGAATGTGCATCGACTTCACCAGTCTCAATAAAGCCTGCCCAAAGGACAATTTCCCGTTGCCGCGGATCGACAAAATAGTCGATAGCGCGGCCGGATGCGAGGTCATGTCCCTCCTCGATTGCTTCTCCGGTTACCACCAGATATACATGAAGGAAGAAGACAAGGCTAGCACCAGCTTTATAACACCCTTCGGCACATATTGCTTCATCAGAATGCCGGAGGGACTCAAGAATGCCGGGTCCACCTTCTCCAGGCTTACCAAAACAGTGCTCGAGGGGCAGGTTGGCAGAAACATATTCACATATGTAGACGACATTGTCGTCGCTAGCAAGAGCAAGGAGGACCACCTCGCCGACCTTGCCGAAACATTCGCGAACATGCGGGACGCACAACTCCGCCTAAACCCGGAAAAGTGCGTCTTCGGCGTTCGCCAAGGCAAAATATTGGGCTACCTGGTATCACACCGCGGCATCGAGGCCAACCCAACCAAGATTCAGGCTATCTTGGACATGACGCCTCCGCAGTCCGTCAGGGACGTCCAGTGCCTGACAGGCAGATTGGCCGCTCTCAACAGATTCATCTCCAGGTCCGCTGAGCGAAGTCTCCCCTTCCTCAAGACACTCCGTGGTGCAAAAGACTTCGCCTGGGGACCAGAGCAGGCGGCGGCCTTCACCTCATTAAAACAGTACCTAACAGAGTTGGCCGTCCTTACCAGCCCCGACCCCTCGCTCCCCCTGCTGCTCTACGTCGCGGCTTCGCAACATGCGGTCAGCGCGGCACTAGTGCAGGAGCAGACTGTCGAGGGCATGGTCCGGCAGTGCCCCGTGTATTATGTCTCCGAAGTGCTGACACCATCCAAGTGCAACATGACAGAGCTGGAGAAGATTGCCTACGCAGTCGTCATGTCGTCGCACAAACTGCGC
The DNA here is from genome assembly GCA_029449295.1 of Zea luxurians. Taxonomy (NCBI): domain Eukaryota; kingdom Viridiplantae; phylum Streptophyta; class Magnoliopsida; order Poales; family Poaceae; genus Zea; species Zea luxurians. The sequence goes on along the minus strand of JAOPSE010000001.1, from coordinate 92,666,622 downwards.
CATTACTTCGAAGCATTCAAGGTCCGAGTCACCTCAAACAAGGGGCTCGGCGAATTATTCAGAAACCCGGAGGCGTCGGTGAGGATTGCCAAGTGGGCGGCCGAACTCTCCGGCTACCACATCTACTTCGAGCCCAGGACAGCTATCAAGTCTCAAGTCCTGGCAGACTTCGTCGTCGACTGGACTGGGCCAACAACACAGCCAGATCCGTCCGCAGAGAAGACTTGGACGATCCATTGCGACGGCGCATGGTGCCATGCGGGGGCAGGCGTCGCTGCAGTCATCACCTCACCAGTCGGGGTCAAGCACAGATATGCAGCACGACTCAGCTTCAATCTAGAATCCGACAGATGCACAAATAATATAGCAGAATACGAAGCAGTCATCCTCGGCCTCTGCAAGCTAAGGGCCCTCGGAGTCACCACCTGCATCATCAAAACAGACTCCAAGGTAGTTGCCGGCCAAGTCGAGAAAGACTATGCAGCCAAGGACCCCGCGCTCATGCAGTACCTCGCGGCCATCCGAAGTCTCGAGAGGCAGTTCAAGGGGTTCACCTTGCAGCATGTGGATCGGGCCAAGAATGAGGAGGCCGACGCATTGGCCAAGGTCGCGGCCAGGTGCGAAACTCTGCCCTCCGACGTGTTCTTTCATGTCATCGGCACGCTAGCAGTCCGGAGCCCCGAAGGGCTCCAAATAACCAACGACAGCGAGGGCCACCGCACAGTCAACCTTATCATGACCGAAGACTGGCGGGCACCCATAACCCTGTTCCTGCAGGGGTATTATCATCCAGCCGACATCAGTGAGGCCAAGCGTCTCAGACATCGAAGCCGAGACTTCGCTCTGATTGAAGGCTAACTCTACAAAAAAGGGGTCAGTCAGCCAATGCTTAAGTGCGTCACCGAGGCCGAAGGCATGCAGATTCTACGTGAAGTCCACAGTGGCACGTGCGGCTCACACGCAGGGCCGAGGGCCCTAGCTGCTAAGGTGATCCGCCAGGGTTTTTACTGGCCCGCAATGATCTGCGCCGCAAATCGGGTCACTCGGTCCTGCGAAGCCTACCAGAAGTTTTCTCCTCGGTCAGGCGGCCCTTCGCAGTATACAAAGCTGATTGCCCATACATGGCCTCTCCAGCGCTGGGGTCTCGACATTGTCGGACCCCTGCCCACCGCTCAGGGGAACCTTAAGTTCGCCTTCGTCGCGGTCGAGTACTTCACCAAATGGATCGAGGCACGGGCTGTTTCTACAATAACATCAAAGACTGCCCAAAAATTCTTCTGGCAGAACATCGTTTGCCGCTTCGGAGTACCGTCCGAACTAACAGTCGACAACGGCAAGCAGTTTGACAACCAAGACTTCAAGGATTTTTGTTTCTCCATTGGCACCAAGCTTGCCTTCGCCTCAGTCTATCATCCGCAGTCCAACGGGGTCGTGGAGCGCGCCAACGGGAAAATCTTCATAGCTATCAAGAAAATGCTCCTTGATGAAAAAAGGGCAGATGGACCGATTTCTTACCTGAGGCAGTCTGGGCACTAAACACGACTGAGTGCAGGGCAACCGGGTTTACTCCCTTCCGTCTTCTATACGGATCGGAGGCCATGACCCCGCAAGAAATAAAGCACGGGTCCCCGCGAATAGTTCCGTCAGCCGTCCCTGATGTGGACGAGCCAACTTCAAAGGATCTCATCGACGGAGACCGTGTCTTCGCCCTACAGGCCCTGAACAAATACCAAGCCTAGACCAAAGCATGGCGCGACCACTCAGTCATCCCGAGGGAGTTCAGCGAGGGGGACCTCGTACTCGTTCGAACAGCTCGGACGGAGTCCAAGGGCAAGCTGGAGCCCAGGTGGGAGGGCCCCTTCATCGTCAAGACAAAAGCTTCCCCCAACGCTTACAGGCTCACAACGCCAAACGGCGAGGACCTGGAGCACTCCTGGAACATCGACAACCTCCGCAAATTTTTTGTTTGATTCCTTAGGGCTGTCTTCGCCCTTGTAATTCGCAAAAACAATCTTGTACCGGCCCGCACTCTTTTCCTCCCGGGGGGTGAGGTTTTTAACGAGGCGGAGCCATGTAATATATGTGTGAAAAATCCCCCGCAAAGACATGCGTCGAAAAAGACCGCGACGACGGTCTTCGACATTCGACCAACACGAGGTCACCGCGAGGCTAAGCGCTAGCTACCCTCGCGTGCGACAAATCCGCGCAGAAGTCGCCTAAGGGTGCAGCCGGATTAGCACAACAAGTGCGAAAAAAATCTAAGTCTATCGCGAAGACTATCCGCGCAGAAGTCGCCTAAGGGTGCAGCCGGATTAGCACAAGTGCGAAAAAATCTAAGTCTATCGCGAAGACTATCCGCGCAGAAGTCGCCTAAGGGTGCAGCCGGATTAGCACAACAAGTGCGAAAAAATCTAAGTCTATCGCGAAGACTATCCGCGCAGAAGTCGCCTAAGGGTGCAGCCGGATTAGCACAACAAGTGCAAAAAAAATCTAAGTCTATCGCGAAGACTATCCGCGCAGAAGTCGCCTAAGGGTGCAGCCGGATTAGCACAACAAGTGCGAAAAAATCGAAGACTATCCGTGCAGAAGACACCTAAGGGTGCAACCGGACTAGCACAACAAAGGCAGAAACGACAACATCAAACCGTCCACGCCAAGACCAACTTTAATCACGCCAACACAGCGCAACAAAACAAACCAGACAAAGTACACAACGCCTTCGCACACACATATGCAAGCGAGGGCACACAATTTCATCATACAAGCCTCTATATATACAAGCGAGGGCACCACACTCTACATCGGCTCAACCTTAGGAATAATTCCCATCTCCCTATAATTAAATAACATTATCCTGAGCTCCTCACCCGCAAAAAGACTTCGCAGTTCCCCTTCACCTATATTCTCGGCGGCCGGCAAAGACAACAGTTCCTGCCGGCCAGCCCCACTCACACGAAGCCGAGCCCCCTCCGCCCCACTAACTCTACGTTTCGCAACTGCCCTTCGCCGCCGTCGCCCGGTGCTAGGACCTGGCACATCTCCTGCATCCGCGGCGTGCGGCGAGGCCTCCGTCGCAGCCACATCCAAGGCCGTGAAGTAGTCCAAGTCCTCCGACGACTCCTCAGTCCACTCAATCGAGCTCCCAGAGTCAGCACAATCAAAAAACTCAGATGCAGAACCACCACATTCATTACCATCTTCCGCGGTCGTAGCCGCCAAAAATTTAGCAGTAGCGGTTGCGTGCGCAGGCCCAAAATCTTGAACCTACGCAGCAACCAAAATTCAGTAACATGTACAAATTTCCCCAACCCTCTACACCTACTACGCCACCTGCGACGGCCCTGACGTTGCGGGAGCCTCCGCTGTTGGCTCCGCCGTTGCTTCCGCTGTTATCTCCGCCGCTACCGCTGCGGGATCCTCAGCACTCGGCGCGGCAGCTGCAGAAGCATCAGGCGCGCCTTCGGCGACCTCTGGGGGTAGGCCTTCGCCGGCCGCAGCGGATGCGGCCGGGGTCGGCGCCAGGGCGACCCCGGACACAGCCTCCGCCGGGGTCGACTCCGGGTCAGTCAGCATGCTATTTAGCGCCCCGAAGTCGTCGACCCTCTCGCCACGCGCCGCCTAAGCCAAAACACACAAAATTCATTAAACACACACACAGCCCACATCCAACAAATACCAAACAAGCGAAAACGTTACCTGAGCCCTCGCCGTCTCGGCGCGCTCCCTGACCACCTCGCGCCCGTGTGGACCCCACAGCCGGTCGAAGATAGCTCCGGCAGAATCCTTCACTACGGGGTCCTCAACCTTGAAGATATCTTGCTCAAAGTCTTCTTCGACTTGGTCGAAGACCTCGAAGTGCCGGCACCCTTCGCGGGAGAGCGCGTTCATCGCCCCCTCGCAGGTGACCAGGGAGGCATACACCATAAACCCCTCCACGACAGTGGGGAGCGCCTGCAACTTGTCCTGCACCCACTCTAGGCACCGAAGTCCGGGCTCTCGGTCCGGCACTTCGAATTCACCGGTCCCCGCGCCCAGGCCACGGTATGTATCTACGAGCAGTTGGCGCGTCCGCTCTGCCTCCGCTCGTGCCGCGGCCTCTGCCCCCTTCACGCGGCTCTCCAGGGCGGTGAGCCGCTCCTGCAACTGCTCGGCGCGCTCCCTGGCAAGATTGCCCTCCGCCCGTGCCAGGTTGGCCTCCGCCTGCGCAGCCTGCGCCTTGACAAGGGCCTCGTTGGTCTCCCTCCTTTCCCCCGCTAGCTGGCGACGGAGGGCGGCCTTCTCGTCCTCCAGTGTGGCCACCTTGTCTGCCAGCTTGCGACACTTGCTGTCGGCGGCCGACTTTTCGCGGACGGCGCCAGCGTGTTGTGTCCAAAGTCTTTCGACTTCGGCAGCCACGGCTGCCGTGAGGGCCCCCGACGTAGTGCGGCTAGCGAAGTCAGCCACCTGCAGAGCAATCGTAAGACTGCGGTCCTAGCAAGCAAAAAAAAAGGACGAAGTCCAACTCAGCGGACCTGACGTAGCGCCTCCGTCACCTCCGTCAGCCGGCGGGACGCAGCGCCCGCCTCATCCATGACAACCGCGAGGGCCGATGCCTCGCCTCTGGCGTTAAGAGCCCCGCCCTTCGCCTTCGGCGCTGCAGCAGCCGTCGTGGTCGCCGCGCCAGGCGCAACCACAGCAAGTTGGCCTTCGCCCAGCCCTGCAACGTACCAATGAACCGATTAAAAAAAAAAGAAAAGCCAACGACCTACCACCGAGATAGTCGTCCACACTAATATCGGTGACGAAGTCGGCGACACGTTTGCCCGCCAACGGCAACGCTCGGGCCGCCTTCGCGACCTCCGCCACTCCGCTGGACGGCGGCACCGCCTTCGCCGACTTCGAGCCTTCGGCGCCTGCCGTTGCCTCTGGCGCCTTGCTAGATGCAGGGACGCCCGACTTCGCCGCCAGCGGCGGCCGGCCTCCACCGGAGGCCGCAGCCTTCGCAGTCCCCCGCTGCCTCTTCGGCCTGGCTTCAACGAGCCTGATAGCCGCCTGGCACTTTTGTGCAGCTCCCTGGCGATCCTTGTCCATCACTGCTGACACAACAGCAGCAATATTCCGCCCGTAAGGAAATACCCTCCATTCACGAACCATGCGAGATGTAAAAAAGTCCTCGCCAGCCGCGCGGGGGACAGGAACATTCCTAGGCCAACAACCCCCGGTAACCCTCAGCATCCGAGCCGAAGACTCCCGGATCTCGGGCGAAGACATCCTTTCCCCCAAGTCCTCCCATAGCAGTACCTAATTTTCTCTTTTTAGAGGACGGGGCGGCCGCCGGCGCAGGGTCGTCTCCGGTCTCCACCTCCAGTTTCTTCCCACGGCGGTCCACATCGTCTTGACCAGGGTAGCCGTCATATGGCAATTGATTTAATTCAAAAACCCTGTTCAAGCGGTCATTCGACCCGCGGATATCCCAGCTGCGCTGGCCCTCTGTCCTCGGCACGTAGCGTCCAACAAGCCGCACCGCCCCATCCTCCGCCTCACGCACAACGGCGGCCGGATCGCGATTTTGTAGATTCAGGGCGAAGGCGGGACTCCGCACCACCCTTCCACCATGAAAAGGCATCTGGCGAGGGCATACTTCGCCCAACGCCCAGCCACGCGCCAATGGCCACACCCCGTACGCCACAAATTCTTCAACCAAGTCGCGCCCACTGCTCAGGCCGGCGGCGCACCGCAGAGCCCCTTCGTCCTCATCCTCCTCCGCCACTTCAAAGGGCGGATACGCTGAGTAAAAATGAGAACACATCGCGGACACGGGGAGTCCCTCATGGCCTTCGACGGTACCCTCAGCGACGTAAAACCAAAATTCATTCCAGTTGCCCCACTTGTTGCGGGCGCAAGGAACCAACTCGACTACCTGCATCGTGGTTTTGCCGGTCTTCGGCGTGAATGTGCAGGATCCAAACTGAGCGACTTCGCCTCCAATCATCCTCTTCTGCCAATGCAAACAATAATACTTCAAAAAAACTTCCACCGATGGTTGTCCGCCGTACGAAGTCGTCGCCCAGAAATACTTCGACAGAGCCACTATGGCATTCGGTGTCAGCTGGTGTATTTGAACGTTGAACCTGCGCAGGACTTCGCCAACAAATCGGTGCGCAGGCAAGCGGAGTCCGGCGGCGAAGAACGCCTCGAAAACGACCAACTCGCCCTCTGGCTTGGGGACTTCCTCCGTCCCCGGGACTCGACCAACTCCGCCGCCAAAGTAACCCAACCGCTGCATATCTTGCACGCGGGCCGACGACATCCGCGATACGCCGAAATCAACAGTTTGATAGTAGCGATAATATCGTATTTAATGAACAAATTCATAAAAAATGCCCAAGCTACTACTGTTTTGTTAGCATCTCTATGCAGGGATGAGTACAACAAAGTCAGCGGCTTGGACAATTCCAAGCAAATATGGGACACCCTCAAGATTTCTCATGAGGGAAACGACGTCACCATGATCACCAAAATGGAGTTGGTGGAAGGTGAACTAGGGAGGTTCGCCATGAAAAGGGGGGAGGAGCCACCTGAAACATACAACAGGCTCAAGACCAGGGATCTCTCTTCCCCAACGAGCGACTCACTTGTCTCATGGCTAAGGAGAAGAAGGTACGTACATGAGATTCTCCTAAGTACACTTCTTCTAGTGATGAGGATTCTAATGATGATGTAGACTATAGCGATCTCTTTAAGGGTTTAGATAGATCAAAAGTAGATAAAATTACTGAATTAATTGATGCCCTTAATGAGAAGGATAGACTGTTAGAAAAACAAGAAGATATTCTTTATGAAGAACATGATAAACTTGTTAATGTTGAAAAATCTCTTGCTTTAGAGGTTAAGAAAAATGAAATACTTTCTTCTGAATTGTCTTCTTTCCATGAGTCTATTTCTAGCCTTAAGAGTTTAAATGATGATTTAAATGCTAGAATAGAAAAATTAAATGTTGCTATTTCATCATTAGAGCATGTTTCTATTTGTAATAGATGCAAAGATATTGATATGATGCTTGCAATAATCATGTTTCTACTATCTCTAAGTTGAACGATGAAGTTGCAAATCTTAATGCTCAACTTAAAATTTGGAAGAATGACTGTGAAAAAAATAAAATTTGCCAGGGATGCCTGCACCATTGGTAGACATCCCTCCATTAATGATGGACTTGGTTTCCAAAAGGGAACCAAGAACTTAACAAGCTAAAAGGCCTCCAATCTCATCAGGGAGAAAGGGAAGGCACCTTTGGCTAGTAGTTCGCATTCTTTACATAACAAGAACAATCATGCTTATTTATATGTTCATGTTAATAATGCCTCCAATGTTGCTCATCATTATGGTTGCTAGGATCATAATGTCTTATCTTACCTATGCATCATGATTCTGTTTTTGATTCTAATGCCATGTTTGCATCGGTTAGCTGTGGCAGAACCACCCGAATTATTCTAGCTTAAGTGCTCAAGTCACGCCTCAGAGGGCGCAACACACTTAAATCAGAATAACCCATCAGTCCCTTAGATCTAGTCTGATAAAGCCACTTATCCAGGATCAAATACCACAAGCTCACTCGAAGGTGAGTCACAGAAGAAATACAATAAAACAGGAAATCCCAAATTAAAGTACTGGAGTTATTACATAAATCAGAGTTTTTCAAATAACTAAAATAAGTTCATAAGATAAACTGCAGCGGATAATCGATATCGTCGAAGGATGAGGAATAGGGCTTGGTCTAGCCCACTACTCCTCCTGCTCCTCTCCTGCCGGAGCATCATCCCACTCGACCGTCCAACCCGGTGGCAGGGTTGTAGGCCAAGTCACACCATCAACCATATCCTAAAGCGTACCTGCAAAAATTATGCCACAAGCAAGGCTAAGTATACTAATACTCAGCTAGACTTACCCGGTGTGAGGAATCTACTCCTCTACCTCTAGACCATGCAACTGTTTGGCTGAGGGGTTTGGTTTGCCAAAAGCACTAGCTGAGTCTAAAATCAATTTTTAGCTTTTCCATTTCTTGTATCATTATTTTAGCTAAGTTTGCTCTTTCTAAGCATACATGGTAACAATCATTTAATACAATCAACATGTTATATCATGTAAAACCTCATTTCACTTCTTACTCAATGTAGTACAAGGGGTCAAGCAGTCTCATTAGCTGCGAGAAGCAGACGATTCAAATCGAGTTTTAACCTTGCAAGGTAAACCTAAACACACGACATGTTAGGGCACTCCGTCTCCACACATGTCAATCGTCCCCATCGATTCCCTGTTCTCGGCCAGGACTCACCGCCTTGGCATACAATGCTCCACTGACCCCGGCTGCCGCCGTGCAGTGACCGCACTTGTACCCACCATAGCTAGCATGGGAGACCCAGTCTCAGGACGCGTGAGGGGTAAAGTCCGCGCCCGGCTTCACTCAAGTACTAGGTTTACCGGTTACCATATTTCCCGACATGTGCTTAGTACATTCAAACGCTTGACTCAGGTATCCACACATTAATCCTTAATTCCTTTTCCCATCTCATGGACAAGGCATCCTCCCTGGATCCAAGTCTATAGACCATCATAGATCCCGTTATCAAGATGAATACAATCAATACCTGACCTCGCGCGAGTGCTTGAAAAAACACTCGACTTCTACCGAGATCCTGATTTAGCAAGCAGCTACTCGACCTAGAATACTAGTATCCATCTCAAAAATGAATCCTGAATTTGGTAACTTTTCCTATCTTCTTCTTTGTGCAAGAGCAATCGTTTTAGAATTTGGTAACTTTTTGCTTAAGGGAAAGGGTGGTAGGAATTTCTTAAATTAAATGGCCTTTTTCATAAGGTAGGGCAATGGGTGTTATTTTGTAGTTTTGAATAGGTTTTGCATTTTTCTCTAGTGGTCTACTTCATGAATAATTTGGTAAAATTTTATTTTCCCATTGTTGCACACTTTTGGGTTTTCTTATGATTTAATTGGATCATGGCAAAAATCAAGTTTTAATTGTTCAACCCACTTAAGATGATGGGCTGGGGTGTTTATCGTTTTTGCAGTGGTGTTCTAGTAGTTAGGAGTCTACTGAATTTTTCTTACCAATTTTGAAATGGTCCTTATATTTTTAATTATGGCCTCTCTAGATTTATTTGTGCTTAATAAAATATTTCACCTTGGATTTGTTCTGAACTAAGGTTCTTTGTATTTTTCCTAGGTTTTTCATTATTTAAGTGGACTAGGAAAAATATGTTCATCCACTGTTCATTATTTCTAGTGTCTTTCTCATTTTCCTAAGTTTTGGGCAGATATAGTTTTTAATAGATAACCCTGTGTTAATCTTGTATACTGGGGTGCTTAATATTTTTAAATAGTGCCTAAGTTGGGTTTGGACTTGTACAAATTTTCTTAAGTCCTGTACAGAAGCATAACTATTTTTCTTCATTTTAATAAGGTTTGGGAAGTTCCCTTATTTAATTCCAAACTCTAAAATTTAAAACAGAAAGCATAGAGTTCAGTATTTTTATTTGATAGTTCATAATATTTTGAATCCAGTAAAATTGGTTTGACTTGATTTGGTTAAACATTTCTCAAGATATGAATTTCCTAAGTTCTCTACCTATTTAAAAAGAATAAACAGAAATGGTTTAAAGGAAAAAGGTTTTGCATCTGGGTCCCTGGCAAAAGTTTCTAAGTTCATTATAAACAGGTCCTCGGGTTACTATTCACATGAGTCTATGACTATGCAGAAAACCCCCTAGGGTTCTGCTAAATCGAACCCGCGGTCCTTCCCCTAATGAAACAGTAACCGCAGCGGAGGAAAGAGCGGAGGGGCTTACCAGCGGCGAGATTGCTCCGGTGAAGTGGTCGAGGGTGTAGGGGAGGTCTGGCCGGTCACGCTGATGTGCGGATCATCTCCGGGGATGGTCGGAGTAGGCCAGTCTACGTGCGCAGGCGGGCGAGCTCGTCGGCGGCGAGGAATCCAGCCTGCTTACGGCGCGATAGTCCAATTGGTTAGCTCGGGAGGCTCGACCAGGTGATGTAGAGACGATTTGCGGAAGGAATTAGAGAATGGCGCAGAGACTTACCCGGTCCATGTTCGCCGGTGAGAGGAAGGAGTCCGGCGAGGGTGATTCGGAGTCTCTGGCGAGGCTCTGCCAGGTCCGGTGACTTGGGGAGCTTCACGTGCCCCTGGCGAAGCTAACCGAGCAGCTGGCGCAGCCCGGGAGCGGCTGGAGTGAGCTGGCTGTGGTGGCCGAGGCTCGGGTGGCTTTGGCGGGCGGTGGCGCGTCGTGTTCAAGGCAAGGTCCGGTGAACTCTAGCTTGGGTAGGACCGAGAGCGTGCGGGGGAGTACGACCGAGGCCTTGGGGCTGCTTTATAGGCACGGCGCGGGTGAGGGCGCACAACGGACTTGACCGGGCACTGAGGCGAGCGCGCTCGGGTTGGGCGAACGCCGGCGTGCCGACCAGGGTCGAACACGTGTGCGCGTTCATTCTGCCCGAGTTCTGGCACGTGTTGTCACTCATCCAAGCCTGCTCTTGCCTTGGTCAGTGCACAAAACCTCTTCTCCTCCCTATAAGCTACCAATCTTGTGTGGGGATCATAGGATTTGGCCTACTGGTTCCAAAGATATGGAGCTCTCAAGTCGGGTCTGTCGCTCAGCCCGAGCCCGAGGCAAATCTTTGGTTTTGTCGTGTCTAGGGTCCGAATCCTGATGCCATCTTTAGGTATGAGGTAGAGGAGTTAGTTTAGCACATTTTCTTAATGGGAGCTTAGGGTTTTGAGATAGAGATTAAGGTGAACGCGCTCGGTTTTGGGTTAGAGGCTGAAAATTCAGAAATCTGAATTCCAGATTTCTCTATGAAACCTCCACTTGAATGGCTTGTTTGAGGTTTTTAACAAACTATTTTGGCCAAACTTTTATAATCTTTATTGTAGCTTAGTTAGTATGTTTCAACTTTTATAATTGGCCTAAGCCATGATTCCATATTTTTCATGGTATTTTTTCCCTTTTCTTCCTTTCTACTTTAGTGGCTCAATTAGGGTTGTTCTAGGGTTTCAACATTTTCCCCCCTTTTTTTTGAATGCACCATATGATTTAGGCATGATTTCTTAAGATAAAATACTTAGTGGAACTTTTATTCTTAAGTTGATTGGTGCCTTCTGTCCAATTGGTTCACATGAAATAATGGTTCTTGAGTTAGTACTGAGAAGCAACCCTAGGTGACACTGGGGTGTCATAGCCTTCCCCCCTTAAAGGAATCTCGTCCCGAGATTCGGGTCGGAGTCCTCCCGGGGTGAAGCGGAGGTTAAGGCTTGCTTGAATTTGGTGGTTTGTTCATTAAGGTTTTTCTTGGCGAACTGCTCTTCGAATGTCATCTTCTTTGCAACTTCAGAAGGAAGTCCTTTTAGCTTTAGTTTTACAAGTAACTCTTTTTATATTAAGATCATTTTTCTTATATTTTGATTGAAAGGGCAGTGGGAGGGGTTGGGCATGGTTACGTACCAATTCCCTTAGGTAGACAATCGGAGAAGTTCAAACGTAGAAATTCCTCAGTCTCCCAAGTAGCCTCTTCCTCTGAGTGATTACTCCATTGGATCTTATACATCTTGATCGATTTAGCCCGAGTTGTTCTTTCTTTGCAATCTAGAACCTTGGAAGGGTACTCTTGGTATGATAGATCTGACTCTATCTCCAATTCTGGTTTAGCTATGATCTCGATCGGCAATCGAAGACACTTCTTTAGTTGGGATACATGGAATACATTGTGGATGGCAGTCATTTTTGGAGGTAACTTCAATTTGTATGCCACGGGTCCACATGCTTCTATGATCTCATAAGGTCCAATGTAACGAGGGGCTGACTTGCCTTTGATCCCAAACCTCTACACTCCTTTGGTGGGTGATACCTTCAAATATACGAAATCTCCCACTTCAAACTGGAGAGGCTTCCTTCTCTTGTCATGGTTACTCTTTTGCCTGGCCTGAGCAGCTTCTAGATTCTTCCTGATTAGCTTGACCTTCCTTTTGGCTTCAGTCACTAAGTTAGGTCCAAAAATTTCTCTTTCTCCAGGCTGAGACCAATTGAGGGGTGTTCGACACCTTCTTCCATATAGGGCTTTGAAAGGTGCCATCTTTAGGCTGGATTGGTAATTGTTGTTATAAGCAAACTCTACCAAGGAGAGGTACTTATCCCAGTTCTTGCCACAATCAATTGCACAAGCCCTTAACATATCTTCAAGAATTTGATTTAACCTTTCGGTCTGACCATCAGTATGCGGGTGGTAAGCTGAACTCCTTATTAGCTTAGTTCCCAAAGACTCTTGCAGTTGGTCCCAAAATCTGGCAACAAATTGAGCTCCTCGATCAGAGACAATGGACCGGGGCAATCCATGCAAACACACGATTCGGTCAATGTACAGGTCTGCATACTTCTGAGCCTTATCAGTGGTGTGCACTAGAAGAAAATATGCCACTTTTGTCAATCGGTCCACAATGACCCAAATTGAATCATGATGACGAGAGGTGTTGGGTAGACCCACAATAAAATCCATGCTAATGTCATCCCATTTCCATGAAGGTATTGATAGGGGTTGTAAAGCACCAGCTGATTTCAAGTGGCTTGCCTTTACCCTCTGACATGTGTCACATTCTGATACATATTGGGCTATCTCTCTCTTCATTCTGGTCCACCAATACAAAGGATTCAGATCATGGTACATTTTGGTGCTTCCCGGATGCATGGAGAATTTGGAGAGATGAGCTTCGTCCAAGATTTTCTTCTTGAGATCCTTATTTTTAGGAACCACCAATTTGCTTTCAAACCACAATATACCCTTCCCATCTTGGCAGAAACACTTATACTTCTCTGTCCTCTGATGGAGGTTCTCTTTAATAATTTGCACTCCCTTATCACTGAGTTGGGCCATAATTATCTGGTCTTGCAAAGTTGGCTCCACGGAAATGTGAGTCAAAGCACCAGAAAGAATCACTTCAATCTTCATTTTCCTCAACTCATCACATAGGGTGTTGATGCGAGAATCCATCATAACACAATTGCATTGCGATTTCCGACACAAGGCATCAGCTACCACATTGGCCTTCCCTGGGTGATAGTGTACCTCCAGGTCATAGTCCTTGATCAGCTCTAACCATCTTCTCTGCCTCATGTTGAAGTCAGCCTGAGTAAAGATATACTTGAGGCTCTTATGATTTGTGAAGATGTTGCAGTGGGTTCCCATCAAATAGTGCCTCCACATTTTCAATGCATGAACCATGGCTGCTAACTCTAAGTCATGAGTGGGATAATTTTGCTCATGAGGCCTGAGTGCTCTTGACGCGTAAGCAATGACTCGGTTATATTGCATCAAAACACAACCTAATCCAGTGCCAGAGGCATCACAGTACACATCAAATGGCTTGCCGCTGTCAGGTTGCGCTAACACCGGTGCTGTGGTCAGATGTTGCCTCAATGTGTGGAAGGCATCTTCGCACTTCTGACCCCAAACAAACTTGGCTCCCTTCTTCAACAATTCAGTCATGGGCTTCGCAATTTGAGAGAAATCCGGAATAAATCTTCGGTAATAACCAGCCAATCCCAGAAAACTTCGAATTTGACGGACAATTGTTGGCGACTTCCAGTTCATCACCTCTTGCACCTTATCAGGATCAACAGCTATGCCTACCTGAGAGATAGTGTGACCCAAGAATTTGATTTCCTTTAGCCAAAAATCACATTTTGACAATTTGACATAAAGATGATGCTCTCGCAGACGTTGAAGCACTACATGCAAATGACCGGCATGCTCTTCTTTGCTCTTTGAGTACACCAAGATATCATCGATGAAAACCACTACGAACTTGTCCAATTTAGGCATGAAGACAGAGTTCATCAGATACATGAAGTATGCTGGTGCATTAGTCAGCCCAAATGACATTACCATATATTCATATAGCCCATATCTAGTTGAGAAGGCAGTCTTCAGAATATCACTTGCTCGTATCTTGATCTGATGATAGACGGAGCGAAGGTCTATCTTGGAAAACACTTTGGCTCCGACCAATTGATCAAAAAGAACATCAATACGAGGCAAAGGATACTTATTCTTGATAGTTACCGCATTAAGTGGGCGGTAATCTATGCATAGCCTCAAGCTTTCATCTTTCTTCTTCACAAACAAGGCTAGACATCTCCAAGGCGAAGTACTTGGGCGGATGAAACCTTTGTCCAACAATTCTTGCAATTGCTTCTTCAATTCTACTAACTCAGCGGGTGGCATCCGATAAGGCCTCTTGGAAATAGGTGTCGTTCCCGGTTGCAACTCGATGGCGAATTCAATATCTCGGTCTGGTGGCATTCCTAGTAATTCATCAGGAAAAACATCTGCATACTCACAGACCACTAGAATCTTCTTCAAAGGTAACTCTATCCTAGCAAAAGCACATGATCGAGTAGAATCTTGGCTCGGCGGAAATAATGTGAAACTCTCACAGATTGGGGATTTAATTTCAATGATGCGGCTAGCTATATCTAGCACCACTTGGTGCCGGGTCATCCAATTTGCTCCCAAAATAATGTCCACATTCTCCAATCCTAGAATAAGGAGGGTGGTCTTGACAATGTGGCTTCCCAGTCGAATGGACACACTTTTATTTAATTGGTTTGATGCAACCTTGCCTCCTGGCGTTGCAATCATAAAAGATGCTCGAGTATGATAGAAAGGCAATTGACACTTAGCACTGAACTTCTGGCTAATGAAGCTATGAGATGCACCCAAATCAAACAAAATTAGTGCAGGTTGATTAAAAACTGAAAAGGTACCAGTCGTGATTGGGGCTCCCTAAGGTAACTCCTCCAAAGTAGTGAAGTTGAGCTTTCCATGCCTGACTTGCACCTTCTGCTTTCTTTCCTTGTCTTGATTCAATGCTAGCATTTGCCTCTGCTGATTCCTTGGGAAATTCTTGGCATAATGGCCCACATTGCCACAAGTGAAGCACTTGTTCCCATTTCCCTGGCAGAACTGCTGCTGCTGCGGAGGTTGATTGTTCCTTGGAGCGGGGGCTAGAAAACGATTGGGAGCTGGCTGCTGCTGCTGAGGTGGCCTGATCACCCATCTGCCTGCCGGCTGCTGAAATCCTCTGCTTTGATTGTGGGAAACAATCCTGAATCTCTGGGTTTGAGCGGAGGGTGCTGACATTGGTGCCTTCCTCTTCTTCTCTGCCCAGTGAGCTACAATACAATCCTCCTAGGAGATGGCCAGGTTGACCAACTCATTGAAGCTATCAGCCTGAACAGTGTTGAGACGCTCATGCATCTTGGTGTTGAGACCCCTGCGGAAACAGTCTCTTCTTCTGATCAGAATCAGCATGATACCCTGCGTACTGGCACAGGTCGTTGAAGGCCTGAGCATAGTGCAATATCATGCGGGTTCCTTGATTGAGTGCCAGGAATTCATTCAGCTTGCGGTCAACAATTCCAGCTAGGATGTGGTGTCATCTGAAGACAGTCTTGAATTCCTCCCAAGAAACTTCATGACCAGCAGGTAGCATGGTGCGGAAATGGTCCCACCAAGTCCGAGTAGGTCCGTGAAGCTGATGCGCGGTGAAGCGAGCCTTGGTGTCATCAGGGCAGTCTCCCGTGAGGAGGGGAAACTTGGACTCCACGACGTGTAACCATACGCCAGCATCCAACAGATCCTCTTCATTGGTGAACAAGGGAGGCTGCGTACTCAGGAACTCCTGGTAGGTTGCCGCGGCTGGAGGTCGCTTTGGCAGGCCTCCACTATGCTACTGAGGGTGGGGCTGGCGCTACAAGAGTTGTCGCAGAATTTCATTCTGCTGAGCCATCAGCTCCTGCACTGTGGGAGCTGGGGGAGGCGGCGGGGGAACTTGCTCGTTATGCCCGCAGCGCTGCCTAGCTGCCATCTGAAAACAGAGATTGTCGCCATTGTTATCCCAATCCACAATTTCGAACAGCATGCTTTTATCTCATACGGAAAGAAATTGCCATAACCATAACATTAAATTCGAACGTGGATAACATGGTTACATACATTTCACTGATCCCAAAAGTTCTCATGGGTTACATCAATTAGGGGAAAGTACCCGTAAGCCTAGTCCAAAATCTGTCATTAACTAAGCTCGCGTAGGTTTCTATCCTCCTAAAGCGTCAAAACGACTCATCAACCCTAAGTAGTGGAAGCGACACTAGATATGGGTGAAGGGGGCATCTCGGAGGCAGTCACATTGGCACCAGGGGCTGGTCCTAACTCCTCGGGAGCCTCTTCTCCCTCGCTTCCGGCCTCATTGGCCTCCATCTCTAGGTGTGCATGTCCAGGTGGTCATTGGCTTCCTCAAGTTCCTGCTGCACATCATGGAGCTGGTTTTCCAGGACATCGATAGTGTTGTCCCGGATCTCCACCTGCTGCTCTAGGGTGGTGATGCGTTGGCTCAACCGTTCCACCTGCAGGTCTTTCTCCACCAACTCTGAGGACAAGTCGACCACGAAGTCTTCTCGGCTGTCAAGGGTGAGCTTGGTGGTTTGAGCGAGGTTGGCAAGATGTGCCATAGCGTCGCTCTGCAGGGCCTGAAGGCGGTATAGCGCACTCATGCACTGAACGGTGATCCTCCCAACCAAGTCAGGATACATCGCCCATATGTCCTTCACATGGCTCACACGGTTGCACCACATGGGGTCATCCTTCTTATCAGCGGGGAAGAGTCCTAGTGGGTGCATCACCATCTCCAAGGGATGGTAGCCACAGAAAGTCGTTAGGGTCTTCATAGCTGCCGCTTTGGTGGTGTCGTCCATCCTGAATCCGATCGTCTCGGAGTCAAGGGAACACCAACCCGGCTGAAGGGGATGAGCCTCCAAAGTTAGCCAGACTCGGCAACGTGGTACCCGATGCTCCTCGTACAGCTGCACTGTGTACAAAGGGGGCGTAGGGTAACCGGCGGAGTTGAGCACTTCCCACAAGATTTAAGGAAAACCATCGTGAGAAAGGAAATCGGAACTGAAACGAGTGTCTCCTCCATTGGCGGGGGTGGGTGAAGTCATCTGTGGAAGAGTATCAGATGTAAAGATTATGGTGGAAGAAAGAAAATAAAAGAGCCTGGGTGGTTTAAAAGGAAGCGGGTTAGCTCAATGTTTACTTCTTTAGTGTCTAAGCCTTTTAGTTTTACAATGCATGCATGCTGAAAATAATGTCTCCTCTCCAAATCAGAAGGGTGCTTTTTAGGGCATCCTTTAAAGATCTAAAGACTGGCCCACAGGGCCTACTTAATTAGCCACCTATTTCTCCAACTATTCCTATGGCCTTTCGTCCTAGGTCTAGCGTTCTAGTCCTGACGATTCAAATACTGGTTTCTAAGCAAGTTTTAGATTTTTTGAAAGTTGGTATTCATGGTTTATTGCTCTCTCTGTGGTGGTGTTTGCTCTGATACCAGCTGTGGCAGAACCGCCCGAATTATTCCAGCTTAAGTGCTCAAGTCACGCCTCAGAGGGCGCAACACACTTAAATCGGAATAACCCGTCAGTCCCTCAGATCTAGTCTGATAAAGCCACTTATCCAGGATCAAATACCACAAGCTCACTCGAAGGTGATTCACAGAAGAAATACAATAAAACAGGAAATCCCAAATTAAAGTACTGGAGTTATTACATAAATCGAAGTTTTCAAATAACTAAAATAAGTTCATAAGATAAACTACAGCGGATAATCGATATCGTCGAAGGATGAGGAATAGGGCCTGGCCTAGCCCACTACTCCTCCTGCTCCTCTCCTTCCGGAGCAGCATCCCACTCGACCGTCCAACCCGGTGGCAGGGTGTTGGGGACTTGTTCTCAAGTGCTATGAATTAAGAACAAGGCAACACAAAAATATTAAATGTTAATGCCCTTCGTCCATCGAAACCTTATTTCCCTCAGGATATAATGATCTTCAGACGAAGGTCGTGAAGGACATACCTTCATCATCGCAGTAAATGTTAATAAAAGGAGAAGCATATGAGATGTAAGAGATATCATAAGTAATAACATAACATTATTAACTTGTTCCCATTTTACTATCATGGAAAAATAGAAATAATACTGAATTACAAATGTACCTTTGGCTTGACAGAAGGTAAAAATACAAGCGTGACGCACGAGCAAATACAGGTCAGCGTGAACAGTACGGGGGTACTGTTCATCTATTTATAGGCACAGGACATAGCCTATGAGAAATTATAGTCATGCCCTTTACATTTACTATTGGCTTATAGAAAAATCTATGAGGATTGGATAGCCTTTTCCCCTTTAAGTCGGTTCCTTTTCCTGCGATTGAGCCAAAGCTCCTTTGCGCATAGCTTCGAAGTAACGGCAACCTTTGTCACAATCATGCCCTTCTCATCGTATATGCCTTTAATCCTGAATCCGAAGGTACGTGTCTATAAACCATGCTTGGAAGACACTGTTAAATTACGTTTTTGAGGACCTTCGGAGGACGAAGGCCCCAACAGTAGCCCCTCGCAGTATTAATTTGTTTAAGATAACGAATTCAGACTACGACATGGACGAAGGCCTTAAGCCGAAGGTCCGAAAAAACACCTTCCCTTTGCTAGAATAGCAACAGTCAATGACAGACGGGACCCTCCAATTCGGAGTGTGCCGAGCGTATAAATAAGAACTTGCACCAACCACATTTGGTACGCTGCTTGTGCCATTTGCTTTACTTTCTCAATTTTATAGCTCTTTCTCACCAACGCTTGCTAGTTTCTCAAGCTTTCTAAGCTTCGGTTTGAAGGACACGTTTTCGTCATTTCTGAAGAAAAGATGTCTCAAGACAAGAAGGTTGTTGCTGAGACGAAGCTGTCTGAAGAGGAGAAGCTCTTTGAAGAGAAGAAGGCTGCAAATCCTTATATAGCTGGGTTTATCGAGTCAATGGCGAAGTCAAATACAGAGAAAATTACTAAGGAGATCCTGGAAGGTCTGTCTGAAGATACCGGTGATAGTGATGATTATGATGCTGAAAGCGGGGGAGAAGATTCCGAGGATCGGCCGTGGAGGCCAAGTCATACAATTTTTGGGAAAACGACAATTAAACAGAGTCATCTTGACAATATGAGAGGAAGGTACTTTCGAGATATGTCTATTGTGAGAGTTGGTGGAGACAACAACGTCCCTGCCCCTGAGGAAGACGAAGTTGTGATTTACCGATGTTTCTTCAAAGTTGCTTCGGTTTTCATTGAGCAGGTTTTGGTCGAAGTGTTGAAAATTTATAAGATTTACCTTCATCAGATAACCCCCGAAGCTATTATAAGAATGGGGATTTTTGTTTGGGCTGTGAGAAGCCAGGGCCTGGAGCCAAGCGCAAAATGTTTTTGCAGCATGCATGAACTTGCATATGAGACGAAGGCCATGGGCAAGGAACAATATCATAACAATTTTGGCTGTTATGGATTTATCGCCCGCCCCAACGCAAGCTACCCGGTGCCAACATACCGAAAAAGGTGGCCCGGGGCCTGGATGGAGGAATGCTTTTACGTGAAGAATGACTTGAAGGCAAGAGAAGATATTAAGGAAGTTATTATGCGCCCCATTTGGTCCCACTTCGGCCTCCAAAGGCCAAAAGTTGAAATTGACGAAGCCGCCGAAGCATGTCAGAAGGCATTTGGTACTGTCTGCTTCTTTATTGGTACAAGAGACTTGGTTCAAGAGCACATAGCATACAGAGTATGACCACTTATAGAGAGCTGGGAAATGCCGAAGGAGACCATCACCGAATCTAATGAAGGTGAACTGGTCCGGCTGAAGTACGCATTCAGATACGGAGATAAATTCGATGAACCAAATGATGACTGGCTAAAATGCATCGAGTTACCAGTGATGAACTGCTTGGATCATACTCCAAGGCGGAAGACAATGCATTATCCACAGCCTTCGGAGGTCGGGGAAAAAAGAGATTGAACAGAGTTTTTGACGTTATTGGCTTTGTCTACCCCGACTACCGCTATCCACTGCGAGGTCAGGGAAAGAAGAGGAAAACTGCTGCTTCGGCCACTCCAGTCGAGCCTGCGCCGAAGGGCAAAAAGTTGAAGGTCCTTACCCACCGGCCACGCTATATTGAACCGGCCATGGTGCCTGAGTTTGGCGGAGAGACTTCTTCAGCTGCTGAACCAAAAGAGCCCATTCCTCCTACGCAGAAGGCTGAAGAGCCAGCTATAATGCCGAAGGAAGCTTCAGTTGAACTAGCTAAGTTGAAGACTGAGGAAGATAAAGCTGAAAAGCCAAATATTGAAGAAACAAAAACGCTAGAAATTTTAAGCCATTCATCGGAAGTAACAGTGCTGAAGGCACAAAAAAGTTCTACCGCAACTCCTAAGAGGAGAATGATGGCAAATGTAGTAGATGTATTAGAAACAGTAAAGGCTTTAAGCTCTACTCCTTCAGGGAAAATTGCCGAGGCTTCAAAAGTGCAAACCGAAGCTAAAACAAAGCCAGCCGAAATTGAAGCTGCAGTAATCCAAGCTAGTACCGAAGCTGGGCCTTCAGAGCTCGCCGAGAAAAAACCTTCAGAAATTGAAGAAAGGGCAATAGAAGAAAAGGCCACAGAGCAAGTTTTGCCTGAAAAGGTTGCCACTCCTGCTCCCGAAGCTTTAAAAAAGAGCATTGAATACATCATCCGCCATGCTTCGGGAAAAGGACTCTCTAAAGAAGAAGAACAAGAAGCTCAACATTATGCCCAAAAACTGAAATACCCGAAGGGGCCATTAGTGTTCAATGGCAGCGGGGAGGAAGATTTTTTGTACTGTCTCCCTCATAGTAAAGAGATAACCGTCTGCCGAGAGATGGGTAGAAGCTTCGGATTTCCGAAGCTAGAAGATGGGCTCTCAGTTTTGTCAAAAGATGAATTGGCTGACAGTTTAGCATATAATAGCATAAAGGTATAAAAGTTAATTTTGTATTTTGAAAACGAGTTGTTTTATTTGCTTATATCTAATCCTGTCCTCCTCTTGCAGGGCTTAATCCTTAGCAATGCTCTTAGAGCACAGAAAAACATTGAAGATGAAGGGTATACAATGGCTCTGATCAACCTTCGTTCGGAGGTGATTGAACTAAGGAACGAAGGTCTTGAGAAAGACAAGATATTAATTTCATTGGTAAACAAAATAAAAGAAGACAAAGCTAGTTCCAAAGCTCAAGCTGAGGCCCAGAAGAATGAAATTGAAGACCTTCGGAAACAATTAGCTGAGGCCAAAGAAAAATGTGCTGTCGCTGAAGCTAATCGAGATGCCAGCGAATATTGGAAAAATTATTTAGAAAAAACAGTTGCAGAGCTTCGCGCATCCAAGGAAAGATGTTTTGAAAAATCTATGGGGTGCGTGAAGAAGATGAAGGCTAGCTTCGCCAGCGTGGGCGCCTATTCAAACGAAGACAACTTCATACGAGGCGACCCTGAGGGTGTTATCGAGTGGATCAGCGGAGAAGCCGAAGCTTTTGAGGAAATTTTAAGTGATCGTGGGGATGTCTGTGTGTTCTCTGGTGCAAGAGGAGTTTCAGCTATCTTGGAGAAGGCGGGTTGCAATCATGTTAAATCCCTAGCTCAGGCCGAAGCTGCCTTCTCCGTGGATGACACAAAGGATCCCTCGGCCGAAGCAAGTTTAATGGGCGGCAAATTTTTCACAGATATTTGGGAAAATGGCGACCGAGAAATGGCTCATGAAATAATGAAGAAGAGAGAAAAAGATATTCATGACGCTCGAGAAACAGTGAAAAAAGCTGAGAAAGCTGCAGAACTCGAGAGACGGATAGGTATCGTTTAATGGCTTTTAGCTTCGTCGTTTGTTTTCGTGGCTTCGAATTGATTGATTTTTTCTATCGCAGCTGAATTACCTCCTCCACCAGAGCCGTTCGACCCCCTGGCCGATCCGGAGACGAAGAAAGCAATAGAAATTATCAATATAGCCGAATCTATTGTTGACGAAGTCGTCAACAAACTGCTTAACGAAGTTGCGGAGAAAGTTCTGAAGGAAGAACAGTAGTTGCTGTAAAAAACGTTCTTAAGTGATTAATGTAACATTTGTTAAACTAAGCCTGTAATATTTGATGTGTATAGTTTTGAATCTAACATGTAAACTATTTTTGCAATGCACTTCTTTGCGATGCATGAAACTTTTATATACATACCGTTTTTGAGCCTTCGGCGAAAAAACACCTTCCCTTCTTTTCATGCTTCGTAAAGAAGAATTTTTATGCCTCGTGAGAACATCCACACTTCGTAAAGAACATCCAAACTTCGTAAAAACATCAATGCTTCATAAACAATAGATCCTTTCTTCCACATCAGAACTGATGAAGCTGTAATTCTCAGCTTACTTTGTGCCTTAGCACCTTTTCATTTTTGTAAAGCATTCTCCGAAGATCAGCTTCATTTCCAATTCATGTCATTGATGTGATATGATGTATGATGTGATGCTATGCGATATGATGCGATGATATGATGCAAAGAATTATGCTAATGCCGAAGACACATACCCACGTTGAAACACAATCTCTGCGTCCCCTTAGGAACGATCAAAATCTCTTTGCCGTTTATTTTTTGGCTTCACCGCTTATTTTTTGGTGTAAGTTCTACATCCCCTTAGGAACGTCTTTTGAACTTCTTCGCCTTCTATTTCGGCGGTATTCGCGTTGACTTTTTGCGCTTCACCTTATATTTCTGTGGTATTTGGCTCTGCATTCCCTTTGGAACGACTTTTGAGCAGAAAACTTACACTGCGCTCCCTTAGGAACGACTTTTTGTAGCTTTGGCAAACTTACGCTGCGCTCCTTATGAACGACTTTTTGTAGCTTCAGTGAAACTTGGAATGCGATTTTTAGCTCTGCATTCCCTTAGGAACGTCTTTTGAGCTTCAGCAAATTTTTGAGCTTCGTGAGTCTGTGGAGAAGATATATTTCACTCTGACAGGAGCGAAGCTATTACAAGAAATTAAAACTAGGTTTACATTGTTTGTTCCTTAAAAACAAAATGACAATAAATGTAAAAATGTTTTGGAGGTAGGATATCTCTCAATAGATGTGTTTTGATTCTGGCACAGTACTGTTGACTGTGCGAGCTTCGGATTCCTCCCTAAATTCTCGTTGCTGTTGAGAGTGCTGACGCCCTTCTGGCTGCTGGCTTCGGGAATAGGTCAGTTGTAGTGGTGGCGGAGGTGGGAGTTGTGGCCAGGAGGCCTGTGAATGGCTAGCCAAAGCGACAGAAGCTGCAGGATGATTGTTTACATACTCTGGTATGTAAGGAGGGTGACACGAAGCAGTGTGTAAGACCTGCTTCGGCTGGTTCTGCCGGGCTTCGGCTTCTGCTATTTCCTTTTGTTTCTAAATGGTGACATGGCACATTCTTGTAGTATGGCCCTTATCCTCACCACAGAATAAGCAGTAAATCTTTCTAGGCTGATCCCCAAACCTTCCTCCGAAGCCCCTGGCGCCTCTGCCCCTTGGAGCTGGTGGCCCGAAGGAGCTTTGTTGTTACCCCAAAGAATGTGAGGTATATTGTGACCTCTGAGACTGACTTCCTTTGTCATCACTTTTTGTGGAGTTGTGGATTTACCTGACGTGCCTCAGATGGACTCTTCCTCCGAAGCCCCTGGTCATTTCAGAGAATCTGTAAACATCCTGCCTTCTTTGGCGGAAGTCGTTGTCAGCTCGGATGTAATTATCCATCTTCTGAAGCAGCTTCTCCAGAGTTTATGGGGGCTTCCTTGAGAAGTACTGAGCCGTAGGTCCTGGTCGAAGGCCCTTAATCATGGCCTCAATGACAATCTCATTAGGCACTGTAGGCGCTTGTGCCCTTAGTCGCAAGAACCTTCGTACATAGGCCTGAAGGTATTCTTCGTGGTCTTGCGTACATTGGAACAGAGCCTGAGCTGTGACCGGCTTCGTTTGAAAGCCTTGGAAGCTGGTAACCAACATGTACTTAAGCTTCTGCCACGACGTGATGGTCCCTGGCCGAAGGGAAGAATACCATGTTTGGGCTACATTCCGGACTGCCATGACAAAGGACTTCGCCATGACTGCAGTGTTGCCCCCATACGAAGATATAGTTGCTTCGTAGCTCATCAGAAACTGCTTTGGATCTGAGTGTCCATCATACATGGGGAGCTAAGGTGGCTTGTATGATGGGGGCCATGGGGTAGCCTGCAGTTCTGCTGCCAAGGGAGAAGCATCATCAAAAGTAAAGGCATCATGATTAAAATCATCATACCATACATCCTCGTTGAATAGGCCTTCTTGACAAAGCTCCCTGTGTTGGGGCCTTCGATCTTGTTCATCTTGAACAAGATGACGCACTTCTTTAGTGGCTTCATCGATCTTCCTTTGAAGATCAGCCAATCGCGCCATCTTCTCCTTCTTCCTTTGTACTTGCTGATGGATTATCTCCATATGCCTGATCTCTTGGTCCAACTCCTCTTCCTGGAGTGTTGGACTGGTGGCTTTCCTCTTCTAGCTTCGAGCCTCTCGAAGAGAAAGAGTTTCTTGGTTCGGGTCCAGCGGCTACAGTGCAGCGGTCCCTGGTGCTGAAGCTTTCTTCGGCGGCATGACGAAGGTCAGTGCTTGCTGAAGGTGGTCGAAAAGGGTTCACCGGAGGTGGGCGCCAATGTTGGGGACTTGTTCTCAAGTGTTATGAATTAAGAACAAGGCAACACAAAAATATTAAATGTTAATGCCCTTCGTCCTTCGAAACATTATTTCCCTCAAGATATAATGATCTTCAGACGAAGGTCGTGAAGGACATACCTTCATCGTCGCAGTAAATGTTAATAAAAGGAGAAGCATATGAGATGTAAGAGATATCATAAGTAATAACATAACATTATTAACTTGTTCCCATTTTACTCTCATGGAAAAATAGAAATAATACTGAATTACAAATGTACCTTTGGCTTGACAGAAGGTAAAAATACAAGCGTGATGCACGAGCAAATAAAGGTCAGTGTGAACAGTACGGGGGTACTGTTCATCTATTTATAGGCACAGGACACAACCTTTGAGAAATTACAGTCATGCCCTTTACATTTACTATTGGCTTATAGAAAAATCTATGAGGAGTGGATAGCCTTTTCCCCTTTAAGTCGGTTCCTTTTTCCACGATTGAGCCGAAGCTCCTTTGCGCATAGCTTCGAAGTAACGGCAACCTTCGTCACGATCATACCCTTCTCATCGTATATGCCTTTAATCCTGAATCCGAAGGTACCTGTCTATAAACCATGCTTGGAAGACATTGTTAAATTACGTTTTTGAGGACCTTCGGAGGACGAAGGCCCCCAACACAGTGTGGTAGGCCAAGTCACACCATCTACCATATCCTGAAGCATACCTGCAAAAAATATGCCACAAGCAAGGCTGAGTATAGTAATACTCAGCTAGACTTACCCGGTGTGAGGAATCTACTCCTCTACCTCTAGACCATGCAACTGTTTGGCTGAGGGGTTTGGTTTTCCAAAAGCACTAGCTGAGTCTAAAATCAATTTTTAGCTTTTCCATTTCTAGTATCATTATTTTAGCTAAGTTTGCTCTTTCTAAGCATACATGGTAACAATCATTTAATACAATCAACATGTTATCTCATGTAAAACCTCATTTCATTTCTTACTCAATGTAGTACAAGGGGTCAAGCAGTCTTGTTACCTGTGAGAAGCAGACGACTCAAATCGAGTTTTAACCTTCCAAGGTAAACCTAAACACATGACATGTAAGGGCACTCCGTCCCCACACATGTCAACCGTCCCCATCGATTCCTCGTTCACGGTCAGGACTCACCGCCTTGGCATACAATGCTCCACTGACCCCGGCTGCCGCCGTGTAGTGACCGCACTTGTACCCACCATAGCTAGCATGGGAGACCCAGTCTCAGGACGCGTGAGAGGTAATGTTCGCACCCGGCTTCACTCAGGTACTAGGTTTACCGGTTACCATATTTCCCGACATGTGCTTAGTACATTCAAACGCTTGACTTAGGTATCACACATTAATCCTTAATTCCTTTTCCCATCTCATGGACAAGGCATCCTCCCTAGATCCAAGTCCATAGACCATTATAGATCTCGTTATCAAGATGAATATAATCAATTCCTGACCTCGCACGAGTGCTAGAAAAATCATTCGACTTCTACCAAGATCCTGATTTAGCAAGCATCTACTCGACCTAGCATACTAGTATCCATCTCAAAAAGGAATCCTGAATTCATGCAACTAAGAGTTTCAAGCAACTCCTACACTTAAGTGCATATTACAATCCTACAAACATTAAGTGTAGTAAAGTAGCACATATAAATTGGTTATGCATAAAATCGAGGCTTGCCTTCAATTGTTGGGGCTGTGGGGAGATCTTCGATGGCAGGCTCGGGAGCTGGCTCCTGATGTTCCTCGTGGACAGTTCCTTGCTCAGGGATGAGCACGTACTCACCGTCAGTGAGGTTGCAATCTAATGAATGCAATGAGTAAGATATATGCTTGGCATGGTATGCAATTTAGCAACTAGAATTGTAGGGTGAAAGATTAATTAACAGGGAATAGAGTTAAGTCTAGTTATTAGAGATGTCCATGGTATGCTTAGTAAATTAGGGTCAAGTCTGATTACTGAGTGGTCAGGTTGTTTTTGGTGTTCTACTGATGTTCCTTTTTATTTCTTAGTGATATATTAACAAGATTCTTCGCTGCAATTATTGGGGTGAGACTTATTAATCTTTCTAATCTATATCTTCTTTTCCACTTTCTTTTAGGTCCTTCAGGTGGGTTTGAACTACAAGATAGTTTTATAAATTTCCAACAATTTTGTAAAAATTACAGTGGCTTCTCACTGGTGTATAACTTTTTGTCTCAAAAATTGGGCCTTAAAAAGTAAGGGGTTCTCTATGTACAAAATTATCAAATATTAAGGCAGAGGGGGTGTTTTGAACTACAACTCCCTTTTAGCAGTGGGTTATTCTCTAAGGCTTATTTTTGCTGGCATTTAGGTGTAATAACATGGTTTTGTGCAAATTTTCAGCCACTAATACTTAATGGTTATTTTACTATGATTTTCTAAAGTTTCTAGCCAAAGGGGTGCTTTCTACTACCACTATACTTGAAAAATATCAAACAACAGATTTCTAAATTTTCCTATCTTCTTCTTTGTACAAGAGCAATCATTCTAGAATTTGGTAACTTTTTGCTTAAGGGGAAGGGTGGTAGGAATTTCTTAAATTAAATGGCCTTTTCCATAAGGTAGGGGCAACAGGTGTTATTTTGTAGTTTTGAATAGGTTTTGCATTTTTCTCTAGTGGTCTACTTCATCAATAATTTGGTAAAATTTTATTTGCCCATTGTTGCACACTTTTGGGTTTTCTTATGATTTAATTGGATCATGGCAAAAATCAAGTTTTAATTTTTCAACCCACTTAAGATGATAGGTTGGGGTGTTTATCGTTTTTGTAGTGGTGTTCTGGTAGTTAGGAGTCTACTGAATTTTCTTACCAATTTTGAAATGGTCCTTATATTTTTAATTATGGCCTCTCTAGATTTATTTGTGCTTAATAAAATATTTCACCTTGGATTTGTTCTGGACTAAGGTTCTCTGTATTTTTCCTAGGTTCTTCATTACTTAAGTGGACTAGGAAAAATATGTTCATCCATTGTTCATTATTTTCTAGTGTCTTTCTCATTTTCCTAAGTTTTGGGAAGATATAGTTTTTAATAGATAACCCTGTGTTAATCTTGTATACTGGGGTGCTTAATATTTTTAAACAGTGCCTAAGTTGGGTTTGGACTTCTACAAATTTTCTTAAGTCCAGTATAGAAGCATAACTATTTTTCTCCATTTTAATAAGGTTTGGGCAGTTTCCTTATTTAATTCCAAACTCTAAAATTTAAAACAGAAAGCATAGGTTTCAGTATTTTTATTTGATAGTTCATAATATTTTGAATCCAGTAAAATTGGTTTGACTTAATTTGGTTAAACATTTCTCAAGATATGAATTTCCTAAGTTCTCTGCCTATTTAAAAAGAATAAACAGAAATGGTTTAAAGGAAAAAGGTTTTGCATCTGGGTCCCTAGCGAAAGTTTTTAAGTTCATTACAGACAGGTCCTCAGGTTACTATTCACATGAGTCTATGACTATGCAGAAAACCCCCTAGGGTTCTGCTAAATCGAACCCGAGGTCCTTCCCCTAATGAAACAGTAATTGTGGTGGAGGAAAGAGCGGAGGGGTTTACCGATAGTGAGATTGCTCCGGTGAAGTGGTCGAGGGTGTAGGGGAGGTCTTGCCGGTCACGCCGATATGCAGATCGTCTCCGGGGATGGTCGGAGTAGGCCGGTCTACGTGCGTAGGAGAGCGAGCTCATCGGCGGCGAGGAATCCGGCCTGCTCACGGCGTGATAGTCCAATTGGTTAGCTCGGGAGGCTCAACTAGGTGATGTAGAGACGATTTGTGGAAGGAATTTGAGAATGGCGCAGAGACTTACCTGGTCCACGTTCGTCGGTGAGCGGAAGGAGTCCTGCGAGGGTGATTCGGGGTCTCTAGCGAGGCTCTGCCGGGTCCGGGGACTTGGGGAGCTTCACGGGCCCCTGGCAAAGCTAACCGAGCAGCTGGCGTAGCCCAGGAGCGGCTGGAGTGGGCTGGCTACGGTGGTCGAGGCTCGGGTGGCTTTGGCGGGCGGTGGCGCGTCGTGTTCAAGGCAAGGTCCGGTGAACTCTGGCTTGGGCAGGACCGAGAGCGTGCAGGGGAGTACGGCCGAGGCCTTGGGGCTGCTTTATAGTCCCGGCACAGGCGAGGGCGCGCGCTGGACTTGACCGGGCACTGAGGCGAGCGCGCGCGCGGGTTGGGCGAATGCCGGCGTGCCGACCAGGGTCGAACACATGTGCGCGTTCATTCTGCCCGAGTTCTGGCGCATGTTGTCACTCATCCGAGCCTGCTCTTGCCTTGGTCAGTGCAAAAAACCTCTTCTCCTCCCTATAAGCTACCGATCTTGTGTGGGGATCATAGGATTTGGCCTACTGGTTCCAAAGATATGGAGCTCTCAAGTCGGGTTTGTCTCTCAGCCCGAGCCCGAGGCAAATCTTTGGTTCTGTCATGTCTAGGGTCTGAATCCCAATGCCATCTTCAGGTATGAGGTAGAGGGGTTATTTTAGCACATTTTTGTTAATGGGAGCTTAGGGTTTTGAGATAGAGATTAAGGTGAACGCGCTCGGTTTTGGGTTAGAGGCTGAAAATTCAGAAATCAGAATTTCAGATTTCTCTATGAAACCTCCACTTGAATGGCTTGTTTAAGGTTTTTAACAAACTATTTTGGCCAAACTTTTATAATATTTATTGTAGCTTAGTTAGTGTGTTTCAACTTTTATAATTGGCCTAAGCCATGAGTCCATATTTTTCATGGTCTTTTCCCCCTTTTCTTCCTTTCTAGTTTAGTGGCTCAATTAGGGTTGTTCTAGGGTTTCAACATTCTCCCCCCTTTCTTTGAATGCACCATATGATTTAGGCATGATTTCTTAAGATAAAATACTTAGTGGAACTTTTATTCTTAAGTTGATTGGTGTCTTCTGCCCAATTGGTTCACATGAAATAATGGTTCTTGAGTTAGTACTGAGAAGCAACCCTAGGTGACACTAGGGTGTCACATTAGCTCTTCATATGTTCATGGTAAGAGTAGATCTATGCGTCATGTTCATAATGTTGTTTCTCATGTGCCTAGGAATGCACCTAATGGTCAAACCTTGCTTTATCATACTTATGATGCTTCATATGTGTTATACTGTAAAAATGATAAAGTTGTCGCTAAACATGTGAGGCCTAAATGCAAGAAAGGCAAGACTTGCATTTGGATTCAAAAATCTTGTGTGACTAACCTTGTAGGACCCAATAAGAGTTGGGTACCTAAATCCCAAGCTTAAACTACCTTGCAGGTCTATGCATCCGGTGGCACAAGCCAGATTATTGATAGCGGATGCACCAACCATATGACAGGGAAGAAGAAGATGTTCACCTCCTACATCAAAAACAAGGATTCCCAAGACACAATTATCTTTGGAGATGGGAATCATGGCAAGGTCAAAGGTTTGGGTAAAATAGCCATCACTACCGAGCATTCAATTTCTAATGTAGTCTTAGTGGAATCGCTTGGTTATAATTTGCTTTCTGTAAGTCAATTATGCCATATGGGTTATAATTCATTATTTACAAATATTGATGTATTTGTATTTAGAAGAAGTGATGGTTCATTAGCTTTTAAAGGTGTATTGGATGGCAAGCTTTATTTAGTTGATTTTATTAAGGAGAATGCTGATCTAGATGCATATTTAATTGCTAAGACTAACTTAGGCTGGCTCTGCAATTGCCGTCTAGAACATGGTGGAATGAATAACCTTCATAAGCTTCAAAAGGGATAACATGTGTTAGGACTAATGGATGTCTGTTTTAAAAAAGATAGACCTTGTGCAGCGTGTCTGACAGGAAAGCAGGTGGGAACAAATCATCCAAGCAAGAACATGATGATGACATCAAGACCACTAAAACTTCTTCATATGGATCTCTTTGGACCGTTGCTTACCTTAGCATCGGGGGAATTAAGTATGGTCTTGTAATTGTTGATGATTTTTCCCGCTTCACTTGGGTATTCTTTTAGCATGATAACTCAATGTACATTAAAGTGCTTCTTAAGGAGACCCCAAAATGAATTTGTGACACTATAAAAACCATTAAATAAAAATAAGGCAGTTAGTTTATTAATGGTAATTATGGTAATAAATTTTTCATTAAAGTGTTTGTTATTTATTTCATTTGGAATAATTTTTTATTGCGCATGATTGATTTTTGGATATTTAATAGTATTTCTTCTTAAATGAAAATCCTAGTAAATAATATATATAATAATTACTAGTACAAAAATAAATATTTTATTTATAAATAATTTTGGTATAATTATTATGAATTTTAGGGTTATTTAAAAATATATTTTGAATTTAGAAAAGGAAATAGAAAAAAAAGAAAAAGAAAATCTAACCTAACCAAACCCTAAAAGCCCACCACGGCCCATGTAAGGCCGCCGCCGCCTCCCTGGCTCCCTGCTAGACGTCGCCGCCCCCTACCTTACTCCCAGCCTCGCACCCTGCTCCCTTCCCAACCGCCACCGCCGCTACTTCCATTCTCTCTCCTCCCCCTCGCTTCTCTCCCTAAGCAGCGCTGCCCCCTGGCTCGACGCCCCTGCCCTGCGCCACACGCACGCGCCCAGCGCGCGACCCGCCCGCCCTACGCGTAGGGATGGCAACGAGTTTAAAACCCACGGGTACAGAGATTACAAACCCATACCCGCGAGATTAATGTTAAACCCGTACCCGCACCCGCTACCCGTGACGGGTAGCGTATGTAACCCAAACCCGCTACCGGTGGGTACACCTGCGGGCACAGTCATATAATAAATATTTATTAAACTAATAGCACATAATAATAAATATTTAGTAAACTGATAAAAACATCTATCGATCTTAGACAAAAGTTCTACGAGTTCCCTGGCGCCTGTAGTCTTCTTTTATATCATTTGATTGGCTCCGCTCGCTCAAATCTTTCGGGGTGGCACTAAATTAAGATGCATGTGCTCTACAGTCTACACAGACACACACGCGGGTATGCGGGTTTGTGGGCACGGGTACAACATTTTCATACCCACGAGAAAAAACCTGTCAGGTTGAGAATCAAACCCGTACCCATACCCACGGGTACAAACTCACACCCAAACCCGTACCCTATAGAGTTTTTACCCGCGGGCACGCTGGTAAAATGTGCTCGTTGCCATCCCTACCTGCGCGTGGCCCTGCCCAGCCACAGTCGCGCCATGCACGCGCCCCTGCGCGCCCGATCGAAGGCCGCCGCGCCGCGCCAGGACCCCGACCACGCCAAGCCAGGATCCCGGTCGAGCACAGCGCGATGCTCGACGCCCTCCACCGCGACCAGGACATCGCAGCGACCCGACCGCGTCGTGCGCACCCAGGAGCCGACCGTTCTTCTCCCCGCGTTATGGAGTTTAATACAGCCGTTTCTCCCTCCCCCATTACTCCCTCCCTTCATTGATGGCCATGAAGCACCCCACGACCGCCCTCTCCTCTTCCTCCCTCTCCTCTATAAAAACCGAGCCATGGAGCTCTCTCTCCATACCCGAGCTCGCCCCCATCTCTCTCTCACTCTCCTCGCCGTTAGAGCCATCGCCGCCGTCTGTGGAGCCTCGCCGGAGCTCGTGCTCACCGTCCACGTCCCCCAGCCAGAGTTCCATCCGCGCAGCACCTCGATCTCGCCCAATCCCTGCCCACCGAACCCTCCCTGCTCGTTTACATTCATCCCTGCGCATGAGCAAGAACCCAAGGTTGAAGACAACCCGTTGATTTATTTTCTAAAACATGTTTTGAATTCATTTATGTATCTTGTGAATTATCGTTGTAATATTGAGATGATGTGATTTGGCGATTCACGTGTATGATTTTAGAGATTTCGATGATACGGGTAACCAAAATCGAACCCCGCGACAATGCTTTGAATTTGTGTATAATTTTATAATTTAAAAAATGAATACAATCACTATTCACTACCTCGGTGATTTTAATACTAGAAAACGTTTACAGATTTGATTTCGCTTTAGTGTGTGGAACGATAATTGTTAGTAGTATTTTAAGTGTAAACTTATTTGCATGAAGAAATAGAAGAAATACTAAGCCACGTATTCCTAGTCAAATGAAGATATATATTTTACTATTAATGTATTCATAAGTATAGCACCCAATTACTTGGAATAGTAAAATGCTTATTTATGTCATAATAACCATGAATATGTTATTAAAAAGTCCAATTAGTAATTTACAATTAATTCTTAGAATATTAATGTTAGAAGAATAATAAACAAACAATTTTTAGTTATACGCAATTTCTATTTAGAAAAAAAGGAGAAAACAGAAAGAATAGAGTTTTCTAAAGATACTAAAATAATAGAATTGGTGTTCATATCTTTAAAATGATGACCTATCGGTTTGAATGTAGTTTTCTCAACAAATATAGAATTAGTGTTTTCCTAATAGAATGATAATCATTTATTATCCCTCACATAAAACTCATTTAGTCTCATATTTAAGTATCCATAATTATATGCTTTACAATAGTAATATGTCATATAACTTTTCTAATAATGATATAATGGCTTAATTAAGTACTCACACCGTCATAACTAAAATGATACTTTATACATAATTTCCTTTCTAATGAATTAGATCATTTGTTCCTACAATAGAATTAAAGATAATTAATATATTAATTATCCTTTATCATAATTTATTAATCAAACATATAGTCAATTTGTTCTTAACTAGATTTATGGCATGATTAATGATTTCATAGAATTTAGTCCACATTATATATGAATCACTTAGCTTTTCCTAAAGGATTAAATAAAGTAATAAGAGTTTAAGTTCTTTTATAACTTAAAATGTTACTTTATATATTGACTTCAAATATAATATTATAGGATATGTGTTTTCTAATGAAATTAAAATATAGTTGTTTGTTCATTGTCTTTTACATAAAAGTTCATTTAAGGCATATACCATAACTTTTCATAAAATAGGTG
Source organism: Zea luxurians (assembly GCA_029449295.1). Lineage (NCBI taxonomy): Eukaryota > Viridiplantae > Streptophyta > Magnoliopsida > Poales > Poaceae > Zea > Zea luxurians. Next base: position 92,632,998 of record JAOPSE010000001.1, on the reverse strand, counting down.
TTTAATAATAGTGATCTTTTCATATAAAACCTATTTAGACTTATATCTTAGTTTATCATAAGTGAATGTTTAACAATGAATTGTAATACGTTCCATAATGCTTCTAAAATTAATAACATGTTTCGTAGCGCATTAACCTTAGATATATAACTTATATCTTTTCTAAAAGGTTAAAAAGGTTTAGTATCGTTATAACGTGTTTTATCGTCTTGTAAACCCTTAATCTTAGACATATCACATATGACGTTTTATAAAAGATTAATTTGGTGAACCTAATATTTGTATATTTTAAGCTCATGTCTTGTTTTATAAAGTATAGATCACACATTTTTGAAAAGAATATCTTCTTATTATAACCATTACTTGCGACGTTTTTTAAAAGCAAATGCTCTTTTCGTTAAGCTTTCTTTTAGCTTTGCGTATGGTGAATGTTGTATGTTATTGAGTGGTGTTTGTTTCTTCTTGTTTGTTTGTGTGATATTCAGTGGTTGATCTAGTAGTTAAGAATCAAGATCTATTCCTATCCATGGAAGAACCTCAAGTTTTCTATAAGCAAGGCAAGAAGACTTCTCCCTCTGCATACTCTGTTTGATCCCAAACAATACATTTAATAAAGTTTATTCTTGGATATATATGCATAATTTGATGGGTTACCTATTCGGATACACCTAATCTTTTCTACCATATTCCTTGATCAAACTTGGGTATTATACTTTACCTTCGTAGCTATGCTATTTCTACAACTTAACTTTATGCAGTCACTCCGGTTTGTGATATTAATGTTCCGACGATTAAGCAAGATCATATGATTTAATTGGAACATGGAGTGACCACCCGGGAAAACAGTGCTACCATGAGGGTGGTATGGGACGCCCTTGGCTAAATAACTAGGGAAGTCTTATGTTGGGTGCTGGTCGTGGTCGACCAAAACAGGGGCATCTAGCAATCGCTTATAGTTCTGGCTCAGGCAGATTGGATACGGGCAAGTTCCCAAAGCTTTACCCTGCAGACTGGTCTATAAGTTGGTTACGTTAGGTGTACTCTATGCAGTTTGACCATTTCCAGCATTTGCATATTGAGGACTCTAGGGAAAAGCCACGTAGTGAGACCCTAGCCATTCAGCTTGGAAGTGAATACGGGTCTAGCTAACCCAGGCTAGAAGGGAATCGTGACTCATGGGTAAAGATGCGCCACCTCTGCAGAGTGTAAAACTGATATATCAGTCGTGCTCACGGTTAAGAGCAGCCTAGACTCCTCACATGATAATTGAACTTGAAGATGGAAATAAATCGAGATCCGATGATCTGCCAATGGTTTGGTTAAGTGGTTTCACTTAAGTGTTTTTGATATACTCTTATACCTTTGTTTAATGGGAATACTTGGGATTCACACTTATTAGTAAGACATGTGTTGTTAATAAAATGTTGACCAACTAAAATGCTTACTGCTCAACCTTAGCCTCACCTTGTTAAACTTGCATTAATTTCCCCCACTTGCTGAGCCCCGACCATAAGTGAGCTCACCCTTGCTTAAATTTTGATCAGAAGTTTGCAGATGAAGTTATGTTGCTGAAATTAATGGATGCTAGTCTAGTGATACCCCCGGTCATCTTCATGTGGACGGATGTCCATGTTTCGCTGTACTTTGATGAATAAAGGTTAAGACATTATGTCTGTTCAAAGTGTAATATGTTAATATAATCGTTATTTACGCTTTTATGCATTGTTCTTTTGATATATTACACTTGTGACGTTAACATATGTGTGGAAATAGATCCTGGCACACATATGCTATGCACCCGGCTCTGCCCTCTAGAACCGGGTGTGATAGAAGTGGTATCAAAGCAATGTGATCGTAGGTCGCTAGATTAGTTAGAAATGGAAAGCCTAGTCAGTCATTCAAAACTTGACTTAATTGTCTCCATAAAACTTACTTTATATCAAAACTCGTCTCTTTTATCTTCAACCCTTCTTGTCTGATTCTTCGTCTATCAGAAGGTTCTAATGAGAAGCATTGCAAGATGATCAAGCTAGGATTGCGGAACTTGAAGCGAAGTTGGCCAGAAGAAACCCTTTCGAAGCTATCGACGATGCCCTATTCTCTGTCTTATCACCAATCCGCAAGAAGTTTTGCTATGCATCCTTTGGATCTATTACCATACTTCTTGGCTAGGTTGATACGATTGTTCTTTAGTATTAAGATTTTCGACTGGATCGGTAAGGAAAATATTATATTATATTATAGTGGTTCTCTAATCCATAATATTGCTATATAACCCTTGACTTCTTATACTTTTGTTTTCTTGCCTTTGTATTGCCACCCTTGCGCAATATCTACCTTGATATATTAAACCTTTGCCTCTATTTTGTCTCCTTGATAAAGCTTTCTCCCTAACTCACTTCATATACTTGGTTATATCATTTATCCTCACTTTAATAGTTCATGGTTATCTTATTTCTCTCTTGGCCACCGACAAATATGTCTTGTCTAACTCCTTGATAATTCTTACCCAACTCCTTGATGTTATAATATCTTTCTTATTCCAAACCTTGTCTCACCTTTTGTTTTGGTTGAGTGAGTAGAATTGGATTGTGTTGTGCTGGTATGCTTGAGTTCATTGTCCTTTATGTTCATGTTTGATTTGCTTCTTTGAAATGATTGTTGGTGTATTGTGTGACTTTTGTCCACAATGGCATCAGTTAGCTAGGTAAAACCTTAGATAGATGGGTTTTCTCTGCTCTCTATAATCTGTCTTTGCTCAACCCTTTCATCCCTTCCATTCTTCCATACCCATACAGATGTCAGACCTTGGAATGTCAACTACAAGTGATGTCACTAAATGCAAAGAATGCGGTGTGTTGGCAAGTCAAAACAACTCTATAAATAAAACAGCTGATGAACAGACATTCAAGACACAAATGGATACACAACCAAACCAACAGACAAGTGACCATGGAACATGTTGTTGTTGTGAGTACTATGGAATTCCTTGTCGCCAAATCAATGCAAACGAAAGTGAAACTACAAAATAGAAGAACTAGATTTTATTTTCTGGCATAAAAAGATAGATGTCTCCTCAAGAACAACTAATAGCAGATTCTCTCATACCTAATGCACTATCAGCTGATGAATTGCAAAGTATTCCAAAAAGGAAACACCACAAGGATGCCCAGCCCCAAGAAGAAACACATGAGTGTTACATTGATGGATGGACTATTACTTGCACACAGTTTTAGCCTCGTGGTCGCATTAGGTCCAAGAAACAAAAAGGGAAACATGGAAAAAGTCAAGAAATAACTTCAAGAAAAGCATGCTATCAATGTGGACGTGAAGGTCATTACTTCCGTAACTGCCCTGAGAAGAGTTCACTACAGATCACCTCCGAGATGAAGCTATCTCAGTCTTCAGACATGGAATATGAACAAAAATGCATAGAAACTTCTACCAACACCATAAAGACAACTCCACCATGTAACTCACCAAGTTGTGCTTACTTTGGCTGTGGTGATACCGGCCATCTTGTTAATAGTTGTCCTAAGAAGGATGTGGAGATCAATAAGGTCCAAAAAAAGACAACACCCTCAAACTCATGCATCAACAAAGAATAAACAACGGAAAAAGTCCATAGGAAGGATAAGTTATGCAGTGACAGGAACCATTCCGTATAATAATGCAGTAATTTTTGGAACACTAGTCATTCACACAACTACCGCCACCGTGTTGTATGATCCTCGTACAACACATTCTTTTATCAGTGCCCAGTTTGCAACAAAGTATGGTATCTTTAAGTGTCCCTTGAGATCAAGGATTACGATCAGTGCACCCAAAAGAAAAATGATAGTAAACTACATATGTCCAAATGTAAGTGTTAAAATCAATGGTATAGATTTTCTAGCTGATCTTATAGTTGATAGAATCAATGGGAAAGGATGTGATTCTTGGAAAGAATTGGTTACAAAGAACTAAGGCAGCAATCCAACATACTGAGAGAACCATGTGTTTAGAAACCCCATCTGGAGAAAGAATAGTAGTTGAAGACAATCGACCTCCAGCTCTGATTGGTGCATCTGACAAGGAAGAATAATATATCATTTAGCTAGAAGAAGGAGTAAGACTCATGAAGAAAAAAAATGTCAAGGTGTTGCCCCTTTCAAGATTTGTAATTGTGCTAAGTGATATATGAATAAATTTGGAAAATCTCTCGCACCTATTGTGTTTGCCTCTTTATAAAGAGAATAAAGTATGATGTCATCTGCTATATGCAAACAATGTGATGCTCTACTCTAGTTGCCCTAAAGTCCCGCTCAAGTTTTCTCTCAATTTGTGCTCAAAGAAATATTGTTGGATCAGAAAAAATGATTTGGATATCATGCCCTGAAACCTATAAAGTTCAAAAGATCTTTGTTAAGGATTATAACACTTCTACACTCTTGTAGTATGATGAAGCTAGGCGGAATCGGAAATTATCCTTAACTAATCTTATCTTGGAAATCAAAATGTTGTGTCAGCACTTTATCTCAATGTCATACAAGCCTCTTATGCAGTCTGTCTCACTAAACTCTTTTACCCTCCGACTAGATGATGAACCCCAATGGAAATGAAGTAAATGATGCCAACGACAAAATTCCTACCTTAACAACTATGAACGAGAAAAATGAGTCACAGAGATATTTTGGAATGAAGAACAACAAAAGGAATAGAAAAATGTTTAGATACATGATTAGTCCACCTCAACCACAAGGAAAAGCCATGAAACACATGGATACCCAAACAAAAGAATCAAGTCAGGCTCAGCTATATGAGATACAGACACCCAGTCAACCCTCACCCCCTATTGGACTAGCAAAGTTGACTCGCAAAGAACTCAAAGCAAGAGGTGCTTGCTACTACTGCAAAAATGAAGAACATATTATTCACGAATGCCCCAAGAAGCAACTAGACTGACTAAAGAAGAAAGCTGCCAAGCATGCACTACAAGAAACTAATTAAATAACGTGGGTGACATACCATCGAACTTAATGTAATAAGCCGACGAACTTAATGTAAGTTCATCGGTTTACCGACGAATATAGCCGACGGTGATTTTTGGACGAACTTAGAAAAGTAAGTTCGACGGCCCCGACGAACTTAACATTAAGAACGTGGGTACCGTCGAACTTAACATTAAGAAAGTGGGTACCATCGAACTTAACATTAAGAACATGCGTTTTTAAGTTCGACGGGGGCCGTCGAATTTATTCCCATAAGTTCGACGGTACCCACGTTCTTATTGTTAAGTTCGACGGGGCCACGTGGCCGTCGAACTTATTTGGGCTGCGTGGGTCTGCGTGGGCTGCACATTAAGTTCGCCAGTACCCACGTTTTTAACGTTAAGAACGTGGGTACCCACGTTCTTAACCCTTTTCCAGAAAAAAATAAAAATTACAGAAATGAAAAATTAGACAAACATAATATCACATGCTACACAGAATATCACATACAATACAGATTTCAAACATATGGATATATGTTCATATCACAAATTCACACAAGTCCAAATACATAAGTTCACAAATTCACATAAGTCCAAATACATAAGTTCACAAATTCACATAAGTTCACATCCATAGTTCACATTTTTAGTTCACAAGTTCAAACATTAGTTCCATCGCTCTCGATCAGGACATCGGATTGTTGTTCGTAGCTCCACCACTAGAATTGAGAGATATGTCCGCAAAGTCATCGTGAGGGGGAGGAGTCACTTGGTAAGAGCTGGAATCCTACAAAATAAACTAAAATTCTCATAAATATACAACTGGCATTAAATCACATGTACACAAAGATATAGGAAAGCATGATAAACACAAAATAATAATTGTGTGTCCCTAAATATTAATATTTTCTTGCACATATTTGATTAAAGGTAAAAGTATTTGACCTCTTGGGAAATGAGAAGGACACTTATTTTGGGACAAAGGGAGTATAATATAAAGGCAAAAGAGTCATCCATTTGTGACTTTTGGATGGATCAACTGATTGCAGGAATAAGAACGATAGACTTAACCAAATACATCAGAATGTATTCTCAATTCCCATAGCATACATGGGGTTACCAGGGTGGGTCTGTCTGCAATGATAAAGTAAACATAAGAAATATCATTAAGACAAAGAAATTTTGTTTATTGTTTCCACAAAACACCACAATCAAGAATCGTCTCCTGCTTCAGTATATACAGACTGTCTCCTGCAAAGGAATCATAGGTAGACCCTAATTCATTAAAAGTTCAAAGTAACTCTATTCACAGAATGGGATGAGATGTAGAAGTAAATGTCAATGTATCATTCAGAAAAGTGCAGAATTTTATATCCTACTACTTAAATGCCCGTGGAAATTGAGCAGAATCTGAGACAAGTTACTGCAGCCATAATTTTTATTTAATTCCTCATTTGAAGTTGATAAAACTAACCTCTTAAACTCAAACCATCATGTTCTTTCTGTTTAAGGCGATAATCATGTTCCAATCTATCCAAAGCATGCAATTCATGATATAATTCCTGAGTGCAAAAAAGTAGGAAGAAAAAAATAAGTAATGTGATGCTAATAACCAGAATAAGAAGGCCAAATTGGCCAATGACAAAAATACACAAATTCATCAATGGTGCTAGGGAAGTAGGGATTCCTTATCCAAATAATACAATTATACTGCTCCTAGCCACTTCAGAAAAAATATATGTAGATAGCATTTGGCGTCACTTTTGACTACTAATTCTTGTGGCTTCGATATAGAAGCAGCCAAAATGGCATTGTATATTATGAAAATCACATGAATAAAATCATTTTATTCTCAAGCAAGTTAAGATAGGCTAGCAAATAAGACATTGAAGCCAAACAAATCAGGCCATCCTTACAACTGTATTTTGAAGACATGTAACCAGTTTCTGCATCACTGATTCTGCGGTGGCGGCGGGCGTGGTGAAGGAGTGGTGGCGGCAGCGCGCGCGGTGGAGGAGCGAGGGCTGGCGGGCGTGCGGTGGAGCGGTGACGGCGGGCGCGCGGGCTGGCGGTGGCACGCGGTGGAGGAGTGGTGGCGGTGGGGGCGCGGGTTGGTGGCGGCGCGGTGGAGGAGCGGTGCGCGTGTAGGCAGGAAAGAAGAGAGACGCGCGGGTCGCTAGGGATTTAGGTTTTTGGGTTAAGTACGACGGTGTCCATGTGGCCCACGAATTTAATTTAAGAATGTGGGTACCCACGTTTCTAATACGATAAGTTCGACAGTTTTAGCTAGGGCGCATGAATTTAAATTAAGAACGTCGGTACTCACGTTCTTAAATTAACCCATGAACTTAACTCAATTAAGAACGTCGGTACGCACGTTCTTAAATTAACCCACGAACATTTATTAGTTTCTTATAGTGATGACCTAAGCAATAACTCAGAAGACCAAACATTTTATAAGTACGATGATTAAGGTCGCTTGATTAGTATACATTGCGGAGCAAAGAAGTAAGGAAGTTCCTTAATATTAGAAGAGTTCAATGAGAACTAAGACCTACAAATAACCATGTATCTCCTTTGCTTTCGTGCTAGCCTTCCTTAATCTCGATGACGATATTCTTTTAAGAGGGGTAGGTTTGTAACACTATAAAAACCATTAAATAAAAATAATGCAGTTAGTTTATTAACGGTAATTATGGTAATAAATTTTTCATTGAAGTGTTTGTTATTTATTTCATTTGGAATAATTTTTGATTGCGCATGATTGATTTTTGGACATTTAATAGTATTTCTTCTTAAATGAAAATCCTAGTAAATAATATATATAATAATTACTAGTCCAAAAATAAATATTTCATTTATAAATAATTCTGGTATAATTATTATAAATTTTAGGGTTATTTAAAAATATATTTTGAATTTAGAAAAGGAAATAGAAAAAAAGAAAAAAAAAAGAAAACCTAACCTAACCTAGCCCTAAAAGCCCACCAGGGCCCATTTAAGGCCGCCGCCGCCTCCCTGGCTCCCTGCTAGACGCCGCCGCCCCCTGCCTTACTCTCAGCCGCGCGCCTTGCTCCCTTCCCTGCCGCCGTCGCCGCTATTTCCTTTCTCTCTCCTCCCCCTCAGTTCTCTCCCCAAGCAGCGCCGCCCCCTGGCTCGACTCCCCTGCCCTGCGCCACCCGCACGCGCCCAGCGCGCGACCCGGCCGCCCTGCTCGCGCCCCTGCCCAGCCGCAGCCGCGCAATGCATGCGCCCCTGCGCGCCCGATCGAAGGCCGCCGCGCCGCGCCAGGACCCCAACCGTGCCAAACCAGGAGCCCGGCCGAGCACAGTGCGACGCCCGACGCCCTCCACCACGACGAGGTGTAACACCCTAAATTAGTCAATTGAAAATAACTCAGTTTATATTATTAATTTTCAGCAGAAAAAAATATTTATGTTTATAAATAATGAAATGGTGATATCATTGAATTGAACAATTTCTTAGATAGTAAAAGTTTACTAAGCGTTTGATGCATTCATACTGAAGCATATATTTTGTTTGACTTGATTTGTAAATCTGATTTTTTGGATTTAATTTTGTGAAAAGAACCTCATTTTGTAAAATAATGAATTGTTAAAAATATATATTTAGAAAATATGTATTTTGATATGATAGTAATGATCCTTGTTCGTAATATTTAAAAAAACCCTATTTTTATTGATTCCTTTTGTGAAGCCTATTTTATTTAATCCTTAAAATTTATCCCAAAATAATATCGTTTGCAAATGGATATTTTATTTATGGAATTATATAAATATAAATTTATATTTATATAATCTATATTTAAAAGAAAGAAAGAAAGAAAGAAACGATTAGGAAATTGAAAAGAAAAAGGAAAGAAAAACAAGCTTCATTTTTTCCTCAATTACTCACGGCACGAGCCAGCCCAGTTCAGAACGTTGTGATCGGAGCTTCCTCTCCTTGCTCGTGGACCCCACGTCCACACGTCGGGCCCCTTCTTTCTTCAGCCTCTAGCTCCCGTCTGACCAGTTCATCGCCTGCGATGCTCTATGTCGTGCGCTGCCTCTCCACCTCCGCACTCAACCATTCATCCGCCGCCTTGACGCATGCAGCCTGCTTCCTCGCGCCTGCCCATCTCCTATTTAGTGGACGCAGCCTCCGCTTCCCATTAGAGCTGGCGTTTCTTCCCTCCACCATTACCGCCATTAAAGGCTGACGTTTCTTGCTCGTCCGTTTCTCTGAGAAATCAAGTGGTGCAGCTGCTCCTCCACTCCCCACGACCTTCGGTGCTTCGTCTTCTAGTAGTGCACCTATATAAGTTACCTCGAGCCTCGCCATGATATGCAGCCTTACTCTCACCCTCGCTCTGAGCCATCGTGAGCATAGTGCAGTGCTGCCGCTTCTTCGGTTCAATGCCGCCAGCGACTACTGAGCTTCCCCCCACCACCATCCGTTGCCGTCGCCGGAGTTCATAGCACCGTCCGCTGTCATCCACAGTACTGCGCCGTACCAAGCTCATTTCCCTGCTTTGTTCAGTTTGTCCGTGCTGTGCTGCTACCCCTCACCGGTGTTCGCTGTGCCCCAGCGCCGCTAGCGTTCACCTTTCACCGTCGACGCCACGCCGCCCCACCGTATTGTGCTGGTCGATGTGCGGACGAAGCCGCACTGTGCTCGCCGCTCAGTCCCTGCGTTGCCGCGAGCCTCACCAATTGTCGCTGTCTCCTCTGCGCTGTTCGAAGGTAGAAGATGACACAATTCCAATCTACTATATTTTACGGTTAAATAGGATCTAGCGGTGTGTTAGAAATATTTTTGATTATTTGGAATCTAAAAAATTTAGACAGTTTGACCAATTTCATAATTATATGATTAACCTTTTCAATTGTTGTTTACACTAGTACGTATTTTCATAATTTTAATATGATTTGTGTCGTTATCTGTGCAGTAGCTACCCCTTATAGTGTACCTTTAATTATGTATAGGTTCATGTTACAATTTTTATTATAAAATGTATGTTAGGAACCCAAATAAATTAGAAATGGTATTGTTAGTTTCATAATTATGTGATAAATATTTTTATTAGTGTTTCCAACAGTTCACTTATTTCCATAGTTTAGTTTGAATTACGGTTGTTATACAAAAAAATTAAAATGATCTTTTTAATAGATATCATGTTTTCATAATATAGCAATGTTCATTATAGATGTTTAAGTATATGCTTCTTAAATAGAAATTTAAATAAAACTGTAGACCATATGTTTCCTAATAAAAATAGAAGATATATATGTCCAATTAATAGATTATTTATATTTTCTTAATTAAAAGATAACAAGGGTCATTGCTTTTATAAACTAAAATGATAGTTTATACATTTTCCTTTCAAATGATTTAGGTCATATGTTCCTAAATTGAAACTAAATATAATCAATAGATTATTTATATTTTCTCACAATTTATTAATTAGGCTTACATTTCAATTTGTCCTTAACTAGTAATATAAGCGTGATTAATCATTCATCACATTGAATCCATATTATTTAAATATATATCAATTAGTTTTTCCTAAAAGATAAAATAAAGAAAATTAGTGTTCATGTCCTTTTTATAATTAAAATGTTAGTTTACATATTTGTTTTGTATATAGCTTTCTTAACAAAGAATATAGGACATGTACTATCTAATAAAAATAAAATATAGTTGTTTGTTCATTTTCTCCTACATAAAAGTTCATTTAAGGCATATATCATAACTTTCCATAAACAGGTGTTTAATAATAATGATCTTTTCACATAAAACCTATTTAGACTTATATCTTAATTTGTCATAAGTGATTGGTTAAAAATATTTATAATATGCTCCATAATGCTTCTAAAATTAATAACGTGATTAGTAGCCCATTAACCTTAGATATATAACATATATCTTTTCTAAAAGGTTAAAAAGGTTAATATCGTTATAACGTGTTTTATCGTCTTATAGACCCTTAAAATTAGACATATCAAGTATGACGATTTATAAAAGATTAATTTGGTGAACCTAATATTTGTATATTTTAATTAAGATATTTTTAAACTTATGTCTTGTTTTATAAATTATAGATCACACATTTTTTTGAAAAGAATACCTTCTTAATTATAACCATTACTTACAACGTTTTAGAAAAGCGAACGCTCTTTTCGTTAGGCTTTCTTTTCGCTCTACGTATGATGACTGTTGTATGTTATTGAATGGTGTTTGTTCTTCTTGTTTGTTTGTGTGATATTCAGTGGTTGATCTAGTAGTTGAGAATCAAGATATATTTCGTGGAAGAACCTCAAGTTTTCAATAAGCAAGGCAAGTGGACTTCTCCCTCTGCATACTCTGTTTGATCCCAAACAATACATTTAATAAAGTTTATTCTTTTGGATATATATGCATAATTTGACGGGTTACCTATTTAGATAACCTTTCCAACCTTATTCCTTGATCAAACCTGGGAATTATACTTTACCTTCGTAGCTATGCTATCGCTACAACTTAACTTTATGCAGTCACTCCCGCTTATGATATTAATGTTCCAAAATGGTAAGTTTACATTATTGTTGTTAACCTGATGGTTAAACAAGATTATTGCATATTAATTGGAACATGGAGTGACCATCCGGGATAACAGTGCAACCACGAGTGCTATCATGGCTCTGGCTTTGGTAATTAGCTTTATATGCTTAGTGTCTGGCAACCTTACCTGAAATATAGGCAAGAGGGGGAGCGGTAGGTGTTGGCAGCCCACGTTAACATGGGGACGTATTCTTGGCTAAGGTACCTCACCCAGGGGGCCACCACCATCGTCTTTAGAAACCTTAGCGGGTTGCTTCGTATTAAGTGTATTTTGTGAAAGCCTCATAGTGGATCCCTAGCCACTCACCTCGGAAGTGTTTACGGGTTTTGGCCGACCCAGGCTAGAGGGGATACACAGCTTGTGGGTAAAGTTGTACCACCTCTGCAGAGTGTAAAACTGATATATCAGCCGTGCTCACGGTTATGAGCAGCCTGGACTCCTCACATGATAATTGAACTTGAAGATGGAAATAAATCGAGATCCGATGATCTACCAATGGTTTGCTTAAGTGGTTTCACTTAAGTGTTTTTGAAATACTCTTGTACCTTTGCTTAATGGGAATACATAGGATTCACACTTATTAGTAAGACAGGTGTTGTTAATAAAATGTTGACCAACTAAAATGCTTACTGCTCAACCTCAGCCTCACCTTGTTAGACTTGCATTAGTTTTTCCCCCACTTGCTGAGCCCCGACCATAAGTGAGCTCACCCTTGCTTAATTTTGATCAGAAGTTTGCAGATGAAGATATGATGCTGAACTCCATGGATGCTAGTCTAGTGATACCCCCGGTCATCTTCCTGTGGATGGATGTCCATGTTTCGCTGTACTTTGATGAATAAAGGTTAAGACATTATGTCTGTTCAAAGTGTAATATGTTAATACAATCGTTATTTACGCTTTTATGCATTGTTCTTTTGATATATTACACTTGTGACGTCAACATATGTGTGGAAATAGATCCTGGCACACATATGCTATGCACCCGGCTCTACCCTTTGGAAACGGGTGTGACACCAGGACATCGTAGCTACCCGACCGTGTCGTACACACCTAGGAGCCGACCGTTCTTCTCCCCGCGTTATGGAGTTTAATGCAGCCGTTTCTCCCTGCCCCAATACTCCCTCCCTCCATTGATGGCCATGAAGCACCCTCGGCCCCCTCTCCTCTTCCTCCCTCTCCTCTATAAAAACCGAGCCATGGAGCTCTCTCTCCCTACCCGAGCTCGCCCCCATCTCTGTCTCACTCTCCTCGCCGTTAGAGCCATCGTCGCCGTCTGTGGAGCCTCGCCGGAGCTCGTGCTTACCGTCCGCGTCCCCCAGCCAGAGTTCCATCTGTGCACCACCTCGATCACGCCCGTTCCCTGCCCACCGAACCCTCCCTGCTCGTCGACGTTCATCCCTGCGCATGAACAAGAACCCAAGGTTGAAGACAACCCGTTAATTTATTTTCTAAAACATGTTTTGAATTAATTTATGAATCTTGTGAATTATCGTTGTAATATTGAGATGATGTGATTTGGTGATTCACGTGTATGATTTTAGAGATTTCGATGTATACGAGTAACCAAAATCGAACCCCGCGACAATGCTTTGAATTTGTGTATAATTTTAAAAATGAATACGGTCACTATTCACTACCTCGGTGATTTTCATACTAGAAAACGTTTACAGATTTGATTTCGCTTTAGTGCGTGGAACGATAATTGTTAGTAGTATTTTAAGTGTAAACTTATTTGCATCAAGAAATACTAAGCCACGTATTCCTGGTTAAATGAAGATATAGATTTTACTATTAATGTATTCATAAGTATAGCACCCAATTACTTAGAATAGTAAAATGCTTATTTATGTCATAATAACCATGAATATGTTATTAAAAGTCCAATTAGTAATTTACAATTAATTCTTAGAATATTAATGTTAGAAGAATTATAAACAAACAATTTTTAGTTATATGTATAATTTCTATTTAGAAAAAAGGAGAAAATAGGAAGAATAGAGTTTTCTAAAGATACTAAAATAATAGAATTGGTGTTCATATCTTTAAAATGTTGACCTACCGGTTTGAATGTGTTTTCCTAATAGAATGATAATCATTTATTATCCCTCACATAAAACTCATTTAGTCTCATATTTAAGTATCCATAATTATATGCTTTACAATAGTAATATGTCATATAACTTTTCTAATAATAATATAATGGCTTAATTAAGTACTCACACCGTCATAACTAAAATGATAGTTTATACATAATTTTCTTTCTAATGAATTAGATCATTTGTTCCTACAATAGAATTAAAGATAATTAATAGATTAATTATCCTTTATCATAATTTATTAATCAAACATATAGTCAATTTGTTCTTAACTAGATTTATGGCATAATTAATGATTTCATAGAATTTAGTCCACATTATATATAAATCACTTAGCTTTTCCTAAAGGATAAAATAAAATAATAAGAGTTTAAGTTCTTTTATAACTTAAAATGTTACTTTATATATTGACTTCAAATATAATAATATAGGCTATGTGTTTTCTAATGAAATTAAAAGATAGTTGTTTGTTCATTGTCTTTTACATAAAAGTTCATTTAAGGCATATATCATAACTTTTCATAAAATAGGTGTTTAATAAAATGATCTTTTCATATAAAATCTATTTAGACTTTTATCTTAGTTTATGATCTTTTCATATAAAATCTAATGAATGTCTAACAATGAATTGTAATACGTTCCATAATGCTTCTAAAATTAATAACGTGTTTCGTAGCGCATTAACCTTAGATATATAACTTACATCTTTTCTAAAAGGTTAAAAAGGTTTAATATCATTATAACGTGTTTTATCGTCTTATAAACCATTAATCTTAGACATATCACATATGACGTTTTATAAAAGATTAATTTGGTGAACCTAATATTTGTATATTTTAATTAAGATATTTTAAGCTTGTTTCTTGTTTTATAAAGTATAGATCACACATTTCTGAAAAGAATACCTTCTTATTATAACCATTACTTGCGATGTTTTTGAAAAGCAAATGCTCTTTTCGTTAAGCTTTCTTTTAGCTTTGCGTATGGTGAATGTTGTATGTTATTGAGTGGTGTTTGTTTCTTCTTGTTTGTTTGTGTGATATTCAGTGGATGATCTAGTAGTTAAGAATCAAGATCTATTCCTATCCGTGGAAGAACCTCAAGTTTTCTATAAGCAAGGCAAGTGGACTTCTCCCTCTGCATACTGTGTTTGATCCCAAACAATACATTTAATAAAGTTTATTCTTGGATATATATGCATAATTTGATAGGTTACCTATTCGGATACACCTAACCTTTTCTACCATATTCCTTGATCAAAGATGGGTATTATACTTTACCTTTGTAGCTATGCTATTGCTACAACTTAACTTTATGCAGTCACTCGGGTTTGTGATATTAATGTTCCAAATGGTAAGTTTACATTATTGTTGCTAATCCGACGATTAAGCAAGATCCTATGATTTAATTAGAACATGGAGTGAACACCCAGGAAAACAGTGCTACCATGAGGGTGGTATGGGACGCCCATGGCTAAATAACTAGGGAAGTCTTATGTTGGGTGCTGGTCGTGGTCGACTGAAACGGGGGCATCTAGCAAGCGCTTATAGTTCTGGCTCAAGCAGATTGGATACGGGCATAGTTCCCAAAGCTTTACCCTGCAGACTGGTCTAAAAGTTGGTTACGTTAGGTGTACTCTATACAGTTTGACCATTTCCAGCATTTGCATATTGAGGACTCTAGGGAAAAGCCTCATAGTGAGACCCTAGCCATTCACCTTGGAAGGGAATACGGGTCTAGCTAACCCAGGCTAGAAGGGAATCGTGACTCATGGGTAAAGGTGCGCCACCTCTGTAGAGTGTAAAACTAATATATCAGTCGTGCTCACAGTTAAGAGCAGCCTGGACTCCTCACATGATAATTGAACTTGAAGATGGAAATAAATCGAGATCCGATGATCTACCAATGGTTTGCTTAAGTGGTTTCACTTAAGTGTTTTTGATATACTCTTATACCTTTGTTTAATGGGAATACTTGGGATTCACACTTATTAGTAAGACATGTGTTGTTAATAAAATGTTAACCAACTAAAATGCTTACTGCTCAACCTTAGCCTCACCTTGTTAAACTTGCATTAATTTCCCCCACTTGCTGAGCCCCAACCATAAGTGAGCTCACCCTTGCTTAAATTTTGATCAGAAGTTCGCAGATGAAGTTATGTTGCTGAACTCCATGGATGCTAGTCTAGTGATACCCCCGGTCATCTTCATGTGGATGGATGTCCATGTTTCGCTGTACTTTGATGAATAAAGGTTAAGACATTATGTCTGTTTGAAGTGTAATATGTTAATATAATCGTTATTTACGCTTTTATGCATTGTTCTTTTGATATATTACACTTGTGACGTCAACATATGTGTGGAAATAGATCCTGGCACAGATATGCTATGCACCCGGCTCTGCCCTCTGGAACTAGGTGTGACAGAATTTGAGCTCAAGGTGAAAAAGATTAGGAGCGACAATGGATCTGAATTTAAGAATCTTCAAGTGGAAGAATATCTTGAGGAGGAAGGCATCAAGTATGAGTTCTCCGCTCCCTACACACCAAGGATTAAGGGGGAGCACATGAAGAAAAGGACAAGGAGGAAGAAGTACCATAGGCACTTCAACTCAAGTCCGGGCCACCATTCAAAGGAATCATCCAGTGGATCAAATTCTCGGTGATATCAGCAAGGGAGTAACTACTCGTTCACGATTAGCTAAATTTTGTGAGCATTACTCATTTGTTTCTTCTATTGAGCCTTTCATAATAGAAGAAGCCTTGCAGGATCCGGACTAGGTGTTGGCCATGTAGGAAGAACTCAACAACTTTAAGAGAAAAGAAGTGTGGAGCCTGGTGCCACGTCTGAAGCAAAATATTGTGGGAACCAAGTGGGCAACAAGCAAGATGAGAACGGGGTGGTGACAAGAAACACTAATGGATGATGACCACTAAGTATCTTTTGGATTTTAACTAAAGCGGACCAATGATGTTGTTCGCCTCCAATTAATTTGGACAACCGAAAACAAGATAACAATAAACATTTATTCATAGCTATTAATCTAGCTGATCAATATCCAAAGACAACATTTACCGATCACAAACATAGATTGTACTAACTACTAGAGCATGGCATTGACTCCATCGTACAAACACACTGAATATAATTAACATCGACAGACTTATCGATAATTGCTTAAACACTAAATTCAACCTACGCACCAACGATATACCACACACTGCAAACTTAGAACTAGTTTAAACATACTCGACAAGTATACCTACCGAAGCTCTATTCCCATAACCTATATCTCAAACTGGCGATTCACCACACGACATCGACTAAATCGCTGCAAGCGATTCGGGTATCCTAATAAATATTATACCTACAACCACAACACACATATGCTACCGGCAAGAGGATGGACGTAATTAATATATCCATTAATCTATCTATCCATCCCATAGCAAAAGTAGCAAATTAGCTCACCTGTATCAAACGTGACTCAATACTCGTGAGAATGTTGATGAATCCTAGCTCAGGCTTGTCGTCGAACATCTGACGAGTGTTGTGCGGCTTCGCTTCCTTCTCCACTAAACAACTTTTGATTTTCTCTCCAAACTGCAGCATGAGCGCATCAAGCAGGGAGGTCAACCACACGGCTCCAAAGCACAGCGAACGATGAACACATCAGTGCTGTGAGGTGGATTCCCGTAACAGTGACTTGGCGTGCTGGCGCAGGGGAGGATCGAGACGCTATGGGGCGAGTTTGGCGAGCCCCATGGCGAGCTGAGAGCAGCGTCCGATGACCCGGCAGCTTGCACAGCGATAGGGGTGAGCAGCACCGGCTGATCTGACGAGGAGCACACGGGCACGAATGAGAAGAGAAAGTTACATGAGGGAGAAGATGACATGCTCTGCTGCTGAATACCGATCAGGGAGGAGGGGAGCTGGGAATCGGTGTGGAGCTGGAGAGGCGACGTGGTAGACAGCGGTGCAGTGAAGCCCGTTGGGGAGCTCGCCATGGCCACCATGGAGAAGCACCAGTAGGGAGAGGCGTCATATTCAAACAGAGAAAACTGGACGTCGAGCATGTGGGTGCGGATGGGTAGAAGATGAGCACGACGACAAGTGCAATGAGGAGTAGGGGTGAAAACAGGACGGATACGGACGGATACTAGGTCATCTCATATCCTACCCTAATACAATTTTCTCGGATACAGGATCGGATATGGATAGTTAAAATCCGGGACGGATACAGGATGGGATCGGGTAATAATGAGGGCGGGTAATAAACGGATATCGAATATTACCCGGATAGATAACGGATATTAGTCGGATAGTTCGTCCTGATGAAAAAGCCAAATATTGAAAAAATGGTCGTGTATCCTACCCGTGCGGGTGCGGCGCTTCAGGCATACTGTCTCCATGGTCGCGTGGTGGACGTCTGGACGAACAGATGGCCGGATGGGCTGGCCAGGGCTAGCTGGCCGACTGGCTTGTTTGCATGTGCCATGTGCATGACAGCATGGGCCGACTGGACTTGAAAATTGAAACGAGTAGGCACTAGAAAATTGAAACGAGCATGGGCCGACTGGAGACGTTCCACACACAACACACTGACGCACGAAGGAACTGAAGCGGGTACCCGCTAACCGGGTACCCGTATCCTACCCGTACTTCTCGAGTATTTGCCGGGTAGTGGTTATCCTGTATCTTACCCGTATCCGACTGATGTTGTCGGGTACCATAATTAGGGGTACCCCCAACGCTCCTAATCATGCCTGGTAAACACCCTCAGACCAACTGACGGGTGCGGTTCAAGCCAAGACTTCGTCTACCCGAGGGACGCGATCTCACCCGAGCCCAGCCTCGGGTTGGAACAGTAGTCCCAGACGAGTTCACGCCTCGCCCGAGGGCCTCCTCAAGCAGCGGGCGCCCCCTCGGCTCTCCCGAGGCCCGGCTCGGGTAGGCTTCGTTGTGAAGCAACCTTGGCCATACCGCCTCACCAACCGACCGCTTCGCAGGCGCATTAAATGCAGGGGATGCCTGATGCCGTATCCTGACACACGCGCCTTAGACGGGCAGGCCGAAGTGACCGCAGTCACTTCGCCCCTCTTCTTTACTTTCTGACATGACAGGAAAACAGTGCCGCTCACTACGCTCCGACTGCCGTGTCAGCCACCCTGGCAATGACTGAGAACAAGTCACGATCAATCACCGAGTTCAACCTCGGGCGCAACAGGAAGCTCCGCCTCGCCCGACCTCATGCTCCGGCCTTGAGAGGAGGTCTTCGCCTCGCCCGACCTCAGGCTCTGGCCTTGGGAGGAGGTCTCCGCCTCGCCCGACCCCTGGACTCGGCCTCGACCCCAATCTCGGGAGGAATCGCGTCCTCGCCCGACCTCGGCCTTGGCCTCAAGAGAAGTCTCCGCCTCGACCGACCCTGGGCTCGGACTGACCGCGCTAATAGGGGATGCATCATTTCCGTATTCCTAGCCTGCTCAGGCTACAAGGAACAAGACCGGCGTCCCATCTGGCTTACCCCGGCGATAGGTAATGATGGTGCCCCGCATGCGCCATGACGCCGGTGGCTCTCAGCCCCTTACAACAGCAAGGAGACGTCAGCAGGATCCTCGCCGCGCTGCCAGCTGTGCTCCTACAGGACTTAGGCGCTCCTCCGACGGCCACGCGATCACATGTACAGGGCCCAAGCTCTCCCCCAACGGCCATGTTGGCATGTACACAGGGCTTAGGCACTCCACTGCCGGACACGTTAGCGCATAGCTACGCCCCCCATTGTATGTCTGGACTCTCTCCTTGCCTCTATAAAAGGGAGGTCTAGGGCCACCCTGAGGGGGGTTCGCGCGAGGGAAGCGGCGGACGAGCTCTGTGTCCCTCTCTCCCTCACGCGACGCGCTTGTAACCCCTACTGCGAGCGGCACCCCTGGTGCAGGATAATACAAGGTTTCTCCCACCTCTTGTGTTCCATCCCGCGCCAACCCATTTGGGCAGGGACACGCAGCGACAATTTACTCGTCAATCCAGGGACCCACGGGTCCGAAACACCGACAGTTGGCGCGCCAGGTAGGGGCCTGCTGCGTGTTAACGAACGCCTTCCCGTTGAGATCCAGATGGGGAGTCTTCAGCAACCTCTCTAGCCCGGGACGGTGCTCCGCTTCGGGAGTCTCGAGTTCATGTCCCTTGACGGCAGCTACGACATGGTACTCCTCCCCCCACGGCGTGACGATGACGACAGTCTCCGACTTGCCCGGCAAAGGCGAGCTCTACGACAGCATCTCCCCACGGCAGAAGAGGAGCACTTCGGTCGTCCCCACCACCCTCCTCGTCGGAGGAGGCGGAGACGGAGCAACCATGGCCACGCAGGAGGCAGCACCTTGTCGGCTGTCGTACCAGAGCGAGTCGACAACGCCGGCACTCCCCTGGGGGATATGTCGGACATTGCCCTCGCACCTGAGGCGACAGCGAGTGTCACTTCCCCGCGACGTGTCAGCCCCAAGCGGACTGATGACTCCAGCACCCTCGCAAAGGACCTGCTGGGCGTTACCCTCGTACCTGAGATGACGGTGTGCTCCGCCCCTGACACGACTTCACCACCGTCCATCGACCAAGAGGTACCGTCCGTTTTCCATCCCATACCTTTTCGGTTCAGCTTCGATCCACCTAGCGACCCCGCTATGGTGAGCGCCTTCGTAAAGGCGTATCCAAACCTTCCGGGGTACCACATGTGGTCGACCTGGGACCGACTGACAGTCGTCTCAACCTTCGGATTGGCGGGTTCTGAGGAAGAGGTCGACCCTGACTCCGGTTGGGATTTCTCTGCCCTCAATGACCCCGGTGCCATGCGGGGCTTCATGTCCGCATGTGACCACTGCCTCTCCGGTTGTTCTGACGATGGCCATGACCTTGACGATGAGGGTTACGGCCCAAGTCGCGAGTGTTTCCACGTCGATCTGGGAGATCACAATGAAGGCAACCACCTCGGTATGCCAGAGGTTGACGATCCCCCTGGGCCTGCATCTCGCGTTGACATTCCGCAGGAGCTAGCTGTGGTCTCAGTCCCTGCGGGGGGTCAGGACATACAACTCGAGCAAATCCGTGAGATGTAGGCCCGGGTCGACGGGGAAGTAGGCCGGCTTGTACAGCTTCGACAGAACATCGAACAGGAGTGGGCAGGCCGATCACTTGCCGAAGAAGCCTGTCATCGGGCCTAAGACATCCGGCGCCACATTGTCGACAATGCCAGGGCAGCGCTGCCTCTGGCCGTCAGTGGGTCCGGCCAGGACCTAGCTGCAGCGGCGATGCTGCTTCGGGCCATGCCGGAGCCATCCACCACCGAGGGACGGCGTATCCAGGGAGAACTCAAGAATCTCCTAGAAGGCGCCGCGGTTCGACGAGCCGAGAGCACTGCCTCCCGCAGGCGAGCTGACCCCTCGGAGCATCACGCGGTGTCCTCCCGGCGCATTCGGGAAGCCTCGGTCCATCCCGAGCGTACACGGGACGAGGCGCCCGCTGCCCGGGAACGCCTCGGCAACGAGCATCACCATCTTGACCATCGAGACCACCTCGACGAGAAGGTGCGCCGAGGCTACCATCCCAAGCATGGGGGACGCTGCAACAGTGAGGAGGATCGCAGTCCTTCGCCCGAACCACCCGGTCCGTGAGTCTTCAGCCGGGCCATACGACGAGCGTCGTTCCCTGCCCGTTTCCGAGCCCCGACTACTATCACCAAGTACTCGGGGGAGACGAGGCCGGAGCTGTGGCTCGCAGACTACCGACTGGCATGCCAGTTGGGAGGGGCGGATGATGACAACCTCATCATCCGTAATCTACCCCTTTTCCTCTCTGATGCCGCCCGAGCCTGGCTGGAGCATCTGCCTCCTGCGTAGATCTCCGACTGGGACGATCTTGTCAAAGCTTTCGCGGGAAACTTCCAAGGCACATATGTGCGCCCTAGGAACTCGTGGGACTTCCGAAGCTGCCGCCAGCAGCTAGGGGAGTCCCTCCGAGAGTACATCCAGCGGTTTTCAAAGCAGCGCACCGAGCTGCCCAACGTTACCGACTCAGATGTCATCGGGGCTTTCCTTGTCGGCACCACTTGCTGAGACCTGGTGAGCAAACTGGGGCGCAAGACTCCCACCCGTGCAAGCGAACTGATGGACGTCGCCACCAAGTTCGCCTCGGGTCAAGAGGCGGTCGAAGCCATCTTCCGAAAGGACAAGCAGCCTCAGGGGGAGCCGAAGACAGACGCCCCTGAGGCATCCGCCCAGCGGGGCACGAAGAAGAAGGCTAAAAACAAGTCACGAGCGAAGCGCGACGCCGCAGACACGAATCTCGTCGCTGCGGCCGAGCACAGGAACCCTCGGAAGCCTCCTAAAGAATGTGTCATGCTCCAGCGCTACTTCCATAAGACCGGGCCCCCGGTGAAGGATGGCAAGGGCCATGACAACGACAAGAAGGAGGGCGGCAAGGAAGAGGGATTCCCGGAAGTCCATAACTGCTTCATGATCTACGGCGGGCAGGCGGCGAACGCCTCGGCTCGGCACCGCAAGCAGGAGCGCCGGGAAGTCTGCTTGGTGATTGTGGTGGCGCTAGTCTACCTAGACTGGTCCGACAAGCCTATCACCATCGACCAGGGCGACCACCCCGACTTCGTGCCATGCCAGGGAAGGTACCCGCTCGTCGTCGATCCGATCATCGGCAATGTTAGGCTCTCCAATGTCCTTATGGACGGAGGCAGCAGCCTTAACATCATCTACGCCGAGACCCTGGAACTCTTAGGGGTTGATCGGTCTGAAGTCCGGGCCGATGCGGCACCCTTCCACGGGATCGTGCTCGGGAAGCGAATCCTACCCCTCGGACGGATCGACTTACCCGTCTGCTTCGGAACTCCGTCTAACTTTCAAAAGGAAGCTCTCACCTTTGAGGTCGTCGGGTTCCGAGGAACCTACCATGCGGTGTTGGGAAGACTATGCTACGCCAAGTTCATGGCCATCCCCAACTACACCTACCTCAAGCTTAAGATGCCGGGCCCGAATGGGATCATCACCGTCGGATCCACGTACTGCCACGCGTACGAATGCGACGTGGAGTGCGTGGAGTACGTCGAGGCTCTCGCTGAGTCCGAGGCCCTCATCACCGACCTGGAACGCCTCTCCAAGGAGGCGCCCGACGCGAAGCGGCACGCCGGCAACTTCGAACCAGTTGAGGCGGTCAAGTCCGTCTCTCTCGACCCAGCAACGACACCAGCAAGAAAGTTCAGATCGGCTCCGAGCTCGACCCCAAATAGGAAGCAGTGCTCGTCGACTTTCTCCGCGCAAACGTCGAAGTCTTTGCGTGGAGTCCCTCGGACATGCCCTGCATACCGAGGGATGTCGCCGAGCACTCACTGGACATCAGAGCTAGAGCCCGACCCGCGAAGCAAACCCTACGCTATTTCGATGAAGAAAAGCGCAAGGCCATAGGCGAGGAGATCCACAAGCTACTCGCGGCAGGGTTTATCAAAGAGGTATTCCATCTCAAATGCTTAGCTAACCCTGTTCTTGTAAGGAAGAAGGATGGGAAATGGAGGATGTGTGTAGACTACACTGGTCTAAACAAAGCATGTCCGAAAGTTCCCTACCCTCTACCTCGCATCGATCAAATCGTGGACTCCACTGCTGGGTGCGAAACCCAGTCATTCCTCGATGCCTACTCAGGCTATCACCAAATCAAGATGAAAGAGTCCGACTAGCTCGCGACTTCTTTCATCACACCTTTTGGCATGTACTGTTACACTACAATGTCGTTTGGGTCAAGGAATGCAGGCGCCACTTACCAGAGGTGCATGAACCACGTGTTCGGAGAACACATTGGCAGAGCGGTCGAGGCTTACGTCGACGACATCATTGTCAAGACGAAGAGAGCCTTCGACCTCCTCTCTAACCTTGAAACGACATTCAAGTGTCTAAGAGCGAAAGGCGTGAAACTCAATCCTGAGAAGTGTGTCTTTCGTGTCCCCCGAGGCATGCTCCTTGGATTCATCGTCTCCGAGCGGGGCATCGAGGCCAACCCAGAGAAAATCACAGCCATCACCAACATGGGACCGATCAAAGATTTGAAAGGAGTACAGAGGGTCATGGGATGCCTTGCGGCTCTGAGCCGCTTCATCTCACGCCTTGGCGAGAAAGGCTTGCCTCTGTACCGCCTCTTAAGGAAGGCTGAGTGCTTCACTTGGACCCCTGAGGCCGAGGAAGCCCTTGGAAATCTTAAGGCGCTCCTTACGAACACACCCATCCTGGTGCCCCCTGCCGCAGGAGAAGCCCTCTTGATCTACGTAGCCGCGACTACTCAGGTGGTCAGCGCCGCGATCGTAGTCGAGAGACGATAAGAAGGGCATGCATTGCCCATCCAGAGGCCAGTCTACTTCATTAGTGAAGTGCTTTCCAAGACCAAAGTCCGCTACCCACAGATCCAGAAGCTGCTCTACGCAGTGATCCTGACACGGCGAAAGTTGCGACACTACTTCGAGTCTCATCCGGTAACTGTGGTGTCATCCTTCCCCCTGGGGGAGATCATCCAATGCCGCGAGGCCTCGGGTAGGATAGCAAAGTGGGCGGTGGAGCATATGGGCGAAACGCTATCATTCGCTCCTCGGAAGGCCATAATATCCCAGGTCTTGGCAGACATCCTGGCTGAGTGGACTGACACCCAGTTACCGACAACTCTAATCCAGCCCAAGCTCTAGACCATGTACTTCGATGGGTCACTCATGAAAACAGGAGCGGGCGCTGGCCTGCTCTTCATTTCACCCCTCGGAAAGCATCTCCGCTATGTCATTCACCTCCATTTTCCGGCGTCAAACAACGTGGCCGAGTACGAAGCACTGGTTAACGGGCTACGCATCACCATCGAGCTAGGGGTCCGATGCCTCGACGCTCGAGGCGACTCGCAGCTTGTCATTGACCAAGTCATGAAGAACTCCCACTGCCATGACCAGAGGATGGAAGCCTACTGCGACGAAGTCCGGCGCTTGGAAAACAAGTTCTACGGGCTGGAGCTCAACCGCATCGCCCGATGGTACAACGAGACTGCGGACGAGCTGGCGAAAATAGCCTCGGGGCAAACGACGGTTCCCCCGGACGTCTTCTCTAGAGACCTACATCAACCATCCGTCAAGATCGACGACGTGCCCGAGCCTGAGGAAGCCTCGGCCCAGCCCGAGGCACCCTCGGCCGAACCCAAGGCACCCTCAGCCATCAAGGAAGAGGCCTTGCCCGTCGAGGAGGAACAGAATGGGGCCACGCCAGATCCAAACTGGCAGACCCCGTACCTGGAATATCTCCTCCGAGGAGAGCTTCCCATCGACAAGACCAAAGCTCGGCGGCTGGCTCAACGCGCCAAGTCATTTGTCTTGATGGGTGATGAAAAAGAGCTCTATCACCGCAGCCCCTCAGGCATCCTTCAACGATGCATATCTATCACCCAAGGACAAGAGTTATTGCAAGAAATACACTCGGAGGCTTGCGGCCACCATGCAGTGCCTCGAGCCCTCGTGGGGAATGCCTTCCGACAAGGTTTCTACTGGCCAACCGCGGTGGCCAATGCCACTAGGATTGTGCGCTCCTGCCGGGGGTGTCAATTCTACGCAAAGCAGACAAATCTGCCCGCTCAGTCCTTGCAGACGATACCCATCACCTGGCCATTTTCTGTGTGGGGTCTAGACCTCGTCAGTCCCTTGCAGAAGGCACCCAGGGGCTTCACGCACCTGCTGGTCGCTATCGACAAATTCTCCAAGTGGATCGAGGTCCGACCCCTAAACAGCATCAGGTCCGAGCAGGCGGTGGCATTCTTCACCAACATCATCCATCGCTTCGGGGTCCCAAACTCAATCATCACCGACAACGGCACGCAGTTCACCGGAAAAAAAATTTCCTGGACTTCTGCGACGACCACCACATCCGTGTGGACTGGGCCGCCGTAGCTCATCCCATGATGAATGGGCAGGTGGAGCGTGCCAACGGTATGATTCTGCAGGGGCTCAAACCAAGGATCTACAACGACCTCAACAAGTTCGGCAAGCGGTGGATGAAAGAGCTACCCTCGGTAGTCTGGAGTCTGAGGACGACGCCAAGCCACGCCACGGGTTTTACGCCGTTCTTTCTAGTCTATGGGGCCGAGGCCGTCCTCCCCACGAACTTAGAATATGGGTCCCCGAGGACCAAGGCGTACAACGACCGAAGCAACCAGACCAGCCGAGAAGACTCGCTGGACCAACTCGAGGAGGCTCGAGACGTCGCCCTACTACATTCGGCACGGTACCAGCAGTCGTTGCGGCGCTACCACGCCCGAAGCATTTGGTCCTGAGGCTTCCAAGTGGGAGACTTGGTGCTTCGCCTACGACAGGACGCCCGAGGGCGCCACAAGCTCACTCCTCCCTGGGAAGGGCCCTTCATCATCGCCAAGATCTTGAAGCCCGGAACATACAAGCTGGCCAACGACCAAGGCGAGGTCTACAGCAACGCTTGGAACATCCAACAGCTACGTCGCTTCTACCCTTAAGATGTTTTTAAGTCGTTCATGTACCTCGTTTACATACACAAAGTCTAACCGTCAAGGAAGGGTCGGTCTTGCCTCAGCAAAGCTTGACCCTCCCTCGGGGGCTAGAAGGGGGGAACCCCCTCTGCGTCAAAATTTTCCTCGGAAAAATTTTCTACCAAAACAACCTTTGTGCTTTCGACTTCCGTATCGATAGCGGGATCCTGAGAACGACGAGAGTACACGTAAGCGGCAAGGCCGACCGAGCCGAGGAACTCCTACGCCTCCGGGATACGGATACCTCACTCATCACCTTCCGCGAGAAGTAACTCACGCTCGGATAAGCGATCCTGCTACCGAACAAGTCCTAACACTCGGGTAGAAAACGACTTTCACGCCTTCTCGACTATACCAATAATGGAATCCTTCGACCAAATGAGAGCGCATGTAAGCGGCAAGGCCGACCTAGCTGAGGGACTCCTACGCCTCCGGGATACAGATACCTCACTCATCACCTTCCGCCAAAAGTAACTCTCCTTCGGACAGACGATTCTGCTATTGATAGACAAGTCGTGATACTCGAAACAAGAGGAGAGAAGACGCAGTTTTTTAAACACGACGATAAAGTGTTTAGGCCTCGGCGGCCGCGAAAAATCATGCGCATGCTACAGACAAACTGTTCCTGCAGGTTCGGGCATCGGCAGGGCGAGCAGCAGCACCCTCGGCGTTGTTTCCACCCTCGGAGGAACCAGGCTCGGCCTCGGACAGCGACCCAGGCAAAAGGACCTCCACCTAAGGGAGGATGCCAGCACCGCGCCATCAGATGTCTTGCCCAAGCTCCAGCGGCTGCTACCACATCTTCCTCGGCCTAGGAAGCCGCCATCTCTCGGGCCAATGAAGTCTCCTTCCGAGCCGACTCCACGTCTGTCCGCACTAACACCGTTGCCTCCGGCTCCGGCTCATCGCAGAGCAGCTGAGGGTTCCAAAAACTGAGCAAGGGAAGCCTAGAGCGGCAAGGCCGACAGAGCCGAGGGACTCCTACGCCTCCAGGATACGGACACCTCACTCGTCACCTTTCGCGAAAGGCAACCGACGCTCGGTTAAGTGGTTCGGCTAGCCAACAGACAAGTCCCAGCGCTCGGAATGAGGAAGACGCATAGCTTCATTCTTGAATACCCAAATATTCAGGCCTCGACAGCCACAAAGAACAAACACATATACCTGGGGTAACTATGCTACACAGACTTAGACGTCGGCAGAACCCTCAGCGGTTCTCCTGACCTACGACAAATGTCTAAGTACTTGAAGCGGTTACATTTTGCTCCAGCAAAAACCCGGTATATCTCCTTACAAACGGGACTCCGGTTCCGCTCCCGCGGGTATGAACAACCTCCACACCGGGGGGCCCGCGGGATGACGAACTCCAAGTGGCTTGCCGGCGACCTCTGCAGCAGCAGAGACAACGACCTCCACCTTGGGCGGCTAAACAGCAGCAACGATGACCTCAGGACAAACGCTGCTGTGAAGAGGCCCTCGCCCACGTCCCCACACGAGGGGCGAGGACAAGCCGCTAAGGCCAAAGAGTCGAAGGGCGCCGACCGTGGGTTCGAACCCACCGACACCGCACCGGCGAACAGCGGCCGCCCCAAAGCGCACCAGTAGGTCCTCACTCCCGTCCTCGCCGAGGCCGCCCCAGAACACGAGCACCACCCTCGCGGCATACGACGTGCTAGGTGACCCCCCGGCGCGGCTGATGGTGCGAGGAGGACCTGGACGTGGCCGGCCCGCGCGCGGCACGACCACCGCCCGGACGAAGGACGGAAAGTTGCACCCTGTCCTGGGAGCAGCAGTTTGCCTTCCCCCGCATGGCTGGAGGAAGCCTCCGCAGGGCTGGAGGATGCCTTTCTCCCCCAAACGGAGGCAACCCCCACTCGGTGCGCTCCTCCGCCTCAGCCCGGATGACGAAGATCCTTGAAGCTGAGGGTGGGGCGGAGGCCGCAGCCCGGCTTGCTGTTCCCCACCAAACTACCCATTGGTGAGGGAATGCAGCCGGGCTACACGACGAAAATCCTTGAAGCCAAGCAATGGCTAAAAGGTGCCGATCTCCACGAGGCTGCACT
This sequence comes from Zea luxurians, assembly GCA_029449295.1. NCBI lineage: Eukaryota > Viridiplantae > Streptophyta > Magnoliopsida > Poales > Poaceae > Zea > Zea luxurians. The sequence continues at coordinate 92,604,692 of JAOPSE010000001.1, read as the reverse complement.
CCTCCAACGACAGCAAGAGCAAGGTGACGCTGGAGCACCCCATCCGGGGGCTCAAAAGGTGGAAGGGCGCAATGCATGAGGGGAGGACAAAGGCATGGCCACTGCCCAGGGGATCGATCCCCATTTTATAGGCAGACCTCCTCACTTGCACCCCTTAGCGTCACGGGCGAAATCCCCGCTGACATCCTCTAGGGTTCTCCCCCTACGACACGGGGGCTAGGACCCACACGTCATACGAGCTGATCCGAAGCACGAAGAAGGCGAACCGCCGCACGCGAGGCATGTAACCGTCCCGCGGTTACAAGCGCTCTCCCATCTTCGCAGAAACCGGTGGTCGAAAGGGTGGACTGCCACGCGACAAGCATCCAACTGCACCGCAACTGTGCGCCCCTTCGGCTCCGTCCACATCTGGTGGACCAACGCAAAGGAAGCGGGCCCGCATGTCATGTAACCGGCGCGCCGGTTATGATGTGCAAGAAGCTACACCGCCACTCACGCCAATACTACGCCTCCTCGACTGCGGAACCAGTACCGCAACTCGAGGTAGCCCTACGCATGACCCAACAGTGCCAATTAAAGGCGACGGCCACGGGTCAGTCAGCCGCAGGGTAGGCACGACAGATGGTATGGTCAAAAGTGGGCCGGTAGTAACTACAGCGACAGACGAGCGGGGGCAGCAGTCAAGTCGCCTGCAGGCTCGAGTCCCCTCCTGAAGCGATGGGAGAGCCCTCTCTCACGGCATGAAGATGACGCGTCCGTGCCCCATTTCTCGAACGGCTCGCACGCGCAACGGGCGCCACGCGAATCGCCCGTCCCGTCGCATTAACTCCCCGACGGAGCATGCAACACCTCTGGCAGGCGAGGCGGGCATCGCTTCGCCTTCGCCATAATGACCGCGTCAAAAAAGGTGCGCCACCTTATTTAAATTCATATCCTTCCTCTCCTCTCTCTCTCTCTCTCTCTCTCTCTCTTGCTACAGGGACCGGGAAAGGGGATGTTGTGGAAAGGGTCCTTCCCGGCGAAGGAACCGGGCCCCGAGCCCTCCTACTGATCAGGGGTTCGAAGGCTGGCCCCTCGGAAGGGTTTCGACAGCCGCCCCAGAGCACTCGGACTTCAAGCCCATTACTGATCAGGGGTTCGAAGGCTGGCCCCTCAAAAGGGTTCGACAGCCGCCCCAGAGCGCCCGGGCTCTATGCCCACTACTGATCAGGGGTTCGTAGGCTGGCCCCTCGGAAGGGTTCGACAGTCGCCCCAGAGCATGCAGAGTGAGGGATGACTCTAGGTACGTTCGATACATAGCCGAGGCTCGGGCTACGCTGCCGAGGTACCCTAGGACATTTCCGAGACCGGCGGGAACGATTTGTAACGGAATCCCACCGGAGGGAGGCATCGAGCCCTCGGACCCTGTCGAAGGTGTCTGGGTCCGGCGAATCACCCGCATGTACTTTTGGAGCGCGCCTCTGGGCCACCAGCCGACCCCTAACGAACGGGGCACGGGCGTCCACTCAGATCACCCGTTAGCAGCTCACTGGAAACACCATGTTCGGCGCCCTCCGAGGGCAACATGGCGCTTTCCCCCCTCCTCCTTGCGGAAAGGCGACGCAGGGGCGTATAATAAAAGTCGAGAAAGTCCTTGATTGTCCTCTCGCTCCGTGCAGAGGCTCGAGGGCTGCTCTCGCACCCGGCTACGGCCAAAACTGTTGACAGCGTCAACAAACCAGCTTAATAACTTAGAACCCGACCACGCACCCGGGCTACTACCGGGCCGCATGAGGGAACGATCAGACCGGGCCGCATGAGGGAACGAAAAGCATTCAGACCTCAGAGGAGTCAAACCACTCCTCCGAGGCCTCGGGGGCTACACCCGGTGGGTGCGCTCGCGCGCACCCACCAGAACAAGGCAAAAACCGAGAAAGGTCGGTCCCCTCACTGAAAACGCAGCAAAAGCCTCCAAGCGAGTACCATCACTCCCTTCGAGGCTTGGGGGCTACTGTCGGGTACCATAATTAGGGGTACCCCCAACGCTCCTAATCATGGCTGGTAAACACCCTCAGACCAACTGACGGGTGCGATTCAAGCCAAGACTTCGTCTACCCGAGGGACGCGATCTCACCCGAGCCCAGCCTCGGGTTGGAACAATAGTCCTAGACGAGTTCACGCCTTGCCCGAGGGCCTCCTCAGGCAGCGGGCGCCCCCTCGGCTCTCCCGAGGCCCAGCTCGGGCAGGCTTCGTTCTGAAGCAACCTTGGCCATACCGCCTCACCAACCGACCGCTTCACAGGCGCATTAAATGCAGGGGATGCCTGACGCCGTATCCTGACACACGCGCCTCAGACGGGCAGGCCAAAGTGACCACAGTCACCTCGCCCCTCTTCTTTACTGTCTGACATGACAGGAAAACAGCGCTGCTCGCTCCGATCCGACTGTCGTGTCAGCCACCTCGGCAACGACTGACAACAAGTCACGATCAATCACCGAGTTCAGCCTCGGGCGCAACAGGAAGCTCCACCTCGCCCGACCTCATGCTCCGGCCTCGGGAGGAGGTCTCCACCTCGCCCGACCTCAGGCTCCGGCCTCGGGAGGAGGTCTCCGCATCGCCTGACCCCCGGACTCGGCCTCGACCCCGGTCTCGGGAGGAATCGCGTCCACGCCCGACCCCGGCCTCGGCCTCAAGAGAAGTCTCCGCCTCGACCTACCCTGGGCTCGGACTGACCGCGCTAATAGGGGATGCATCATTTCCCTATTCCTAGCCTGCTCAAGCTACAAGGAACAAGACCGGCGTCCCATCTGGCTTACCCTGGCGACGGGTAACGATGGTGCCCCGCGTGTGCCATGACGCCGGTGGCTCTCAGCCCCTTACGACAGCAAGGAGACGTCAGCAGGATCCTCGCCGCGCTGCTAGCTGTGCTCCTACAGGACTCAGGTGCTCCTCCGACGGTCATGCCATCACATGTATAGGGCCCAAGCTCTCCCCCAACGGCCACGTTGGCATGTACACAGGGCTTAGGCACTCCACTGCCGGACACGTTAGCGCATAGCTACGCCCCCCGTTGTACGTCTGGACTCTCTCCTTGCCTGTATAAAAGGGAGGTCCAGGACCACCCTGAGGGGGGTTCGCGCGAGGGAAGCGGCGGACGAGCTCTGTGTCCCTCTCTCCCTCACGCGACGCGCTTGTAACCCCTACTGCGAGCGGCACCCCTGGTGCAGGATAATACAAGGCTTGTCCCACCTCTTGTGTTCCATCCCGCGTCAACCCATCTGGGCAGGGACACGCAGCGACAATTTACTCGTCGGTCCAGTGACCCCCCGGGTCCGAAACACCGACAGATGTATATCCGGATAGTATCCGTATCTGACCCGTATACAAAATTACCCGTATCCGATACTCGAAAAACCAGGTATTTTAAGTACCCGTATCCGGTACCCGCCGGGTAATCCCGTCCCGTTTTCACCTCTAATGAGGAGTGTCTGTGCACAATGGGAAGATGACGCCAACGGCTTAAGCATGGAAGGAGCTTCTAGGTAAATCCAATATTCACCGGATAAAGACACGGCTAGTCATAATACTGATGTTCAACGAATATGAGATGGCTTGGCAAAAAATTTAGGCGATGGGAAGGGCACGCGGCCTGGTGGGGCTCCTGCAGCCGCCACGATAGGGAGATGAGAAGGCCGATAGGGAGATGAGAAGGCAACGTGCACGCGGATAAGGAAGGAAGCAAGCGGCTGATTTGAATAAGGGAAAAAAGGAGACGGTGAAGATAAAGTTAGATGCTAGGAAAAGAAGAAAAATAAGATTGTTCTTCTCATTTTAATATCTTTTCAACAACAAAAGTGTATTTATCTACTTATTTGGATTCTAGAGAAAAAAATTGAGCGAGACGCAAATAGACTGAACCAAGACCATATCGGTGTTGATATTTGAGATGGTGTTTAATTTAGCTAAAATTAGGCAAAAATGTATCTGCCATCCGAAAAACTTTGATTTCTTTGCCCTAAATAACATGCTAGAAAAATAAAATCCCAATTTTTACTCCGCGCACAATTTTTCAGGTAGCGAGCATGGTCCAGTTTATAAACCGATGGCTTACTAATTCGTACTCGTATAATCAATTAATTTTTAACAGGCATAAGACTCAACATTCTAGATGATTATTTAACTCCAAATTCTACGAAAAATTTGGGCAGTTTAGAGAGACGAAGATAGATACAATATCAAAATTGTGGTAGGCAAAGATGATTAGGATATGAAAATTGTTATTCTCACCGACATACCATGCTTAAGTCCATATTCGCTATTAAATATATAGTAACACTTGGGGTGTTACACTACAGAAATAAATTAATTATTAATTAATTATTTGTACTATGAACATGGGTCTCATTTTTAGTTTTATCTTTTTCTTTGTAAAAGAAAATGACATTATAATAATGAGAGGTCAAATTGCTTTAAATAAATTAAACCACTGATTAGACTACAATATTTGAATTATTATGAACACGACTACTACTTATCACTTTAGTGTTAATAAAGCTTCTATTATTTATTTAGTAGATCTAAATTAAGTATATGAACCTATGAATATAAACTTCTCGACAAAAATTTAAAGTTCATTAAAAACAAGATGAACTATGAAATTACTCATCTAGTATTCTGTCACTCATATGTGGTCTACCAAATCCTATCATCCTTCTTTCTAATCCCAAATTATAAAATAATTGTAAACCAATAACTTGACTAATAAGAATTACTAATTCGTCGCACATATACTCAAAATCAATCGTTTACATACACATGACTTCCAAATCACAATATTCCCAAATTAAAACAAATAATTACAGAATTCATGAACTAATTCAAAACATGATTTTGAAAATTAAATAAAAATCTGGGTTGTCTGCAACCTTGCAATGAACGGAGGGGTTCGGTCACGACGAGGTGGGGCATGGCCGGGGAGGGCGTGGGCAGTCGGACGGTCCGGCAGGGGCATGACGCGGTCGACGGCGGATGGTCCGGGCAGGGCACGGGCGCGATCAACGACGGACGGTCTGAGCATGTCACACCCGGTTTTAAAGGACAAAGCCAGGTGCATCTCATACATGCGCCAAGATGACAACATATATAATAACAGAGTGTATAGAGATAAATGTCACAATAATCAGAGTACTTACTACATAGCGGAAGACTTATTACAAAATAAAAGAATAAATATAAAACGAACTAAGGATCGTCGGCGCCAATGTCAACTGAGAAACGCCACCTAGATCAGATCGAACTCTTCGCCTTGCGGCTCCTCCTGAACCACCTGTTCTTCTCCTGTGTGGGGGGGTGTGAGACAGCAAGGGTGAGCTCACACATGTTCATCGCTCAACAAGTTGTGGGGAATAATGTGGCATGAACTCACCAAAGGTGGTAGTTCATGAAGTGTAAGGCTGATCAACAATAGGGGTTAAAGCTGAGCATTGCTTTTATAAGTTGGTCAAAATTTTATTAGTAGTTACTAAGTGTAAGTGAATACCGAACCATAATAAAATAATAGAACAAAATTAATAACAAACCCATGCAAATGCAAATGACAAATTGAGTTTAGGTTCCATAATTTAATCATCGGAGAGTCCTGAGCCGCTCATGACCGTGAGCTCGGCTAGTATACCAGTTTTACACTCTGCAGAGGTTGTACCCTTTACCCACAAGTCGTGTTTCCCATGTCGCCAGGGTTAGCTAGGCCCTTAGACACTACCAAGGTGAATGGCTAGGGATCCACTACGAGGCCTTTACAAAGTTCCACTAGCTTCCGAAAACCCGCTATAGTTTATAGGAAGTTCCAATGCAGGGTTCTTGTCTGACCGCCATCGTAGCAAAATCAACCAAGGACCTCCCTACACTGACCACTCCCCTACTGCCCTTGCCCCTTTCGGGTAAGGTAGTCTTCCACTAGCTTTCCTAATTAGTCAGCCAAGCGCGTCCCATTAAACCCTTGTGGTGGCACGTGGTTCTCAAGTTAAGCTCCATGTTCCAATTAACAATAATATAATGATCTTGACATGAACATAAATAAAATAACATAATAACTGGAACATGGATATAATAAAGGATTATCCCAAAACCATATAGAGCAATAGCAGACTACCCAAGTGATTCAGGGGTAAACAAGGTAATGAGATAAACAATCTAGGGTGACCTATTGGGTCCCATCAAAATTAAACCTATGCATGGTAAATGGTTACAACGAACATTATTGGGTAACAAAAGTGAATCAAGGGCACAACTTGCCTGACACTTGAGATTCCAGGTACCCACTTGCTTTTCAGATGACACGAGTCCTCGCGCTACTCGTAGCAATACAAACAAACATGGTATAGATAAAATTAACATCACACCAAACATAAGAACAAACTGAATAATAATGATCTAGGTGTTTCTACGAGACTAACGCAACAGGAACGAGTCAAATCGGAGTTAAAACGAAGGAGTTATGATTTTCCTAAGGTTTCATGTACTTGATATAAGATTAATTAGGAAATATATTTTTAAAGTGGCTTTTCTGTCAAATCAGTGGCACTATTTGATAAACAATAATATTATAAAATTATAGGACCTAAAATGGGTCAATTCGGAGTTACGGTGATCGAGTTATGTTTTTCTGAACTTTTAGGTGATTAAATATAGAACGAAATAAGTGCATTATTTTAATCTATATTTCATGACAAAATGAAGTTACCTGATGATAAACAATATTACTATGGGTTTATTGCAATTTGAACGGACTGAAAAGGAGTTAAATTCATCAAGATATGAATTTCCTAAGATTGGGAACACTATTTTTCTACACTAAAATGATTTCTGGATTTAGTTTAGTTTATCTCTTAATTATCTGGGCTGCGCGTCAAATATCAGAGAATGCAGGGTGCTCGCTGTAACTCTTCCAACGACTCAGTTTACCCACGCAGTGGACCGCGGGTTGATTTATAAATACTTCAGGGACTCTTTTAGAAAGACGCCCCGCCGAAGGGGTACGGGTGGCGCAGGACCGTTGGATCCGCAACCGAGCGCCAGGATAATATCCTCCCCGTGTTATCCCAGCGACTAATCCTACCCCTCCATTTCACCATCTACGGATCCGGTCAACTACCCTCCAGACCATAGGATCTAGGATCAACGGCTCTGACCTATTCTTGCGAAAGGTTACTGTAAAGGGAGTTCGTCACTCTAATCCAGATCGCCCAGAACCGATCGGACGGTCCAGAAGTCGCCTCCCCCCTAGCCTCACGCTGGAGCACGCACACGGCGGCATCGGAGAAGACCGTGGCGGCGCACACGCTGGCGAGGGATGATCAGCTACCTGGTACCCTATTCCGCGAACTAACGTACGATTTACAGATAGCAGGGAAATACAAACTTGCTCGAAGGTAATTTACCGGTGGTGGTGATGACGACGGGCCAGGCCACGATGAAGGGCGGCTCGTGGTGGGACGATGGTCACTGGCGAGAAATTCAGCCGGCAGCAGAGGTCCTCGAACCCCGAAACCACCCCCAATGCGATCCGCACACGCCAATGAATCGCCGAGTGGCTTATTGAGGGCTGGGCAACGACGAGAGTATGGATTGCCCACGACGGTGCTTCTTCCCTTCCTCCTCGTGACCGAACGAAGCGGTGCAATGTGCCCAGCGGCAGCGAGCATACCCACCAGGCTTGAGCGCATCACAGAATCCCCCTGTGGCTACTGCATGGCGGTGGTCGAATCCTATAGACCGTGAGATAGCAGCCGAACAGGTGAGAGGCAAACGCAGATTGCGGCAGGGTAGTTGCGTCTACGTGGGCGAGGGTCTTCGGTGGTTTCCCGAAGTCCGATCCGAGCTGATTAAATACCCCGAGGAGGCGCGCCGAACCATCCCTAGGGGAAGCGGTCTCCACAGCGTCCGAGGATTCCTCCCATTCAAGACGGAAGATCCGTTGTGTTTCTGTTGGGAGCCCGAGTTCGGCGCGAAGGAGACGGTCCTGACAACGAGCGCCCCACACGTCAGCGAAACCAAGCGGTCTGGCGGTGATGTGGGTAGGGAGGCCCGCTTGGTAGTGTTGGTCCGCGCAAGGCTGCGGCACGGGTGAGGCTGGCCACGTGGGCCCGCATGGCGGCGAGAGGAAACCGGCGGTGAGGGTTTAGCGAAGTGTAACTGGGCCGTGCAGAAGAAGTGGGAGTGGGCCGCCAGTAAGGAGATTCCGCCCAAAGTAGGTAAAAATCCATTTTCTTTTTTTTTCTTTATTCTGTTTTCTTTCTTATTTTTAAATCTCAATTTGAATTTCAAGTTTGTGGTGAACTTGTACTCAAATTAATGTACAAAAATAGGCATAGTAGTATAAGAGGGTTTTAATTATTTGTATGTTTATTTACTTTATTTTTGCGTAGTATCTTTCCTATTTTTTTTCTCCAAATCTCAATTTCCAAATTTAGGTTTAATGCATGTTTCAACTCTACTATATTTCTTTATCATTATCTTTGGGAGTGAATGCACAAACAAATAAAATTCAGCATGATGCATAATTTAGTGGCATATATTTCTATTAATTATTTGTTTTCAAATGAAGTGTTCACATGTGATGATAAATGGAGAAATCACATATAAAGGAAAAAAAATCTCCCGTTTTATGTTCTCTCTTGCAAATCGGGTATTACAAATCCTACCCCCCTTAAAAATAATCTCGTCCTCGAGATTTAGGAAGGACTAGGGAAAAGATGGGGAAAATCTATGCGAAGATCTTCTTCTCTTTCTCATGTTGCTTCATCTTCGCCATGGTGACTCCATTGCATTTTTCACATCCTTATCACCTAATCTCCTGTAACTCTAGTCAAAGTATCAAGAATCTTGATCGGACACTCCGTGTAAGCGAAATTACCCTGAACACTGAGCTCTTCCATTGGTAACTGTTCCTCAGGGACACGGAAACACTTCTTCAGTTGAAACACATGGAATACATTATGCACATCCGATGGACTGGCGGGTAACTCGAGTTGATAGGCCATCTCTCCAACTCTTCTAAAAACTCTGAATGGTCCTATAAAGCGAGGGAACAATTTACCCTTAACATTGAATCTCCTCATTCCACGAAGTGGTGATACCTTGAGGTACACATGATCACCTTCCTCAAATTCCAGTGGTCTTCTTCTATTATCAGCGTAGCTCCTTTGCTTGGTTTGAGCTATCCTCAAGTTCTCCCTGATTATACAGACTTGTTCTTCTACCTCTTGAATAAGTTCGGGCCCAAAGAATTGTCTTCCTCTAGTCTGGTCCAAAATAAAGGAGTCCTGCATTTCCTGTCATACAGAGTCTCGCACGGTGACATCTTCAGACTAGCCTAGTAACTATTATTATATGAGAACTCAGCATAAGGTAGACTCTTGTCCCACTACTACCATGCTAAAGGGCACAAGCTCTCAACACGTCCTCCAATACTGGATTAGTTCTTTTAGTCTGTCCATTGGTTTGAGAATGTTAGGCCGAACTAAAATTCAACTTCGTATCCATATTCTCATGAAAACTTTTCCAAAATCTAGAGGTAAACTATGATCCTCTATCCAAAATGATCTTCTTCGGTACACCGTGTAAACACACAATCCGATCCTTGAACCATATTGTTCCTTGCTCATCTTCCATGAATTCTAGACCTCGACCTTCAGTAATCAGATCCTTAATCGCTTGTATTTTAGCATCACCAACTTGTCCTTCTACGGATTTCTTGCTCCAAGGTAGATTCTACATCAATAATAAATCCTTTAGTGTGAGCGACTATCCCCAGGCTAAGTCTTCTAAAATCCTCAACAATCTCATCGGGTAGCTGGGCAACAACAGCTGAATGAACATGCTCCTTTCGACTCAAGGCATCTGTAACCAAATTTGCCTTGCCCGAGTGATAGTGAATCTCCAAATCATAATCCTTAATAAGCTCCATCAAACAGTGTTGCCTAAGGTTGAGATCCTTCTGAGTAATTATATACTTCAAACTCTTATGATCCGTGTATAATTGACACTTGGTTCCCATAATATAATGTCTCCATACTTCATATCCTATTTCCGCAACTGACGAGACGCGTAGGCAATCACGTGTCCTCGCATATGTACACATCCCAAGCCTTGCCCGCAGGCATCACAATAAACGTCAAATCCTTTCTGTAGATCTGGCATAACCAACACTGGAGCGACATCAATCTCAACTTCAGTTGGTTAAAACTATCTTGGTACCTCTCGTCCCACTTAAACTCTCTCTTCCCTTCTCCGGAAGTGAGGTCACAAGCTTAGTAATCTTAGAAAATCCTTCAATAAACCTCTGATAATATCCTGCAAGCCTCAAGAAACTCCGAATCTCAGTGACGGTAGTGGGCACGCTCCATTCCATTATCTCCTTCACTTTAGCAGGATCCACTGCTATTCCTCCATTAGAATTATATGTCCAAGGAATGGCACCTTGTCCATCCAAAACTCGCATTTATTGTACTTGGCGTAGAGTTGATTATCTCGTAGCTTCTGTAGTACCAATCACATATATTTCTTTAGATCCATAAAATAGACTGGTGTATTGGTTAGTCCAAATGACATAACTGTGAACTCATATAATCCATATCGAGTCGAGAATGCTGTCTTGGGAATATCCGATGGTCTAATCCTCATCTGATGGTAACCGGATCAGAGATCAATCTTCGAAAACACTCTAGCACCTCTCATCTGATCAAATAAATCCTCAATACGGGGTAACGGATACTTGTTCTTCACCGTAACATCATTGAGAGACCTATAATCCACACACATTCTTTGTGATCCATCCTTCTTCTGTACAAATAGTACCGGTGCTCCCCACGGTGAGGAACTCGGACGAATGTACCCAACATCCTATAATTCCGTTAACTGCTTCTTAAGTTCCTTTAGCTCTTCTACAGATATCATGTATGGTCGTTTAGAAATAGGGGCAGTCCTAGATAAGGGATTAATGACCAACTCAACTTCCATATCTGGTGGCATCCCTAACAACTCTTCTAGAAAGACATCCAAAAAATCCCTAACTGCACGGATGTTGTCACCCACCAACTTCTCATCTACTAAGAATGCCGCTAGTCTGATGGGGGTAGTTACTGCAATTTCAACTTCAAATCTTTCTTCTTTGGAACGGGTGAGTTCTACGGTTCCCTTAGCACAGTGTATAAAGTGTCTTTGCCTTTCTTAACCATGACATACCAAGGATCAAGTCTATACTGCTTTCTTCTAACAGTATAAGGGTAGCCCATCCGGGTTAGAAATACAGGGTAAGAAAGGAAGAATTGTAGACAAGGCGAGTAATTACGAGATATGTTACTGCGGGGGATTTATTAGCTAAGTAGATTAGTGTGTCACCAACTAAAGTTAATTCATTACCTTATGGTGGTACATGCTAAGATGCCCATCTATACTATTTCAATCAATCAAAGAAGCAAATCACGCATTGATCATCAGAACAATCAACCAACATTTTTAATAGAGAAAATATTTTTAATTTTGTCTTAGGTCTCCTATTTCTTAAAAAGTTCATAAATGTAGGATTCCAAGGTATGAAATCCATCTTGTCTTAGTACAGAAAAGATAAGAGTAATCAGAGTATGCTAGCAAAAGGTGAGACATGATCTAGATAAGATAAGTATAGAATGACTCAGAGTAAGGTAAGTAGATAAGGTTTTTGTCCATTTCTATCTAGGTTTCGTCCTACAGTCAACATTTCCTCTGATACCACTTCTGTCACACCCGGTTTTAAAGGACAAAGCCAGGTGCATCTCATACATGCGCCAAGATGACAACATATATAATAACAGAGTGTATAGAGATAAATGTCACAATAATCAGAGTACTTACTACATAGCGGAAGACTTATTACAAAATAAAAGAATAAATATAAAACGAACTAAGGATCGTCGGCGCCAATGTCAACTGAGAAACGCCACCTAGATCAGATCGAACTCCTCGCCTTGCGGCTCCTCCTGAACCACCTGTTCTTCTCCTGTGTGGGGGGGTGTGAGACAGCAAGGGTGAGCTCACACATGTTCATCGCTCAACAAGTTGTGGGGAATAATGTGGCATGAACTCACCAAAGGTGGGAGTTCATGAAGTGTAAGGCTGATCAACAATAGGGGTTAAAGCTGAGCATTGCTTTTATAAGTTGGTCAAAATTTTTATTAGCAGTTACTAAGTGTAAGTGAATACCGAACCATAATAAAATAATAGAACAAAATTAATAACAAACCCATGCAAATGCAAATGACAAATTGAGTTTAGGTTCCATAATTTAATCATCGAAGAGTCCTGAGCCGCTCATGACGGTGAGCTCGGCTAGTATACCAGTTTTACACTCTGCAGAGGTTGTACCCTTTACCCACAAGTCGTGTTTCCCATGTCGCCAGGGTTAGCTAGGCCCTTAGACACTACCAAGGTGAATGGCTAGGGATCCACTACGAGGCCTTTACAAAGTTCCACTAGCTTCCGAAAACCCGCTACAGTTTATAGGAAGTTCCAATGCAGGGTTCTTGTCTGACCGCCATCGTAGCAAAATCAACCAAGGACCTCCCTACACTGACCACTCCCCTACTGCCCTTGCCCCTTTCGGGTAAGGTAGTCTTCCAATAGCTTTCCTAATTAGTCAGCCAAGGGCGTCCCATTAAACCCTTGTGGTGGCACGTGGTTCTCAAGTTAAGCTCCATGTTCCAATTAACAATAATATAATGATCTTGACATGAACATAAATAAAATAACATAATAATTGGAACATGGATATAATAAAGGATTATCCCAAAACCGTATAGAGCAATAGCAGACTACCCAAGTGATTCAGGGGTAAATAAGGTAATGAGATAAACAATCTAGGGTGACCTATTGGGTCCCATCAAAATTAAACCTATGCATGGTAAATGGTTACAACGAACATTATTGGGTAACAAAAGTGAATCAAGGGCACAACTTGCCTGGCACTTGAGATTCCAGGTACCCACTTGCTTTTCAGATGACACGAGTCCTCGCGCTACTCGTAGCAATACAAACAAACATGGTATAGATAAAATTAACATCACACCAAACATAAGAACAAACTGAATAATAATGATCTAGGCGTTTCTACGAGACTAACGCAACAGGAACGAGTCAAATCGGAGTTAAAACGAAGGAGTTATGATTTTCCTAAGGTTTCATGTACTTGATATAAGATTAATTAGGAAATATATTTTTAAAGTGGCTTTCCTGTCAAATAAGTGGCACTATTTGATAAACAATAATATTATAAAATTATAGGACCTAAAATGGGTCAATTCGGAGTTACGGTGATCGAGTTATGTTTTTCTGAACTTTTAGGTGATTAAATATAGAACAAAATAAGTGCATTATTTTAATCTATATTTCATGACAAAATGAAGTTACCTGATGATAAACAATATTACTATGGGTTTATTGCAATTTGAATGGACCGAAAAGGAGTTAAATTCATCAAGATATAAATTTTCTAAGATTGGGAACACTATTTTTCTACACTAAAATGATTTCTGGATTTAGTTTAGTTTATCTCTTAATTATCTGGGTTGCGCGTCAAATATCAGAGAATGCAAGGGGCTCGCTGTAACTCTTCCAACGACTTAGTTTACCCACGCAGAGGACCGCGGGTTGATTTATAAATACTTCAGGGACTCTTTTAGAAAGACGCCCCGCCGAAGGGGTACGGGTGGCGCAGGACCGTTGGATCCGCAACCGAGCGCCAGGATAATATCCTCCCCGTGTTATCCCAGCGACTAATCCTACCCCTCCATTTCACCATCTACGGATCCGGTCAACTACCCTCCAGACCATAGGATCTAGGATCAACGGCTCTGACCTATTCTTGCGAAAGGTTACTGTAAAGGGAGTTCGTCATTCTAATCCAGATCGCCCAGAACCGATCGGACGGTCCAGAAGTCGCCTCCCCCCTAGCCTCACGCTGGAGCACGCACACGGCGGCATCGGAGAAGACCGTGGCGGCGCACACGCCGGCGAGGGATGATCAGCTACTTGGTACCCTATTCCGCGAACTAACGTACGATTTACAGATAGCAGGGCAATACGAACTTGCTCGAAGGTAATTTACCGGTGGTGGTGATGACGACGGGCCAGGCCACGATGAAGGGCGGCTCGTGGTGGGACGATGGTCACCGGCGAGAAATTCAGCCGGCAGGAGAGGTCCTCGAACCCCGAAACCACCCCCAACGCGATCCGCACACGCCAGTGAATCGCCGAGTGGCTTATTGAGGGCTGGGCAACGACGAGAGTATGGATTGCCCACGACGGCGCTTCTTCCCTTCCTCCCCGTGACCGAACGAAGCGGCGCAATGTGCCCAGCGGCAGCGAGCATACCCACCAGGCTTGAGCGCAACACAGAATCCCCCCTGTGGCTACTGCATGGCGGTGGTCGAATCCTATAGACCGCGAGATAGCAGCCGAACAGGTGAGAGGCAAACGCAGATTGCAGCAGGGTAGTTGCGTCTGCGTGGGCGAGGGTCTTCGGTGGTTTCCCGAAGTCCGATCCGAGCTGATTAAATACCCCGAGGAGGCGCGCCGAACCATCCCTAGGGGAAGCGGTCTCCACAGCGTCCGAGGATTCCTCCCACCCAAGATGGAAGATCCGTTGTGTTTCTGTTGGGAGCCCGAGTTCGACGCGAAGGAGACGGTCCTGACAACGAGCGCCCCACACGTCAGCGAAACCAAGCGGTCTGGCGGTGATGTGGGTAGGGAGGCCCGCTTGGTAGTGTTGGTCCGCGCAAGGCTGCGGCACGGGTGAGGCTGGCCACGTGGGCCCGCATGGCGGCGAGAGGAAACCGGCGGTGAGGGTTTAGCGAAGTGTAACTGGGTCGTGCAGAAGAAGTAGGAGTGGGCCGCCAGTAAGGAGATTCCGCCCAAAGTAGGTAAAAATCCCTTTTCTTTTTTTTTCTTTATTCTGTTTTATTTCTTATTTTTAAATCTCAATTTGAATTTCAAGTTTGTGGTGAACTTGTACTCAAATTAATGTACAAAAATAGGCATAGTAGTATAAGAGGGTTTTAATTATTTGTATGTTTATTTACTTTATTTTTGGGTAGTATCTTTCCTATTTTTTTTCTCCAAATCTCAATTTCCAAATTTAGGTTTAATGCATGTTTCAACTCTACTATATTTCTTTATCATTATCTTCGGGAGTGAATGCACAAACAAATAAAATTCAGCATGATGCATAATTTAGTGGCATATATTTCTATTAATTATTTGTTTTCAAATGAAGTGTTCACATGTGATGATAAATGGAGAAATCACATATAAAGGGAAAAAAATCTCCTGTTTTATGTTCTCTATTGCAAATCGGGTATTACAGAGCAGGGGCACGGCATGGCCGGCCAGAAGGTCCGGTGGGGCACGGTGCGGCCGAGCAAGGTCACGGCGGCGGACGGCGAGAGAGAGGAAGAGAGGGAGAGAGATTGGACAAGGGGAGGGAGAGAGCTTTGGTAGGAGCCAACTTTTATAGAGGGGAGAGGGAGGGGAAGAGCCGAGGAGGGAGAGGGAGAGGGTCGGTGGCCATTAATGGCTCCGGTTTCTCCATTGATGGAGAGAGGGAAGGTGGGGGAGAGGAAGGCCGACGGCGGCGGTTTCAGGCGTGGGTAGGTGAGGGGTTGGGTGCGGATGGTCCGGCCTGGCGTGGGCGCGGTGTAGGGACAAGATGGCGGACTAGAGGGGGGTGAATAGACCTTTCTAAACCTAATTACATTGGCTAACACAAATAAATATGAAATTAATACTATTTTGGTTTAGCCAAGACTACACTCCTCTAACTATAACAAACACCTAACAAAAGATTCTAATTGAGGCAACTAAGGTGCCAAGTTAGTGAAAGAGCTCTCCCACACAAATCTAGTTAGCAAGATCATACAAACTTATGCAACTATATTTCTAAGCCCACCAAGAGCTCCTAAACATTTTAGTAAGCAAAGCACACAAAGCTTTAAGCACTACTAGCAAAACTCACGAGTTGCACTACACAAGCACAACGAGAGAGAAACAACTACTTAGCCACACAAGCTAAGCAAAACAGATTAGCTACACAAGCTAACAAATGAGTAACTATTTTACAACAAGTATGAGTAGATATACAAGAGCATACAAGAGAATCAAATACTCACTAGCATAAGTATATGAACAAGTAAATACAAGCTAGTGAGGAAAGTTGCAAACCAACGGGGAGATGATGACACTTGACACAATGATTTTTCCTGTGGTGTCGATGACTTGTCGGTCACCCCTAGTCCACGTTGAGGAAGATTCAATGCACCCAACCGCTCCTCTATCAAGCCTCCACTTGATCTCTTGAGCCGGATTGGTCAATGAATCCTCAAACCTCGGTTCCACTAGAGTTGCTTTTCACCGCTCCGGTGAGGCAAGCACAACGCCTCTCACAATCACCACCGCGGCCTCTTCACAATCTCCTTTGAAGAGCTCATGGGGAACCACCACCAAGCCGTCTACGAGGCGGCAACCTCCAAGAGTAATAAGCCAACGACCTCACTTGATGATCTCCCTAGTGCCTCAAAGATCAACAACTTGATGCAATGCACTAGATGGCTCTCAATCTCACTAGAATGCAATCCCAACCAATATGAGTGAGAGAGAGGGAGAGGAAAGGCTCCAATATGCTCACAAGTGTTCCAAATGGCCTTTTTCACACTTTCAACTCAGGCAACACAAGTATATATAGCCCCCTCTCCAAAACTAGCTGTTATGGGCCAATTGCCCCTTTTATGCGCACACGCGGACGGTCTATAATACAAGCCTGGACCGTCCGCACAAGAATGCCAATGGCTATAAACGGTTATAAAAATGTAAAAGCATTAAAAAGTTGACTTGCGGACGATCTGCCCCTCAAGGTCGGATGGTCCGCGATACATAAAACTAAACCAAAACGAAGTTTTGCTGACTCTGCACATTTACTAGAATTTGTACTACGGGCGGTCCGCACCTAGACCCCAGACGGCCCGCAATACAGAATATTTGTACTGAGGATGGTTTGCACTCAGGCCACAGACGGTCCGCAGTTCAAAAAAGAAAACCAAAAAAGAACTTCTCGAGTTCTGTCCAAACACTAGTCCTTCAACTACGGACGGTCCGCCACCTAGGACCAGACGGTCCGTAGTACAAAAACTTCGTGAAACACAGAAACTCCGCGTTTCTGCCCATCACCTCAAGTTAGACCTGCGGACGGTCCGCCATGCAAGCCCAGACGGTCCGTGGTACCTCAATTCAGCCCAAATTCAAGAAATCGCTTTAAATAAGTTTTTTCTTTCACGAACCAAAGCGTTGTTAGCCCTCATGCAAATGCACAAACTATATGAGCAATGAGACACTAAAGACATGTTAAGTAAGATAATTGACCCCTCTTGATAGTACGACTATCTAGCCTATTAACCCGGTCAATTATCAACCTCTAAGCACCTTTTGACCGGTAAAACAAAAATCTATTGTTATACCTTTGCCTTGAGCATTCAATTCCATCTCCTCAAATGATGAACAATGGGCATCCATAAGTGTAGCCAACCATGATACCTTTTACCATTTGTCCATAGCATGAAGTTCCTCCACCATCATCATCAAGCCACTTGATCAATAGCCTAGATGAACACATGGCTTGATAATTCTATAATGATATGATCCACTCCATGTTATCACATGGCCTTCTTGGTTCATCAATCTCAACATAGCTTGCTCTTCACCGTTGCTTTATGTCCATCGGTGCTAAGTCCTTGCTCTTGCTTCACCGCCACGTGGTCCCTCACATATGAGCCTTTGACTTGCCCTTCACACTAGCCACTCGATCCATCGAAGCCAAGCCATATCTCTTGATCTTATCCATATAGCCACATGACACCATGTCATGTCTTCATATGCGATGAGCTCCTTTATCACACTAGTTGAGCATCTCAATATCACCAAGCCACATCACCACCATGGCTTAAATAACTCACACTAGTGTATCTGTGGACTAATCACATGTGTATCTCAACATAAACACTTATTAGTACATATAAGTTGTCAATCAATTACCAAAACCAAATAGGGTCTCACACGCAGGCAGCTCGACCGGGTGCAGACGCGGCGTAGGCGCGCGCGCTTGCACGGGGTCAGGCATGGAACGACTAGAGGTGTCACAGCCCTCCCAAGTTATCGGGCCCCATTAACGGCCTTAGATGGCTATGCACGTGTACCGTGTAACTTAACAAGGCTATCGAGTTCATCAACTTGAACTCATCATCCCAAGGATCTACCACATTCATGCATATAACAGTAATCACATTCGATACACACACTTCGGAGATAGAGCAGAAGACTTTATAAAACATTCTATATATTTCCCAAAATTTAAGTTTTACATCATAGAAAGAGTAATATTTATTACAAGTCCCGATAGAACTCAAAGTGCATAACTTAATTACAAAGCAGGAAGGTAGAACCCTTCCAAATCTCACCCATAAACCTAACTAATCCTCCTTTAAGACTGGAAGCATCTTCCAGCCACAGGGACACCCAAAAAACTCCTGATTACTTGCAACAACATGGGTTCGAAAACCCTGAGTATGAAGTGTACTTTCACAAGTCTTACCCGACTAAGGAAAAAGACTCTCAAGGATATGCTGGATTTGGGAATCAAGGAAAGGCTTTTAGCAAGAATCAACTTTAATAGTTTGCAGAAAAGCTTACTAAAATGAGTCCTTACTTTCAACATTTTAATGCTAGATTAAGTATTAATAGACTTTGTTTGCATCTAGTCTAATTTCATCATATCATTAATCAATACAACATGATTTTTGCTCATTATGATTCCATCCATGACTTAGATTGCAGGTCAGTGATCAAGTCTCGATTATCCGAGGATATAACGGCGATATGAATCGATTTACCCAGCTAGGGATCCCTAACCACACAACATATGCAACACTTAACCCTTGCATATGCCAACCCGCCCCCTGCTATCTCAAGACCAGACCAGGTTCACGCCAACCGTGAGCACAGTTACTCCATCGTCCAGCCTCTTGCCATGGAGGGTACATGCTACTCTCGCCATCTCTCCACTCCCATTGCGTGGTAGCCTTTCTGGTATTGGTCAAGCTGAGATTAGGCTTACCCTGTCCCATACCAGGGCATGTGGCTACTTAATATAGTCCTCGATCATCAAGCCTACATTCCCTATAATCCTTAATCAAGCTGGGCAGAACATCACTTGTTCCTAGCCCAAGTCTCGATTTAAGTACTTTCATCCTTAGTACTTATTTGTGTACCTTAGGATGATTAAAACATCACAGGGAACCTTGCATTAGATCTCCTCATGATCCCGGTGAAAAATATTCTTGTAGGTAGAGCCATCCTTCCTTAGGATAAACCCTGAGCTAGGCATTAGTGTAAAGGACAAATTCTATCTGCAAGATTTACCTCTAGGTAGGGCTAAGCAATTTTGTAAACAATGTTTGATACTTCCAAAGAAGTATCTATAACAGGAATGGATATCAAGGTAGTCAATGCATCAAATAGTTTTCAAGCAACTCCTATAAACTTAATGCACATTTCACTAGACTTAAAGTGTATAAAAGTCTTTTTAAAAAAATACAAGGAAGGGGTTGCATGCACCGGGGCTTGCCTTTGTTGCAGAGAAGAGGCCTCGGATCAATCTATCAACTACTCAGTTAGATGGCTCCTTCGCTTGATCAGCAGACACAGGAGTAGACCTCCTCCTTCAAACACCACTTCTTCTAGGTGTTCTACAAGTCAATTATAAATATATGAATGCTTATGTAATGATATGAAATGCAAACTCTCACAAGGAGAGGTGGGGAACATAAATATCACAAACGAAAACATATGACAAGAATACACATATTTCTACCTAACTTAACACTTGATTAAAGTGACCAATTTGAATTCACTTAGGTAAACCAGGGAACTAATCCAACTTATATCTCATCTAAAAGCTTAAAACTTCTTAAGCAACTTCATCTCTTCCCTAAACTACTAGGTGTTCTCATTCCATAGGTGAAGTCCATTTTTCTTTTTGGGGCAATAATTATCTTGCCTAGCAAATCATATCCAAATAGTTCCAACTTTTTCCCAAGGATTTAACTTCTGATAACAAGCTTCTCCAAAAATTGTCATGATTTTTGGTGCTCAACTCTTATTTCTAAAATTCCAATAGTCCTTCCAAGAGCACCCTTAATTCACTTAATATTTACTGACAGCTCTAAAAATCCTACAACCAACTCCACTAAAAATATCTTGATTTAACACATCCAATAAAATTTGTCCTACCATTTTATCACACTCCTACAATTTGTGGCATAATTCACAAGTCTTCTAGTAAAACAAAAAAGCCTAACTGTGAACAGTTTCGGGTCCCAAGCCGGCCCATTCCGCAGTGCAACAGGACAAAGCCGGCCTGCGGCCTGGGAGCCCGCGCCGGCTCTGGCCACTTTGCGCTAAGACCCTTGCAGACCAGAATAAATAGCCCGAGCATCAGCCACCCTTTACACGTGTCGCTGACCGTTGCACATAAGACCCTAGGTTTCCACTCTTTCACAACTGCTCGGATTCGATGCTCCGCTGTCCATTCCGGCGAACAGACAATTATGGTCACGATGGTGCTAACCTCCAGCGCTCCCAAACTCTAAAACACGTCCACAGCCAACAAAAATCGATCTCAAGATCTCAGCACCCCCGCCAAGCCCCAGGGCCCAGGCGTCGCTGGCCACGACACAAGTGGAACATCGACCCCGACGTACTCGATCCCATGGCAGCAGTACAGTAGAGCTCCAACTAGAAGCGCAGAGAGCATTACAAACCTTCCAGCAACTCGGTGCTTGTGCAAAATCAGCCTGGAAAGACGCGGTTGAATGGGTCGACGGTAGAACTATCCATGGCGCTGGTCTGAGGTGACGATCAGACGGATTTCATGTGGCCGTGCAACTCCCTGGAATGTTCTGGCTTTGGTGTGGTGAACTCGGTGGCTGTGGTCACCACAAACACAGAAAGACAACGCACACAGCTCTGGAACTGACCAACCAAAAGACTAGGGAGGGGGTTAGCATCAGCATGAACACAAGAATCACCACAACTTCACTGTCGTCTATGGCTAGAACTCAAGGCAGAGTGAACAGCTCTACTGAACCCAATCCATGAGCACACTAAATATGGGCAGGCATCACTGAACATGCAGGTAGGGACATGGAGCTTCACTCAGACCCGATAAAGGAGCACTCTGGGCATGCCAGCACTGCCCGACCTATTATACGTGTCCCCATGCGCTCACTCCACACAAGTTCACAAGCTCAGCCCAGGACATTGAACTTGGTCTACGTCACAAGCCAAATATCCAGCCAAATATCCAACCTTGATATTTCTGCAGGAAAAGAGGACTCTAGACTTCAGTTATCTACTCCACCTCTATCTTAACTCGAGCACACCAGTTAGGTAAAACAAAGTGACCAGATCTTTTCTTCCTTTCCAACCTGATCCAAGGTTCAGAACCCCCTTTCTCTTGCCTGACCATTTAGATCGATATTTGCAGCAGGGGTGAGATCTCTAGAATCTGAGTCATGCACTCCATCCTCATACAAACATAGCCCAATACATTTTACTGGGAATGGCTCACAGGTGCAATACAAATATACAGACTGCCCAGGAATTCAGACAATAAGAAGAGCAGGTAAGGACTCATTCCCCCCCCCCCCAAAACATTCCAAAACTTTGATATTTCTCGATGGAGCTGAGGTCTCTAGCCCCTTGGCTAGGCACCTCGACCCTATTTCCACCTAAACACATCAGGGAAATCAGTAGGGACAACAGGATCTTCTGCATCTCCAACACTAGATCACTGAACCAACTTCATCAGCTACCACTGCTCCATTCCTCTCCTCCATATTCATTGCCTAACATCTCACAATTCCCCTCACAACAGACCTACCTTGCTTAGTAGAAATTATTCTCTAAACATAGCTCTACCAACTTGGGATAGCAACCCATAACTAAAAACATATAGAACAAAAGTTATGGTACCCCAAGGTATAGCCAAAACCACTGAAATGTCGAATTCCAAATGTCTCAAACAGCATAACACCCACCTGACACCCTAACTTGGAATCTACTTTTCTCCTAATTCACAGTGACAGCAGGTTGATTTTGGTTCACAGAATTTGCTCACCTAACATAGCTCTACAAGTTTGTTGCAGTAGCCTAAGGTCATATACCCATAATTCAAGAGTTATGGTGCTCCAAAGTTGGGCAAACCTCACTGAAACACAGTTTTAGTTTAACTGAAACAACACCTACAAAGTCTGACAGAGAGAGTTTGAGGGTATTTTACTCCCAAATTCATATAGCACCAAACCAACATCACTTAAGGGAATTTGTTCTCCTATATATGGTCTTTCAGTTTGCTAGAGAATTCCTAACCCAAATATCCTTGGTTTAATTACCATAGAGCTCCAAACTATGCAATCCTGCTGCAATTCAATTCTTAGAACTAAATAAAAATTCAGTTATGGCCAGCCTGATAGTCCAAATTTGAGTAACCTTTAATCAAATTTTTGTGTAGAATCAAGTCAAACTCACCATCTTATGGGCTTCATTTCCTCTATAAACACCACAGCACAAAACTCCTTAGATTTGCCACAAAGATGCTCCAAAAACAGCCATCAACACTGAATTTTCGGATGCAGACCCCTGTTCACCATCTGAAACTCTAGAAATCTGCAAGGCCCTATTTGGACTACCCTTTTCTCCTAGTAGCATATACTTTGAAGAGAAAGTTGCTTAATAAAGTTTATACTCCTATAGTTCCTCTAAAATTTTGATATGGTGACCATTAACCAAAAATTCTTGGATTCCAAACTAAAATAGCCCAAATTTTGCTCCAATTGCTGAAATTCAGAATCTGAATTTCACTTAGTCTGAAATCTACAATTTCTGACAGCTTTACTTTGGACCAGGTTTTCTCTAAGTTCAAAACAGTGTTAGGGCTAGGTGACTTAACCAAACTTATACTCCTCATATAGCTCTATAACTTTGTTATAAGGACCATCTTCAAAATGTTTATAAGTCATAATTTACAAGGGTTCAAAGTTGACTAGTTTATATTAATTTCAAATGTTCCAATTTGAACCCAAAACTGAATTTCTGCAAATTACTCCAAATTCTTCCACATAACTTGGAAATATTCAAATAAGAAAGTTGTTCACTTTTCCAAGCTCTACAATTTTGGTACTTTGACATTTGCCCAATTCTCTCTACATTTTGAATTCCACTTTTGGGGGCAAATTTAGGGTTTCAAATGTGGTCCATTTTCTTCAAATGATTGGTCCACCTAAATCAAAGTAACTCCTTAGTGTAAAACCCAACCTTTGGTATATATATATATATATATATATATATATATATATATATATATATATATATATATATATATATATACACTCAATTCCAAACAAGGTTTTCAACCTAAGTCCTATACTTAACACACGACATCACACTTTTGAAAAGAAAATTTTAACCTAGTAAATGCATTCTAGGTGCAACAAGCAAGTTAATGCAATCGCTTATGATGACATGTTAGAGTTTTAGTTATCGTAACACCAAGGGTGTTACAAGAGAAAGGAGAAGGGGCCGGGGTGGGGCCCTCGTGTCATAGAGAGAAAGGGAAAGGGAGGTGAATGTTAGGGAAATAGACATTTTTAGTTTCAATTTATTCCAGAAAATCACAGTAATTTATGTGACGACATGTATGTGCATATGTGTATCACTACTCACATAAGCAGTAAACAACAGCAAAAATGCACAAATACAAAGAACATATTGTACCCTGTGGAGGGACCGATGCTCAAGGCATCAGGGGCTCCATTCATACGAGACATCTCGTGTGTATGTTCGATGTAGGCATACACAATCGATGCAGGAAGATGTACGCAGTGTAGTCCCTCTAACAGCACTGGCGACGAGAAACTTGATCAGTGCTGGTCGAGCGGACGAAGCGAGCAGTCGCGAGTATGCTCCCCAAAAACCTGTTTGCTCTCACACCCGTGCAACGGTGCAAGTGTAGCTCTGCGGACGGCGATTTCGGAGGCCTGCTCTCCACACTCTCTGTGCTCACAGAAGGTGGGACGGGAATGGCTATGTGCAACGCGTCTAAGACTGTTCACTATGCTATAACCAGAAGCAGCCTCACCTCCTCCGTATATATACACGTGTAGAGGGAGGCGAACGGACATTAACTGTCGCCATCAGATCGACCGTTGCAGCCAGCGAGGAACTGACGCCATCAGTGACGTTCGTTACTAGCTGACAGCCATTACAGCCGGTCCGTTACTAGCCATAACACAGGAAACGACCAGTAACAGACGACAGTAATAGACAGTCATCACTCCAGGCAAAATACGCAACCGTTAGGAAGAAATATTCGGACCAAGGTTCAATCTACCATGGCCACGGCCACGGCCCGGCCCGGCCGGCGGCGCGAGCGTGTGTGACAGTCCTTCATCCTTTTCTCAACTTCTCAATAGATGCACCAATGGTCCACCTATTTAAGTTGATCGAATTGTCCCTTGAACTTCCGGTATGGTACTAAATCACTAGTACACCGTAGCATTAAAGTGGGCCTTTAGCATTGACTATTATTGAATATTAATTTGGGCTAGGCCCACATTAATTCAACAATCCCCACCAAATGCTAAGTCACACTAAAATGCTCTCATCATCTCAAACGTTTGATATACTGGTGTTTCGGTGGAGATTGTTAAGTTGAACATCCACCTAGAATCTAGACTACACTTGACCATAACTACATAATAGACTAGGCCTTGAATTGGCAGTTTTGCGTGGATTAAGTTTCATCTAAACTCTTTACTAATACTAGATTGCCAAGTGTTGGGGCGAAGGCAAAGGCGCCACCCTTCGCTCGAAGCCTTCGCTGCAGCAGCTGAGCTAACAGAAACAAAACAGGCAGGGACACCCTTCGCTTGTTCCGCACCAGACGAAGACCGGCGACGAAGGGCATCCCACAGTGCGGCCTCGTCCAGCTCAGAGGCCCACGTGCGATCCGGCCCATCGTAACGGGCCCCGCGTGGCCGCCGTGCGTTACGGGCCTAATTTGTAAAGGCATCCCTGTAATTACGGTCTGTAACCCCGCTTTATGGGAATATTCTGGGGATAACCTAGGTAGCTGAGGGCACATGCGTCCTTAGCTCAAGGCGATGCGCGCTCAGGTACCTATAAATACCCCTGCACAGTGCCCGTGAGAGGCCAGATTAACAGAGCTTTTGCCATCTAGCGCGAGTGCCCTGTTGACGTCACTGTTCACCCTTGTTGGATCCCCTTGCAACTGAGAGCAAGTTCCAACATTTGGCACCCACCGTTCGTGCTACGAGAAAACCACCCGCGATGGCACCCAAGAGAGCTAACCCGAAGGCTGACGAGGCTGCGAAGGCAGCACTGCTCGCCACAAGAAAGGGCAAGGCCCTCGCCCTCACCCAATCCACCCATCAAGAGGCCACTAAAGACGATGTTCCGCGCGCCTGCGAAGACGACACCCTCCGCACCTGCGACCCTGAGGGACAACCGCAGCCACCCTCAGGCTTCGCACCACCGGAGGGCGCGGACCTCACCGAGGATGGTGAAGTCCTCGGCGTCTCAGCAGAAGAACAGCTACAGCTGCGCGCCCTGCGCCTCAAGAACCGCAATCTCCAGAGGCAGAAGGAGATACTGGAGGCCAAGCACCAGTGTGTGTCCGCACTAGCCAAAGTGCGGCAAATGATACACGATGAAGAGCAGAAGGCCCAGGAACTCGAGCGGGAGATTGCGCTGATGCAGCGCGAAGGCCACCTCGGCCTGCAGCACGAGTCACCCCTCCAGCAGCGCGCACAACTCAAAGACACGCGCGAAGGCCACCTCGGCCTGCAGCATGGGCCACCCCTGCAACACCGCGCGCAACCGGAGGACCCGCGTTTCCCCCAACGCGACCACACCTTCCCGCACGCCGCGCCATTCCAAGGGGTCAACTATCTCGATGAGCGAAGTCCCCTGGCGCCACACCTGCAAGTGACGCCTTGCCCAGCTAACTTCCGGGCAGGGACCTATCCCAAGTACAACGGCAGCACCGACCCGGCTCAATACATAATGAGTTATCAGGTCGCCGTTGCATCTTCCGGAGGGGACGACGCCACAATGGCGAAGTCTTTCATCATCGCCCTCGAGGGCCCAGCACTCACCTGGTTCACCAGGTTGCCTCCGCTGTCCATTGATTCCTGGAGAAGTCTCCGGGACAAGTTCCTGCTCAACTTCCAAGGGTACCGCCTAGACACCGACGCCTTGGCCGAACTCTCGCTCTGCAAGCAGCTGGAAAAGGAGACTCTGAGGGAGTATTACCGCAAATTTTTAACACTCAAATCACAGCTGCCCTCAGTCGATGACCAGATTGCCATCCACTATGCTATCAGTGGCCTTCGCGCCGGCGTCCTTTACAGCCACTGCATCAGAGATCCGCCAAAGAACCTCCAGGAGTTATATCAGCTGTTTGAAAAGTACGCCAGATCCGAAGAGCTCCACCAGCGCAAGATTGAGTCCCAAACGAAGCCAAAAGATGCTCCACAGTCCAGCCGCACGTGGACAAGGACTCCGCAGCCAGACTTCGGTCGAGACGGCCGCAATCAGCAGCAAGTGCACAACATCGCCAACCAGCATCCCGCTGCTGACCCCCCTCGTCGCCAGGAATATCCCCCCCAGGGCCGCGGAAATGGCACTCGTGGTAGGGGCCGAGGGCGTGCGCAGCCGCCACGCCGATTCTACTGCCTCTTCCATGGCGAAGATTGCGCCCACCAAACCAAAGACTGCCCCGAAACGAAGGCTACCAGAGACAGAATGGCACGGGCGCAGCCAGCCGACAACCCCAGAATTGTCGCGCACAATTACCAGCAACCCCCTCCACCATATATCCACGCTCCCGCCCCGCATCCACCGCACCACGCTTACCAACACCATCAGGAAGTACAAATCGTACCTCCTCCACCCCCACCACCACACCAGCAACATCAAAACATCCCCCATGCCCCAAAGCAGGAAGAATTCGCCGATCAACCATATCGCGGAGTCATCCACATGATAACTGGGGGTCCAGCACTGACTTCGACACCAAGCGGCAGAAGCGGGACCACTACCGCAGCATCAACCATGTCGCCGTCACGGGCCCAGTCGTGTAGACAAAGTGGTCCCACATTCCGCTAACCTTCGACGCACGGGACGTCGACCTGCGCAGCGCCCCCCACTGCGACGCCATGGTTATCAATTGCAGCGTGGCAGGCTGGGACCTGCACAAAGTCCTAGTTGACAACGGCAGTCAGGCGGACATCATCTTCCTCCACGCCTTCGATCGCATGGGCATAAGCCACAGCCTGCTTAAGCCTTCGGACAACCCGTTGTATGGCTTCGGCGGCAAGGGCACCTTCCCCGTCGACAAAATAGAGCTGCCTCTCTCCTTCGGTGTAGCACCCAATGCCCGAAGCGAGCAAATAACCTTTGACATTGTGGACATGGTATATCCTTACAACGCCATCATGGGCCGGGGCTCCATCAATAAGTTCGAAGCAGCCATTCACGGACTGTACCTATGTATGAAGATACCAGGTCCGTTAGGCGTCATCACAGTCTTCGGCAATCAACAGACTGCGCACAACATAGAGCGGGACTTCGTGCCCGGTCAAAGAAACGTGCACTACCTCACGGCCCAACGCGAGGTCCCCGCGCCTGCCAGCCCAACCAATAAGCAACACGACAAGGCACAGCTGCAGAGCAACAACGGGACCAAGACTGTCCCCCTCGACCAGGCCACGCCCATGCAGACAGTCATTATCAGCGAAGACCTTACTTCGCATGAAGAAGAGAAGCTCCTTTGCTGCCTGTCCAGGAACAAAGATGTCTTCGCCTGGTCGGCCCTCGATCTGGTCGGGGTTAGCCGTTCAATAATTGAGCACAGTCTGGGAATCGACCCTTCGGTACGGCCGAAAAAGCAGCGGCTTCGCAAGATGTCCGACGAGAAGACGGAGGCCGCCAAGGCAGAAGTGCACCGCCTCCTGGAAGCCAAATTCATCGAGCCGGTGGCTTACCCCACATGGCTCTCCAATGTCGTGATGGTGCAGAAAAAGAGCGGGAAGTGGCGAATGTGCATCGACTTCACCAGTCTCAATAAAGCCTGCCCAAAGGACAATTTCCCGTTGCCGCGGATCGACAAAATAGTCGATAGCGCGGCCGGATGCGAGGTCATGTCCCTCCTCGATTGCTTCTCCAGTTACCACCAAATATACATGAAGGAAGAAGACAAGGCTAGCACCAGCTTTATAACACCCTTCGGCACATATTGCTTCATCAGAATGCCGGAGGGACTCAAGAACGCCGGGTCCACCTTCTCCAGGCTTACCAAAACAGTGCTCGAAGGGCAAGTTGGCAGAAACATATTCACATATGTAGACGACATTGTCGTCGCCAGCAAGAGCAAGGAGGACCACCTCGCCGACCTCGCTGAAACATTCGCGAACATGCGAGACGCACAACTCCGCCTAAACCCGGAAAAGTGCGTCTTCGGCGTTCGCCAAGGCAAAATATTGGGCTACCTGGTATCACACCGCGGCATCGAGGCCAACCCAACCAAGATTCAGGCCATCTTAGACATGACGCCTCCGCAGTCCGTCAGGGACGTCCAGCGCCTGACAGGCAGATTGGCCGCTCTCAACAGATTCATCTCCAGGTCCGCCGAGCGAAGTCTCCCCTTCCTCAAGACACTCCGTGGTGCAAAAGACTTCGCCTGGGGACCAGAGCAGGCGGCGGCCTTCGCCTCATCAAAACAGTACCTGACAGAGTTGGCCGTCCTTACCAGCCCCGACCCCTCGCTCCCCCTGCTGCTCTACGTCGCGGCTTCGCCACATGCGGTCAGCGCGGCACTAGTGCAGGAGCAGACTGTCGAGGGCGTGGTCCGGCAGTGCCCCGTGTACTATGTCTCCGAAGTGCTGACACCGTCCAAGTGCAACATGACAGAGCTGGAGAAGATTGCCTACGCAGTCGTCATGTCGTCGCGCAAACTGCGCCATTACTTCGAAGCATTCAAGGTCCGAGTCACCTCAAATAGGGGACTCGACGAATTATTCAGAAACCCGGAGGCATCGGTGAGGATTGCCAAGTGGGCGGCCGAACTCTCCGGCTACCACATCTGCTTCGAGCCCAGGATAGCTATCAAGTCTCAAGTCCTGGCAGACTTCATCGTCGACTGGACTGGGCCAACAACATAGCCAGACCCGTCCGCAGAGAAGATTTGGACGATCCATTGCGACGGCGCATGGTGCCATGCGGGGGCAGGCATCGCTGCAGTCATCACCTCACCAGTCGGGGTCAAGCACAGATATGCAGCACGACTCAGCTTCAATCTGGAATCCGACAGATGCACAAATAATATAGCAGAATACGAAGCAGTCATCCTCGGCCTCCGCAAGCTAAGGGCCCTCGGAGTCACCACCTGCATCATCAAAACAGACTCCAAGGTAGTTGCCGGCCAAGTCGAGAAAGACTATGCAGCAAAGGACCCCGCGCTCATGCAGTACCTCGCGGCCATCCGAAGTCTCGAGAGGCAATTCAAGGGGTTCACCTTGCAGCATGTGGATCGGGCCAAGAATGAAGAGGCCGACGCATTGGCCAAGGCTGCCGCCAGGGGCGAAACTCTGCCCTCCGATGTGTTCTTTCATGTCATCGGCACGCCAGCCGTCCGGAGCCCCGAAGGGCTCCAAATAACCAATGACAGCGAGGGCCACCGCATAGTCAACCTTATCATGACCGAAGACTGGCGGGCACCAATAACCCTGTTCCTACAGGGGTATTATCATCCAGCCGACATCAGTGAGGCCAAGCGCCTCAGACATCGAAGCCGAGACTTCGCACTGATTGAAGGCCAACTCTACAAAAAAGGGGTCAGTCAGCCAATGCTTAAGTGCGTCACCGAAGCCGAAGGCATGCAGATCCTACGTGAAGTCCACAGTGGCACGTGTGGCTCACACGCAGGGCCAAGGGCCCTAGCTGCTAAGGTGATCCGCCAGGGCTTTTACTGTCCCGCAATGATCTGCGCCGCAAATCGGGTCACATGGTCCTGCGAAGCCTGCCAGAAGTTTTCTCCTCAGTCAGGCAGCCCCTCGCAGTATACAAAGCTGATCGCCCATACATGGCCTCTCCAGCGCTGGGGCCTGGACATTGTCGGGCCCCTGCCCACCGCTCAGGGGAACCTTAAGTTCGCCTTCGTCGCTGTCGAGTACTTCACCAAATGGATCGAGGCGCGGGCTGTTTCTACAATAACATCAAAGAGTGCCCAAAAATTCTTCTGGCAGAACATTATTTACCGCTTCGGAGTACCGTCCAAACTAACAGTTGACAACGGCAAGCAGTTTGACAACCAAGACTTCAAGGATTTTTGTTTCTCCATTGGCACCAAGCTTGCCTTCGCCTCAGTCTATCATCCGCAGTCCAACGGGGTCGTGGAACGCGCCAACGGGAAAATCTTCACAGCTGTCAAGAAAATGCTCCTTGATGAAAAAAAGGGCAGATGGACCGATTTGTTACCTGAGGCAGTCTGGGCATTAAACACGACTGAGTGCAGGGCGACCGGGTTTACTCCCTTCCGCCTTCTATACGGATCGGAGGCCATGACCCCGCAAGAAATAAAGCATGGGTCCCCGCGAACAGTTCCGTCAGCCGTCCCAGACGTGGACGAGCCAACTTCAAAGGATCTCATTGACGGAGACCGAGTCTTCGCCCTACAGGCCCTAAACAAATACCAAGCCCAGACCAAAGCATGGCGCGACCACTCAGTCATCCCGAGGGAGTTCAGCGAGGGGGACCTCGTACTCGTCCGAACAGCTCGGACGGAGTCCAAGGGCAAGCTGGAGCCCAGGTGGGAGGGCCCCTTTATAGTCAAGACAAAAGCTTCCCCCAGCGCTTACAGGCTCACAACGCCAAACGGCGAGGACCTGGAGCACTCCTGGAACATCGACAACCTCCGCAAATTTTTTGTTTGACTCCTCAGGGCTGATTTCGCCCTTGTAATTCGCAAAAACAATCTTGTACCGGCCCGCACTCTTTTCCTCCCGGGGGGTGAGGTTTTTAACGAGGCAGAGCTATGTAATATATGTGTGAAAAATCCCCCGCAAAAACATGCGTCGAAAAAAGACCGCGACGACGGTCTTCGACATTCGACCAACACAAGGTCACCGCAAGGCTAAGCGCTAGCCACCCTCGCGTGCGACAAATCCGCGCAGAAGTCGCCTAAGGGTGCAGCCGGACTAGCACAACAAGTGCGAAAAAATCGAAGTCTATCGCGAAGACTATCCGCGCAGAAGTCGCCTAAGGGTGCAGCCGGACTAGCACAACAAGTGCGAAAAAATCGAAGTCTATCGCGAAGACTATCCGCGCAGAAGTCGCCTAAGGGTGCAGCCGGACTAGCACAACAAGTGCGAAAAAATCGAAGTCTATCGCAAAGACTATCCGCGCGAAAGTCGCCTAAGGGTGCAGCCGGACCAGCACAACAAGTGCGAAAAAATCGAAGTCTATCGCGAAGACTATCCGCGCAGAAGTCGCCTAAGGGTGTAGCCGGGCTAGCACAACAAGTGCGAAAAAACCAAAGTCTACCGCGAAGACTATCCGCGCAGAAGTCGCCTAAGGGTGCAGCCGGACTAGCACAACAAGTGCGAAAAAACCGAAGCCTACCGCAAAGACTGTCCGTGCAGAAGACACCTAAGGGTGCAACCGGACTAGCACAACAAAGGCAGAAACGACAACATCAAACCGTCCGCGCCAAGACCAACTATAATCACACCAGCACAGCACAACAAAACAAACCAGACAAAGTACACAACGCCTTCGCACACATATACAAGCGAGGGCACACAACTTCATCATACAAGCCTCTACATATACAAGCGAGGGCACCACACTCTACATCGGCTCAACCTTAGGAATAATTCCCATCTCCCTATAATTAAATAACATTATCCTAAGCTCCTCACCCGCAAAAAGACTTCGCAGTTCCCCTTCACCTGTATTCACGGCGGCCGGCAAAGACAACAGTTCCTGCCGGCCAGCCCCACTCACACGAAGACGAGCCCCCTCCGCCCCACTAACTCTACGTTTCGCAACCGCCCTTCGTCGTCGTCGCCCGGTGCTAGGACCTGGCACATCTCCTGCGTCCACGACGTGCGGCGAAGCCTCCGCCGCAGCCACATCCAAGGCCGCAAAGTAGTCCAAGCCCTCCGACGACGACTCCTCAGTCCACTCAACCGAGCTCCCAGAGTCAGCACAATCAAAAAACTCAGATGCAGATCCACCACATTCATTACCATCTTCCGCGGTCGAAGCCGCCAAAAATTTAGTAGTAGCGGTTGTGTGCGCAGGCCCAAAATCTTGAACCTGCGCAGCAACCAAAATTCAACAACATATACAAATTTCCCCAACCCTCTACACCCACTACGCCACCTGCGAGGGCCCTGACGTTGCGGGAGCCTCCGCCGTTGGCTCCGCCGTTGCTTCCGCTGTTGTCTCCGCCGCCACCGCTGCGGGATCTTCAGCACTCGGCGCAGCAGCTGCGGAGGCATCAGGCGCGCCTTCGGCGACCTCTGGGGGCAGGTCTTCGCCGACCGCAGCGGATGCGGGGGCACCCGACGCGTCTCCCGCAGTCTCCGGGGTCGGCTCCAGGGCGACCCCAGACACGGCCTCCGCCGGGGTCGGCTCCGGGTCAGACAGCATGCTGTTCAACGCCCCGAAGTCGTCGACCCTCTCGCCGCGCGCCGCCTAAGACAAAACACACAAAATTCATCAAACACACACACAGCCTACATCCAACAAACACCAAACAAACGAAAACGTTACCTAAGCCCTCGCCGTCTCGGCCCGCTCCCTGACCACCTCGCGACCGTGCGGACCCCACATCCGGTCGTAGATAGCTCCGGTGGATTCCTTCACTACGGGGTCCTCAACCTTAAAGATATCTTGCTCAAAATCTTCATCGACTTGGTCGAAGACCTCGAAGTGCCGTCACCCTTCGCGGGAGAGCGCGTTCATCGCCCCCTCGCAGGTGACCAGGGAGGCATACGCCATAAACCCCTCCACGACAGTGGGGAGTGCCTGCAACTCCTCCTGCACCCACTCCAGGCAGCGAAGCCCGGGCTCTCGGTCCGGCACTTCGAAATCACCGGTCCCCACGCCCAGCCCACGGTATGTATCTATAAGCAGTTGGCGCGTCCGCTCTGCCTCCGCGCGTGACGCGGCCTCGGCCCTCTCCACGCGGCTCTCCAGGGCGGAGAGCCGCTCCTGCAGCTGCTCGGCGCGCTCCCTGGCAAGATTGCCCTCCACCCGTGCCAGGTTGGCCTCCGCCTGCGCAACCTGCACCTTGACAAGGGCCTCGTTGGTCTCCCTCCTTTCCCCCGCCAGCTGGCGCCGGAGGGCAGCCTTCTCTCCCTCCAGTGTGGCCACCTTGTCCGCCAGCTTGCGACACTTGCTGTCGGCGGCCGATTTTTCACGGACGGCGTCAGCATGTTTTGTTCGAAGTCTCTCGACTTCGGCAGCCACAACTGCCGTGAGGGCCCCCGACGCAGTGCGGCTGGCGAAGTCAGCCACCTGCAGAGCAATCGTAAGACCGCGGCCCCAGCAAGCCGATATAAAAAAAGGACGAAGTCCAGCTCAGCGGACCTAATTTAGCGCCTCCGTCACCTCCTTCAGCCGGTGGGACGCAGCGCCCGCCTCATCCATGACAACAGCGAGGGCCGACACCTCGCCTCCGGCGCTAAGATCCCCGCCCTTCGCCTTCGGCACTGCGGCAGCCGTCGTGGTCGCCGCGGCAGGCGCAACCATAGCTAGTTGGCCTTCGCCCGACCCTGCGACGTACCAATGAATAAATTAAAAATAAATAAATAAATAGAGCCAACGACTTACCACCGAGATAGTCGTTCACACTAATATCGGTGGCGAAGTCGGCGACACGTTTGCCCGACAACGGCAACGCTCGGGCCGCCTTCGTGACCTCCGCCACTCCGCTGGACGGCGGCACCGCCTTCGCCGATTTCGAGCCTCCGGCGCCTGCCATTGCCTCCGGCGCCTTGCTAGATGCAGGGACGCCCGACTTCGCCGCCAGCGGCGGCCGGCCTCCGCCGGGGGCCGCAGCCTTCGCAGCCCCACGCTGCCTCTTCGGCCTGGCCTCAACGAGCCTGACAGCCGCCTGGCGCTTCTGTGCAGCTCCCTGGCGATCCTTGTCCATCACTGCTGACACAACAGCAGCAATATTCCGCCCGTAAGGAAAAACCCTCCATTCACGAACCATGCGAGATGTAAAAAAGTCCTCGCCAGCCGCGCGGGGGATAGGAACATTCCTAGGCCAACAACCCCCGGTAACCCTCAGCATCCGAGACGAAGACTCCCGGAGCTCGGGCGAAGACATCCTTTCCCCCGGGGCCGCGCACGTCCTCATCAACTCTCTAGCAAAACCATCAGAAACCCCAAGTCCTCCCATAGCAGTACCTAATTTTCTCTTTTTAGAGGATGGGGCGGCCGCCGGCGCAGGGTCGTCTCCAGTCTCCACCGCCGGCTTCTTCCCACGGCGGTCCACATCGTCTTGACCAGGATAGCCGTCATATGGCAATTGATTTAATTCAAAAACCCTGTTCAAACGGTCATCCGACCCGCGGATATCCTAGCTGCGCTGGCCCTCTGTCCTCGGCACGTAACGTCCAACGAGCCGCAGCGCCCCATCCTCCGCCTCACGCACAAAGGCTGCCGGATCGCGGTTTTGCAGATTCAGGGCGAAGGCGGGACTCCGCACCACCCTTCCGCCATGGAAAGGCATCTGGCGAGGGCACACTTCGCCCAACGCCCAGCCATGCGCCAAGGGCCATACCCCATACGCCACAAATTCTTCAACCAAGTCGCGCCCACTGCTCAGGCCGGCGGCGCACCGAAGGGCCCCTTCGTCCACATCCTCCTCCGCCACTTCAAAGGGCGGGTACGCTGAGTAAAAATGAGAACACATCTCGGACACGGGGAGTCCCTCATGGCCTTCGACGGTACCCTCAGCAACGTAAAACCAAAATTCATTCCAGTTGCCCCACTTGTTGCGGGCGCAAGGGACCAACTCGACTACCTGCATCGTGGTTTTGCCGGTCTTCGGTGTGAATGTGCAGGACCCAAACTGAGCAACTTTGTCTCCAATCATCCTCTTCTGCCAGTGCAAACAATAATACTTCGCAAAAACTTCGACCGATGGCTGTCCGCCGTACGAAGTCGTCGCCCAGACATACTTCGACAGAGCCACTATGGCATTCGGTGTCAGCTGATGTATTTGAACGTTGAACCTACGCAGGACTTCGCCAACAAATCGGTGCGCAGGCAAGCGGAGTCCGGAGGCGAAGAACGCCTCGAAAACAACCAACTCGCCCTCCAGCTCGGGGACTTCCTCCGTCCCCGGGACTCGAGCAACTCCGCCGCCGAAGTAACCCAACCGCTGCATATCTTGCACGCGGACCGACGACATCCGCGATACGCCAAAATCAACAGAATCGCCGGCGCGCAACTCCTCCGCCATTAAACTACTCAGCGTCTCCTCAGACGAGGCGGCGGCCGGCGGCGAGGGAACGGCCGACGGTGTAGTGGCAGCGGAAGAAGACGAGGACGGCATCGCTACGTACCGTCGGCGGCGGCGGGCGGTCTGCTTCACTCGAGCCAGATCTCCGGCGAACAAGAGCACGGCGGGCAGACGAGCAGCAAGACGGCGGAAAGGGCGGCTAGGGTTTTCGCAGAGCGCGGAAGGTGAAGTTCAAAAGGCGCCGACCCTCGCCCCCTTTTATAGGCAGGGCACGGCTCTTCGGGAAACCCGCAATCCAACAGGGCGCGGCGCCTCGGGAAACCCGCAATCCAACAGTACGCCGTCAATCAACGGTCATATCAAAAACCCCGCGGAACCACTTCGAGCGAGGGCAGCGTCTCCGCCATCTAGCGACGTCTTCGGCACCAGGTGACTTTGTCGAACTGGTCCCTCGGAGGGCAAATGTTGGGGCGAAGGCAAAGGCGCCACCCTTCGCTCGAAGCCTTCGCTGCAGCAGCTGAGCTAACAGAAACAAAACAGGTAGGGACACCCTTCGCTTGTTCCGCACCAGACGAAGACCGGCGACGAAGGGCATCCCACAGTGCGGCCTCGTCCAGCTCAGAGGCCCACGTGCGATCCGGCCCATCGTAACGGGCCCCGCGTGGCCGCCGTGCGTTACGGGCCTAATTTGTAAAGGCATCCCTGTAATTACGGTCTGTAACCCCGCTTTATGGGAATATTCTGGGGATAACCTAGGTAGCTGAGGGCACATGCGTCCTTAGCTCAAGGCGCTGCGCGCTCAAGTACCTATAAATACCCCTGCACAGTGCCCGTGAGAGGCCAGATTAACAGAGCTTTTGCCATCTAGCGCGAGTGCCCTGTTGACGTCACTGTTCACCCTTGTTGGATCCCCTTGCAACTGAGAGCAAGTTCCAACACCAAGCGCATCCCCTCTGGTTGGGGCATATAAGTCAAACTCCATAGCCTTTCATGGGTATCTAGAGACCACCCAGATCTCATAAACTGTGACTAGCAGTTAACCCATATAGGTATGTTCTTCTAAAGATGTTCTGTAGGACAACATATTTGCTTCACAAAGCCACTTGGAACATATTAAGGTGTAAACACCAACCTACCTTACAGTAAGGAAAGATGTGCATCTGAAATGAACCTTATTAAGGGTCTTGCCTCTCAGTCTATCACTAGCTTGTTTCACCATTCTAATTCACGGGATCTCCGATCACATAGAACATGTTACCACTATGATAAACTTTAGGTGGGTCTCAAGCCCATCTCACTCGATGCACTATCTATCACACTACGTGATAGCCCCTTAGTAAATTGATCTACCAGATTTTTAGATGTATGGACATAGTCCAACGCTATTACTCTGGAGTTTCTCAATTTCTTGACAGATTTTAAATGCCTCTTTATGTGCCTTGTCGACTACATATTATCCTTAGAACAATTTATCTTGATTATCACAGTCTGATTATCACAGTTCATAGAAATAGCCGGCACAGGTTTTTCAACCACCGATAAATCCATAAGGAGTTCATGAAGCCACTCAGCCTCAACTAAAGCGGTATCTAATGTTGTGAGTTCTGCTTCCTTAGTCAACCTCGTTAAGATGGTCTGCTTGCAAGACTTCCATGAAACAACACCACCTCCAAGTGAAAACACATATACACTAGTGGCATATATCTCATCAGCATCAAATATCTAATTTGCATCACAATAACCCTCCAATACTGTTGGGTACCCGGTATAATGGATGCCTAAACTCATACTACCTTTTAGATAGCACATAACCCTCTCAAGAGCATGCCAGTGATAATCTCCCAGATTTGAAACAAACCGGCTAAGTTTGCTCACAGCAAACGAGATGTCAGGCCTTGTAGCGCTAGCTAAGTACATGAGTGAACCAATTATTTGGGAATATCTCAATTGGTCCCTAGATATCCTTCGATTTTTCTTCAAAAGCTTACTAGGATCATAAGGTGTTGGAGCAGGTTCACATTCGTTATAACCAAAGCGACTCAAAACCTTTTCCACATAATGGGATTACACAAGTGTGATCCCACCATTACCTTCTCTTAGTAGCTTAATGTTAAGAATAACATCAACTTCTCCTAAATCTTTCATTTCAAAATTATTAGACAGAAAGTCTTTTGTCTCTTTAATCACATCAGGACTCATCCCCGAGATTAGAATGTCATCAACATACAGACATAAAATTACTTCCTCGCCCCCACCATACCGATAGTATACACATTTGTTTGCTTCGTTCACAACAAAGCCAGCAGATGTCAAAGTTCTATCGAACTTTTCTTGCCATTGCTTAGGTGCTCGTTTTAGGCCATATAAAGATTTCAATAACTTACACACCATGCCTTTTTGACTGTTTGCTACAAACTTAGCTGGTTGCTCCATCTATATTTCCTCATCTAGCTCTCCATTTAGGAATGTTGTCTTAACATCCATTTGATGGACGAGAAGACCATGAGAGGCACCAGAGAAAGTAGCACACGAATTGTGGTCAATCGAGCCAAAGGTGAATAAGTATCAAAGAAATCCTGACCTTTCTTTTGTGAATAACCTTTAATTACAAGCCTCGCCTTGTACCTTTCAATAGTACCATCAAGCCTAAGCTTTTTCTTGAACACCCATTTACTCCCAATGCGGTTACACCCATAAGGACGCTCAACGACCTCCCAACTTGCATTAGACATAATAGAATCCATCTCACTCCTTATTACTTCCTTCCAAAAGTCAGCATCAGGAGAGGAATATGCCTCTTCAATGGTACGTGGTGTGTCATCCACAATATATACAATGTAACCATCACCAAAGGACTTTGCAATCTTTGGTCTCTTACTCTTTCGAGTTGATACATTGTCATCTTCCACAGGATTATGTATATGGGATTCCTCAGTGTGTTCTTGTAACACTACAAAACCATCAACTAAAAATAATGCATTTATATTATTAATGGTAAATATGGTAATGAATTTTTCTTTCAAGTGGTTGATTTTTTATATTATTTACATTTAGAATATTTTTTGTTTGCTCATATTTGATTTATGGTTGTTACGTAGAATTTCTTTTATATTAAAAATCCAATTAATTAATTAATATAGAAATATTGGTTCAAAAATAAATATTTTAGTTATATATAATTTTGGTATAATTATCATGATTTTTAGAATTATTTAAAAATATATTTATTTATATTTTTTATTAAAAAAGAAAAGAAAAAAGAAAAGAATTCAGAAACCCTAACCGGCCGACCGGCCAACCAGAGGCCAACAGCCGCGTGCCCTTGTCCCCTCCCTCCCTCTCTCACTGACGCGTGGGGCCCACCCGTCAGGGCCCCTTTCTCCTACCTCCAGCGCCGCCGTCGCCTGGTGCGCCCGCGCGCTCCTCACGCCGCGACGCCGCGCCCTGGCCCGATCCGCGCCCTCTCCTCTCCCTGCACCGGAAACCACCGTGCCACCTCCTCCTCTCCCTCCCCCATGTCCCTCCCTCACTCAATGGTGGTAATGGCCACCATTAATGTCTTTGAAGCCAACCGGCCATTGCTTCTCCCCCCCGGCGCCTCTCCCACCCTATAAAAGTCGACAAAGCTCTCTCCCTCTCCCTTCACCCAAGCTCACTCCCCTACCCTTGTTTTCTCTCGCGCGACGCCGCCGACCACCGGAGCTCCACCATCGCGCCCAGCTCGCCGGACCGTCCGTGTCGTGCCCTACCCCGGCCGCGCTCAGACTGTTCGCCTGCGCCCGAGCCGTTGGACCGTCTGCCTCCTTGCTCGGCCGATCCCCCTCCCTGTCGAGCTCCTCACTGCTCACAAGCTCTAGCCCAAGTTATAAGACGACCATTTTGCATTTTCGCCCCCAGTTTTCTAGAAATTATTCCTGTATTTTCTGCAGTACAAATGTATCAAAAAGAAGTCCTAAAATCTTATGTGCTACTCCCCGAATTATACATGTAATTTGGAATCAACCCCGGCAATAGTATTTTAAATATGGACAATATTTTTATAATTTGAAAAATACATAGATTATCATTTTGTGATTAGGTACTAGAATCCTTTTTGATTAACTTCTCATTTTAGCATATAAAATAATATTATGTTAGTGATTGTTAAATACAGTTTTAATGATATAAGGAATTAAAATAAATACTAGGTCCCATTTTCTTAGTCATGTTAAAATCTAGATTATTACGAGTCATGATAAATATGTTCATACGTATAGCACTTAATTGCTTAGAATTAGCAAAATATTTATTTATGTCAAACTCACCATGATTATATTACTAAAAGTCCAAAATTATTAATCTACATTAATTCTTAGAATATTAATGTTAGGTGAGTTAGCAATAAACATTTTTAGCTATATGTATAATTTTTATTTAGAAAGGAAAGGATAAAACCCAAAGGACTATTATTAAGTAATAAAGAAAATATATAATTAATAATTATTTTCTATAAAGTTTGATAAGTCATTTTATCTATATTATACTAGATAAACTAGTGTCATAGTCACCTACTCATATTTTAACCGATGATAACTCGAAGTGAAAGATATAGTGGATTAATAAACATTTATGTTGTAGACATATTTATGAGTACAGTTGTGTGATGTATGAATGTTTATGTAATGGTGAATTATTACCCTTGTAATGGTGTATGTTTATTTATTTAGCGTATGTATTCTTTTGTATGTACGATACACCAAATCGATGCTACAAGTTGACTGTGAGGTAGACAAACCAAACTCGTTCGAGGACGACCCATAGGACACTTTCGAGCAAGGCAAGTGGATTCTCCTTCTGTATTTCTATTTGTACCCAAAAAATGCATATAATAACGTTTACTTTATGGATATATTGCATAATTTGATGGGATTTTCCTAAATAAATATTTCCTAGAATTACCAACCCTATTCCTTGAATTACCCTGGGATAAATGCTATGCTTAGCAATTTTTGCTAGTGCTCAACCTGATAAATATGATGTCACTCTTTTAATAATACTATGTTCCAGAAATGAAGTTTTATTATGATGTTAACCCAATGGTTAAACAAGAATATTTCGTATTAAATGGAACATGGAGTGACCACCTAGGATAATAGTGCAACCACGAGTGCTATAATGGCTCTGGCTTTGGTAATTAGCTCTATAGACTTAGTGCTTAGCAACCCTACCTGAAAGATGGGCAAGAGAGGGCGGCAGTGGTTTGGTGGCAGCTCATGT
The DNA here is from genome assembly GCA_029449295.1 of Zea luxurians. Lineage (NCBI taxonomy): Eukaryota > Viridiplantae > Streptophyta > Magnoliopsida > Poales > Poaceae > Zea > Zea luxurians. The sequence goes on along the minus strand of JAOPSE010000001.1, from coordinate 92,563,759 downwards.
TAACATGGGGTGGTAGTCTTGGCTAAGTTACCTCACCTAGAGGGCCATTAATACTGACGTGGAAACCTTAGCGGGTGGCTTTGTACTAAGGATATTCTGTGAAAACCTCATAGTGGATCCCTAGCCATTCACCTAGGCAGTGTTTATGGGTCCGATCAACCCAGGCTAGATGGGATACACGGCTTGTCGGTAAAGTTGTACCACCTCTATAGAGTGTAAAACTGATATGTCAGCTGTGCTCACGGTTAAGAGCAATCTGGACCCTCACATGATAATTGAACTTAAAGATGGAAAATAAATCGTGATCCGATGATCTACCAGTGGTTTGCTGAAGTGATTTCACTTAAGTGTTTTTGATATAATCTTATGCCTTTGATTAATTGGGATATTTGGGATACACACTTATTAGTAAAACAGGTGTTACTAATAAAATATTGACCAACTAAAATGCTTACCACTTATCCATAGCCTACCTTGTTAACTTGCATTATTTCCCCCACTTGCTGAGCCCCGACCATAAGTGAGCTCACCCTTGCTAATATTTTGATCAGAGGGTGATGACGAAGACTTCACAGATGATGTTGATGAGTTTTGAGTCTAACGATGCGCCAGTCACCTTCCTGTGGAAGAGTGTCCATGTTTAATTCCGTCGTACTTTGATTATGATACTTGTTTGAGATACTATGATCCAGATGATGTAATAAAGATACTCTACTCTCTTTACGCCTTTATTGCATTGTCTTTTGATATATTACACTTGTGACGTCTGAAAGTCGCCTAGAGGGGGGGTGAATAGGCAAAACCTGAAAATTAAAACTTTATCCCCCAACTAAATCCCTTGATAAGTGGTTAGAACAAGATATACAAATATCGGAGAATAGAAACTAAGTTCTTGCTTGAAAAGAGTATTGCTAAATAATGCGGGAGTGATAAATCAATACAACTAGTAAGTTATAAAATAACAAAGCAAGAAGCCTTAGATGAGAAGAGCACTAGGACAAGTTCTTTCTTGCAACGTGTTGCTTCACTAAATGGGAATTTAACTTGAAGCAACACCAAATGATATTAGCAAATAAAGGTGCAAGAAAACTTAGAGCAAGGGAAAAACAAACAAATCACAAGCAATAAACACAATGGACACGGGTGATTTGTTTTACCGAGGTTCGGCCCTCGAAGGCCTAGTCCCCGTTGAGGAGTCCACTTAAGGACGGGTCTTTTTCAACCCTTTCCCTCTCTCCCCCGATCACACAAGGATCGGTGAGCTCTTCTTCTTCTCAAGGATCACTCTCGATCCCACAAGGACCACCACACACTTTGGTGTCTCTTGCTAGCTTTTACAAGCCTCCAAAACTTTGGAGGAAGTTCAATGGGAGTCAAAACTCCACGCGCAAATGAACACAAAGAAGAAGCACACACTATCTCTCGATGAATCTCACAAGGCACTAGTGCTAAACTCAAATGAGTAGCTCTCTTTTGCTTGCTCTCTCTTTTGTGGCACTTATGTTGATTGTAGTGGTCTAAATCTTGTGTATAGGATGGATCAATGAATATATGTGGTTGGGAGGGCTTGAGTATGTCAACTAGATGACTTGGAATGTTGCTTGGGCTCCCACATCTTGAAGTGGCCGGTTGGGGTGGTATTTATAGCCACCAACCAAAATCTAGCCGTTGGTGAAAGTTGTCTGTCGTATGGTGCACCGGACAGTCCGGTGCACACCGGACATGTCTGGTGCGACAGCCACGTCACCCGACCGTTAGGGTTCTGACCGTTGGAACTCTGACTGCTGGGCCCGCCTTGATGTCCGGTGGTGCACCGGACATGCACTGTAGATTGTCCAGTGTGCCAGCATGGGCATGCCTGACCTCTGCGCGCGTTGGTGTGCATTAATTGCGCCTGCAGGTAGCCGTTGGCGCCGAAGTAGCCGTTGCCCCGCTGTTACACCGGACAGTCCGGTGTACACCGGACAGTCCGGTGAATTATAGCGGAGCAGCTGAAGTGAATTCCCGAGGCTGGCGAGTTCCTGAGGCCGCTCTTCCTTGGAGCACCGGACATGTCTGGTGTACACCGGACAGTCCGGTGAATTATAACGGAGTTGCCTCTGGAATTTCCCGAAGGTGACGAGTTTGGAGTTGGAGTCCTCTGGTGCACCGGACATGTCCGGTGGCACACCGGACAGTCCGGTGCGCCAGACCAGAGGTGCCTTCGGTTGTCCCTTGCTCCTTTGTTTGAACCCAATACTTGGTCTTTTTATTGGCTAAGTGTGAACCTTTGGCACCTGTATAACTTATACACTAGAGCAAACTAGTTAGTCCATTTACTTGTGTTGGGCAATTCAACCACCAAAATTAATTAGGGACTAGGTGTAAGCCTAATTCCCTTTCAATCTCCCCCTTTTTGGTGATTGATGCCAACACAAACCAAAGCAAATATAAAAGTGCATAAATGAACTAGTTTGCATAATGTAAGTGCAAAGGTTGCTTGGAATTGAGCCAATAAAAGTTACTTACTAGATGTGCATGGATTGTTTCTTTATTTTTAACATTTTGGACCACGCTTGCACCACAAGTTTTGTTTTTGCAAATCTTTTGTAAATTCTTTTCAAAGTCCTTTTGCAAGATAGTCAAAGGTAAATGAATAAGATTTGAGAAGCATTTTCAAGATTTGAAATTCTCTCCCCTTGTTCCAAATGCTTTTCCTTTGACTTAAACAAAACTCCCCCTCAAATAAATTCTCCTCTTAGTGTTCAAGAGGGTTTTAAGATATCAAGTTTTGAAAATACTACTTGCTCCCCCTTTAGAACACAAAGAGATACCAATTTGAAATTTTCCAATTGAAAACCATTAATTTTAAAATTAGGGTGGTGGTGCGGTCCTTTTGCTTTGGGCCAATACTTTCTCCCCCTTTGGCATGAATCGCCAAAAACGGATACTTAGAATGAAATATAGGCCCTTCTCCTAACAATTTTATCCCCTTTGGCAACTAAAACATATGGAGTGATGGCGAAGGGTAGATAATATCGATAGAGTAGAGTGGAAGCTTTGTCTTCGCCGAAGACTCCAATTCCCTTTCAATGTACCTATGACTTGGTTTGACATTCACTTGAAAACACATTAGTCATAGCATATAAAAGAGATATGATCAAGATGATATATCAAATTAAGCATGATCATAGTTCTATATAACATAGATTGCTCCCCCTAAATATGTGCGAGAGGAAAGCATATTTTTGGCCTCAAATGCCAATTGCACATAATTAGGTAAATGAGAACATATCTATATCATACAGAATGTGAAGTGCATTGTGTCATAGTATAAGTGTGATGCTCATGACAATTTATGCACTTATGAAAGCATGTTGTAAACAATTTAAGCATTTTCCCTTAAGGATTTCAAAGAGACTTAAGGACCATCCACCTTTGAAACAAAGGCAGCTTATCCTCGTTACAAGGTTAAGCTTTAAGCTCTTTGACAAGAAAGTACTTCATCTAGTTTTACCAGAGATGCACTAAAGCAGGAATGAATCTTGGGAAAATAGACTAGGTATGAAGCAGGGATAATACATGGACATGCTTTCTCTTCCTTTTATACAAGATATGTAAAGATAGTATAGAAAAGGAAGATTTAGGTACAAGTTTAAAATGAAAGGAGATAGTTTTACCTTTTTGTACCTTTACATAGGGACGCTCTCTTCATTGTGCTTTGTCCTTAGTCTTAGATGCTTAAGACCTATTCTTAATGACAAAATATGGAAATATTTTGTACAAGAGAGAGTTCTACAGCTAGTGATCTTTTTCAAGTTATTGTTAGCATATATCAAATGGATCACAAGTTGCATAAATGTATCATGAATTCTCCTTTTAACTTAGTGCATATCAAAAGAGATATCGATTGAAAGTATATACGTCACTAAGAAGCATGATTGTTGATTGAAGTCATTCAATGATCAAACAAATAACAGATGTGATCAAAAGAACAACATACGCATTAGATTATCAATTAAGCTTAGAGTAGGAGAATCCAGCAATTATGCTACTTTAGAGTGAAAGACAAGAATTTAAAGTAGTAGCATACTTCATGAGGAACTTATTCTCATGCAAGAGACTATATGAAATTACTGAGATAAAGCAATAGTCTCAACATAATCAAGATAAAAAGGCTCCCCCTAAAGATATGCATCAAGTATTTGAATGAATTGAATGGATGCATTTTCTTTAAAGACAAATAGAGAGAAGCATTATACATCTTGATCAAGGCTCATTAAATTTGTAATAAACAACTTGAGCCTAGTATTCTCAATATGAAAGGGTTTAGAATACTCACAACCACACCATTGATTGTTTCGTAGAAGTAGGTGGTGTTGTTCTTGATGTTCTCCTCTTTCATTTGAGAGTCCTCCCTTTGCAGTGGCTTCTTTTTCCTTTCAAACTTATTGAAAATACTCAAGAAGAATGTTAGTAATACAAGGGAGTATATAATGATGGATGATTTCTTTTAGATAGGAAATAAGCATAATTCATCATCCATGAGTCACATAGACATGAAGTAAATTCCTTAACGTTAGTGCACATTAACAGAAAAGAGGAATGAGCACCTTTTTAATCATTTTTGATCAAACAAAGGAATTTTACTTTTTCATATTGAATTTATTATCATGACTTAGAAGCGCATTAATATGAGAATGGATATAGCAAAGGCATGAATTAGATTCTTAATGGACAAGCGCATTTATGAAAATGATATTGAATGCACACTTAGTTAATTTCGGTCCAATAAAGAATCTATTCCTCACAAGGGTAGAATATGATAATTTAGATTAAATACCCATTGAGATGGGAACCAAACTTAAGAAGATGAGTTCCCATACCTTTGCTTTTACCTTTCTTCCTTTGGGTGAAGATCAACCCATGAGGCTTGTGCACTTTCTCTCTTGAACTCAAGAGAAATGTTAGTAGCAACATAAGCACTAGTTTCCATTTTTGTAATCATTTTGATAAGGAATGAGAAGCTAGATTACCAAAACATGGAAACTCCATAGCATGAACTAGATTATCCATAGATGATGTTATGCTCAATTTTAACTCATAAAACAAGCATAAATAATCCTTTGAGATTATAGGAATAAATCTAATTCATGATTTGGAAAGCGATAAATGTAAAAGAATCATATCCAATTTGAGCAAGTAAAAATACATCATAAAACATTTGGATTGATTTTTCTTTTCATGTTAGATTACATTCTTCCAAAGAGAAACTTATTCTCTACAAGTGAGACTATTTGGGTTACTTAGATAAAATCATTAGTCTCACTATTCTAGTTATAGGGAGAATTTTCCGTTTAAGAGTGTCCTAAGGATTTGAATTCCTTACATGACACCTAAATCTTTTAAGAACATGAAATATCTCTATACATCTAGAATCATGGCAATAATAGAATAACTTAGCGAAAAACATGCCATGTGATACTTCCAACAATTTAAAGCATGTAGATTGCCATGGGATGGAAATGATGAGTATGCAATCTACCATAAGAGAGGAAATTCTTCAAAGAATGGTAATATCAATTTAAAGACATTTGAAGTGCTTCAATTTTTCTATGTGACTACACAAGACACATAAGAAATGATGTTTTAAATACTTGCACTTAAAAGATAAGTGTTACCATCCTTTGGCTTTCCTCCATGCTGTAGGCCTTGATTTTTCGCATATGATATCTGTTCACTTCCTACAACATATAATATTTTCCTCGAGATGATATGAGTTTATAGCAATTTGAAAAATAACCTTGGGTCAATCATGTATATAGATCATTGAAGATTGATAGCTTGAGTTGATACGAATTGAATGAACTCTCTCAAGCACCCCAAAGACTTCATATCATCTCCTTCTCCTACAAAGCTTGTCAAGCATATTTTGGTACCCATCACTTGATGGGTACATCACGGTTAGTCAACAAAGATCTAGGAACCCAAAAGTCCTTTGTGTTAGCACTAGGTAAACTCATTACCTTTCTAGCACAAGTTGCAATTTTGGGTTGCCTAGTTACATGAGAATTAATTGACAAGCTAGGAGTGGAATTGTTACCAATGGGACAATCCTTGCATTGATGTCCCTTCTTTCGGCATGAGTAGCATAGGCGTTTTTCAAGTTTTGAAGTTTTCTTCTTTCCTTGTTTGTTGCTTGCTACATGGTTAGTAAAAACTTTCTTTTCTAACCCTATGCCTTTTTGTTTTAAATGGGGACAAGATCTAAGCAAGTGTCCCTTCTTGGAGCATTTAAAACAAAGTCTATCATCCTTGTTAATAATCAAGCCATTTTTAACGTAGGGACATGACCTAATCACGTGCCCCTCTTCAAAGCATTCACTACACCTCTTAATGTGAAGTGTGGCTTGATCATTACCTTGGATGTTACCTTTTGTGGAGGCGTGGTTGAGGCTTTTGGAGGAGGTGTTGAATTTCATCTTTTGTTTCTTCCTCTTGGCAATCCTCAAATCCTTGACATTTTCTTCAAGGGATGTAGTGCATGCCACGGTTGTTCCCGTCTCAAGCTTCTTCACCATGTGATCACGGTTATCTTGAGAAGGTTGGGCAATGCATTTCCCTTTTAGTTGTGTCAATCTCTTCTTTAGCTTCTCATTTTCTTCTTTGAGCTTTTGATATGAATCATCATTTGTTCCTGCAAATTCTAGCTCAAAGGAAGATTTGCTTGTCAACAAACAACAAGCATTAGCACATGGTAATATAGTATCAATTTGAATACATGTGCACGAGTGAGGTTGTTGGGATTTTAAGTTTTCTATCACAACCTCATGAGCAATGTTTAATATGATATGATCATCCATAAGATTTTCATGAGAACATAGAAGCATATCATATTTTTCTTGAAAAGCTAGATTTTCAATTTTTAGCTTTTCTACTTGGTCCTTAAGCAAGGTATTCCTATTTACTAATTGAGCGATACAATGTAAAGCGTTATCTTGCTCAATTGAAATAGTTTCATACCTTTGGACTAAATCAACATGAGAGCACTTTAGCTCCTCATGTTCTTTAGTCAACTCGTCAAAATGTTGCATCTTCATGGAGAGAATACTTTCTAGCCTTTGACGAGCTTCGCCTTGCTCTCTCGCTCTTTCTACAAGTTTGAGCATGACCGCCTTATCTTCTTGGCTTAGGCGAGCGTAGAGTTGCACAAAGCTTCTTTCTTCCTCCTCATCCTCATTTGTGCTTCCACTATCATTTGTATTAGCGACACAACACATGTGGGAATTGAAATGGGAAGACAAACCTTTTGGAGAGGTGGATTCATCGTTTGGTCTCCATCGATCATTTTCTTCTTCTTCCTTGCAAGGGTTAGTATTACAAAGACCAAAGGAAGTAGAAGCACAAAATGAACTATCATGTTTGGACTTATTAAATTTACTCTTAATTCTAGTCCAAATATTGTGTGCATCATGGATGGATTCGTCATAGTTTGATATGAAGGCACGATAATCTTCTTTGCTAAGAGAATTGCTTAAGATGTCAAAAGCTAGGTAGTTTAAGCGAAAACATCTTTGATCTTCCTCGGAGATAATTTTTTCATTGAAACTAGGAGGGAAGATACTCTTGTCTAAAATTTGTTCTAATTGAGGATCTATGGTTCTAAAAGCATTTATCACTCTAGTAGACCAAGAAACATAATTAGAACAATCGGAAAGTAATATCTCAAGAGTTACCTCCTTGTTCTCCTGGGTCTTCTAGTTCTTTTGGGATCTTCTACGAGCCATCACTTCGAGTTGTTAGACTCAAGATGAAGTGCCTACCTCTGATACCAATTGAAAGTCGCCTAGAGGGGGGGTGAATATGCGAAACCTGAAAATTAAAACTTTATCCCCCAACTAAATCCCTTGATAAGTGGTTAGAACAAGATATACAAATATCGGAGAATAGAAACTAAGTTCTTGCTTGAAAAGAGTATTGCTAAATAATGCGGGAGTGATAAATCAATACAACTAGTAAGTTATAGAATAACCAAGCAAGAAGCCTTAGATGAGAAGAGAACTAGGACAAGTTCTTTCTTGCAACGTGTTGCTTCACTAAATGGGAATTTAACTTGAAGCAACACCAAATGATATTAGCAAATAAAGGTGCAAGAAAACTTAGAGCAAGGGAAAAACAAACAAATCACAAGCAATAAACACAATGGACACGGGTGATTTGTTTTACCGAGGTTCGGCCCTCGAAGGCCTAATCCCCGTTGAGGAGTCCACTTAAGGACGGGTCTTTTTCAACCCTTTCCCTCTCTCCCCCGATCACACAAGGATCGGTGAGCTCTTCTTCTTCTCAAGGATCACTCTCGATCCCACAAGGACCACCACACACTTTGGTGTCTCTTGGTAGCTTTTACAAGCCTCCAAAACTTTGGAGGAAGTTCAATGGGAGTCAAAACTCCACATGCAAATGAACACAAAGAAGAAGCACACACTATCTCTCGATGAATCTCACAAGGCACTAGTGCTAAACTCAAATGAGTAGCTCTCTTTTGCTTGCTCTCTCTTTTGTGGCACTTGTGTTGATTGTAGTGGTCTAAATTTTGTGTATAGGATGGATCAATGAATATATGTGGTTGGGAGGGCTTGAGTATGTCAACTAGATGACTTGGAATGTTGCTTGGGCTCCCACATCTTGAAGTGGCTGGTTGGTGTGGTATTTATAGCCACCAACCAAAATCTAGCCGTTGGTGAAAGCTGTCTGTCGTATGGTGCACCGGACAGTCCGGTGCACACCGGACATGTCCGGTGCGACAGCCACGTCACCCGATCGTTAGGGTTCTGACCGTTGGAACTCTGACTGCTGGGCCCGCCTTGATGTCCGGTGGCGCACCGGACATGCACTGTAGATTGTCTGGTGCGCCAGCATGGGCGTGCCTGACCTCTGCGCGCGTTGGTGTGCATTAATTGCGCCTGCAGGTAGCCGTTGGCGCCGAAGTAGCCGTTGCCCCGCTGTTACACCGGACAGTCCGGTGTACACCGGACATTCCGGTGAATTATAGCAGAGCAGCTGAAGTGAATTCCCGAGGCTGGCAAGTTCCTGAGGCCGCTCTTCCTTGGAGCACCGAACATGTCCGGTGTACACCGGACAGTCCGGTGAATTATAGAGGAGTTGCCTCTGGAATTTCTCGAAGGTGACGAGTTTGGAGTTGGAGTCCTCTGGTGCACCGGACATGTCCGGTGGCACACCGGACAGTCCGGTGCGCCAGACCAGAGGTGCCTTCGGTTGTCCCTTGCTCCTTTGTTTGAACCCAATACTTGGTCTTTTTATTGGCTAAGTGTGAACCTTTGGCACCTGTATAACTTATACACTAGAGCAAACTAGTTAGTCCATTTACTTGTGTTGGGCAATTCAACCACCAAAATTAATTAGGGACTAGGTGTAAGCCTAATTCCCTTTCAACGTCAACATATGTGTGGAAAATGGATCTTGGCCCACATATGCTATGCATTCAGTTTGGCCCCGGAACTAGGTGTGACAGAAGTTGTATCAAAGCTATGCTGACTCTAGGTCGTTAGACTAGATAGAAATGGAAAGCCTAGTTTGTTCAAAACATGCTAATTTTGTTCTTACAAAATTATTTTATTAACGTTACCTCTTTAAAATTCAACTTAGTTGACAATTTCTGTTGTAGATGGTTCGTACTATCCAAACCACTCGGATCAACACCAACTACATCCCTCCACCACGACAAGTTCCTGTCTACCCAGTGGTAGTCGAGGACATCCCTATGGATCTCCCTCGCATTCGTGTGGAGAACGGAGTCATTCTGGAAGACACCTCAGAGGAGTTTTTGCCTACGCCCACCCTATTGGCAGAATCACTAGCCTTCGCAGCTGGATCGTCAGCTTCAGCACCGCTAGCCCCAGCAGTCCAAGTCCCTACTCCCGGAGGCGACGACCCAGACGACTCTGGTGATGTTGATGAAGATGAAGAAGAAGAAGAAGAAGAGGAAAATGTCAACGAAGAAGCCAATGATGAACAACAGGACCACTACGTGGGGTTATGGCATATCACTGAACATTATACCTCAATGTTCGAGACAGGGCACTTCCCTAACCTGCTGCAGGATGTTCTGCATGCATTGGGAACCTACATCCGACCCCTGTATGAGACAAGGAGAGTGTACGAGCCTCCTCAGGCTTGCTACTACATCATTCACATTCATGTTAGGGTGATGGATGCAGGTGATAGAGGGTTCAGGACTCTCTCAACTCATGAGTCTCTGACGCCGCTATCCACCTACGCTGCTTTGGTCAGCGATGCTGCTAGGCGAACTCTGTGGTCCCTCAGCCACACTTACCAGCAGCAGCTGCACAACACGAACTACAGGCATCTTCCTCTGTGTATTCGTGGAGAAAGCCAGACCAGCATCGTTCCAGGTGGAGCCGATGAAGATCGCCTCAACACCCTAGCTGGTGTGGTGGCAGGTCTTAACACCGACCTGGATAGTGCTACCCTGGACCTCTCTAGGGTAAACTTGGAGCTGGAGGATGCACACGCAAGGATCGCAGCCCTGGAAGCTCAGCTTGATGGAAGGAATCCCCCTGAAGTTCAAGTCCCTGCCATGGCGTTATCCCCTCCCCGCAAGAGGATCCGCTATGGAGAACCAGGATCCTTCACCAGGCTACTATAAATTTTCATTTATATTGTAGTAAGTTAGATTTCACATTAGATGATGAACATCTTTATAATATTATGCTTATAATAATAACAACCATGTGATGGTGTTGTTTGCCGTGTTTGATTTGGATTTTTGCTTGAGTGCAATGGACTTATGGAATGATGGCCATAAGAGCATAAAAAAATAATAAACTTAACCTTAATAATAAGCTATTCCCCCTAGAATCTTATCTGCTCCTCACTTACCTCAGAATTGCACTTTCTAACCAACCAGATGGTGAACACTCGCTCAGGTCCCAATAACCACCAGAACCAGCATGGCCAACAGTTGCCACCACCGCCACCCAATCCCACTATGGATCAATTCATCACAGCACAGATGCAACTTCTACAAGGACTCACTACTTCAGTATAGCAGATTCAACAAAATCAGCAGAACCAGCAGAACCAACATCAACAACAACATGCACCCCAAGCTAGAGACAAGCACCAAGACTTCATGAGCCATCACCCGCCTACTTTCTCTCATGCAGTAGACCCTTTGGATGTCGATGACTAGCTTAAGGTCATTGGGAAGAAATTAGAAATCACCTAGTGCAATGACCGAGAGAAGGTCTTGTACGCTTCGGGAAGACTCGAAGGTGTCGCGTCCGATTGGTGGGATGCCTTCACCGCGGCACATGCTAATGCTGATGCCATAACCTGGCAGGAATTCTAAGTGAACTGTCGTGCTCACCGTATTCCCTCGGGAATCATGAAGCTCAAGAAGAAGGAGTTCCTTTCCCTCACACAAGGGAACATGTCCATTAGTGAGTACTGTGATCGCTTCACCCAGCTTCCACGTTATGCCCTAGAAGAAGTGGACACTGATGAGAAGCACCAAGAATGTTTCTTGGAAGGCTTGACTAGGCCTTTGAACTACCAGCTATAGAGCCACATCTTTCCCAACTTCTAGACTTTGCTTAACAAGGCAATTGGCCTTGAAAGCAAAAGTAAAGAGTTGTCGGATCACAAAAGAAAGTACCCAGGGCAGACTAGCAGGAATACCCGTCAGAACAACTCCCAAGGTTCTCAGTTCCGCTTCGGAAATCAGAGTGGAAACAACAACTACCATGTACAGCGCTCTGGACAACAAGGTTAGAGGAGCAACCAAGACCAGAACCAACAGAGAAGCAGCACTCAGACCGGTCAAAGGTCTAGTGGTCAACAACGTAATCGTCTGGGAAGCGCCGTGAACACACCGGCCAAGAACAACAACACAACTACCCTAGTCCAACCTAATGGTTGTTTCAAGTGTGGCGAACTTGGCCACTATGCTAACAACTGCCCAAGGCGTAACCAATAAACACCCCAAAAGAACAACAACCAGAGGACTGACCAAAACACACCTGCTCGTGGATCTACACAGAACAAGACTCCGCAGAACCAGAGTAGAGAAAGAGTTAATCACGTGACAGCGGGATCAGTTCCTGAGGATGCCGACGTGGTGTATGGTGTGTTTCTTATTAACTCCATACCTGCATCAGTTTTATTTGATTCTGGAGCATCTCACTCCTTTGTAACAAAAAAATTTGTGGAAAAACATAATATACCAAACTATCCCTTGAAGAAGAAACTATTAATTCGAACACCAGGAGGTGAACTTAGAGCCACTCACTCATGCCCTCAGACTAAGATTGAAATTAGAGGCCTAAGCTTCCTAGTAGAGCTGATAATTTTGGAATCAAGTGGAATCGGTGTGATACTTGGAATAGACTATTTGACCAAGTATGATGAAGTAATATCTTGTGCCAAGAGGATGGTTACATTAACCAGTCCGCAAGGAGAAAGAATTGAAGTCAATGTTAGTATGCCAGCAACAGTAGAGGCAATGGTAAATCGGTTGGAAGAAAAATCTTTGGAGCACATCAAAATATTGTGTGAATACCCAGACGTATTTCTGAAAGAATTACCAGGTATGCCACCTGATCGTGATATAGAATTTTCTATTGAACTATTACCCGGAACTGCACCGATCTCAAAAAGAGCTTACCGAATGGATGTCAAAGATTTAATTGAACTGAAGAAACAAATAAAAGAATTACTATAAAAAGGTTTTATTTGCCCCAGTTCATCACCATGGGGAGCCCCAGTGCTATTTGTGAACAAGAAAGATGGTTCAAGGAGAATGTGTGTGGACTATAGAAGCTTGAACGAAGTAACGATTAAGAATAAGTACCCATTACCCCGGATTGAAGATCTATTTGGTCAAATGAGAGGAGATACAATATTCTCAAAGGTAGATCTAAGATTAGGCTATCATCAGTTGAAGATTCGAACTGAAGATATACCTAAAACAACTTTCACTTAAAGATATGGACTATATGAGTTTTTAGTCATGTCTTTTGGACTGACTAATGCACCAGCTTACTTTATGAACTTGATGAATAAAGTATTCATGGAATACCTCGACCAGCTTGTGGTGGTATTCATCGACGACATACTAGTATACTCTCAGAATGAAGAAGCACATGAAGATCATCTGAGATTAGTTTTACAGAAGCTTTGAGACAATCAGTTGTATGTGAAATTTTCAAAGTGTGATTTTTGGTTGAAGGAAGTCGCTTTCCTAGGTCATATTATCACCAATGGAGGAATCAAGGTAGGTCCCGGTAAAATAAGTGAAATGCTAAATTGGAAACAACCCACAGATGTGTCCAAGATCAGGAGTTTTCTTGGATTAGCAGGATACTACAAAAGATTTATCGAAGGCTTCTCCAAAATAGTGAAACCCCTTACTTCACTATTGGAGAAAGGTAAAGAGTTTAAGTGGGATGAAGCATATCAGAAATGTTTCGAGGAATTAAAGGAGAGGCTAACCACTGCACCAGTGTTAGTTATGCCTGATATTCATAAAAGATTTGATGTGTATTGCGATGCATCACATCTAGAACTTGGATGTGTGTTATGCAAAAAGGTAAAGTGATTGTCTATGCTTCAAGGCAATTACAGAAGCATGAAAAGAATTATCCTACACATGATTTGGAATTAGTTGTCGTAGTGCACGCTTTGAAAATTTAGAGGCACTACATGATTGGGAACAAGTGTAAAATCTTCACAGATCACAAAAGCTTGAAATATATCTTCACGCAGAAAGAACTCAACCTAAGACTGAGAAGATGGCTTGAGTTAATTAAAGACTATGAATTGGAAATACAATATCACCCAGGAAAAGCAAATGTAGTGGCAGATGCTTTGAGCTGTAAAGGTCTAGTGAACAACATCACTACCCATTTGATGTCACAGGAATTGTGCTAGGAAATGGAACAACTCAATCCTGGTATGCTCAATAATATGGAAGCAACAGTTATGGAAGTTGAATCTACTTTGGAACAAGAGATTCATAAAGGACAAGAATCTGATGAGAAAATCAAGGAAATTAAGGCACAAATTAGTTTGGGAAAAGCCCCAGATTTCACAGAAGATGAACAAGGCACAATATGGTTTAAAAAGAGAATCTATGTACCAGAAATTGAGCACCTACGCCAACTTATTTTAAGGGAAGCCCATGACTCAGCTTACTATATTCACCTTGGAAGTACTAAGATGTACCAGGACCTAAAGGAAAAGTATTGGTGGTATGGTTTGAAAAGAGATGTGGCTACTCATGTTGCACTATGTGACGTGTGTCAATGAGTTAAAGCCGAACACCAAAGACCAGCAAGATTGCTACAACCTCTGAAGGTACCGGAATGGAAATGGGAAGAAATCGGTATGGATTTCATAGTTGGACTACCCCGTACTCGAGATAGCTATGATTCAATATGGGTTATAATGTACAGGTTGACTAAAGTGGCACACTTTATACCTGTGAAGACAACCTATTCAAGAGCCCAGTTAGCAGAGTTATACATGTCAAGGATTGTTTGTCTGCATGGAGTACCAAAGAAGATCGTATCAGATCGAGGAACCCAATTTACCTCACGCTTTTGAAAAAGACTACATGAATCCATGGATACCAAGCTAAACTTTAGCTCAGCTTATCATACGCAAACGGATGAGCAAACAGAAAGAACAAACCAAGTGTTGGAAGATATGCTAAGAGCTTGCGCTCTAAAGCATGGTAGAAGTTGGGTTAAAAGTTTGCCTTATGTAGAATTCTTGTATAACAATAGTTACCAGGCAAGTCTAAAAATGGCACCGTTTGAAGCACTTTATGGATGAAAGTGTAGAACACCGCTTTATTGGAATCAGGCCAGAGAAAGTCAAGTATTTGGTCCAAAAATTCTCCAAGAAGCAGAAAAGCAAGTACAAATTATCAGAGAGAATTTGAAAACAGCACAGTCGAGACAGAAAAGTTATGCTGACAATAGAAGAAGAGAGTTGATCTTTGAAGTAGGAGACTTCGTATACCTTAAAATTTCACCGATGAGAGGACTGAAAAGATTTAAAGTTAAGGGTAAACTATCCCTTCGCTACATTGGCCCGTTCAAAATTTTGGAAAGAAAAGGTGAAGTAGCGTACTAGTTAGAGCTACCCTGTGGCGGAACTGCCCGAATTATTCCAACTTAAGTGCCTAAGTCCCGCCTTAGAGGCTAGACCACACTTAAATGGGAATAACCCGTCAATCCCTCGGATCTAGTCCGACGAGGCCACTGACAGGATCAAGTACCACAGTCTCACTCGATGGTGAGTCACAGAGCAAATACAATAAAGCATAAAACCATACATTAAAGAGTATTAAACTTATTACATCATCATCGGAGTTTTAACAAAAGTAGTCATCATTGTTCGAGTGCAGCGGAATAAAACTAACGATAAATAAACAGAGAGATGGGGAAGCCTATACCATCACTCCTCATGCTCCTCCTCAGCCGAGGCAGGGTCCCACTCGACAGTCCAACCCGGTGGCAAGATGGACGGCCAAGTCACTCCAGCAACCATGTCCTCCAGAGAACCTGTAAAATTATGCCACAAGCAAGGCTGAGTATACTAATACTCAGCTAGACTTACCCGGTGTGAGGAGTCTACTCCTCTACCTCTAGACATGCAGCTGTTTGGTTGTGGGTTTGGTTGCCAAAAGCACTAGCTGAGTTTATAAATCAAGTTTTAGCTTTGTCAAGTTTTAGTGTGACTCTCTTAAGACTAGGTGTGTACTATCTACTCATTCATGGTAGCAAGCAAATTTAGCAATCAACATCTTTTGTCACATCATCACATTTCCACTTGTTACTCAATGTAGCAGCATGGATCAAGCAGTCTCATTAGCTGCGAGAAATAGACGATTCAAATCGAGTTTTTAAACCTTGCAAGGTAAACCTAAACACACGACGTGGCGAGGCACTCCGTCCCCACACACATCAACCGTCCCCATCGATTCCCCGTCAGCAGATCAGGGCTCACCGCCTTGGCGTACAATGCCTCACTGACCCCGACTGCCGTCGTGCAGTGACCGCACTTGTACCCACCATAACCGGAATCGGAGACCACGTCTCAGGTTGCGTGAGGGGTAAAGTCCACTGCCAGGTTCAATCAGGTACTAGACTTACCGATTTACCATATTTCTCGGCATGTGCTTAGTACGTTCAAACGCTTGACTCACGGTACCACACCTTAATCCTTATTCCAATTTTTATCCCGTAGACAACCAATCCCCATGGATTGTTGTCCACAATCAATCATCATTATGATAAGAAAGTGGATACAACCAATTCCTGACCTCGCGCGAGTGCTAGAAAAATCACTCGACTTCTACCGAGATCCCTAATTAGTAAAGCAGCTACTTGACCTAGCATACTAGTATCCATCATAAAAGGATTCCTGAGATCATCCAACTAGGGTTTCAAACAACTCCTACACTTAAGTGCACATTCAATCCTACAATCATTAAGTGTAGTAAAATAGCATAATAAATAGGTTATGCATAAAACAGGGGCTTGCCTTCCAAAGCTGGGGCAGGCAGATCCTCTGGGGCAGGCTCTGGTGCTGGATCTAGGGCTACCTCCTGAGCAGCTCCTTGCTCCGGCACGAGGACGTACTCTCCGTCGGCGAGGTTGCAATCTATCGAATGCAATGAATAAGAATATGTATGCCATGATTAGGCAGGATTTAATAATCATTATGCTAAGTGAAGAAAAACTAAGTTAGTTAGTAACTTAGGGTTTCCCGGTTATACGTGGCTCTTAATGGTGTATGCTTATCCACTTAGGTTTTGGGTTTTGTTAGGGATAAGCACAGTGGATGGTATTTCCCTTAGATATTTTAGTGGGCAATTAAGGGGTTTTCCTGGTTGGGTTAGGGTGACATTAATCTCCATTATTAATTTTCCTTTTTCATTTTCTATTTATGAATTCTAGTGTGGGTTTGAACTACAACAGTGGTTTAACTTTTTCCAAAAATTCTATAAAAATTACAGTGGGTCACTATTTGTCACTGCAGGTTGTCCCATAAATTTGAGGTGGTTACTGATTCAGATACTACTTGTGCAAAATTAACAAGGGTAAGTTTTAAAAGGGCACTTTACACTATAGCTACGATTTAATTGAGGTTTCTGTACCAAATTTTATTTTTGTCTAGATACATAGGTGATATTAGGCCTTTGTGTTAAAAATCACAGAAAAAGGCATAGTGGATATTTAGTTGTGAATTTCTAAAGTTTTATGCCAAAAAGGTGCGCATAACTAACTTGTTATTTGAAAAATATCAAACAACAGATTTCATATTTTTCTATGTTCATAATAACAAAACATTAGTTATCCCAAGGTTTGGGGTGTTTTCTCCTTGGGGTTATTTTTCTAGGGTTTTTCTAAATTTTACTTGTTTCCCTAAAATAAAAGGTATCTCATTTATTCTGTACTAAACAAGGGTATAATAAATTTTTCTAGTGAACTATACTGAATAAGTGAACTAACAAAAATGTGGGTGTTCCCTGGTTCTTTATTTAAACCACCTTAAATATTTTCTCTAACCTTAGGCTAAAAATGATTTAAATGGTAAACTCTACCTTAACTTGGTGTACAGAGGGGTTTATTATTTTTGTACATGTTAGGAAGTGATCAAGTACTTCTCTAAATTTTCTTAACCCCAGTCAAATAGTGCAACTATTTTTCCTTGTTTCTTTTAGCTTTTGACCAGATAACCATTTAAATCAAAACCTTAAAGTTTTCTGTAACACCTAGGGCTGTCTCTTGTATGTGAGTCCCCATGGCAGATATGCCCTAGGTAGGGAGATATGCGGACGCCAAATCTGGCTTGTCCCTCTGCCCACCTCGCGACAAAAGTCATGCCAAATCATGTCAAACGTCTTAGGCTTGGTTTCAACTTTTTCCAGTGGGTGCCTTAGGTTGTATGACACATTTTTGGTATACAACTCAAACGGTTTTGGTGCCATTTACTAAGTGAACACGGTGGATCTTTAGATTAGGTTCAAAATTTGACTTAGAAAGAATTAGAGAGCTCTAGCTCTCTCTCCACTTAAGGAATGGATTTGGGGTTCTTTAAGGGGTCTTTTTGCAATGTTTCCTCTCTGTATTTTGTAGATTATAATGTTACTTAAACTTTGGCTAAAGGTTAACTCATGATTTGCACATTTGCTTAACCTTCCCCCCTTTACCAGGGTTTTGGGAGTTAAGAGCTTAAGAAGGGTCTAGGGTTTATTCTTCTCTTGCCCAAGGTGATAATTGCATAAATGCTTGGGTAGTGCTTTTGGTCATTAACATTCTTGGTTAATACATGGTTCTTAAGGTTTTATGCCCTTCTTCTCAAGTCTCTCCCACATGTGATCACAGTCATTAGTGCATAGATGTGCCATGGCCATGGTAACACCTGGGGTGTTACAGCCCTCCCCCCTTAAAGGAATCTTGTCCCGAGATTTTAGGTAGAGTCCTCTGGAGGGGTGCCATGAAGGCATGTTGGTGCATTGTTCCTTCTTTTATCCAAGTTTCTCTAGTTAACTGCTCTTCGAATGCCATTCTCTTTACGACTTCAGAAGGAAGTCCTTTTTGAGTCATTTCCAAAACTTATACTACCCTTAACATCTAAGTTTTTCTTATATTTGAATTCAAAGGGCAGGTGGGGTGGGGTTTTGGGTTACGTACCGACTCCTTTGGGCAGAAAGTCGGTGAAGCGAGAACGTAGGAAATCCTCAGTCTCCCATGTAGCCTCTTCTACTGAATGGTGACTCCACTGAACCTTATACATTCTGATCGATCTTGCCCGTGTTGATCTCTCCTTTTGGTCCAATACCTTTACGGGGTGCTCTTGATAAGATAAATCTGGTTCTATCTCAATTTCTGGTTCAGGTAGCACTTTA
Organism: Zea luxurians; assembly: GCA_029449295.1. NCBI lineage: Eukaryota > Viridiplantae > Streptophyta > Magnoliopsida > Poales > Poaceae > Zea > Zea luxurians. The sequence continues at coordinate 92,544,816 of JAOPSE010000001.1, read as the reverse complement.
GTGGGTAAGCGGACACATTTCTGTAGCTGGGATACATGGAACACATCATGAACAGCTGACATGTGGGGTGGCAACTTCAATTGATATGCTACGGGTCCACAAGCTTCCTTGATCTCGTAGGGTCCAATGTAGCGAGGAGCTAACTTGCCCTTGATTCCAAATCTCTGGACACCTTTGGTGGGTGACACCTTAAGATAGACATGATCTCCCATTTCAAACTGTAGAGGCTTCCTTCTCTTGTCATGATAGCTCTTTTGCCTGGCCTGGGCAGCTTCTAGGTTGTTTTTAATAACTCTGACCTTTTTCTCTGCTTCAAGTACCAAGTCTGGCCCAAATATTTCTCTCTCTCCAGCTTGAGACCAATTTATTGGGGTCCTACACCTTCTCCCATATAAGGCTTCAAAAGGTGCCATCTTCAAACTGGACTGGTTGCTGTTATTATAGGAGAATTCTGCCAATGAAAGACACTTGTCCCAATCCTTTCCATAGTGTAGCACACATGCCCTCAACATGTCTTCCAAAATCTGATTTACCCTTTCTGTCTGGCCATCTGTTTGAGGATGGTATGCTGAGCTTCTTATTACCTGGGCCCCAAGTGATTCCTGTAATTGCTCCCAAAATCGTGCCACGAACGGTGCTCCTCTGTCCGATACTATAGTCCGTGGTATTTCATGCAAACAAACTATCTGGTCAATGTAGATTTCTGCATACTTCTCCGTCCTATGGGTGGTGTGTACCGGTAAGAAATGAGTTGTCTTGGTCAATCTGTCCACAATGACCCAAATGGAATCATGGTGCCGGGAGTTATTGGGCAATCCCACGATAAAATCCATACAAATGTCCTCCCATTTCCAAGATGGTATGGGAAGGGGTTGCAAAGGGCCTGCTACCTTCAAATGACTGGCCTTGACTCTCTGGCAGGTATCACATTCGGATATGTACTTGGCAATTTCACTCTTCATTCTGGTCCACCAGTATAAGGATCTGAGGTCATGATACATCTTATTACTGCCAGGATGCATGGAGAATTTTGAAAGGTGAGCTTCATCCAATATCTTCTTTCTGAGCTTAGGGTCCTTGGGAACAACCAATCGATCTCCAAACCATAGGATTCCTTTGCTGTCCTGCCGGAAGCATTTGTATTTTTCTGCTTTCTGCTTGATCATTTCCTTAATGACCTGAACACCCTTGTCTTCAATCTGTGCCCTAACTATTTGCTCTTGTAATGTGGGCTCCACCGAGATATAATTTAAAGCACCTGAAGAAACAACTTCTAGGTTCAGCTTGCACAACTCATCACACAGGGTGGTGACTCTTGCATCCATGCTCATACAATTGCACTGGGCCTTTCTGCTCAAAGCATCTGCCACAACATTGGCTTTGCCAGGATGGTAATGCACCTCCAAATCATAGTCCTTGATTAGCTCTAACCATCTCCTCTGCCTCATATTAAGATCTGCTTGAGTGAAAATGTATTTGAGGCTCTTATGGTCAGTGTAAATGTTACAATGGTCTCCCATCAAGTAATGTCTCCATATCTTGAGAGCATGAACCACAGCTGCTAACTCCAGATCATGTGTGGGGTAGTTCTGCTCATGGGGTCTGAGTGCTCGGGAGGCATAAGCAATTACTCTGTTGTCTTGCATTAAGACACATCCCAATCCAGTACCGGAAGCATCGCAATACACTTCAAAGGGCTTGGTGTTGTCAGGTTGAGCTAGCACTGGGGCTGTTGTCAAGTGCTGCCTGAGCGTATGAAAGGCATCCTCACACCTCTGGCTCCAATCATACTTGACTCCCTTCTTCAACAGTTCAGTCATTAGCTTGGCAATTCTGGAGAAATCCGGAATGAATCGTCGATAATACCCTGCCAATCCTAGAAAACTCTGAATCTGTCTCACTGTGGTAGGAGGTTTCCAATCCATTACTTCTTGTACCTTCTCAGGATCAACTGATATCCCATCCTGAGAAATTGTGTGACCCAAGAATTTAATTTCCCTTAGCTAGAATTCACATTTAGACAACTTAGCATACAAACGATGATCACACAGTTGCTGAAGCACGATGTGCAGATGCTCAGTATGCTCGTCTTCATTCTTGGAATAGACCAAGATATCATCAATGAAAACCACTACAAATTTGTCCAGCTCTGGCATGAATACTGAGTTCATCAGATACATGAAATAAGCCGGGGCATTGGTCAGCCCAAAAGACATCACCAAAAACTCATAAAGCCCATATCTGGTCGAGAAAGCCGTCTTCGGAATATCACTGGCACGGATCTTGATCTGATGGTAGCCCGAGCGAAGGTCTATCTTGGAGAATACCTTGGCTCCCACCAACTGATCAAACAAAACATCAATGCGGGGCAGCGGGTATTTGTTCTTGATGGTCACCGCATTGAGAGGGCGGTAATCAACACACATTCTCAAACTCTCATCCTTTTTCTTTACAAATAAGGTCGTACATCCCCACGGTGAAGTACTTGGGTGAATGAACCCTTTGTCCAACAACTCTTGCAGTTGCTTCTTCAATTCTGCCAATTCCGCGGGAGGCATCCTATAAGGCCTCTTGGATATAGGAGCAGTCCCAGGCTACAATTCAATCGCAAACTCTATATCTCTATCAGGTGGCATCCCTGGCAATTCATCCGGAAAAACATCTGGGTAGTCACAGACCATTGGGATTCTCTCAACCGGGGACTCTATCATAACGAAGGCACAAGAACGGGTACAACCCTGGTCGGGCAAATATAATGTGGTGAAACCACAAGTCGGTGAGTGCACCTCAATGGCCCTAGCTGCAATATCAATAACTGCCTTATGTCTTGTTAACCAGTCAGTTCCCAATATGATATCCACGCTATCCAAACCCAATAGGAGGAGGGTGGTTTTAATTATCAAACTACCCAACTTTATAGGCACATGTCTGTTGATTTGATAGGTGGCAACCCTGCCTGCTGGTGTTGAAATTGTAACACCCCCATTTGTGTGGTGAAAAGGTAATTGACACTTGACACTAAATTTGGCACTGATAAAACTGTGTGATGCACCCGAATCAAAAAGAATAATAGCAGGATAATTCAAAACTGAAAAGATACCAGTCATGACGGGTGCTCCCTCGGGAATGTCAGCCATGGTGGTGAAGTTCAATCTGCCTTGCCTCACTTGCACCTTCTGTCTCTTGCCTTAATTCTGGTTGGCATTCTGTCCCTGCCTCGGCTGGTTTCTAGGGCAATTCTTGGCATAATGTCCGGTGTTACCACAAGTGAAACACCTGTTGTCATTGGCCTGGCGGTATTGCTGCTGCTGATGATTGTTCCTCTGAGCTGGAAACTGGGTGCGGTTGGGTGCCTGCTACTGCTGCTGCTGTGGTCGGATCACCCAACATCCTTGCTGCTGCTGAGGTCCTCTGTTCTGAGTGTCAGACACGATCCTGAAGCGTTGTGGCTGAGCTGAGGGTCCTGCCACAGGGGTCTTCCTCTTCTTTTCTGCCTGACGAGCTGTGATACAGTCCTCCTGAGAAATGTCCATGTTGACTAACTCATTATAGATGTTGGCCCTGACTGTGTTGAGACGGTCACGGAGCTTAGTGCTGAGCCCCCTCCTGAACCTGTCCCTCTTCTTCTCGTCGGTGTCTGCATGATATCCCGCATACTGGCACAAGTCATTGAAGGCCTGAGCATACTGTAACACTGTCCAGTTCCCTTGAGTGAGTGCCAAAAACTCAGTGAGCTTGCGGTCCATAATGCCCGCTGGTATATGGTGCCCCCTGAAAGCTGCCTTGAACTCTCTCCATTCCACCTCACGGTCATCTGGCTGCATAGCAAGAAAATGGTCCCACCATGTCCGCGCGGGTCCGCGAAGCTGCTAGGTGGCGAACCTGACCTTAGTCACCTCTGAACAAACTCCATGGAGTAGCGGGAATTTGGAGTCCACTACTCTCAACCATACATCAGCATCAAGTGGGTCCTCTGCCCTGGTGAACAAAGGTGGCTGGGTACTGAGGAACTCCTGATAAGTGGCTGCTGCGGGGTGACGCTGATGATCACCACCACCATAGTGCTGAGGTGGTGGCTAACGCTGAGCTAGCTGTCTCAAGATCTCGTTCTGCTGAGCCATCAACTCCTGTAGAGTAGGAGGTGGTGGCGGTGGTGGAGGAACGCGCTCATTCTGACCACGACGCGCTCTCCCTGCCATCTGAAAAATCATATATATATTTTCAATATCACCATTCTGAGGTTCAAGGTTCAATCGTGGTTGAAGAGTCAAAAGAGCAAAACCAATATATTTTTGCATAATTATAAAAGATTCCACACCATCCAAACTTTTCCCCTTAAATTAAGACTGACAGCATTCACCAACCATGCTTCCAAAAGAGTTTATCACGATTACATCAATAGCCCAAGAGACTCAACTCTATCTAGCCTAGTACCCCAAGGGTGCAAAAGCTAAGCTAGCTTCGAGGAGTCCTACCATCACAGACTTCTAACTCTATCCTTGCGACCTAGTGAGCAAACAAGGCAACACTCGACTCGGGGGAAGGTGGTCTCCCTGAGCCAGCAGTGTCCAAACTGGAGGCAGGCTCCTCTCCTCCCTCGATGTCGACATCCTTGTTGGCCTCCATGTCTTGGATCTCCTGGTGGTGCATATCCTGGTGCTGGTTAGCCTCTGCCAGCTGCTGCTGGGTGTTGATCAACTGATCCTCGAGAACCTCGATGGTGTTCTCCCTCGTTCCCACTAGTTCCTCAAGCTCTTGGATCTCGTTTGACAGTTGCTCCACTTGTAAGTCCTTTTCCACCATCTCAGTGGACAAGTCAACCACAAGTTCCTCTCTGTTATCCAAAGTGATCTTGTTCGCCTCCAACAATGCCATCAGATGGGACATTGCCTCACCACGCATCACTTGCAGACGATTCAGGGCATTCATGCACCGCACTGTTAAGTGAGCAGTCTGACCTGGGTAGATAGCCCAGATATCCTTGGCATGCTCCACTCGGTCCTTCCACATTGGGTCATCCTCCTTCTCAGCGGGGAACAAGCCAATGGGGTGAGTGGACAGCTCCAAGGGGTGGAATCCGCAGAAGGTGCTCAGTCCATGAAGAGCAATCGCCTCGATAGTATCCTCAGCCCGGTATCCAAAAGACTCAGAGTCCAGCGAACGCCAGCCTGGCTGTAGGGGATGAGGCTCTAGGGTCATCCTCACCCTACAGCGGGGCACTCGGTGCTTCTCGAACAACTGCACCGCGTACTGAGGAGGCGTCGTGTAACCAGCTCCCTGAAGTACCTCCCACAAAATACGGGGGAAACCCTCTCGTGCAAGTCCGTCAGTGTGGGACTGTGCATTCCCTTCGTCCGAGGATCCGTGAGAAGTCATCTGTGTACGGTTAAGCGTAAGTAAAAGAAAAAGAATTATAAAAAGAAAAAGGATCACAACTCAGCCTCTCTATAACTACAACAATGGTACTGGGGTTCTTAGTTGGTCATCATTTTGTATTAAAGTTCTTACCCAATTATCCATTAGTTTAATTAAGGATGCATGCATGCTCATCCTGAATGACTCCACATTAACGTAAAGGGAATAGGGAAGAACTCCCATCCCTGAAAGTAGCCGGTAGGGCTTACTCATATATCCACCTAACTACCCCTCTATTATTCTAAGGCTTCACGTCCTAGGTCTATCCTTATCATCCTGACGATCTATCCAACGCTTGTTTCTAACCAGTTTTACTTTGAAAAAGGATGGTATTTATAGTTTATTGATTCCTCTGTGGTGGTACAAGCTCCGATACCAGCTGTGGCGGAACTGCCCGAATTATTCCAACTTAAGTGCCTAAGTCCCGCCTTAGAGGCTAGACCACACTTAAATGGGAATAACCCGTCAATCCCTCGGATCTAGTCCGACAAGGCCACTGACAGGATCAAGTACCACAGTCTCACTCGATGGTGAGTCACAGAGAAAATATAATAAAGCATAAAACCATACATTAAAGAGTATTAAACTTATTACATCATCATCGGAGTTTTAACAAAAGTAGTCATCATTGTTCGAGTGCAGCGGAATAAAACTAACGATAAATAAACAGAGAGATGGTGAAGCCTATCCCATCACTCCTCATGCTCCTCCTCAGCCGAGGCAGGGTCCTACTCGACAGTCCAACCTGGTGGCAAGATGGACGGCCAAGTCACTCCAGCAACCATGTCCTCCAGAGAACCTGTAAAATTATGCCACAAGCAAGGCTGAGTATACTAATACTCAGCTAGACTTACCCGGCGTGAGGAGTCTACTCCTCTACCTCTAGACATGCAGCTGTTTGGCTGTGGGTTTGGTTGCCAAAAGCACTAGCTGAGTTTATAAATCAAGTTTTAGCTTTGTCAAGTTTTAGTGTGACTCTCTTAAGACTAGGTGTGTACTATCTACTCATTCATGGTAGCAAGCAAATTTAGCATTCAACATCTTTTGTCACATCATCACATTTCCACTTGTTACTCAATGTAGCAGCATGGATCAAGCAGTCTCATTAGCTACGAGAAACAGACGATTCGAATCGAGTTTTTAAACCTTGCAAGGTAAACCTAAACACACGACGTGGCGAGGCACTCCGTCCCCACACACATCAACCGTCCCCATTGATTCCCTATCAGCAGATCAGGGCTCACCGCCTTGGCGTACAATGCCTCACTGACCTCGACTGCCATCATGCAGTGACCGCACTTGTACCCACCATAACCGGAATGGGAGACCACGTCTCAGGTCGCGTGAGGGGTAAAGTCAACTGCCAGGTTCAATCAAGTACTAGGCTTACCGATTTACCATATTTCTCGGCATGTGCTTAGTACGTTCAAACACTTGACTCACGGTACCACACCTTAATCCTTATTCCAATTTTTATCCCGTTGACAACCAACCCCCATGGATTGTTGTCCACAATCAATCATCATTATGATAAGAAAGTGGATACAACCAATTCCTGACCTCGCGCGAGTGCTAGAAAAATCACTCGACTTCTACCGAGATCCCTAATTAGTAAAGCAACTACTCGACCTAGCATACTAGTATCCATCATAAAAGGATTCCTGAGATCATGCAACTAGGGTTTCAAACAACTCCTACACTTAAGTGCACATTCAATCCTACAATCATTAAGTGTAGTAAAATAGCATAATAAACAGGTTATGCATACAATCGGGGTTTGCCTTCCAAAGCTGGGGCAGGCAGATCCTCTGGGGCAGGCTCTGGTGCTGGATCTGGGGCTACCTCCTGAGCAGCTCCTTGCTCCGGCACGAGGACGTACTCTCCGTCGGCGAGGTTGCAATCTATCGAATGCAATGAATAAAAATATATATGCCATGATTTTGTAGGATTTAATAATCATTATGCTAAGTGAAGAAAAACTAAGTTAGTTAGTAACTTAGGGTTTCCCGGTTATACGTGGCTCTTAGTGGTGTATGCTTATCCACTTAGGTTTTGGGTTTTGTTACGGATAAGCACAGTGGATGGTATTTCCCTTAGATATTTTAGTGGGCAATTAAGGGGTTTTGCTGGTTGGGTTAGGGTGACATTAATCTCCATTATTAATTTCCCTTTTTCATTTTCTATTTATGAATTCTAGTGTGGGTTTGAACTACAATAGTGGTTTAACTTTTTCCAAAAGTTCTATAAAAATTATAGTGGGTCACTATTTGTCACTGCAGGTTGTCCCATAAATTTGAGGTGGTTACTGATTCAGATACTACTTGTGCAAAATTAACAAGGATAAGTTTTAAAAGGGATCTTTACACTATAGCTACGATTTAATTGAGGTTTCTGTACCAAATTTTATTTTTGTCTAGATACATAGGTGATATTAGGCTTTTGCGTTCAAAATCACAGAAAAAGGCATACTGGATATTTAGTTGTGAATTTCTAAAGTTTTATGCCAAAAAGGTGCTCATAACTAACTTGTTATTTGAAAAATATCAAACAACAAATTTCATATTTTTTCTATGTTCATAATAACAAAACATTAGTTATCTCAAGGTTTCGGGTGTTTTCTCATTGGGGTTATTTTTCTAGGGTTTTTCTAAGTTTTCCTTGTTTCCCTAAAATAAAAGGTATCTCATTTATTCTGTACTAAACAAGGGTATAATAAATTTTTCTTGTGAACTATACTGAATAAGTGAACTAACAAAAATGTGGGTGTTCCCTGGTTCTTTATTTAAACCACCTTTAATATTTTCTCTAACCTTAGGCTAAAAATGATTTAAATGGTAAACTCTACCTTAACTTGGTGTACAGAGGGGTTTATTATTTTTGTACATGTTAGGAAGTGATCAAGTACTTCTCTAAATTTTCATAACCCCAGTCAAATAGCACAACTATTTTTCCTTATTTCTTTTAGCTTTTGACCAGATAACCATTTAAATCAAAACCTTAAAGTTTTCTATAACACTTAGGGGTTTTATATTTTTTCTAATTTGCTTACATTATTTAGGATCTGGCAAAATTGGTTTGACTCGATTTGGGTGAACCAAACTGAAGTTATGGATTTTTCAAGTTCTGTTTGGATTTAAATCAGAATTTTTAAAAGGTTTCCTGGAAAACTACTTTGCACTGAAGACTCTGGGTTCCTCCTAAATCAATCCATTCATTTCTACCCCTGTGCTACTATTCCCCTGAGCCACTAACAGCGCACAAAACCCCTTGGCCTTTCTTTCTTCTTCTCCGAGGTCCCTCCCCTTATGCAAACAGTACCCGCGGGAAAAAAAAGGGCGGCGCGGCTTACTGGCGTTGAGAGAGGTCCGGCGAGGGGCGGGGTTGGCTTCGGGAGGTTCTGGCGGTCACAACGAGGTACGACTCGACGGCGGTGGTGGCCGGAATCGGCCGGACCACGTGCGCAGGCGGGTGATCTCGTCGGCGGCGAGTACTCCGGCTTAACCACGGCGATCTAGTTCAATCAAACGGCACGATGAGCTCCACGGGGTGACGTAAAGGCTATGTGCGCAAGGAATCGAAGAATAGGGCAGAGATTTACCCGGTCTACGATCACCGGTGGTCGGGTGAAGTCCGGTGACCGTGGACTAGCTTCTCCGGCGAAGCAAAGTCCGATTCCTTGCTCGGGGAGCTTCACCGAGGCATGCACGGTCTCTTCTGAGGGTCGGGTGTGGCTGGGAAGGGCTCTGCTGGCCGGTCTACGGTGGCGGGGGATCGGGTGGCCGTGGGCACGCCGTTTGCAGGGCAACGCCGGTGGTTTCTGGCTCCGGTGAGGTCGAGCGTGCGCGGAGGAGTACGGTCGATGACTGAGGGGGCTTTATAGGCGCGGGCGCGAGCAGGGGACACATGCACGGCTCAGCGCGGCGCGGGGCACGCGGGGTCGGGCACGGGCGTGCTCTGGCGCGCTCAGAGCGCGTCAAACACGTGGAAGTGTTCTTTTGCCCGTGTTCAACAGCTCGCCGAGATTGCAAGCGTGCGAATCTTGGCAAAAATCCGGCGTAGGCCTCCTCCTGGCACCTAGGGCTGTCTCTTGTATGTGAGTCCCGATGGCAGATATGCCCTAGGTAGGGAGATATGCGGACGCCAAATCTGGCTTGTCCCTCTGCCCACCTCGCGACAAAAGCCATGCCAAATCATGTCAAACGTCTTAGGCTCGGTTTCAACTTTTTCCAGTGGGTGCCTTAGGTGGTATGACACATTTTTGGTATACAACTCAAACGGTTTTGGTGCCATTTACTAAGTGAACACGGTGGATCTTTAGATTAGGTTCAAAATTTGACTTAGAAAGAATTAGAGAGCTCTAGCTCTCTCTCCACTTAAGGAATGGATTTGGGGTTCTTTAAGGGGTCTTTTTGCAATGTTTCCTCTCTGTATTTTGTAGATTATAATGTTACTTAAACTTTGGCTAAAGGTTAACTCATGATTTGCACATTTGCTTAACCTTCCCCCCTTTACCAGGGTTTTGGGAGTTGAGAGCTTAAGAAGGGTCTAGGGTTTATTCTTCTCTTGCCCAAGGTGATAATTGCATAAATGCTTGGGTAGTGCTTTTGGTCATTAACATTCTTGGTTAATACATGGTTCTTAAGGTTTTATGCTCTTCTTCTCAAGTCTCTCCCACATGTAATCACAGTCATTAGTGCATAGATGTGCCATGGCCATGGTAACACCTGGGGTGTTACATACCCGATAGTTTGTCAGATGTGCATGACGTATTTCATGTGTCACAACTTAAGAAATGCTTAAGAGTACCGGAGGAACAATTACCTATGGAAGAACTCAATGTTAATGAAGATTTGACTTATTCGGCGTACCCTATCAGAATTTCGGAAACATCTCACAGAATTACACGGAGTAAAGTTATCAACATGTGTAAAGTTCAGTGGAGTCATCATTCGGAAGATAAGGCCACTTGGGAAAGAGAAGATGAACTCAGAACAGTATTCCCCCAGTTATTCTCAGAAGTTCCTTAATCTCGAGGACGAGATTCTTTTAAGGGGGTAGGTTTGTAACACTACAAAATCATCAACTAAAAATGATGTATTTAGATTATTAATGGTAAATATGGTAATGATTTTTTCTTTCAAGTGGTTGATTTTTATTTTATTTTATTTGCATTTAGAATATTTTTTGTTTGCTCATATTTGATTTATGGTTGTTACGTAGACTTTCTTTTATAATGAAAATCCAATTAATTAATATAGAAATATTGGTTCAAAAAATAAATATTTTAGTTATAAATAATTTTGGTATAATTATCATGATTTTTATAATTATTTAAAAATATTTTTTATATATTTTTATTAGAAAAGAAAAAAAAGAAAAGAATTCGGAAACCCTAACCGGTCGACCGGCCCACCAGAGCCCAACATCCGCGTGCCCTTGTCCCCTCCCTCCCTCTCTCACTGATGTGTGGGGCCCACCCGTTAGGGCCCCTTTCTCCTACCTCCAGCGCCGCTGCCGCCGCCACCGCCTGGTGCGCCACGCGCTCCTCGCGCCGCGAAGCTGCGCCCTAGCCTGACCCGCGCCCTCTCCTCTCCCTGCACCGAAAACCACCGCGCCACCTCCTCCTCTCCCCCCCACGTCCCTCCCTCACTCAATGGTGGTAATGGCCGCCATTAATGGCTTTGAAGCCAATCGGCCATTGATTCTCTCCCTCCCGGCGCCTCTCCCTCTCCCTCCCTATAAAAGCCGACCGAACTCTCTCCCTCTCCCTTCACCCGAGCTCACACCCCTACCCTCGTTCTCTCTCTCGAGACGCCACCGACCGCCGGAGCTCCTCCATCGCGCCCAGCTCACCGGATCGTCCGCTCCCTTGCTCAGCCAATCCCCCTCCCCGTCGAGCTCCTCCCTGCTCACAAGCTCTAGCCCAAGGTAGAAGACGACAATTTTGCGTTTTGGCCCCCCAGTTTTCTAGAAATTATTCCTCTATTTTCTACAGTACAAATGTATCAAAAAGAAGTCCTAAAATCTTATGTGCTACTCCCCAAAGTATACATGTAATTTGGAATCAACCCCGGCAATAGTATTTTGAATATGGACATTATTTTTATAATTTGAAAAATACATAGATTATCATCTTGTGATTAGGTACTAGAATCCTTTTTGATTAACTGCTCATTTTAGCATATAAAATAATATTGTGTTAGTGATTGTTAAATATAGTTTTAATGATATAAGGAAATAAAATAAATACTAGGTCCCATTTTCTTAGTCGTGTTAAAATCTAGATTATTACTAGTCATGATAAATGTGTCCATACGTATAGCACTTAATTACTTAGAATTAGTAAAATATTTATTTATGTCAAACTCACCATGATTATATTACTAAAAGTCCAAAATTGGTAATCTACATTAATTCTTAGAATATTAATGTTAGGTGAGTTAGCAATAAACATTTTTAGCTATACGTATAATTTCTATTTAGAAAGGAAAGGATAAAACCCAAAGGACTATTATTAAGTAATAAAGAAAATAATTAATTAATAATTATTTCCCTTAAAGTTTGATAAGTCATTTTATCTATATTATACTAGATAAACTAGCGTCATAGTCACCTACTCATATTTTCACCGATGATAACTCGAAGTGGAAGATATAGTGGATTAATAAACATTTATGCTGTAGACATATTTATGAGTACAGTTGTGTGATGTATGAATGTGTATGTAATGGTGAATGATTACCCATGTAATGGTGTATGTTTATTTATTCGGCGTATGTATTTTTTTGTATGTACGATACATAAATCGATGCTAGAAGTTGACTGTGAGGTAGACGAACCAAACTCGTTCGAGAATGACCCATAGGACACTTTCGAGCAAGGCAAGTGGATTCTCTCTCTGCATTTCTATTTGTACCCAAATAATGCATATAATAATGTTTACTTTATGGATATATTGCATAATTTGATGGGATTTTCCTAAATAAGGATTTCCTAGAATTACCAACCCTATTCCTTGAATTACCCTGGGATAAATGCTATGCTTAGCAATTTTTGCTATCGCTCAACCTGATAAATATGATGTCACCCTTTTAATGATACTATGTTCTGGAAATGAAGTTTTATTATGATGTTAACACGATTGTTAAACAAGAATATTTCGTATTAAATGGAACATGGAGTGGTCACCCAGGATAACAATGCAACCACTTGTGCTATAATGGCTCTGGCTTTGGTAATTAGCTCTATAGACTTAGTGCTTAGCAACCCTACCTAAAAGATGGGCAAGAGGGGGTGGTAGTGGTTTGGTGGCAACTCATGTTAACATGTGGTGGTAGTCTTGGCTAAGTTACCTCACCCAGAGGGCCATCAATACTGACGTGGAAACCTTAGCGGGTGGCTTTGTACTAAGGATATTCTGTGAAAACCTCATAGTGAATCCCTAGCCATTCACCTAGACAGTGTTTATGGGTCCGATCAACCCAGGCTAGATGGGATACACGGCTTGTGGGTAAAGTTGTACCACCTCTGCAGAGTGTAAAACTGATATGTCCACCGTGCTCACGATTAAGAGCAACCTGGACCCTCACATGATAATTGAACTTAAAGATGGAAAATAAATCGTGATCCGATGATCTACTAGTGGTTTGCTTAAGTGATTTCACTTAAGTGTTTTTTATATAAAGTTATGCCTTTGATTAATTGGGATATTTGGGATACACACTTATTAGTAAGACATGTGTTGCTAATAAAATATTGACCAACTAAAATGCTTACCGCTTATCCATAGCCTACCTTGTTAACTTGCATTATTTCCCCCACTTGATGAGCCCCGACCATAAGTGAGCTCATCCTTGCTAATATTTTGATCAGAGGGTGATGACGAAGACTTCACAGATGATGTTGATGAGTTTTGAGTCTAACGATGTGCCAGTCACCTTCCTTTGGAAGAGTGTCCATGTTTAATTCCGTCGTACTTTGATTATGATACCTGTTTAAGATACTATGATCCAGATGATGTAATAAAGTTACTCTACTCTCTTTACACCTTTATTGCATTGTCTTTTGATATATTACACTTGTGACGTCAACATATGTGTGGAAAATGGATCCTGGCCCACATATGCTATGCATTCGGTTTTGCCCCCAGAACTGGGTGTGACAGTTCTACCGGAATAAAATGCTCATGGGGTATCGTTGGTTCATCACTAGACGTATCATGTGTAGCTTTCATGGGAAATTCGTCCTAAAAAACGTAGCATCTCTGGACTCCATAATAGTACCAACCAACGTGTCCGGTACTCCAGAGTTTATAATTAAGAACATATATCCAATGCTATGTAAAGCATACCCAAGGGTAACACAATCAACAGTTTTCGGTCCTAATTTGCGCTTCTTGTTAATTGGCACATTCACTTTAGCCAAACAACCGCAGGTGTGCAAATAGGAGATATTTAATTTCCTATTTTCCCATTCCTCGAATGGTGTGCTTTCTTTGTTCTTTATGGGAACTTTATTCAGGACATGACACGCCGTCAAGATCTCCTCGCCCCACCATTCCTTAGATAGTCTCGAAGTCTCTAACGTGGCGTTAACTAAATCAGTTAGAGTACGGTTCTTTCTCTCAGCGACCCCATTAGATTGTGGTGAGTATGGGGGTGTTCTCTCATGAATAATACCATGTTCCACACAAAAAACAGAAAAATCACATGAAAAATATTCTCCACCACGATCAGACCTTAATCGTTTAATTTTCCTCTCGAGTTGATTTTCAACTTCAGCTTTGTAGGTCTTAAAATAATCCAATGCTTCGTCTTTTGCTTTTAAGAGATACACATAACAAAATCTAGTAGAATCATCGATTAAAGTAATAAAATGTCGTTTGCCTCCCTTAGTCAAACGATATGTATTAAGTCTAGTGGTGCCAAGTTCCTCGCCTCCGTAGTCTTATGATGCTTGCGAGGTTGTTTAGATTGCACGCACACCTGGCACTTAGAACCTTTGACTAAATCAAATTTCGGGATTAAATTTAAATTTGCTAACCACGACACACAACCAAACTTGATGTGAAAAAGTCGTGAATGCCAAATATACGACTCGTTCGAAATCACATTGTTCACAGACATAGCCTTTTCCAACAAATGTCCCATACTTTGACAGTATACATTTATTGGACTCGAACACAAGTTTGTAGCCATCTCGACATAGCAACGAGCCACTTACAAGATTCTTTTTGATGGAGGGGACATGCTGCACGTTCTTCAATAGCACCGTCTTTCCCGAAGTAAACTTTAGAATGACTGTACCAACACCAAGAACACGCGCATGTGATCTGTTCCCCATCAGCAAGGCTCCAGCCCCTTTGCACTGATAAGAAGAAAACAAAGAAATATCAGCACACACATGAATGTTAGCACCAGTATCAACCAACCACTCAGGGGATTGACACACTGAAAGAACAGTAGGTAAAAGATTACCATACCCCTATGTTCCTTCTGCGGTCTCACTAACAATCATGTTTACTGATTTCTTCTCTTGAGCTGGTTTTTTCTCTTGCTTAAATTTGCGGTCTAGATAGGCGCTTGCCCAGTGACCAGTACTCCTGCAAACAAAGCAACTAGCTCCTTTGTTCTTCTTTTTGAATGAGGCTGCCTGCTTGGGCTTCGTGGCATTCTATTGCTTGTTCTTCTTTTTATTATTATGTGACGCATTAGAGTTCTTCTTTTGTACCATATTGGCACTAGAAGTATCAACTCCTTTTCCACGAGTGACTTTTGCTCTTGCCCTCTCCTCAACATCAAGAGAACCAATAAGCTCAGCCACGCTAAACTCTTGTCTCTTATGTTTTAGAGTGGTAGAAAAAGCCGTCCAAGAAGGTGGCAGCTTAGCGATAATACTGCCAGCCATGAACTTGTCAGGCAAGACACAAGGGAATTGTTCGAGTTCCTTAGCCAGCGCCTATATTTCATGAGTGAAAGGGAAATAGGGTTAACCTTTTCTGACAATTAATTTTGGTGGTTGAGTGACCAACAAAAACATATGGACTAACTAGTTTGCTCTAGAATTTATGTATTACAGGTGCATAAGGTTCAACACAAACCAATAGAAAGAATCAAGTTAGGGACACAAATTCAATGGAGCAAAAGAACTTGAGTGTGTTGTGGACTGGCGCACCGGACTGTCCGGTGTGCCACCGGACAGTGTCCGGTGCACCAGGCCATACAATGCAGAAGTAGCCACTCTCGGGAAAACACAGGCGCGCTCCGCTATAATTCACCGGACTATCCGGTGTGCCACCAGACTGTCCGGTGTGCTAGCGGAGCAACGACTACCTGCGCGCAATGGTCGACTCTAACGGATGAACAGTGTAGCACAGTACCGTGGCAGAAGTCAGAGCAGCGAGTCAGAGGGGCACCGAACTATCTGGTGTGGCACCGGACTGTCCGGTGCCGCAAGCGAACAAAGTCCCAACGGTCGACTCGGCTCCGAACCCTAATGGTTGGGTGATGTGGCAGCGCACCAGACACTGTATAGTGTCTGTACGGCGGTGCACCGGACTGTCCGGTGCGCCCATCGCCAGCAGCCTCCCCAACAGCTACCTTGGTGGTTGGGGGCTATAAATACCCCCCAACCACCACAACTTCAAGCATCCAAGTTTTCTGAAGATCACATTCAATACAAGAGCTCTAGCATTCACTCCAAGACACAATACAAAAGATCACATCCCCTCCAAGTCTCAAATTCATTCCAAACACTTAGTGACTTGTGAGAGAGAGATTTCGTGTTCTTTTGAGCTCTTGCTTCTTGGATTGCCTTTCTTCTTTTCCCATTCTTACTCTCAAGTGCTTTGTAAGCGAGGCAAGAGACACCAAGTGTGTGGTGGTCCTTGCGGGGTCTTAGTGATCCATGAGATCAAGGAAGAAGGCTCACTCGGCCTAAGTGAGCGTTTGAGAGAGGGAAATGGTTGAAATAGACCCGGCCTTTATGGCCTCCTCAACAGGGACTAGGTTCTTTGGAACCAAAACTTGGTAAAACAAATCACCGTGTTCATCTGCTTGATTCTCATTTGATTTGTTTTCCTCCTCTCTCCCAGACTTGATTTTAGTTCTAACGCTAACCCCAGCTTGTAGTGTGTGTTCAAAGTTGTAAATTTCAGATTACGCCTATTCACCCTCCCTCTAGGCGACTTTCAATTGGTATCAAAGCCAGTACTTCATTAAGAGTCTAACAAACTCGAAGTGATGTCTGGAGATAACGCCAAGAGGGAGATCGTGACCGACGACAAGCCCGCGAGCTCGGGGAGAACCCTTTCAAGGGAGTCCGGCAACAAGCATAAGGAGGAATCCTCTTCCTCCATCAAGTCGCATCGAAGAGGTGACAAGAAGAAGAAGATGAAGAAAGTGGTCTACTACGAGACCGACTCTTCGTCACCCTCCACATCAAGCTCTGAGTCATCCGTCGCTTCTAAGCGCCATGAGCGCAAGAAGTAAAGTAAGATGCCTCTTCGCTATCCCCGTATTTCAAAGCGCGCTCCATTACTTTCTGTACCCTTAGGCAAACCACCATATTTTGATGGTGAGGATTATTGTATGTGGAGTGATAAAATGAGGCACCATCTAACCTCACTCCATGAAAGCATATGGGACATAGTTGAATTTGGAGCGAGGTACCACAAGTGGGGGACAAAGACTATGACTCGGACGAGGCCGCCCAAATTAGGCACTTTAACTCCCAAGCCACATCTATACTCCTCGCTTCCTTGTGTCGAGAGGAGTATAACAAGGTGCAAGGGTTAAAGAGTGCCAAAGAAATTTGGGACGTACTCAAGACCACACACGAAGGGGGCGAGGTGACCAAGATCACCAAGCGCGAAACAATTGAGGGAGAACTTGGTCGATTCGTCCTCAACAAAGAAGAAGAGCCGCAAGCAATGTACAACCGGCTCAAAACGATGGTCAACCAAGTGCGCAACCTCGGGAGCACCAAGTGGGATGACCATGAAATGGTCAAGGTTATTCTAAGATCCTTTGTTTTTCGCAATCCTACTCAAGTGCAATTAATTCGTGGGGATCCTAGATATAAACTAATGTCTCCCGAGGAAGTGATAGGCAAGTTTGTGAGCTTTGAGATAATGATCAAAGACTCCAAACATATTGTCAAATTGGAGCAAGGCGCCACCTCCACACCCGAGGTGCAACCCGTCGCATTCAAAGCGACGGAAGAGAAGAAAGAGGAATCTACATCAAGTAGGCTTCCCATCGATGCCTCCAAGCTCAACAATGAGGAAATGGCGCTCATCATCAAAAGCTTCCGCCAAATCCTCAAGCAAAGGAGAGGGAAGGATTACAAGTCCCGCTCCAAGAAGGTGTGCTACTGTTGTGGTAAGTCTAGTCATTTCATAGCAAAATGTCCAATTTCTAGTGGAAGTGATAGGGACGACGACAAGAACGGGAAGAAGAAGGAAAAGAAGAGGTATTATAAGAAGAAGGGCGGCGATGCCCACATGTGTCGGGAATGGGACTCCGATGAGAGCTCCATCGACTCCTCCTCCGACAAGGACGCCACCAACATCGCTGTCAACAAAGGTCTTCTCTTCCCCAACATTGGCCACAAGCGTCTTATGGCTAAGAATGGCAAGAAGAAGAAGGTACAATCTAGAGCCACCCCCCAAATATACAACATCTAGTGATGAGGGTAGCTCTAGTGACAGTGAAGATAATTTAATGTCTCTCTTGGCCAACCTTAGCATGGACCAAAAGAAAAAATTAAATGAATTAATTAAAGCAATTAATGAGAAGGATGAACTCTTGGATAGCCAAGAGGACTTCCTAATTAAAGAGAAAAAAATTGTTAAATTAAAAAATGCTTATGCTCAAGAAGTAGAGAAATGTGAAAATTTATCTAAGGAGCTTAGCATTTGTCATGATTCAATTTCTAGCCTTAGAAATGAAAATGCTAGCTTAGTTTCTAAGGTTAAAGATTTAAATGTTTGCAATGATTCTATTTCCTGTCTTAGAGATGAGAATGTTAGATTAAGTGCTAAGATAGAAGAACTAAATGCTTGCAAACCCTCTATATCTACTGTTGAGCATGTTTCCATTTGCACTATATGTAGAGATGTTAATGTTGAAGCTATGGATGATCCCCTTGCCATAATTAAACAACAAAATGATCACATAGCTAAATTAACTGCTAAAATTGCCGAGCATGAGCTTGAAAATGAAAATTTTAAATTTGCTCGTAGCATGCTCTATAATGGGAGACGCCCTGGCATTAAGAATGGCATTGGTTTCCAATAGGGGAGCAATGTCAAGGTTAATACCCCTAAAAGATTGTCCAATTTTGTTAAGGGCAAGGCTCCCATGGTTCAGGATAGTGATGGTTACATTTTATATACTGCAAATTATCCCGAACATAAGATTAGGAAGATTCATGCTAGGAAACCTCATAATGGTTCTCACCATGCATTTATGTACAAAAATGAGGCTTCTAGCTCTAGGCATACCACTCATGTTAAATTGCCTAGAAAGAAAATTCCTACTGCATCAAATGAACCTAATGTTTCATTTAAGACTTTTAATGCATCATATGTGCTTACTAACAAATCAGGCAAAATAGTTGCCAAATATGTTGGGGGCAAACACAAGAGTCCAAAGACTTGTGTTTGGGTACCCAAGGTGCTTGTTTCTAATGTCAAAGAACCCAAGACTGTTTGGGTACTAAGAACAAGGCCTAAAATTGTTTTGTAGGTTTATGCATCCGATGGTTCAAGTTGGATAATCGATAGTGGGTGCACAAACCACATGACTGGGGAGAAAAGAATGTTCTCCTCCTATGACAAAAATGAAGATCCCCAACGAGCTATCACATTCGGGGATGGAAATCAAGGTTTGGTCAAAGGATTGGGTAAAATTGCTATATCACCTGACCATTCTATTTCCAATGTTTTTCTCGTAGATTCTTTAGATTACAATTAGCTTTCAGTTTCTCAATTATGTAAAATGGGCTACAATGTCTTTTTACTGATATAGGTGTTACTGTCTTTAGAAGAAGTGATGATTCAATAGCTTTTAAGGGAGTGCTAGAGGGTCAGCTGTACTTAGTTGATTTTAATCAAGCTGAACTAGACACTTGTTTAATTGCTAAGACTAACATGGATTGGCTCTAGCATCGCCGACTAGCCCATGTTGGGATGAAGAATCTCCACAAACTTCTAAAGGGGGAAGACATTTTAGGACTAACAAATGTTCATTTTGAGAAAGACAGGGTTTGTAGCGCATGTCAAGCAGAAAAGCAAGTTGGCACTCATCATCCACACAAGAACATAATGACGTCTGACAGGCCGCTCGAACTACTCCACATGGATCTATTCAGCCCAATCACTTACATAAGCATCGGCGGGAGTAAGTACTGTCTAGTTATTGTGGATGATTATTCTTGCTTCACTTGGGTGTTCTTTTTGCAGGAAAAATCACAAACCCAAGAGACCTTAAAAGGATTCTTAAGACAAGCTCAAAATGAGTTCGGATTAAGGATAAAAAAGATAAGAAGCGATAATGGGACAGAGTTCAAGAATTCACAAATTGAAGGTTTTTTTGAGGAGGAGGGCATCAAGCATGAGTTCTCTTCTCCCTACACACCTCAACAAAATGGTGTAGTGGAGAGGAAGAATAGAACTCTACTGGACATGGCAAGGACCATGCTTGATGAGTATAAGGCACCGGACCGGTTTTGGGCAGAAGCAATCAACACTGCTTGCTACTCCATCAACCGGTTGTACCTTCACCGAATCCTCAAGAAGACATCATATGAACTCCTCACTGGTAAAAAGCCCAATGTTTCATATTTTAGAGTCTTTGGGAGCAAATGCTTTATTCTTATTAAAAGAGGTAGAAAATCTAAATTTGCTCCTAAAGCTGTAGAAGGTTTTTTACTTGGTTATGACTCAAACACAAGGGCATATAGAGTCTTCAACAAATCCACTGGATTGGTTGAGGTTTCTTGTGACATTATGTTTGATGAGACTAATGGCTTCCAAGTGGAGCAAGTTGATCTTGATGAATTAGATGATGAAGAGGCTCCATGCGTCACTCTAAGGAACATGTCCATTTGGGATGTGTATCCTAAGGAATCCGAAGAGTCTCCACAAGCACAAGATCAACCGTCATCTTCCAATCAAGCTTCTCCACCTACCCAAGATGAGGAACAAGCTCAAGATGATGAAAATGAAGATCAAGAGGATGAGCCACCTCAAGAAGAGGACAATGATCAAGGGGGAGATAAAGATAATGAAGACAAGGAAGATGATCCAGAAATACAGGGTCAAAGGCCGCCACACCCAAGAGTCCACCAAGAAATTCAACGAGATCTCCCCGTCAACTCCATCCTTGGTGACATTCATAAGGGGGTAACACTAGATCTCGAGTTGCACATTTCTGTGAACATTACACTTTTGTGTCCTCTATTGAGCCTTACAGAGTGGAGGATGCACTAAGAGATCCGGATTGGGTGCTGGCTATGCAAGAGGAGCTCAACACTTTTATAAGGAATGAGGTATGGCATTTAGTTTCATGTCCTAATCAAAATGTTGTAGGTACCAAATGGGTATTCCGCAACAAGCAAGATGAGAATGGTGTGGTGACAAGAAACAAAGCCCGACTTGTGGCCAAAGGTTATTCACAAGTCGAAGGTTTGGACTTTGATGAAGCTTATGCACCCGTAGCTAGGCTTGAGTCGATTCGAATATTACTTGCCTATGCTACTTATCATGGCTTTAAGCTCTATCAAATGAGCGTGAAAAGTGCCTTCCTCAATGGACCTATCAAGGAAGAGGTCTATGTTGAGCAACATCCAGGCTTTGAAGACAGTGAGTATCCTAACCATGTGTATAAACTCTCAAAGGCGCTTTATGGGCTCAAGCAAGCCCCAAGAGCATGGTATGAATGCCTACGAGATTTTCTTATCACTAATGGCTTCAAAGTCGGTAAAGCAGATCCTACTCTCTTTACTAAAATTGTTGCAAAAGATTTGTTTGTATGCCAAATTTATGTTGATGATATTATATTTGGGTCTACTAACAAATCAACTTGTGAAGAGTTTAGTAGGATCATGATTCAAAAATTCGAGATGTCTATGATGGGAGAGTTGAAGTATTTCCTAGGATTTCAAATCAAGCAACTCTAAGAAGGCACCTTCATCTGCCAAACAAAGTACATTCAAGACATACTTAAGAAGTTTGGAATGAAGGATGGCAAACCCATCAAGACACCCATGGGAACAAATGGGCATCTCGATCTCGACACGGGAGGTAAATCCGTAGATCAAAAGGTATATCGGTCGATGATAGGATCTTTACTCTATTTATGTGCATCTCGACCGGACATTATGCTTTCTGTATGCATGTGTGCAAGGTTCCAGGCGGATCCTAAGGAAGTTCACCTTAGGGCCGTGAAAAGAATCATGAGATATTTAGTTTACACTCCTAAGTTTGGGCTTTGGTACCCTAAGGGATCTACTTTTGATTTAATAGGATATTCCGATGCCGATTGGGCAGTGTGTAAAATTGATAGAAAGAGCATATCAGGGACTTGTCAGTTTTTGCGAAGATCCCTGGTGTCATGGGCTTCAAAGAAACAAAACTTCATAGCTCTTTCCACCACCGAAGCCGAGTACATTGTCGCATGCCATTGTTGTGCGCAATTACTTTGGATGAGGCAAACCCTTAGGGACTATGGCTACAAATTGAGCAAAGTCCCTCTCCTATGTGACAATGAGAGTGCAATCCGCATGGCAGATAATCCCGTTGAACACAGCCGCACTAAGCACAGAGACATTCGGTATCACTTTCTGAGAGATCACCAACAAAGAGGGATATCGAAATAGCTTATGTAAACACCAAGAATCAATTAGCCGATATCTTTACCAAGCCATTAGATGAGAAAACTTTTAGCAAACTTAGGAATGAACTAAATATACTTGATTCTTGGAACTTTGATTAAAACATTGCACACATAGCTTATTTATATACCTTTGATCATATCTCTTTCATATGGTACAAATGCATATTTCTTATCATCTTTGTGCCAAGGCTAAGACTAATGGGTTTTCAAGTATATTTCTATCCTTAGTCTTAGATTGAAAGGGAAATGGAGTCTTCGGCAAAGACACAGGCTTCCACTCCACAACTCTAACGATATCATTTACCCTTTGCCGTTGTTCCTCCACACTCTCAATTGGTATAATCTCTTCACTCATATTTACATTACCATTTGGGAGAAAATATTAGGCCCCAAAGGGGGAGAAAGTATTAAAGGGCTCTAACGTTCTTCGTTTTTGGCGATTAATGCCAAAGGGGGAGAAAATATTAAGCCCAAAGCAAAAGGATCGCACCACCACCATTTCAAAATTTTTGAAATAGTTTTAATTGATATTTTTCAAATCGTATTCCTCGAGAATTAATATCTCAATTGGTATCTATATTTCAAATTGATATATATCTCAAAACCCTCTTGAAAGCTAAGAGGAGGATTCCATTCAGGGGGAGTTTTGTTTAGTCAAAGGAAAAGCATTTGAAACAGGAGGAGAAATTTCAAATCTTGAAAATGCTTCTCGCAATCTTATTCATATACCTCTGACTATTTGCAAAAGAGTTTTGAAAAAGATTTTCCAAAAAGATTTGCAAAAACAAAACAAGTGGTGCAAATGTGGTCCAAAATGTTAAATAAAATAAAAGCAATCCATTCATATCTAGTGAGATTAACAATTGGTTTAATTTCATGTAACCTGTGCACATTCCAAAATGCAAACTAGTTCATTTCTGCACTTTATATATTTGCTTTGGTTTGTGTTGGCATCAATCACCAAAAACGGGGAGATTGAAAGGGAAATAGGGTTAACCTTTTCCGATAATTAATTTTGGTGGTTGAGTGACCAACACAAACATATGGACTAACTAGTTTGCTCTAGAATTTATGTATTACAGGTGCATAAGGTTCAACACAAACCAATAAAAAGAATCAAGTTAGGGACACAAATTCAACGGAGCAAAAGAACTTGAGTGTGCTGTGGACTGGTGCACCGGACTGTCCGGTGTGCCACCGGACACTGTCCGGTGCACCAGGCCGCACAATGCAGAAGCAGCCACTCTTGGGAAAACACAGGCGTGCTCCGCTATAATTCACCAGACTGTCCGGTGTGCCACCGGACTGTCCGGTGTGCCAGCGGAGCAACAGCTACCTGCACGCAACGGTCGACTCTGACGGATGAACAGTGCAGCACAGTATCGCGGCAGAAGTCAGAGCAGCGAGTCAGAGGGCCACCGGACTGTCTGGTGTGGCACCAGACTATCCGGTGTGGCACCGGATTGTCCGGTGCCACAAGCGGACAGAGTCCCAACGGTCAACTCGGCTCTGAACCCTAACGGTTGCGTGACGTGGTGGCGCACCGACACTGAACGGTGTCTCTCCGGTGGCGCACCAGACTGTCCAGTGCGCCTATCGCCAGTAGCTTCCCCAATGGCTACCTTGGTGGTTGGGGGATATAAAACTTCAAGCATCCAAGTTTTCTGAAGATCACATTCAATACAAGAGCTCTAGCATTCACTCCAAGACACAATACAAAAGATCAAATCCCCTCCAAGTCTCAAATTCATTCCAAACACTTAGTGACTTGTGAGAGAGATTTTTTGTTCTTTTGAGCTCTTGCTTCTTGGATTGCCTTTCTTATTTTCCCATTCTTACTCTCAAGGGCTTTGTAAGCGATGCAAGAGACACCAAGTGTGTGGTGGTCCTTGCGGGGTCTTAGTGATCCGTGAGATTAAGTAAACAGGCTCACTCGGTCTAAGTGACCATTTTAGAGAGGGAAAGGGTTGAAATAGACCCGGCCTTTGTTGCCTCCTCAACGAGGACTAGGTTCTTTGGAACCGAACCTCGGTACAACAAATCACCGTGTTCATCTGCTTGATTCTCATTTGATTTGTTTTCCTCCTCTCTCCCGGACTTGATTTTAGTTATAACGCTAACCCCGGCTTGTAGTGTGTGTTTAAAGTTGTAAATTTCAGATTACGCCTATTCATCCCCCCCCCTCTATGTGACTTTCAATGAGCCTGTTTGATTATAGGACGGTTTTCCACCATCTTATAGTCAAACAGCTGCTCCATGATGTACAGTTCACTATAAGCATCAGAAACACCGAACTTCTCATCTCATGCATCCCATAACTCTTTTGCAGATGTGCACATTAGATAAGAATCAACATACTTGTTGGCAAGAGCGCCAATCACGGTGCCTCGAAACAGGTTATCGGCGACGTCGAACATTCTCTCCTCTTCAGGAGTGAACTGTTCGGGTTTCCCCTGTGTGGCGTGATAGCAGTTCATTGCAGTCAACCATAGTATCATCTTACTACGCCACCTCTTATAAAATGTCTCATCAAAAGGTTCACTTGGTTTTAACGCAACAACAAAACCACTAACAGAAAAATGCCTGATATCAGGTTTTTGGATTGTTAGGGAAATAGGCATTTTCAGTTTTAATTTAATCCAGAAAACCACAGTGATGTATGTGACGACATGTATGTGCATATGTGTATCACTACTCACATAAGCAGTAAACAACAGTAAAAATGCAAAAATACAAAGAACAGATTGTACCCTGCGGAGGACCGATGCTCAAGGCATCCGTGGCTCTATTCACACGTGACATCTCGTGTGTATGTTCGATGTAGTCATACGCAGACGATGCAGGCAGATGTACGTAGTACAGTCCCTCGAACGGCTCCAGTGACGAGGACCATGATCAGTGCTGGTCGAGCGAACGAAGCGAGCAGTCGCGAGTACGCTCCCCAAAAACCTGATCGCCCGCACACCTGTGCAAGTATAGCTCTGCGGACGGCAATTTCAGAGGCCTGCCCTCCCACACTCTCTGTGCTCGCAGAAGGTGGGACGAGAATGGTTGTGTGCAACGCATCTGAGACTGTTCACTGTGTTGTAACCAAAAGTAGCCTCACCTCCTTTGTATATATACACGCGAAGAGGGAGGCGAACAGACACTAGTGGTCGCCATCAGAGCTACCGTTACAGCCAGCTAGAAACCGACGCCATCAGTGACGTCCGTTACTAGCTGACAGCCATTACAGTCCGTCTGTTACTAGCCATAACACAGGAAACAGCCAGTAACGGATGACTGTAATGGACGGTCATCACTTTAGGCAAAATACACAACCGTTAGGAAGGAATATTCGAACCAAGGTCCAATCTACCACATCACGGCCTGGCCCGGCCAGCGGCGCGCGCGTGTGGCAGTCCTTCATCCTTTTCTGAGCTTCTCAATAGATGCACCAACAGTCCATCTATTTAACTTGATTGAATTGTCCCTTGAACTTCCGGTATGGTACTAAAGTAATAGTACACTGTAGCATTAAAGTGGGTCTTTAGCATTGGCTATTATTGAATATTAATTTGGGTCAGGCCCACATTAATTCAACTGTGAAGGGGGGGCAGTTGGGCCAGTTCGGCTACCCTAATGGGCCGGTTCGGCCGGCTTAGTTAGGATTTCACTTTTTTCTTCTTTTTTATCCTTATATCCCACAAAAATATAAATAAATATATTTTTAAAATATTTCTAAAAATTCATAATAATTATACCAAAAATATTTACCATTAATGTATTTATTTTTGGACCAAAGTTCCCATTTTGATTAATTGGGTTTCTTATAAAAGAAATTTTATGAATACAATCATCAATCAATTATAAGCAAACAAAAATCATTCTAAAAAGATAAACAAGATTAAACACTTGATTTAATTTTTTTACATTACTATTTACTTAATTTTAAATAACTATTAATGTATTATTTTAATTGATGGATTTTAGGTGTTACAAAATCTACCCTCCTAAAAAGAATCTTGTCCTCGAGATTAAGTAACTTCTGAAAATAGATGGGGGATTTCTATTCTGAGTTCATTTTCTCTTTCCCAAGTGGCCTCATCTTCTGAATGATGACTCCACTGAACTTTGCACATATTGATAACTTTACTCTGAGTAATTCCGCGAGATGTTTCCAAAATTCTAATCGGTGCTTAGAATAAGTTGAATCCTTATTAATGTTCAGTTCCTCCATGGGTAACTGTTCTTCTGGTACTCATAAGCATTTCTTGAGTTGTGACACATGGAATACGTCATGCACGTCCGATAAACTATCGAGTAGTTCCAACTGATATGCTACTTCTCCTTTCCTTTCAACAATTTTGAATGGATCGATATAACGGGGAGATAATTTGCCTTTAACCTTAAATCTTCTCATTCCTCTTATTAGGGAAACCTTTAGATATACAAAATCTCCAACTTCAAAGATTAATTCTCTTCTTCTATTGTCAGCATAGCTTTTCTGCCTTGACTGTGCTGTTCTCAAATTCTCTCTAATAATCTACACTTGCTTTTCTGCTTCTTGGAGAATTTCTGGCCCAAATACTTGACTTTCTCCAGTTTGATTCCAATATAATGGAGTTCTACATTTCCTTCCATAGAGTGCTTCAAAAGGTGCCATCTTTAGACTTGTATGGTAACTATTGTTATAACAGAACTTTGCATAGGGCAAACTCTTATCCCAACTTTTACCATACTTTAAAGCACAAGATCTTAACATATCTTCTAACACTTGATTTGTTCTTTCTGTTTGTCCTTCTGTCTGTGGATGGTAAGCTGAGCTGAAATTTAACTTAGTATCCATAGATTCATGTAATCTTTTCCAAAAGCATGAGGTAAAGTGGGTTCCTCAATCTGATATGATTTTCTTGGGTACACCATGCAGACAAACAATCATTGACATGTACAGTTCTGCTAACTGGGCTCCCGAGTAAGTTGTCTTCACGAGTACAAAGTGTGCAACTTTAGTCAACCTATCTACAATGACCCATATAGAATCATAACCATCACGGGTATGGGGTAATCCAACTATAAAGTCCATATTGTTTTCTTCCCATTTCCATTCTAGTACTTTAAGAGGTTGTAGCAAACCTGCTGGTCTTTGATGTTCTGCCTTAACTCGTTGACATATGTCACATAGTGCAACATAGGTAGCGATATCTCTTTTCAAACCATACCACCAATATTTTTCCTTGATCCTGGTACATCTTAGTACTTCCAGAGTGTATACAATAAGCCGAATCATGAGGTTCTCTCAAAATAAGTTGGCGTAGACGCTCAATTTCTGGTACACAGATTCTCTTTTTAAACTAAATTGTGCCTTGTTCATCTTCTGTAATATCAGAGGTCTTTCCCAAATTAATCTGTGTTTTAATTTCCTTGATTTTCTCATTGGATTTCTGTCTTTTACGAATCTCTTGTTCAAAAGTAGATTTCACTTCCATAACGGTTGCTTCCATATTATTAAGCATACCAAGGTTAGGTTGTTCTATCTCCCAACATAATTCTTGCAGCATCAAATAGGTAGCAATATTGTTCACTTGACCTTTACGGCTTAAAGCGTCTGCCACTACATTTGATTTTCCTGGATGATATTGTATATCCAAATCATAATCTTTGATTAAGCCATATTGGTTGTCTGTCACACCCGGATTTAAGGGCCAAACTCAGGTGCATCTCAAATGTGTGCTAGGATCAAGTCTCACACATATGATGACTCATAGTACAGAAATGAATGTCAAATATTTAGTATATAATAGGAGTTCTATACAAAATAACTAAATAATTACATCATACAAAGACAATGATCCAGCAACCATAGTTGACTGGGAGACGATGGCCTAGACCTCTCACGAACTCATCGTGGCATCCTGCATGCTCCTTATCCTGCGGTACCTGTCCTTGACCTAGGGGAATGTGAGTACAACAAGGATGAGCTCACATACATCCATTGCTCAACAAGTTTTGGGGAATAATGTGCATGAGCTCACTTACAGTGGGGCCTATATGAAGTGTAAGGCTTACCGAAGGAGATGGTTAAAGCTGAGCATTGCTTTTAAAGTTGGTCAAAATTTTATTAGCAGTTACTAAGTGTAAGTAGATACCAACCCAATTAAATAAGATATCACAATTAATAATAACACCCACAATGCAATGCATATGACAAATTAAGTTTAGTTCCATAGATTACTCATGTGAGGGTCCGAGCCGCTAATAACAGTGAACACGGCTGATATACCAGTTTTACACTGTGCAGAGGTTGTGCATCTTTACCCACAAGACGTGTTTTCTGATTAGCCAGGGTTAGCTAGACCCTTAGACACTTCCAAGGTAAATGGCTAGAGATCCACTGTGAGGCCTTTCCAAAGTTCCACTAGTTCAAGAAAACCCGTTATGGATTCAGGAAGAAGGAAGCATAGGAATCCCTCGTCCGAAAAGCCATCGCAGCAGTTCGACCTGAGGACCTCCCTATACTCTGTAGCGACGCCTCCCCGCTTGCCCCTTTCGGGTAAGGTAATCTCTTCCTAGCTTTCCTAATTACTTGGCCAAGGGCATCTCATTCCACCCTTGTCGTAGCACTGTTTTCCCGAGTGGTTCTCCATGTTACAATTAACATGATGACCTTATCATGAATAATAATTAAAACAACAACAAAAATGGAACATGATCATAATATAACATTAATTTCCCAAAAATAGGTAGAGCAATAGCAAATCTACCCAATAGTTCTTTTGTTTGCAAGGTGTGGGATAAACAAAACTAGGGAAACCTATTAGGTCCCATCAAATTAACTTGAGCATGTCAAATTGATTAACAGAGAACATTATTAGGTAAAGGAGAGTGATCAAGGGCACAACTTGCCTTAGACTTGAGATTCCCAGGTACTTCACCAAATTGTTCTTTGGTTGACTCGTGACCTCACTTCTATTCATAGCAATACATATAGATAAACTAAGAATGGGTAAAAATAACATTACACCAAACATGAGAACAAACAGCGTAAGAATATACTATACATTGCTACGAGATTGTAGGTTCAAGGACAACTAGAATCAGAGTTATGGTTATAAGGATATGATTCTCGAAAGACCTACGTGATTAAGTAAATAAAACTAGGTCTTTTGTTGATTTTATAGACCATGTGATAATTATAATCTAAAGAAATAACTAGTTCAGCCTTATTCTAAGTTATAACTTAGTTAGAAATCATATTTTTGTCATCTTATAATTATAGATATCTTAATTTTGATTAGAAAAGTTAACCTACTAACATAGGTTCACAAATACCCTTTTTTAAATATGTTACTTGGTAAAATAATGCTACCATAGCATAGGCAATATTATTGCGAAGCTAACACAACTGGAATGGAGTAAAACGAAGTTAAATCGCAAAAGTTATGATTTTTCTAAGCTTTTAGAATTTCTTTTATACTAAAAATCATTTTATTTTATTAATCCATGAATTTTCTAGGGTTGTGGATGGTTGGAAAAAATGTTCAAAAGTTTGGGGTTCCCTATAAAAAACAAAGGACTAGTTTGTGATTATGTTTGAACTAGATAGGGATGGCGGGTTGATAATAGATATTTATGAGGGTCTCTATAACAAAAATACATGGCGGCTTAACCTAGACTCGGTCCGAGCCATCCGATCATGATTCTAAGGCCCAGATTAGATCAGACCGGATCTAAAACTGTACGCAATATCAGCCGCTAGATTATGAATCCACGGTTCAGATTTAAATATACGAGATCACCATAGATCCGCCCGATCGCATTGATGGCCCAGATTCGATTTCACGAAGACTTACGCTAACACCTAATCATATCCATCCGTTTCAAGATCAACGGCTCCCTGACCAACCATGGATAACACCTCCCTTTCCCCAACAGCTCGAGGTGGCACCGCCTATGGCACGGCGGAGGTTCGCCGGAGAGTGGGGATCTAGTCCCCAAATAATCCCTCCCGAATCCGAAAAGGTGTAGAAGATAGTAGAGACAGCGGCAAACATGATGGAGACGATCTTACCGGCAATGGAGTTCTGGGGGAGTGTTGGGGGCCTTCGTCCTCCGAAGGTCCTTAAAAACATGATTTGACAATGTTTTCCAAGTGGATTATGTGAACAGGTATCTTCGGACTCAGAATTATGAACATGAAGTACGGTCAGGACGAAGCCTGGACCAGACGAAGGACGAGCTGATTACCAAGCTCCACGAAGGATGGTGCACAGCCGAAGCTGTGCGCAGGGAAGCTTCGTCGCGATAGCAGAGAGGGGAACCGACTTAAAGATGAAAAGACTACGTGGGCCTTGACAGATTTCCATAAGTCATTAACAAATGTAATGGACATGGATGTAATTTTACGTGGGCTGCGTCCCGCGTCTATAAATAGATGAACAGTACTCCCGTACTGTTCACGCTGACTTGGCATTTGCTTTTGCGTCACGCTTGTACTTTTTACCTTCTCTCAGGACCGAAGGTACATTTGTAATTTGAAATCATTTCTATTTTTCCATGTTAATAAAATAGAAATGATTTTATATTGTCTATATTATATTTCGTGCTTTACATGAATCCTTCGCCATTACTTGTTATGTTTACGAAGGTATGTCTCTTATGACCTTCGTCCGAAACTCATTATTTCCCGAAGGGGCATAATGTTCCGAAGGACGAAGGACTTTAACATTTAACACTTTTTATGTTGCCTTGTTCTTAACTCGAAGCATTTGAGAACAAGTCTCCAACATTGGCGCCCACCTCCGGTGAACTCACTTCCACTTCGAGTTTTTTGAACACCTTCGGAAGCTATAGACCTTCGCTATGGCACCAAAGAAAGCTTCAGCGGCTGGGGCTGCGGCACTGCAACCGCTGGACCCCAACCAGGAGACCGTCTCTCTTCGGGAGGCCCGAAGCCAGAAAAGTGAGAGCACCTAGAGGGGGGGGTGAATAGGTGATCCTGTAAAAACTTCAAACTTAAGCCACAAAAACTTGTTAAGTGTTAGCACGATTATTGCCAAGTGGCTAAGGTGAAGTCTCAACAAAACACAGTACCACAAGAAAATCAAGCACAGAGGTGACACAGTGGTTTTATCCCGTGGTTCGGCCAAGACCAACGCTTGCCTACTCCACGTTGTGGCGTCCCAACGGACGAGGGTTGCAATCAACCCCTCTCAAGCGGTCCAAAGACCCACTTGAATACCACGGTGTTTTGTTGTTCCTTTCACTATCCCGTTTGCAAGGAATCTCCACAAATTGGAGTCTCTTGCCCTTACAAGTATATGATCACAAATGAAACACAGAGTAAGGGAGGGAAGCAACACACACAAATCCACAGCGAAATGCGCACACACACGGCCAAGACTCGAGCTCACAAGAGTATCACAAAGTTCTCCCTAGAACGGAGCTCGAATCACTTAGAATCACAAATGAAAGCGCAAAGACTAAGTGTGGATGATCAAGAATGCTCAAAGGTTGCTTGTGTGTCTCCTCCATGCGCCTAGGGGCTCCTTTTATAGCCCCAAGGCAGCTAGGAGCCGTTGAGAGCAAATCCGGAAGGCCATCCTTGCCTTCTGTCGTCGGGGGCACCGGACAGTCCGGTGCACACCGGACACTGTCCGGTGCCCGATTTGTTTCCTTAACTGGCGCTGCCGACCGTTGCAGACCGTTGGCAGATCTGGAGCCGTTGGCGCACCGGACATGTCCGGTGCACACCGGACAGTCCGGTGCCGTCTTCCGACCGTTGGCTCCGCCACGTGTCCCGCGCAGATTGCGCGGCCGACCGTTGGCCCGGCCGACCGTTGGCTCACCGGACAGTCCGGTGCACACCGGACAGTCCGGTGATTTTTAGCCGTACGCCGTCGGCCAATTTCCCGAGAGCGGCCACTTCGTGCCTAGGCAGCCTGGCGCACCGGACACTGTCCGGTGCACATCGGACAGTCCGGTGCTGCAGACCGAGCTGGGTCTTGGCAGCACACAGCCAAGACTTTTCTCCTCTTCTCTTTTCTTCTTCTTTCTGTTTCTAACACTTAGACAAATATATTAGTACACAAAACCAATGTACTAAGGTTTAGAAACATACCTTCACTTCATGATTTGCACCTTGTTCATCCATGTACATAAATTCACAATTAAGCACATGTGTTGGCACTCAATCACCAAAATACTTAGAAATGGCCCAAAGGCACATTTCCCTTTCAATCTCCCCCTTTTTGGTGATTTATGCCAACACAACATAAAGCAACTAGAACAAGTGCAAACTTGCTTCAAATTAAAACTCAAATTTATTTTGATTCAATTTTGGCATATATGGATCATCCTTTGCCACCACTTGGTTTGTTTTTGCAAATCAAACTCAAATCTCTATCTCTAAGTTAAACACACATGTTGAAGCATAAAGAGAGTCATTCCAAAAGAGATTGATCAAAGATTTCAAAAAACTCCCCCTTTTTCCCATAATCAATACTTCTCCCCACAAGAAGCCAACTTTTGACAAGGGAGACAACATAAGAATTTTGACAAACCAAAAACAACATAAGAATTTTGACAAACCAAAAACTCTATTCTACTATTTTCAAAATCTCTCAAGTGGTAGCTGATCCATTTATTGCTTTGGCCTTTATTTTCTCCCCCTTTGGCATCAAGCACCAAAACGGGATCAATTTTGGCCCTTTAACCCCATTGCCTTACCAAAATCTTCAATTAAGAGCAAATGGCAATAAGAGTTCATGAGATGGACTTGGAATAAGTTACCCTCTCATCGGAGTGCAGTGGAAGTCTTGCATGATCCAAGTCCACCTTTTCCCTTTCAATTCTCCTTTGAGACTAAATCAAATAAACTCAAACATATGGTTAGTCTCAAAGGGTCAAGTTGTAACACATCTCCCCCTAAACATGTGCATCACTTTGCAACGGACTTGTGAGGTCCAGGGAGTGTTTGTACAGCTTGAGCACCATGATAAGCAACAAAATGCAGAAAGGAACATGATCAAGAGCATGAATACATGTATGCTACAATTCAATCCAAGTTCCGCGAATCTAAGACATTTAGCTCACTACGCAGCCTGCAAAAGGTCTTCTCATCTAAAGGCTTGGTGAAGATATCGGCTAGCTGGTTCTCGGTGCTAACATAAAACACTTCGATATCTCCCTTTTGCTGGTGGTCTCTCAGAAAGTGATGCCGGATGTCAATGTGCTTTGTGCGGCTGTGCTCAACAGGATTTTCCGCTATTCGGATAGCACTCTCATTGTCACATAGGAGTGGGACTTTGCTCAGATTGTAGCCAAAGTCCCTGAGGGTTTGCCTCATCCAAAGTAGTTGCGCGCAACACTGTCCTGCGGCAACATACTCGGCCTCAGCGGTGGATAGGGCAACGGATGTTTGTTTCTTAGAGTTCCATGACACCAGAGACCTTCCTAAGAATTGGCACGTCCCCGATGTACTCTTCCTATCGACCTTACATCCAGCATAGTCGGAATCTGAGTACCCAATCAAGTCAAAGTTAGACCCCTTTGGATACCAGATCCCGAAGCAAGGCGTAGCGACTAAATATCTAAGAATTCGCTTCACCGCCACCAAGTGACACTCCTTAGGATCGGATTGAAATCTAGCACACATGCATACGCTAAGCATAATATCCGGTCTACTAGCACATAAATAAAGTAAAGACCCTATCATTGACCGGTATGCTTTTTGATCAACGGACTTACCTCCTTTGTTGAGGTCGGTGTGTCCGTCGGTTCCCATCGGTGTCTTTGCGGGCTTGGCGTCCTTCATCCCAAACCTCTTTAGCAGATCTTGCGTGTACTTCGTTTGGGAGATGAAGGTGCCGTCCTTGAGTTGCTTCACTTGGAACCCAAGGAAGTAGTTCAACTCGCCCATCATCGACATCTCGAATTTCTGCGTCATCACCCTGCTAAACTCTTCACAAGACTTTTGATTAGTAGAACCAAATATTATGTCATCGACATAAATTTGGCACACAAACAAATCACCATTACAAGTCTTAGTGAAAAGAGTTGGATCGGCTTTCCCAACCTTGAAAGCATTAGCAATTAAGAAATCTCTAAGGCATTCATACCATGCTCTTGGGGCTTGCTTAAGTCCATAGAGCGCCTTAGAGAGCTTACATACGTGGTCGGGGTACCGCTCATCCTCGAAGCCAGGGGGTTGCTCCACGTACACCTCCTCCTTTATTGGCCCGTTGAGGAAAGCGCTCTTCACATCCATTTGGTACAACCTGAAAGAATGGTGAGCGGCATATGCTAGCAAGATACGAATGGACTCTAGCCTAGCCACAGGAGCAAAAGTCTCCTCAAAGTCCAAACCTGCGACTTGGGCATAACCTTTTGCCACAAGTCGAGCCTTGTTCCTCGTCACCACCCCGTGCTCGTCCTGTTTGTTGCGGAACACCCACTTGGTTCCCACAACATTTTGCTTGGGACGAGGCACCAGCGTCCAAACTTCATTGCGCTTGAAGTTGTTAAGTTCCTCCTGCATGGCCAACACCCAATCCGGATCTAGCAAGGCCTCCTCTACCCTGAAAGGCTCAATAGAGGAGACAAAAGAGTAATGTTCACAAAAATTAACTAGTCGAGACCGAGTAGTTACTCCCTTGCTAATGTCACCCAGAATTTGGTCGACGGGATGATCCCTTTGAATCATCGCTCGAACTTGGGTTGGAGGTGCCGGTTGCGCTTCTTCCTCCATCACATGATCATCTTGTGCTCCCCCTTGATCACACGCCTCCTTTTGATGAACCTGTTCATCGTCTTGAGTTGGGGGATGCACCGTTGTTGAGGAAGAAGGTTGATCTTGTTCATCTTGTTCCTGTGGCCGAACGTCTCCAATCGCCATGGTTCGTATAGCGGCCGTTGGAACATCTTCTTCATCTACATCATCACAATCAACAACTTGCTCTCTTGGAGAGCCATTAGTCTCATCAAATACAACGTCGCTAGAGACTTCAACCAAACCCGATGATTTGTTGAAGACCCTATACGCCTTTGTATTTGAATCATAACCTAATAAAAACCCTTCTACAGCTTTGGGAGCAAACTTAGAATTTCTACCCTTCTTCACTAGAATGTAGCACTTGCTCCCAAAAACACGAAAGTAAGATACATTGGGTTTGTTACCGGTTAGTAGCTCATACGAAGTCTTCTTGAGGAGTCGATGAAGGTAGACCCTGTTGATGGCGTGGCAAGCCGTGTTCACGGCTTCCGACCAAAAGCACTCGGGGGTCTTGAATTCTCCAAGCATAGTCCTCGCCATGTCTATGAGCGTCCTGTTCTTCCTCTCTACCACACCATTTTGTTGTGGTGTGTAGGGAGCGGAGAACTCGTGCTTGATCCCTTCCTCCTCAAGAAACTCCTCCACTTGAAGGTTCTTGAATTCGGACCCGTTGTCGCTCCTTATCTTCTTCACTTTGAGCTCAAACTCATTTTGAGCTCTCCTGAGGAAGCGCTTGAGGGTCCCTTGAGTTTCAGACTTATCCTGCAAAAAGAACACCCAAGTGAAGCGGGAAAAGTCATCAACAATAACTAAACCATACTTACTCCCTCCTATGCTTAGATAGGCGACGGGTCCGAAGAGGTCCATATGCAGCAGCTCCAGAGGTCTTGACGTGGTCATCACATTCTTGCTGTGATGCGCTCCTCCCACTTGTTTACCTGCTTGACAAGCTGCACAAGGTCTATCTTTTTCGAAATAAACATTGGTTAGACCTATCACATGTTCTCCCTTTAGAAGCTTGTGGAGGTTCTTCATCCCCACATGTGCTAAGCGGCGATGCCACAGCCAGCCCATGCAAGTCTTAGCCATTAAGCATGCATCTAGACCGGCCTCTTCTTTTGCAAAATCAACTAAGTAAAGCTTGCCGTCTAGTACACCCTTAAAAGCTAGTGAACCATCACATCTTCTAAAGACAGACACATCTACATTAGTAAAAAGGCAATTGTATCCCATGTTGCATAGTTGACTAACAGATAGCAGATTATAACCAAGAGACTCAACTAAAAACACATTTGAAATTGAGTGCTCATTAGAAATTGCAATTTTACCTAACCCTTTTACCTTGCCTTGATTCCCATCACCGAATATAATTGAATCTTGGGAATCCTTATTTTTGACGTAGGAGGTGAACATCTTCTTCTCCCCCGTCATATGGTTTGTGCATCCGCTGTCGATAATCCAGCTTGAACCCCCGGATGCATAAACCTGCAAGGCAAATTTAGGCTTGGGTCTTAGGTACCCAACTCATGTTGGGTCCTGCAAGGTTAGCACAAATGTCCTTAGGGACCCAAATGCAAGTCCTGTCTCCCTTGCATTTTGCCCCCAACTTCCTAGCAACTATTTTCCTATCCTTTCTACAAATAGCAAAGGAAGTGTTTAAAGCACAATAAATTATAGAAGGTTCATTCACTACTTTCCTAGGAGCATGAATAACATTCTTTCTAGGCACATGTACAACATTTCTCCTACGCATATCTCTATCATGCTTATAAGAAGAACTAGAAGCAAACATGGCATGAGAATCATAAACATGTGAATCAAAATCATTATAAGCATTTCTAGCATTTCTCCTATCATTATACATAAAGGCATGGTTCTTTTTCGCACTACTAGCCATAGGGGCCTTCCCCTTCTCCTTGACGAAGATGGGAGCCTTATGGCTTGTTAAGTTCTTGGCTTCCCTCTTGAAGCCAAGCCCATCCTTAATTGAGGGATGTCTTCCAATTGTATAGGCATCCCTTGCAAATTTTAACTTGTCAAATTCACTTTTGCTAGTCTTAAGTTGTGCATTAAGACTAGCCAATTCATCACTTAGTTTGGAAATTGAAACTAAGTGTTCACTACAGGCATTAACATCAAAATCCTTACACCTAGTGCAAATTGTAACATTTTCAACACAGGAATTTGATTTACTAGCTACTTCTAGTTTAGCGCTTAAATCATTATTAACACTTCTTAAGGTATCAATGGTTTCATGACAGGAAGATAATTCACTAGAAAGCACTTCATTTCTTTTAATTTCTAGAGCAAGAGAATTTTGTGCACTAACAAATTTATCATGCTCCTCATATAAAAGATCCTCTTGTTTTTCTAGTAATCTATTCTTATCATTCAATGCATCAATCAATTCATTGATTTTATCTATCTTAGATCTATCTAAGCCCTTGAACAAGCATGAATAATCTATGTCATCATCATCACTAGACTCACTATCACTAGAAGAAGCATAAGTGAAGTCTTGAGTACTCACTTTCTTCTCCCTTGCCATAAGGCATGTGAGACGCTCGTTGGGGAAGAGGGAAGACTTGTTGAAGGCAGTAGCAGCGAGTCCTTCATTGTCGGAGTCGGAGGAGGAGCAATCCGAGTCCCACTCCTTTCCTAGATGCGCCTCGCCCTTTGCCTTCTTGTATTGCTTCTTCTTCTCTCTTTTGTTCCCCTTTTCCTGGTCACTTTCATTATCGGGACAGTTAGCGATAAAATGACCAAGCTTACCGCATTTGAAGCATGAGCGCTTCCCCTTTGTCTTGGTCTTGCTTGGCTGCCCCTTGCGACCATTTAGCGCCGTCTTGAATCTCTTGATGATGAGAGCCATCTCTTCATCATTGAGCCCGGCCGCCTCAACTTGCGCCACCTTGCTAGGTAGCGACTCCTTGCTCCTCGTTGCCTTTAGAGCAATGGGTTGAGGCTCGTGGAGTGGTCCGTTCAACGCGTCGTCGACGTATCTTGCCTCCTTGATCATCATCCGCCCGCTCACGAATTTTCCAAGTACTTCCTCGAGCGTCATCATCGTGTACCTGGGATTCTCACGAATATTGTTCACGAGATGAGGATCAAGAACGGTAAAGGACCTGAGCATTAGGCGGACGACGTCGTGATCCGTCCAACACGTGCTTCCGTAGCTCCTTATTTTGTTGATAAGGGTCTTGAGCCGGTTGTAAGTTTGAGTTGGCTCCTCTCCCCTTATCATGGCGAATCGTCCAAGCTCGCCTTCCACCAACTCCATCTTGGTGAGCAAGGTGACGTCGTTCCCCTCATGAGAAATCTTGAGGGTGTCCCAGATTTGCTTGGCGTTATCCAAGCCGCTCACTTTATGGTATTCATCCCTGCACAAGGAAGCTAGAAGAACAGTAGTAGCTTGTGCATTCTTATGAATTTGTTCATTAATGAACATGGGACTATCTGAACTATCAAAGTGCATTCCACTCTCTACAATCTCCCATATACTAGGATGGAGAGAGAATAGGTGACTACGCATTTTGTGGCTCCAAAATCCGTAGTCCTCTCCATCAAAGTGTGGGGGCTTGCCGAGTGGAATGGAGAGCAAATGAGAATGTGAACTTTGCGGAATACGAGAGTAATCAAAAGAAAAGTTCGAATTAACCGGTTTCCTTCTCTCGTAGTCGTTGTGGTCCTCGTCCTTTTGGGAAGAAGTAGACTCGTCGCTGTCGTAGTAGACGATCTCCTTGATGCGCCTTGTCTTCTTCTTCTTCTTCCCTTCCTTCCGTCTTTGGCCCGAGCCGGAGTCGGTAGGCTTATCGTCCTTCGGCTCGTTGACGAAAGATTCCTTCTCTTTGTCATTGATCACAATACCCTTCCCCTTAGGATCCATCTCTTCGGGCGGTTAGTCCCTTAGTGAAGAGAACGGCTCTGATACCAATTGAGAGCACCTAGAGGGGGGGGTGAATAGGTGATCCTGTAAAAACTTCAAACTTAAGCCACAAAAACTTGTTAAGTGTTAGCACGATTATTGCCAAGTGGCTAAGGTGAAGTCTCAACAAAACACAGTACCACAAGAAAATCAAGCACAGAGGTGACACAGTGGTTTTATCCCGTGGTTCGGCCAAGACCAACGCTTGCCTACTCCACGTTGTGGCGTCCCAACGGACGAGGGTTGCAATCAACCCCTCTCAAGCGGTCCAAAGACCCACTTGAATACCACGGTGTTTTGTTGTTCCTTTCACTATCCCGTTTGCAAGGAATCTCCACAAATTGGAGTCTCTTGCCCTTACAAGTATATGATCACAAATGAAACACAGAGTAAGGGAGGGAAGCAACACACACAAATCCACAGCGAAATGCGCACACACACGGCCAAGACTCGAGCTCACAAGAGTATCACAAAGTTCTCCCTAGAACGGAGCTCGAATCACTTAGAATCACAAATGAAAGCGCAAAGACTAAGTGTGGATGATCAAGAATGCTCAAAGGTTGCTTGTGTGTCTCCTCCATGCGCCTAGGGGCTCCTTTTATAGCCCCAAGGCAGCTAGGAGCCGTTGAGAGCAAATCCGGAAGGCCATCCTTGCCTTCTGTCGTCGGGGGCACCGGACAGTCCGGTGCACACCGGACACTGTCCGGTGCCCGATTTGTTTCCTTAACTGGCGCTGCCGACCGTTGCAGACCGTTGGCAGATCTGGAGCCGTTGGCGCACCGGACATGTCCGGTGCACACCGGACAGTCCGGTGCCGTCTTCCGACCGTTGGCTCCGCCACGTGTCCCGCGCAGATTGCGCGGCCGACCGTTGGCCCGGCCGACCGTTGGCTCACCGGACAGTCCGGTGCACACCGGACAGTCCGGTGATTTTTAGCCGTACGCCGTCGGCCAATTTCCCGAGAGCGGCCACTTCGTGCCTAGGCAGCCTGGCGCACCGGACACTGTCCGGTGCACACCGGACAGTCCGGTGCTGCAGACCGAGCTGGGTCTTGGCAGCACATAGCCAAGACTTTTCTCCTCTTCTCTTTTCTTCTTCTTTCTGTTTCTAACACTTAGACAAATATATTAGTACACAAAACCAATGTACTAAGGTTTAGAAACATACCTTCACTTCATGATTTGCACCTTGTTCATCCATGTACATAAATTCACAATTAAGCACATGTGTTGGCACTCAATCACCAAAATACTTAGAAATGGCCCAAAGGCACATTTCCCTTTCAAAAAGGAAGGCCGTCAGCCCGACGCTTCAGGAAGATGAACTAGACCAAGAAATCAGGGATATGGAGATGCTTCATCAACAGGTGCAGAGGAAAAAAGAGAAGATGGCCAGGTTAGCTGAGCTGCAAAGGCAGATAGACGAAGCTTCTGAAGAAGTCCGTCATCTTACCCACGATGAGCAAGACCGAAGGCCTCAACAAAAAGACCTTCGCCAGGAGGGCTTCTTCAACGAAGATGACTGGTATGAAAATTTCCATCATGGAAATTTTGTTTTCGATGATGCTTCTCCTCTGTCCGCTGAGCTGCAGGCTACACCTTGGCCTCCGTCCTATAAGCCACCCCAGCTTCCCGTGTTTGATGGCCACTCAGACCCGAAGCAGTTCTTGATGAGCTACGAAGCAACAGTGTCTTCGTATGGGGGCAATGCTGCAGTCATGGCAAAGTCTTTCGTCATGGCCGTCAGGAGTGTTGCTCAGACCTGGTATTCCTCCCTTCGACCAGGAACTATCATCTCATGGCAGAAGCTGAAGGATATGTTGTTAACCAGCTTTCAAGGATTTCAGACAAAGCCGGTCACTGCCCAAGCCTTGTTCCAGTGCACTCAGGATCATGAAGAATACCTTCAGGCGTATGTCAGAAGGTTCTTGCGTTTGAGGGCGCAGGCACCAACGGTGCCCAATGAAATTGTCATCGAAGCCATGATCAAGGGGCTTCGTCCTGGACCTGCAGCTCAATACTTTGCTAGGAAGCCTCCTCAGACTCTGGAGAAGCTGCTCCAAAAGATGGACGAGTACATTCGCGCCGATAATGACTTTCGCCAAAGAAGGGAGGAAGCCTTCAGATTTTCTGAGATGACCAGGGGCTTCGGAGGAAGATTCTATCCGAGGCATGTCAGGTCCATCCACAACTCCACTCAAAATGATGACAAGGGGAGTCAGCAGAACAGGCCGCAGTGCTCCTCACAGGCTTCGGGACAACAGCAAACTTTCTTCCGGCCACCAGCTCCAAGAGGCAGAGGCGCCAGGGGCTTCGGCGGGAGATTTGGAGATCAACCAAGGAGGATATTTTGCTTATTCTGTGGTGAAAACAAGGGCCATACCACCAGGATGTGCCATGTCACCATCCAGAAACAAAAGGAGCTAGCAGAAGCTGCAGCGCAACAGGGCCAGCCGAAGCAGGTCATGCATACTGCTTCGTATCATCAGCCTTACATCCCGGAATACGTGGGCAACCACCCTGCAGTTTCCGTAGCTTCGGCGAGTCAACCTCAAGCTTCATGGCAACAGCCCCCGCCTCCACCTCCGCTGCAACAAGGCCAGCAGCCAGAAGGGAGCCAATATGTTCCGCACCAAAGGGATCTCAGAGAGCAATCTGAAGCTCGCACAGTCAATAGTACTGTGCCAGAGTCGAAGCACATTTATTGACATATATCCTACTTTGATAGCAGTCTTTTCCGTTTAAGTTCTATTTTCTGTGTAATAAAGAACATTTCAGTTTTCATATAGTAATTTCGTGGTTGGTTATGAGGAAAACCTATCTTCTCCACAGGCTTAAGTTGCTGAAGCTTAAAAATTTGCGGTAACAAGGAGGGCCTTCGATTTATTAAAAATCCTTCGAAGCAACAAAAAGTCGTTCTAAGGAACGCAGAGTAAGTTGCCGAAGTTACAAAAAGCCGTTCCAAAGGGAGCGCAGTGTAAGTTTTTTGCTCCAAAGACGTTCCTAAGGGAATGCAGAGCTTATACCGTCTAAGTAAAAGGCGAAGAAGCTCCAAAGACGTTCCTAAGGGAATGCAGAGCTTATACCGTCTAAGTAAAAGGCGAAGAAGCTCCAAAGACGTTCCTAAGGGAATGCAGAGCTTATACCGTCTAAGTAAAAGGCGAAGAAGCTCCAAAGACGTTCCTAAGGGAATGCAGAGCTTATAAAGATATTTTGTGTGTATCTTCGGAACAAACGTCATTTGCATAACATAACATCATCACATCATTTTGCATAGCATAAGCATCATACATCATGTTGCATATGGCAAAAGAAGGGGACACAATATCAACCTTCGAGAGGATGCTTTAAGAAAGTGCAAATTGTGTAAAGTCACGAGGAAATACAATGATAATCTTCGGAGTACAGCTTCGGAGAAAGTTTTTTCGAAGCATGGATGAGCTTTATCAGAGAAATATCGAAATTGTACAGCTTCAGAGAAAGTTTTTTGAAGCGTGGACATGATTCATCAGAATAGTTTTAACGAAGAATGTCTTCTTCACGAAGCATGAAAAGAAGGGAAGGTGTTTTTTCGCCGAAGGCTCAAAAATGGTATGTATGTACAATTTCATGCATCGTAAAGAATTGAATAATGAAAAGAGACCTGTATATTACATTCAAATGTACAAAATATTACATAGATCACATTTTAAATGTCTTTCTAATAACACCTAGTCTTCTCTTAACACTACTTCGGCAGCCTCATTCAGAAGTTGTTCAACAACTTTATCCATGATAGCTTCGGCCATTTGTTTGATTTCGTCATCCTCCTTAGTGTGAGGGTCAATTGACGATCCGGCAGGTTCTGAGGAAGCAAAATATTTTTGCATTACTATTGCAAACCGCGAGCAAAGTTTGAAATAAAAATTACAACACAACAAAAGCGACTAATTAATACTTTTTTGCCCTTCGGCAACTTCTGTCACTTTCCTAGCATCATGGATGCCTTTTTCACTCCTTTGAATGATTTCTTGCGCCATTTCTCGGCCGCCGTTGTCCCAGATATCAGTAAAGAATTTGCCACCAACCACGCTTGCTTCGGCTGAGGGGTCTTTGATGTCTTCGGAGGATAAGGCAGCTTCGGACTGAGCTAAAGATTTTACATGCCCGCAACCTTTCTTCTCCAAGACAGTAGCAACTCCCCTGGCGCCCGAAAAAGCGCAGAT
Source organism: Zea luxurians (assembly GCA_029449295.1). NCBI lineage: Eukaryota > Viridiplantae > Streptophyta > Magnoliopsida > Poales > Poaceae > Zea > Zea luxurians. The sequence continues at coordinate 92,501,620 of JAOPSE010000001.1, read as the reverse complement.
GTCGCCACGGCTATTCAGGATTTCCTCGAAGGCCTCTGCTTCGTGACTGATCCATTCTATTGGACCTTCGGGATTGCCTCTTGAGAAATTCTCTTCACTGGAAAATGCGCCCACGCTGGCGAAGCTGGTTTTAATTTTCTTTACGCATTCCATGGATTTTTCGTAGCATTTTTTCTTAGAAGACCGAAGCTCTTCCACGGTTGCTTCCAAATGATCAGCCCATTGGTCGCTGCATTCCCGTCTTGTTTCTTCAAGTATGCGTTCTTCTTTCGCCCGGGCCAATTGTTTCTGAAGATCTTTAATTTCGCGTTTCTGAGCTTCGGCCTGAATCTTTGCAGCAGCTTCGTCCTTTTTTATCTTGTCTACTAGTGTAACCAGAATTTTATCTTTTTCTAGAGCTTCGTTTCTCAGTTTTATAACTTCTGATCGTAAATTGTTGAATGCAATTTCATAGCTCTCATCTTCGGCACTCTTTTGTGCTCTCAATGCGTTGCTCAGGATTAAACCCTATAAAAAAAAGAATCCATATAAGAATAAAGGAATGCACTACGAATTGTAAAATTTTATCAAAAGTCTAATTCCCAAACCTTCAGGCTATTATATGCAAGGCTATCCGCGAGATCTTCCTTCGTCATAGCGCATAACCCAGCTTCGAGCTTCGGGAATCCCATACTTCTAGCCATCTCTCGGCAGACAGACAGTTCTTTATTATCAGGAAGGCAGTACAGGAAGTCATCTTCATTTGTCCCGTTAAACACTACTGCCCCCTTCGGATATTTTAGCTCTCTGGCATAGTAGTTGGCTTCGTAAGTCTCTTCTTCAGATAGTTTCTTCCCCGACGCATGTCGTACGATGTAATCGCGTATGCTGGCAGGAGCTTCGGGGGCGGCAGTGTCAATTTCTTCAACCAAACTTGGTTCTGATATTTTTGTTTTCAAAGATTGTTCTTTGGTGGGCTCTGAAGGCCCAGCCTCAGCTTCAGGTTGTTGCTTCGAAGCTTCAGCAACTACAGCTTCGGTAGACACTTCAGCAACTTCAATAGTCTTCTTTGGGGTTGTGCTTGAAGACTTAATTGTCTCCAAAACATCTAGCACGTTTACCATTCTTTTTCTTTTCGGGGTCACCGACGGCCCCTTTTGATTTTTTATTGTTTCGACATTTACCGAAGGACTTAAGATTTCTGATATTTTTGGCTCTTCAACCTTCGGTTTCTCTGCTTTCTCTGCTGAAAGCGCTTCAGTCTTTTCTCCCATCTTCGGCACTGGAGCTGGTTCTGTAGCTTCAGAGGCCAAAGAGATTTCACCAATAAATTCTGGCACTGTGGCCGGCTCAATAAAACGTGCTCGGTGAGTGAGCACCTTTATCTTTTTCCTTTGCGGCACTGGCTCATTGGTAGCACTCGTGGTAGCTTCTGCCGCAGTAGAAGTATTTTTCCTTTTACGACTCAATACCGGATAGTGGTAGTCAGGGTAGTCAAACCCGACTGCGTCAAATACCCGGTTGAGCCTTTTCTTTTTTCGGCCTCCGAAGGCTGCTGATAACGCAGTGTTCTCGGCCTTCGAATATGCCCCAAGCAGTTCGTCACTTAATGTTTCAATGCTTTTCAACCAGTCATCATCAGGTTCAACAAATTTATCTGCATACTTGAATGTGTATTTCAGTCTGACCAATCCACCTTCGTCGGACTCTTTGATGGTCTCCTTCGGCATTTCCCACTTTCCTGCAAGTGGCCACACCCTAAAGGCAATATGCTCTTGGACCAAGTCCCTTGACCCAATGAAAGAGCAGACCACGCCGAAGGCTCTTTGGCATTCCTCGGCTGCTTCATCCATTTCAACCTTCGGCCTTCGAAGTCCGAAGCGTTGCCAGATGGGGCGCATAATGATACTCTTGACATCTTCTTGTGCCGTTAAGTCACTCTTTACATAGAACCATTCAGTCATCCAGGCTCCGGGCCACCTCTTCCAAAAGGTTGGCACAGGGCAGCTTGACCCGGAGCGGGCACCGAAGCTGTAGCACCCAAAGTTGTTGTGATATTGTTCTTTCCCCCAGGGCTTCGTCTCATACAACAACTCATGAATGTTGCAAAAGCTTTTAGCATTTGGTTCTAAACCTTGGCTTCTTGCAGCCCAGACAAACATCCCCATTCTTAAGATAGCTTCGGGAGTAATTTGATGGAGGTAGACTTGAAATGTCCTCAGGACTTCAACAACAAAGTTGCTTAGGGGGAATCGAAGCCCAGCCTTGAGAAAGCTTCGGAAGATTACGACTTCATCTTCTTCGGGGGTGGGAGAAGTCTTTTCTCCAGCATCAGCCCTCACAATAGATATATCTCGAAAATACCGCCCCCTCATACTATCAATATGACTCTGCTTGATAGTGGTTTTCCCGAAAACCGTGTGACTTGGTCGCCATGGTCGATCTTCGGACTCTTCCCCACCACTTTCTACATCAAAACTGTCGCTGTCATCAGTATCTTCGGACAAACCTTCAAGAATTTCCTTGGTGATTTTCTCTGTATTGGTCTCCGCCATCGCTATAAGAAACCCCAAGTTCTTCTCTTCGTCAAGACTCAGCTTCGTCTCAGCAGGGATCTTCTTACCTTCAGACATCTTCGGAAGCGCTAAAAAACTGTTTTCAAGACCGAAGCTTTAAAAAAAAACAAAAAGATCAGCAAATCTTAGTGCACAAGAGCTAAAAATGTAGTGGGCCGAAGCAGATGGCAAGTGTGCGTACCAAATAAGTTTGCGGTATGATCTTATTTATACGCCTAGGGCGTTGAAAATTGAAAGACCCCACTTGTCAGTGAATGTTGTTATTCTAGCAAAGGGAAGGTGTTTTTTCGGACCTTCGGCTCAAGGCCTTCGTCCATATCGCAATCTGAATTTATCATTAACAAATTAATATTGCGAGGGGCTACTGTTGGGGGCCTTCGTCCTCCGAAGGTCCTCAAAAACATGATTTGACAATGTTTTCCAAGTGGATTATGTGAACAGGTATCTTCGGACTCAGAATTATGAACATGAAGTACGGTCAGGACGAAGCCTGGATCAGACGAAGGACGAGCTGATTACCAAGCTCCACGAAGGATGGTGCACAGTCGAAGCTGTGCGCAGGGAAGCTTCGTCGCGATAGCAGAGAGGGGAACCGACTTAAAGATGAAAAGACTACGTGGGCCTTGACAGATTTCCATAAGTCATTAACAAATGTAATGGACATGGATGTAATTTTACGTGGGCTGCGTCCCGCGTCTATAAATAGATGAACAGTACTCCCGTACTGTTCACGCTGACTTGGCATTTGCTTTTGCGTCACGCTTGTACTTTTTACCTTCTCTCAGGACCGAAGGTACATTTGTAATTTGAAATCATTTCTATTTTTCCATGTTAATAAAATAGAAATGATTTTATATTGTCTATATTATATTTCGTGCTTTACATGAATCCTTCGCCATTACTTGTTATGTTTACGAAGGTATGTCTCTTATGACCTTCGTCCGAAACTCATTATTTCCCGAAGGGGCATAATGTTCCGAAGGACGAAGGACTTTAACATTTAACACTTTTTATGTTGCCTTGTTCTTAACTCGAAGCATTTGAGAACAAGTCTCCAACAGGGAGCCAGCTCACGATGACCTACGGCTTCACCGTGTTGAAGTGACTTCGGCGAGCAATTGGTGTATCTCCGGTGGATCTCCTCGCTTGGAAAGGCCACAACGACGCGCGGATAATACTGGCGATCTTCCTTGATCACCCACCGAGGACCCGACGTCACGAATCAACCGACGGTACGATTTGCTCTCTTTCTCTCTCTGCTTCACGGCGGTGAAACCTTCCTCCGCCCTCTCTCAGGGTTCGCCATTGTATCTTTGGAGCTGGCCTGGGGCACTTGGGTTGAACGCGGCTCCACATTATACTCTGCGCAGCGCAAGAATTCTGGGGAGGGAGCAACGACCACCCCGAGTGTGAAGATGTTGGCGGGCTGTTACGGAGGACGACGATGCTGACAGCATGGCCCCGGTTGTCCGTGACCAGGGTACTCCAGCGCACGTGGGGGTAAGGAGGCTGGCGATTGGGCCCACGATGTCAGTGGCTGACCCAGGGGGAATCCCATTGTCGGTGCCTGCAATTGGGCTGGCGCAATGGCCCAAGCGGCCGGGGTTGGCTGGGTCGACCCAGGGAATCCAACCCAAGGTGAGTTTCCTCTTTTCTATTTCTTTTTCCTTTTCTCTTTCTAACTTCTCATTTCAAATCAAGTTTTTGTTTCAAATTCAAATTAAATTCAAGTTTGAGTTTCCAAATTAAGAAATGCCCAAGCAAAATTCCAGCGTGAATGCGAAAAGCTATTATTTTATATATGTATTGATTATTTTTCTTAGGTGTATGCTTCAAATAGGGATTACACTCCCATTATTCATTTTGGATTACCAACCATGAACCATCTTTAAATGTATGTGTGAATTAAAAGGTCAACCAATTATGAATACTAGTTACTTATCTAATTTAGGAGAATAAAAAATTCTTTATCAAGAGGTATTTTAATCCTAAATATAGTCTTACTAGTACCTATAGTTCACACATGGAATAATCTAAGTGAAAATCCTTCTATCATCTATTTTCTTTTAAATTATATTCCAGTCTCAAATGTTTTAGGCACAATAATTGACCTTACTGCATCTTAGTTTTGCTAAACATCTATTCTTTTTAAGAGGTGAAATTTCAAAGGCAAGCAATTTATCATAAAAATTCCAATTCAAAAACTTTTGGAGAGTTTTACTGGTTTTCCCAAAATAGGATTTTGAGGTGTTACACAATCTTAGGTTGAGTTCTTTCTGAGTGAATATGTACTTCAAACTTTAGTGATCTGTGAAGATTTTGCACTTGTTTCCAATCATGTAGTGTCTCCAAATCTTCAAAACATTCACTACAGCAGCTAATTCCAAATCATGTGTCGGGTAATTCTTTTCATGTTTCCTCAACTGGCATAAGCTATTACTCTTCCTTCCTGCATTAACTCACATCCAAGTCCTAGATGCGATGCATCACAATATACATCAAATCCTTTGTGAATATCAGGCATTACTAAGACTGGATCCTCAGAGCGCATGGGAGGGTATGATCAATTTATCTCCTTATTGTTTTGTGTTCTGCAGATTATATATGTTTCATATATTCATCTCTATTGTTTCATATGTAGCCATGAATTTATCTCATATGTTCTATCATATTATAATATGTTATATCTGTTTGTTTTAATTTTACAGTCATGCTGTTTATGTTGCTATCTGTTTATTTTCAGTTGTTCTATCATAATACATGTACCATGTTTATATGCTTATTATATTTATATAATTCATATGCTTTATGTTCTCATGATCCATATTGTTATGGATATATTTGAGATCATGATTTCTATGATTAATTATCTGTTATATGTCATCATCATAGTGTTAATTTATGGAATTAAAATAATATGGAAAATGCCTATATTTCTAACAATCCAAAAACCTAATGTTAGGCATTTTCTGTCAAGGGTTTTGCTGCTGTGCTAAAGCCTGATACTTTTGATGGTATAAACTTCTTGATTTGGAAAGCTAAAATGGAATTGTGGCTTACTGCAATGTCTTGTTTTTATGTCGCTGAGGGCAAGCCTGTCAACTTACCTCCTTAGGATGAGGCTAAGTTTAAGGCTGAAGACAACCTCTTTCGAGGAGCAGTAATTAGCGCACTTGATATAAAATTCCAGAAAAGCTATATCATCCTTCCTACAGGGAAAGAGCTGTGGGATGCACTTATTGGAAAGTTTGGAGTAACTGACGCTGGTAGCGAGCTGTATCTCATGGAGCAGCTATATGACTACAAGATGGTTGAGAACCGATCTGTAGTGGAACAGGCTCATGAGTTTCAGGCACTAGCTAAGGAACTCAAACTTTTTCCTTGTCCTTTGCCTGACAAGTTTGTGGCTCGCAGTATAATCGCCAAGTTGCCACCTTCTTGGAAGGACTTTGCTACCTCTCTCAAACATAAGAGATAAGAGTTAAATGTGGAAGAGCTCATTGGTACTCTTGATGTTGAGGAAAGGGCTAGAACAAAGGATAATGGAAAAGGTGTGGAGACCTCTTCTACTAATGTGGTGCAGAAGAGAAACTTCTACAAGTTCAACAAGAAGAAAAACCAGAACAAACAAGAGAATACAAATAAACCTGTTCAAACAGCACAGTTTAAAAAGAACAACAACAACAATAACATGGGAAAGGGAGGATGCTTTGTCTGTGGCAGTGATTAACATTGGGCTAGAGAGTGCCCTGATCGCAAGTTCAAACAAGACAAGAAATCAACTAATGTTGTAACCACTAAAACTGAAGATGGAACATCTAGGTCGGGAGGTCTGGCGCCTTGTTAATGGGAAATGGGTCGCGTGCTCATGTTCTTGGTGTTGGTACGGTCATTCTGAAGTTTACTTCAGGAAAGACGGTGCCATTGAAGAGCGTGCAGCATGTGCCCTCTATCAAGAAGAATCTCGTTAGTGCTTCTATGCTATGTCGAGATGGATACAAAGTTGTTCTTGAGTCAAATAAATGTGTTGTGTCGAAACATGGTACTTTTGTTGGTAAAGGATATGACTGCGGAGGCTTGTTTCGCTTATCACTGCATGATGTGTGTAATAAAATGGTGAATTCTGTTAATTTTTCTGATGAGTCAGATTTATGGCATTCACGTTTTTGTCATGCAAGCTTTGGCTGTCTTATGTGGTTAGCAAATCTAAATCTAATTCCTAAATTTAACTTGGTCAAAAAGTCTAAGTGCCATGTGTGTGTTGAATCAAAACAACCCCGCAAGCCTCATAAGGCTGCTGAGGCGAGGAATTTGGCACCTCTAGAACTTGTTCATTCTGATCTGTGCGAGATGAATGGAATTTTGACAAAAGGTGGTAAAAGATACTTTCTCACTTTTATAGATGACTCCACCAGATTTTGCTATGTGTATCTCTTAAAAACAAAAGATGAAGCGTTTAATTATTTTAAGACCTATAAAGCTAAAGTTGAGAACAAACTTGAGAGGAAAATAAAATGTTTAAGGTCCGATCGAGGTGGAGAATATTTCTCTAATGTGTTCAATGAGTTCTATGTGGAACATGGTATTATTCATGAGAGGACACCGCCATTCTCACCACAATCCAATGGGATTGCTGAAAGGAAAAACCGCACTCTAACAGATTTGGTGAATGCCATGTTGAGTACAGCGGGATTATCCAAGGCATGGTGGGGTGAGGCGATTTTGACAGCGTGTCATGTCCTGAATAGAGTTCCAACAAAGAACAAAGAAATCACACCATTTGAGGAATGGGAAAAGAGAAGATTAAATCTCTCATATCTGCGCACTTGGGGTTGCTTGGCTAAAGTGAATGTGCCAATCAACAAAAAGCATAAACTTGGGCCTAAAACTGTTGATTGTATATTCCTTGGGTACTCTTTTCACAGCACTGGGTATAGGTTCTTAATTATAGAATCTAATGTGCCTGATATGTATGATGATACTATCATGGAATCAAGAGACGCAACATTCTTTGAGAATGAGTTTCCCATGAAGAATACACCTAGTGATACAAGTCATGAGACTATAATTCCCCATGAGCACGAACTGTCTATTCCTATAGATCATGCTAAGGATCTTCACGTGCACATCCTTGAGGAGGATAACACTATAGTCACTCGAAAGAGCAAGAGACAGAGGGTTGCAAAATCCTTTGGTAATGACTTTATAGTGTACCTTGTGGAAGACACTCCAACAACCATTAATGAGCCATATTCCTCTCCTGATGCTGAATTATGGAAGGAAGCAGTAAGGAGTGAGATGGAATCTATTATGTCTAATGGAACTTGGGAGGTCGTTGACCGTCCTTATGGTTGTCAACCTATAGGCTGCACATGGATCTTCAAGAAAAAGCTTAGGCCTGATGGTACAATCGAGAGGTACAAGGCAAGGCTTGTGGCCAAAGGATGTACCCAAAAAGAGGGTGAAGATTTCTTTGATACCTACTCACCAGTGGCTCGATTGACTACTATTCGCACATTAATAGCTGTGGCAGCCTCTTATGGTCTTATCATTCATCAGATGGATGTTAAGACAGCTTTCCTAAATGGAGAGTTGGATGAGGAGATCTATATGGATCAGCCAGAAGGGTTCATTGCGGATAGTCAAGAGAACAAGGTGTGCAGGTTGATAAAATCATTGTATGGCCTAAAACAAGCACCTAAGTAATGGCATGAAAAGTTTGATAATACTCTTACAACTGCTGGCTTTGCTGTAAATGAATCTGACACGTGTGTGTATTATCAGTATGGTGGGGGTGAGTTTGTTATGCTGTACCTTTATGTTGATGACATCTTGATCTTTGGATCAAATCTCAATGTGATTGAGGAAGTTAAAATTCTTCTATCGAGCAATTTCGAAATGAAAGATTTGGGAGAAGCTGATGTCATTCTAAACATCAAGCTTGTTAAAGAAAGTGATGGTGGGGTAACTCTGTTACAATCTCACTATGTGGAAAAGGTATTGAGTCGCTTTGGTTTTAGTGACTGTGATCCTACTCCAACACCTTATGACCCTAGCATGCTATTGAGAAAGAATCAGAGAATAGCAAGGGATCAATTGACATACTCCCAGATCATTGGCTCGCTCATGTACCTTGCAAGTGCAACAAGGCCGGACATCTCATATGCTGTGAGTAAGCTGAATCGGTTTGTGTAAAAACTAGGAGATGATCACTGGCGTGCTCTTGAGAGAGTGTTGCGGTACTTGAAAGGTACTATGACATACGGTATTCATTATACTGGAAACCCAAAAGTGCTGGAAGGCTATTGTGATGCCAACTGGATTTCTGATGCTGATGAGCTTTATGCCACAAGCGGATATGTGTTTCTGTTTGGAGGTGGCGCTATTTCCTGGAAGTCTTGCAAGCAGAATATTTTAACGAAGTCTACAATGGAAGTATAACTCGCAGCATTAGACACTGCTGGGGCTGAGGCCGAGTGGCTTCGTGATTTCCTATTGGATTTACCGGTAGTTGAAAAACCGATACCGGTTACTTCCATGAACTGTGACAACCAAACGATGATTACAAAGATTAACAGTTCTAGAAATAATATGAAGTCTACAAGGCATGTTAAGAGGAGATTGAAATCTATCAGAAAGCTATAAAACTCCAGAGTTATAACGGTGGATTATGTCCACACATCGAATAATCTGGCAGATCAATTCACTAAGGGTCTGTCACGCAATGTGATAGAAAGTGCATCGAGAGAAATGGGTATGAGACCCATGTGAAATCTACTCTAGTGGTAACCTGCTCTATGTGATCGGAGATCCCGTGAAGTAGAGTGGAGAAACAAGCTAGGAGTAGGTTGTGAGGAAAGATCCCTTCCTTAACTCATTTCTGATGCACATCTTTCCTATCTGTAAGGCAGGATGGTCTTTACCTTAATGTATTCCAAGAGTCTTATAAAGGTGAGATGTTGTCCTACAGAACATCTTCTGAGGAGTACACCTATATGAGTCAAACTGCTGGTCACAGTCTATGGGACTTGGGTAATCCCTAAATACTCATGAAAGGCACTGAAGTGTGACTTATATGCTTCTAAACAGTGGGAATGCCCTTTTGCAGCCTAGTATCAGCAAAGGATTTGAGCGAATCTTATTTCGCACAAAACTGTCAATTCAAGGCTTAGTCCATTGTTCAGTTGTGAATGAGTGAAACTCTTATTCTAGATGGATGTTCAACTTAACAGTCTCCATCGAAACACTGGTATATCAAAGGATTGTGATTTTAATACTTCATCATTACAAACCCTAGAGTTTGGTGGGGATTGTTGGATCTTTTATGGGTTTGGCCCATTTATTCAATAAACTCTATGGTGTGTAATGGTGGAGAATACCAATAGTACCATATTGGAAGTCCAAGGGTCTTTGGCTTGACTTATATGGTGGGAATTATTCCACTTAATTTGAGAAGTCAAGAAACGAACAAGGGCGTGCCACACGCGCGCGCGCCGCCGCCGCCGGCCGGGCCGGGCTCGGGCCGGGCGTGGCATGGCATGGCGTGGCGTGGCAGGCACGCAGGCAGGCGGCAAGCGGGCGTGGTGTGGTGTGGTTGTGTTAATTTTTAGCACTCATTAACCGCGGGAGTTTCAACTCTTGCCCGTCTCTTGGCGTGCCGCATGCGAGACCCTTATCCTTCAGTTGCCCGTCTCTTGGCGTGCCGCATGCAACCCTTCTCCTTCAGCTTACTTCCGTGAAAGGTTAAGTAGGGGAGAACCCCTGTCATTTGGTATACGAGAGCAGAACCTTCAGAATCACAGTCCAGCCACAAGTGTGGTTGTTTCCATCTCGTAGCTCTGCGCGCACAGAGAAGCGAGAGGGCAGGTGCCTCCGAAGCCCTTGCCGTTCGAGACCTTGCATGGGGGATCGGCAATTAGGTTTTGGGGAGCGTCTACGCGACTGCCCAAAACATCTTCTTCCTGGCGACATGACAAGAGAAGCTGGACAAGGATCTGGATCCTCAGAGCGCATGGGAGGGTATGATCAATTTATCTCCTTACTGTTTTGCGTTCTGCATATTATATATGTTTTATATATTCATCTCTGTTGTTTCATATGTAGCCATGAATTTATCTCATATGTTCTGTCATATTATAATATGTTATATCTGTTTGTTTTAATTTTACAGTCATGCTGTTTATGTTGCTATCTGTTTATTTTCAGTTGTTCCATCATAATACATGTACCATGTTTATATGCTTATTATATTTATATAATTCATATGCTTTATGTTCTCATGATCCATATTATTATGGATATATTTGAGATCACGATTTCTATGATTAATTATCTGTTATATGTCATCATCATAATGTTAATTTATGGAATTAAAATGATATGGAAAATACCTATATTTCTAACACATATAACGACGCTTGCCAAATGTGATTACACTGAGCTACTCCTTAGACTTTAACCAATTTAGTTCACTATCATTATTACTTCGTTCAATCAAGATCAAAACAAACAAACAGTCGACTCAAGACAAACACAAAAGAGTGGAGTAATCAACCATAATCAACAAGATTAGGACAACATCACAACATTTACTTGTTTCAGTCATAACTCACAAGATATTCATCCAAAAATAATGATCAAATACTTTTTGGAAATTCTAAGAAATGCTCTACAACTTTAGTATTGTTATCTCAATCTGATTAGACACTTAGCAAGGTTAAATAGTGCTAAAATAACAGCTCTGTCCAGATGTGGACAGATTCATACTTCACACTTCAAACGCCTATAACTTAACCTTCAGACCACCAAAAAGAGTAATCCAAGACTTTTTGGAAATCTTAGCAAAAGCACTACATAACTTTTAAAATCACCAAGGAGTGGTTCCAATTTGAATCAACCCAAAAAATACAGTTTTCGAAATCTATCCCAAGAGTGGACAGAACACAACAATTAGTTTGTAAAATTCATAACTCTTAAACTATCAGGCCTATAGTAATACAATTTTCACACAAGCAAGATAAGACAGTTATCTACATCTTTCCTATGATCATCAAGAATTGATTCTAACATTTATTTAAGCAACCATTGTAATCTCTGAAATCTGTACAGAAATTGGACAGATTCACTGAACTTGCGAAAAGCATAACTTCTAAACCATCAATTCTGAGCTCATGAATTTTTAGGAAGAGCTATATACACAAGTGAACTACAACTTTTATATAGCACATATCTATAGAAAACATAATTTACTTTACTAGATTACTCGCACAACCAAAACCGTACACGCAGGAATTTCAGTTTGCTAGCACAAGAGCACTTAACTAAATCACCAAGTAAATTCATAGAGAGATACTACCACCAATTTCTCGAGTTTAAATCATTATGACATAGTTATCAAGTTTTGATTTATATTGAGACACTTAAGCATTTCAAGAAACATGCATGCTTTTGTTTACTTCTAATTTTTCACTAACTCTTCTTATAATTATAAAATGGGTGTTATTTTAGCACCATATGAAACGATATAACTTGGGGCTAGAATTTTTATGAGGCATAGGTAATAACAAATTATGACTAATGTATAAATTTCACATGCTCAGGTTTTATATTGTATTTACTACAAAAAAAATTATTAATGTAATAAAGCATGTGAGAGCAAGTTAAATCTAAAACTGATTATTTTCTGTGGATACATGACCATATTAAGTTTTCTTAGGCTACTATAATATCATGCAAGGACAGTGGAACACCATTTTCCATTTTTACATCAATATAATATATTTACACTATTTAATACTACATAATATGCATCAAACAAGTTACATCACTAACTCAGTGATACATGCACCACAATTCATGAAATTTTTATAAGTCACCTAGCATCACACCAAGAGTTTACTGTAATAATTTCAATCAATTTGGATCAATAGAGCTACAGATCCAAAAATAACAAGCAAATCAATCTTCTTTTTCCTATTTCACATGTTTTAATTAACACACCAAGAAAATAGTAAACAATATATGGGTTTTATATTTTTCTTAGCTAGAGCATGACATCACCTAACTAACAAAACAAGTCTCATCATTTTGGGAATTTTAAATTAAAACTATGGAGAGAAGCAAGTTCGTTTATTTTCTAAACCAGTTTTTAAATACAAATTTTTACAGTAGAAATTTTCCACTAAAACATGCCAACTTATAGATCCAATAGTTAGAGCATTTCATAGCAGGGGCGGCCGGCTGGATGGAGGTCGTGCTCCATGGATGACCTGCTCGCAGGGGAGCCCGTGCTGGAGATTTACTATGTGTTTGGTTGTGGGACAGCCAGGACATGGACATCCCCTGGCGTCCTCTCTCGTCCCTCCAATTTTGAGGGATAACTGGGGATAACACTGGGATAGTCCTGTCCCCAACCCTTGACCCTGAACCAAATAACCTTATTTGAGGGATCGTCATATCCCATCCAGTCCAATCATTGCAACCAAACACATTCGGTAGAGAGGAGATGGTGGAGATGGAGACCAAGCAGAGAGGAGTTGAGCTCACACGGCATGCTCCATGGGACATAGGAGCAGGGGCCTACACACCACCCATGGAGAGGAGAGCAGGGGAGCTCGCGTGGGAGAGGGAGGATAGATGAGGGGAGGCTGCCATTTATAGAGCAGAAGCTCTAGACATGTCAACCAGCTTCAAAAGGTGGCAGGTGCTACAGTGCTGACTTTGGACGGATGTTTTTGGTGTTCTTCCGTTGGATTAGGATCTTGGTCACTGTAGGAGATATTTTCCTTGATCTACATTCTGCAAATCTTATATAGAGTTTGAGGTGGTTCAGGCACTGGTTAGGGAGTTATAGACCCACGAAACTTGGTTTGTGAGTGGCTTAGAAATCAATGGAAATTTGTGAAAACTGAGTGTCAAAACATGTCAAACGGAATCGGATGAACGCCATCTTTTAATAGGTTGTCCCTCCATTAGTTATTAACAGCTTTTATATTTGGGGAAACTCGAGTTGTTCAACAAAAAATTGGGAACACGAGACGTCAACCCGATTGACACTGCTTCCAGACTTAGAAGGATTTGAATCCTGAAATCAGATTTTTATTCTGTTTTGAGGGCACTATTTGAGATACTTAGAGATTGAATCAAGGCTAGGTGTGATTATAAAATTTGTTGTATAACACAGGTTCTACAACTTTTATTAAAGGTCAAACCTCATATCTTGAATATAAAATGAAGTTTCACTTTGGTCAAAGTAGTATCATTATAAAGCTTCAAATTATATTTTTAAGGCAATCGGAGTATTTTCACGACATTTTGTTGGCATGGACCTTAAATAACTTTTGTTGTAAAGTTTATATAGAGTTGTTTGAGCAAGATGACAAGGTTTGGTTGAATTTCAAAATTTGCATTTGTTCAAACGAGCAGTTTCAAGCAAGCATAGGGTTTATCTTTTCATGTGAGTATTTGGTTCAAACTTCTAGAAAAATCTTTAGAATACACATGATAGATAGACATGAATTATGACATAGAGAAAACAAGTCGATTTGCATAAGAATTAATTAGAGGTTGACACAACAGAGATTCTGCTAGAGAATATAGATTCAGATTAAATGTTTGGACATCGATTGAATATCGAGAAATCGAATTTGGACACAGCTCGGATAACAATTGCCAAGAGTTCGAATAAATGAACTTTAGATGAGATCGGCAAGGTGAGTTTGACGTTCAAATTTTACATTCGTTTCAAGAAATAAAAGTTTTAACAGGCTTCAAATTTGGCTGTTCTTGAGACCGAATAATTTCAGGTTTGGTGAAACTTTCATGAGTAACTTGATAAATGGAGATAGACGTGATCAAGAGATAGGAATTTTCACGGAGCGTCCGAGCTCAGGACAAATCTCCTGACATAACATGAAATAGACACCTCGGGTGTCATAGCCTTCCCCCCTTAAAAGAATCTCGTCCCGAGATTCGGACAAAGACTCTTAAGGGTAGAGAGGCATGTAACTCCCATGCTGAAGGTAGATATGATATTCATGAGATGGTATTTGGAAAGGATACGAAAGATAGATTTTGACAGAACATTGTGACATATTGAGACAAAATGTAGCGATCACTTTGAGAGAATGTCCACAAGAGATAGCACATTGGTATAGTCCCATAATAAATCATGACTATTAACTGGGATACCAGCGCGTGCCGAGCAGCTCAACCATGTGTGCGCGCCCACAGGAGGCTCTCGATTTCGTCGCGGCACCATCAGTTGTTAGTCATAACACCGTTACCAAACGTAACCAATAAGAAATCCACATAGCACATATATATGGAGCCCATGAGAGTATGGCTTAGATAATAAGGATATGACCGGAGTTGAAGTAGAGATTGCTGGCAAAATAGCATCGCATGAGAATTTTCTTCAACTCCACGAACTTGCCATGATCAGCACATGTATTATCAAGTCAAAGATTGGTACGAGATTTGATGTGAGAACAAAACAACCATGAAATCAAGATTGATGAGCTTTTTAGAGACACAAGAGAACCAAGGACTACACGAAGAATCAAAGGAATATGAAGTTTATCGATATAGTTGGCTCAACGACATCATGATCCTCGGAGAAAAGAGTATGAGAATAACCAGAAATAGGATATTAGATTGATCCACACTTGATACTTGAGAGTGGGTTGGAATAGAAAACAAGATGACAAGGTAGAACTTAGAGATTTCAACGGATAAGGTCACAATGTGATTTACAAGGGGAAAAGATTACCAGATCCAGGTGAAAAGAGAGGTAGTCGCATGAGATTGACTAGGATGAGCAGACGAGAGATTAATGAGGATTTGGACAAGGCTTCCAAGAAGAATTTGGAACTAGATATAGTTTTGCAGAAACAGACATCAACCAAAATTTTCTTTTTTTTGACATAAACAAGTGCATAAGGAAGCTTTGGTCGATCAAGCTATGGGGAGTCTTCAAGCTGTGCAGGTGTAATTTCAAGGATAAACACACAAGGGCTAGAAAACACTGACACAAGCATATGATTTTTTTAAGGTTTCACTAGGGAACCACTAGATTGTTTGGAGAAGGGGGTCTTTTTATGGGCAAAACAGGCAACAATTTTTATTGGTTAGAGGCAAAATGGACTGAACAGCTACCGTACCTTCTAGATAGCAAGGCAAGAGAAACACATAACACAACCTAGCAAGACTTACCCAAAACAATGCAAGATGCGACATTTTTTTTGCAGTTCACAAATAGTAATACATCACATTATTCACAATTATTATTATTGGAATAAAGATGAGGGAAGCATGTTAATGCACAAGAAACAATTATAATGCGATAATCATGATGCATACTCATTCTAGACGTCTTCTCAAACCTAACTACTTTTCGGGTGCTTCTACAACATCCTTCCTACTAATAGTAGCCTTTACGGCATACATATATAAATATCCACCTAGCTACCCACCTATTTCCTAAGGCTTCACGTCCTAGGTCTATCCTTATCGTCCTGACGATCTATCCAACATTGGTTTCTAAGCAAGTTTTACTTTTGACAAGTTGGTATCTATGACTTATTGAATTTTTTGAAGCGGTACTCGCTCCGATACTAGCTGTGGTAGAACCGCCCAGATTATTCTAGCTTAAGTGCCCAAGTCCCGCCTTAGAGGCAACGACGCACTTAAATCGGAATAAACTGACAATTCCTCGGATCTAGTCTGATAAAGCCACTTACCAAGGATCTAATACCACTAGCTCACTCGAATTTGAGGCACAGAGAAATACAATAAACCATAATACCATAAATTAAGAAAGTTTTATGGTATTATGTTTTATTGTATTTCTCTGTGCCTCACCTTCGAGTGAGCTAGTGGTATTCGATCCTTGGTAAGTGGCTTTATTGGACTAGATCCAAGGAATTGTCAGTTTATTCCGATTTAATTGCGTCGTTGCCTCTAAGGCGAGACTTGGGCACTTAAGCTGGAATAATCTGGTCGGTTCCGCCACAGTCGCTAGGCTAATCCTCGAACTCGTTGAAGTCTTGGAACTCTTGGGGATCCGCCTCGACGCCTTCTTCTTCTTTACTTGAGCATAGATTGCATCAAAGGCAACCTAGTGTTTTGTGAAAACAAGGGTGAGTACACATCAACGTACTCAGCAAATGTCCCGTTTGGCTGAGGTGGACTAGCTTTATGTGGGGTTAGGATCAAAGCAGATGCTTTTAATTCGTCAGGTATTTATTATTTGTAGAAGCCAAGTTTTAGCAATAACTAACACGTGAACCATTTCCTCTTCAAGGAACATCATCATCATCATCGAAGCCAAAACCATCAATAGAACCATGGTATCTCAGATCATATGTATCTCTAATCAAAGGAGCTCCCAAGGCCACTCATAACCGTGAGCATGACTGATATATCAGTTTTAAATCTTCTGCAGAGGTTGTACACTTTACCCACAAGCCATGGTTCCCTCTCTAGCCTAGGATTGCAAGACCCTTGTTCACTCTTAAGGTGAATGGCCAGAGATTCACTACGAAGCCTTTACAAAGATTCCCTGAGGATGTAGTCGCCCTCTAGGTTTCCTAAATGTAACGCACTCCTCCCCAAGGGGCAAACCACCCTCAGCAGAGCGAGCCGCATACACCGAGCCCCATTGACGACACGACGGCGAAGCAAACTACACCTTAGTTCCTCTAATTAATTAGCTAAGGGCGTGTCATACCACCCTCATGGCTGCACTGTTTTCTCGGGTGGTCATCCAACGAATAGGTCCTTACGGAGAGGCACTTGAGAAACTGCCCGAGCCCCCTAAAGTATCACCAGTCCAACATCATAATCAAGATATCATCAACGTATCATAAATTTTCTCATCATGTTAATTGATTAAAGTGAAGCAGTAGCATAATACTAATCATAGTAACCAATTACCAAAGGGTAAACAAGGACAGGAAAACATAATAGTAGTCAATCCTTAGGTCGTTCATAGTGCGGGACAGTGAATTATAAAGTAAATAGGATATAATGGGTCAGAGGACACTTGCCTTCACCAAACAGATGCTCAGAATCTTCAACCTCGTAGAACTCGAAGAGTTTGATCTCTTGGTCGCTGAAGCTTGACCGTCGATTCCTCGAAGCTCGGAAATGGATCGCAGTCTATTTGCGACGTGCAACAAATACAAGCACGCACAAGCAAACATATACTTGCATATAACATTACACCATACAAGATAAAATATTACAAAAGCGAGCAATATAAAATACAGAGCGCTTCTACGATTACGCGAGGAAAGAACCGCGATAGTCGAAGCTATGGTCGAGGGGTTAGCGTGTTTACACTAAGCAAATATTAATTAGAATATTTAATTCAACGTAACTTTTAATCGCTATTTATGAAATATAAATTAAAACTACTTAGTTTTGATTAACTTACAGTTTTAATTGTGAATGATTAAATAAATAACTAATTAACTGACATGAGTGATTATAAGCGAACGATTTAATCTCGCGCGCAGATAACGCGCGATACACGCGAGCAGCGCATGGCAAGGTGCGCGACACATGCAAACGACAGGCGACAACGCGTGCGAATAGCATGCGCGACACTCACGAATGACACTCGATGACGCACGTGAAACAACACCGTAGCACGCGCACGACACGTGGGCCAACACGATACACGAAACTAATAAATAAATAACATAATTAAACTAACCAATTATTTAATAAGAATAGTTCAGTTAACATTAACTGCGCTGATGTTGATATATAAAAGCGCAATTCGAAATTATAAACTATATTTAAATAAAACGTCGTTCTATTAACCTTCGGTCAAACAAACATTTAAGTAAATAAAATAAAATATGCAACAGTAGGGAAAAATACTTCTAACCTGTAGATAATTTTAATACGAATCTAACGCAACTTAAACAGATTGAATTGGGTTTAAAACGCAAAAGTTATCATTGTTTTAAACTAGATTAAAATTTGTGCGTACTAAATTACAAAACTGCCATCTTCTTCCTCCTCTCTTCTCCTTCCTCTCAACCATGGGAGGGGGAGAGGGAGAGAAGAGGGCTGCACAGGGGAAGGGGCTGAGCCGGCCGCCGGCTGCACGGCCGCGCGCGACGCGCCTACACAGGGAGGGGCGCGGGACGGGCGTGGGGCACGCGCTGGCCGAACCGGCCGCCACTGCCGGCCACCACCGGGGAGGGGAGGGGGCCGCTGGGTGGGAAAATTGCAGGGGGAGGGTGTCGGTGTTTAGAGCCCGACCGCACACCCAGGGTTACCCTTGCGGTGCTTTTGGGTAGGACGGTGCTGTTGATTGTAACTCAATGGTTCGTGCTGGACGCACAAAAGAGAAAGACAGATGATTTTCTGCAGGTTTGGGGTGCTTGGAAAGGCATAAGACCCTACTTCCTGGGGTAGATCTATATGTGGTGCATTACAAGTGATGTCTCCTGAATGGAGAGACGCTAATGAGATAGGTCGCCCTCAAAATGATGGGGTACCCCTGGGCCTTATATACATGACCGTGGGGCAATCCATATGTATATCATGATCACATGTCTCCTAAATAATAGTGAACCGACTCAACTGATCTCCCAAAAATACAATCGACTCATCCCCAATCCGCCCCGATATTTGAGGACGCAATGCGCGGGAAAGTCGGATGGTTTCTTTGGATAGCGCACGATTCGACGGATTGTTTGGGCTTGAGTCTGTTGCCTTCTTAGGTCGGCCCATTCCGCCAATAGCTCTAGCCCGGCCCACGAAGGGATGGCCTTGCGGGGTAACTGGCCCGAGGCCCCATGCGAGGCCCTTTCGCCTTCTAGTGGACCCGGGGGACATCTGTCCCCCACAAGCCCCCAATCTTTGAGTTGATTTTGAAATAATCAGCCCAAAGATTCTTGGTCTGGCTTATGGGTTTGTTATATGGCCTGATTTCTGCTTTGCCGTTGGGTGCACCGAAGGTGCATCCAATGGGTGTAGCCCCCGAGATTTGAGTGGATTTTGAAAATAATCCATTCAAAGGTATTCATCTTATGCTTTAGAAATCAGCATTTTGTCTTCATGAGACTATAAATCTATTAGCACCCAATGGGTGTAGCCCCCGAGCTTTGAGTGGATTTTAGAAATAATACATTCAAAGGTCTTCATCTTATGCTTTTGGAAATTCAAACGATGCCATCTGTCTATGCCTTGTTAGGTCTGAAATCAATTTGATCGTTGATGGATTGGACGTTCAGCTAGTTGAGGCAGATGGCTCTCAGCTGGACATCACCCTACTCTATGCTTCAATGCTTCTGTTGATTAGACTCGCACTTCAGTAGCTACATTTGGATTTCCTTCCATCTCAGCCGATCTCCTTCTTTTGTCGTGGTGCATTCATTGCGTATATTTTGTGGATATCACTTCTTCAGAAAATCTTTGAAAATTCTGGGCGACACACCCAATGGGTGTGCCCAAGAGGTGTCTTGGTATGCAGATTGTTTATCTCGCTGTCCTGGAGTAGTAACTTGATGTGACCGAGAGGAGTAATCATTTGCTTGAGCAGTTGACTTAGGTCCAACCAGTGCCATGTTACGCGAAGCGGCGCCTGTTGCCTGACTCATTTTCAGGCGGCTTGAATTGCTTATTGAATTCTTGTGACTATTCGGCGAGTGGGGTAGGAAGTGAACGGTCACCCCCGGCCTCTATAAATAGCTTGCTTGCCCCGGCTGTTCTCTTCACTTGTTCTTTGATCACCTGCTTTCTTCTTCTTCTTCCCTCCCTTTCCAACTAGCCATGGGTAGGGGTACAATGGGCAGGAGTTGGACTCGTCGTGCCAACGACAAACGCAAGCGTGCTCCAAGTCCTCCCTCGGAGGACTTCGGCGACTCAGAATACTCGGAGGAGGCCTCCTCCAAGTATGATCGATGACCCGCTCCTGCCTCTCCAGTGGCATCGTCCGAGGATTCGGACGACTCCACGGGGCTATCCACTACAGCCCGAGCATACTGGCGCTCCATCGAGCGCGCCGGGCTCGGTGGGTCGGATGAGTCGGAGGGGGCCTCCTCGAAAGAGGTGGACTCCTCTGACTCCTCCGAGGAGTGGAGCGGCGACGAGGGTGACGACGAGGGTGATAGCAGTGGCGATAATGACGACGGTAGCAAGGGAGATGGTGGTGAGGGCGATGGCAACGGGAGCTTGGGCGACGACAGCAAGGGCGACGGTGATGGCGAGGGCGATGGTGACGGCGGCAATGGCGACAGCAGCAGCGGCAAGGGCGATGGTGGCAAGGGCGACGGTGACGGTGGCAATGGCGACGACAGCAGCGGCAAGGGCGATGGCAACAAGGGCGACGACAACAGCGGCAAAACCAGTGGCATAATGCCACTGTTTTAAATACTAGTATAGATAGCAGTAGTAGTAAGTAGTAGTAGAATAAAGTAGTGCTTATTAGTAGCGTAGTATAGTGTAAGTAGTAGGGTAATGTAATGTAATGTAGTGACCAGGGATAGGAGTGTCGACTCAGAATGAGTTGGCTTCGAGTTTGTGTTAATTCCCCCATTACGAATGAAGGATGAAGTTACTCCACTTAACCACCAAAGTTTGTCGGTATTTTAGAGGTAATACCCGAGTGATGATTGTGATCATTACTTTTCCGAGTTATGATCTAGCACTTTAGAGGTACTGCCTGACTTAAGAAGCCAACTTATACTCATGCCAACGTGCCTTTTTGAGTTTCGAACCCTAAATCTTACTTTTTCCTCTGTCGCTTCTCCGTTTTCTGAATTCTCGAGCCCGCTCGTTCCGACTGAGAGATTGTGATGGCTCCCAAGCGGAAGAGACAGAGCGCCACCGTTCCGATCATTCCGCCCATTGATCCCAACAGCTAGCTTCCATTCACCGGTAATCACATGTCCATAATTTCTGAATTAGATCTTTTGCATCTTGTGAAGACTGGGGTTTTGCCGCCGAAAGAACTGTGTTCTTGGTGGATCTGGCGCGGGGTCACTGTTCCCACAAAGGACACCCACGAGGCCATCGTTTTGCGATGTTCCTCATCCGAGGGCTTGCTCTTCCTGTTTCTCCATTTTTCCGCGGTCTCCTTGATTTCTATGATTTAAATCTTACACATTTAAATCCTAACTCCATTCTTCAAGTTGCCATTTTCGTGCACCTGTGCGTGGCCTTTCTTGGAATCCTTCCCCACTTTGGGCTCTGGAGATATCTTTACCACTATCGGCCCGGTATGGCCGGAGGACAACATCAGCTTGTCAGTGGCACCAGTTTGGAGCTTCGCTAGGGGAGGAAAGTGGAATACCTTGATGTCCCTCTCAAGGACAACATCAAGGGATGGCGCCTCAAGTGGTTCACCATGGAGAATCACAACAAGTCCCTCCCCGCTCGATCAAGGAGGTAGCCTGACGTTCGCACGCCCAACTGGGTAGAGTCCCCCACTTATTCAGAGGTAGCCGAAGCCAAGGTGTTGCTTGCTGAAATTTGCTCGCTGAAGGACAGAGGCCTGACTGCTGAAGTCGTGGTCGCTGACTTTGTCTTCAAGAACATCCAACCTCTGAAGGACAGAGTCTATCCTGCTTACTTGTACACCAGGGTCAATGATTCTACCCGAGTTACAAACAGACGGATTCCCAATGAGGACCTGCTAAGCCGACTTGATCTGATGCTAAGGGGAAGGGTTTCGAATGTTGGCGCCCCCTTATCTTACTCTGCTTGGAACCTGCCTCCATAGAGTTCCTTCTCTAATTTTGTTTCCAATCCTCCGGTTCGAGACGACAGCCCGGGCCATAGAGTATGACCCTCTTCAGAGGACATTGAGGCCTTGATTGCTACCCTCCGAAATCTTCCTGAGGCTGAAAAGCAAACTTACTTTGAGATGTCGTCCAATATTGATGATGCTGAGATGAATGTTGTTCTTAGCCTGCTGGCCGAAGAATCATCTGACTCTACCTGCACTGAGCTGATGGCAGTTGCGATTAGGCAAGACTTTGGTGAAGGCGAGGAGATTCAGAAACCAGAAGGTGCTCGTCACAAGCGTTCACGCCGAGTGAACCATCCAGCTACACCTGTTGAGGAGAAGAAGAAAAAAAGGCGACTCCGGCGGTTGTCATGCTTGGAGCAATATGTTGGCCCCTTCACATTATTCCCCGACGATGGCCCGGAGAGCACCATCCTCGGGGACAATGTCAAAGGTTGCAACGATGTTCAGGTTGCCGGCGGTGCGCTTGATGAGGAAGAGCATGAGGAAGAGGAGGAAATTCCGCTGATTCGTAAGAATAGCCATCGTAACAGAGGCGGCGACATTCCCATGCAAGCCCTGTCAGCACTTGTCGGCCTTCAGGGGTTGTCAATATCTCATTTTGATCAGGCATTGGACGAGATCATCCCTGAGGACCTTCTATCAGAGCCTCCTGAAGCTGACAATCCCATTATCTGTTTAGAGGTCCCAGATGATGGTCTTCTGCCGCGTGATCCTGTCGAGCAAGAAATAACCTGGGCAGTCTCTCGCGCTTCGTCGACCTTGGAGGGCGGTCTGGCTTGTGAAGACACTAACCCGAGTCACCTGAATCCTATGAACATGGATGAGGGATCCTTAGTCTTAAAGGTGGCTGCCATAGATGACCTAGCCCCCGAGGGTGGCGCTGGGTGCGACCCAGCCTCCGAGGGTGTTGGGGTAGGCTCCCCTTCTACTGCTTCCATGGACATCCATGTTGGGTCACCACCAGTCCAATCCGAGGAGGCCGCGGTGACACATCTCTCTATGGCTCTCGCTGGTCTGGCCACTTTAGAGGTCAGTGATCCAAACGCCGGGAGTCTGCCGCCTACTGACGAGGCCGAGGTCCCTCTGAGTCGCGCCTTTGATATCGTTGCTGCTGACATCCCCTCATCAAGCAATGTATCACCTCTTCCTGCTTTAGGTCTTCCCTTGTTCCTCTCCAATCTTCAGGTGAGTCATCTTTTGCTTTTTTATTGCTCCCTCTAGCAAACTAGCTTTTTGCTTATCTCTTCATAATTACAGGATGTTCTTGGTTCTATATCTGCCCAACTAAGATCCTGCGGTGCTCCTGTCCCCGACCAAGTTTTATCTTTGATGCAGTGGAGCCCTCTACTGCTTCAGAAACAAATAGATGATATGAGGGCATCAAACATTGGTTAGTGATCTCATAGTTTCCCCTTTTTTAATTTCGTTGCTCAGCTCATTTTGTATCCTGCGCTTTTCTTCTACTGCTTTATCAGATTTGGCTTGGCGGTGCTATGATATTGAAGAGAAGTATTCTCAGAGCCAGGCCGACTTAAGCCAAACTTTTGCTTTCTTGGACGATGCTCGCTCCTTGAACTCCTCTCTAAATTCACAGCTCAACTCCGAGAAGATGGCACATGAGGTAAACTCTCTTGGCTGTTCCTGTTCTGTTTCCCTTGCTTCAATGCTTAGTGTTGTTCTTGCTTGCAGGAGGAAAAACGAGCATTCGTTGCTTCTCCTGATAATCTGGACAGGCTGTATCTTGATGCCAGTACCTCCTTGACCATTTTGGAGAGGAGCCATTGTTTTACCATGTCGGATTTGGACCACCATCGCGACAAACTGAGGGCGTCCCAGGATGAGGTGTCCCGACTCGGCAAGCTATTGTCCACCAAAGATTCTACCATCAAGGAGTTGCGTGCCTCCAAGAAGCTTGTCACGCAGGAGCTGGATCAAGGCCTTGGAGGATGACTGCGTCGTCATGAAGGCAATGTGCGACAAGGCCACGGATAAGGCTGTTCGCGCCGGGTGGATCCTGATGAGGAGACCGAACGTCATGGTGCCTGAAGAAATTGTCACCGATGTCGTGGCCGCGCCTGATGGCACAAGCCGTCCATCTTCTTCTGTTGCTCCTACAAACGATGCTTTCTGCAAGAATACTCCATCACAATGATTTGCCTGAAAAACACTTGTTTATCGAGTTAGCATCATTTAGAGAAAAAGTGTAATGTGAGTTCTGTATGTGTGCAATAGTAATGTTCGAACTAATTGTTCAGTCGGCAGCGTGCTGAAAAACATCCCTGACACTGTAAGCAAGATATTTCTTTTTTCGAAGTACTCCTGATTTGAGTTGGCTATTTGCTACTAGGGTATAGTGATCACCCTAATTTTTCTTCGCATGAGCATGTCGCACCGACTTAAGGCATTTCCGACTTAGGTCGATTGCTCCGTTAGTAGGGCATAGTGATCACCCTAAGTCATGTAAGCGTGAGCATGTCGCACCGACTTAAGGCGTTTCTGACTTAAGCCGATTGCTCCATTAGTAGGGCATAGTGGTCACCCTAAGTCATGTAAGCGTGAGCATGTCGCACCGACTTATGGCGTTTCCGACTTAAGCCGATTGCTCCGTTAGTAGGGCATAGTGATCACCCTAAATCATGTAAGTGTGAGCATGTCGCACCGACATAAGGCATTTCCGACTTAAGCCGATTGCTCCGTTAGTAGGGCATAGTGATCACCCTAAGTCATGTAAGCGTGAGCATGTCGCACCAACTTAAGGCATTTCCGACTTAAGTCGATTGCTCCGTTAGTAGGGCATAGTGATCACCCTAATTCATGTAAGCGTGAGCATGTCGCACCGACTTAAGGCATTTCCGACTTAAGCCGATTGCTCCATTAGTAGGGCATAGTGATCACCCTAAGTCATATCATGCCGATTTCGAGTCGAGCCCAATCTAAGTCAGTTATCAATCAAGAGTTTGAATGTCATTGGAAGATGAAAGCTTTATTGATGATGAAACCTTCTGATTACAGAGTACAACTTGCCCTTGAGACTTTTGAGGTATCACTAAGGGTAGAACTTTCTGAGGTGCTCGATATTCCATGAGTTCCCCACCTTGGTGCCATCGATCTGAGTAAGCTGATAGGATCCTGGCCGTGTGACCTCTGCTATGACGAACGGCCCTTCCCATGGTGGTGATAGCTTGTGTCATCCCTCCCTCGTTAGTACTCGGCAGAGGACAAAGTCTCCCACTGCAAAGGATCGGTGTCACACAGCTTTGTCATGGTAGCGCCTCAAAGTCTGCTAGTATCTGGCCGACTGAATTACCATGTTTAGTCGTTCCTCCTCCAGCACATCAATGTCCTCTAGCCTGGTTGCTTCTGCCTCAGCTATGCTTTCAAAGGTCAGCCTAGGCGCCCCAAAGATCAGATCGGCAAGCAGCACCGCCTCCGACCCATACACCATGAAGATTGGGGTGTTTCCGTGCAGAGCTCGGCTAGGCTCGGTTCGTAGGCTCTAGACCACGTATGGCAGTTCCCTAATCCACTTCCCCACAAGCTTCTCACTCTTGTCGAATACCTTTTTTCTGAGTGCATCCAGTATCATTCCATTGGCTCTTTCCACCTGCCCATTAGCTCTTGGGTGTGCCACTGATGCGTACTTGATCTAGATACTCCTTTGTTCACAGAAATCAAAGAACTCCGAGCTGGTGAAGTTGGATCCTAGGTCAATGATGATGCTATTTGGTATTTCAAACCTGAACATTATCTTCTGGATAAACTCCACTACTTTTGCTGAGGTCAAGGAAGCAATGGGCTTGTATTATATCCACTTAGTAAATTTGTCAATGGCAACCAGTATATGAGTATAACCTCCTAGAGCTTTCTTGAAAGGTCCGATCATGTCCAGCCCCAGCATGCAAACGACCAAGTTACATGAATGGTCTGCAGCTGTTGCGCGGGCAAGTGCTGCTGTTTTGACAAGAATTGGCATGCCTCACACTTCTGGACTAACTCAGCAGCGTAACTCTTTGCAGTTGGCCAGTAGAACCCGGATCTGAAAGCCTTTCCCACCAGAGTCCTTGATGCAGCATGCACACCACACTGCCCGGCATGAATTTCATCTAATAGCTGTCTCTAGGTGGCTGAGTGGATGAACTTCATGAGGACTCCTCCTGCGCCTCTTCTGTACAGTAAGCCCCCCAATGATGGTGTAGCGGGCTGACTGTCTTGCAATGCGTTCTGCTGCAGCCTTGTCATTCAGCTCCTCTTCATTCTTTATGTACCTAATGATTGGCTCTCTCCAGTCATTGGGGCTCTGCCTCTGGCTGACTCAGGGCGTTGCATTCTTCCATTTGGTCCATGATGATGCTTGGTTGTTGTATTTCTTGGATGAAAATCCTAGGTGGAGCTTGGGCCCGACTGGATCCCAGTTTCGATAATGCATCAGTTGCCGCATTGCGATACCTTTCCATTTGATGGAACTCCAATCCTTCAAACTTGTCTTCCAGCTTAAGCACGGCGGCACAGTATTTGCCCATTGAGTCGGTCAAGCAGTCCCAATCTTTGTTTATTTGACTTATGACTACCAACGAGTCGCCATACACCATCAACTTCTTGAAACTGAGTGATACCGCGATGCTCAGCCCGTGGACCAGTGCTTCGTACTCTGCTGCATTATTGGATGTCGAAAACAAAAGCTGGAGTGCATACTTAAGTTGTTCACCTCCGGGAGCAATAAAGAAAATCCCTGCACCTGCTTCTTGCAGCTTCAGCAAGCCATCAAAGTACATTCTCCATACTTCAGCAACTTCTGGGCTTTCCGAGACCTGGTGCTCGGTCCATTCTGATACAAGTCAACCAGTGCTTAAGTCTTTATTGCCGTGCGGGGTCGGAACTCTATGTCCTGAGCCCCAAGCTCGCATGCCCACTTGGCTCTCCTTCCAATAGCTTCTTTGTTGTGAAGAATATCACCTATTGGAAATCTTGTGATTACTATGACTTTGTGGTCGTCAAAGTAGTGCCGGAGCTTACGAGCGGTTAGAAGTACCGCGTACAACAGCTTTTGGATTTGAGGATACCTTATCTTAGAAGGCCTGAGGACTTCACCGATGAAGTAAACTAGATGCTGCACCGGGTATGCGTGTCCTTCCTCCGCCCGCTCGACTACTAATGTGGTGCTTACCACGTGAGTCGTGCAGGAGATATACACGAGCAGATCTTCTGCCGGCTGACCGGGCGTAGCTCGGCGTGGTGGCTTGAGTACTGGCAGGGTGGTCAAGAACTTCTTCAGTGCCTCTAGAGCCTCTTGTGCCTCTGTGGTCCACTGAAACTTGTCCACCTTTTTGAGTAATTTATAAAATGGCATTCCTTTCTCGCCTAGCCTTGATATGAACCTCCTCAAAGCTGCCATGCATCCCGTGAGTCCTTGCACCTTTTTCTGCGATTGTGGCGCTTCCATCCTCATGATGGCCTCGATCTTCTTCGGATTTGCTACAATTCCTTGATGGCTGACAATGAATCCGAGTAGCTTTCTGGCTGGCACTACGAAGACACACTTTTTTGGGTTCAGCTTCCATTGATAGCACCTCAGACTGTTAAAGACCAGCTACAAATCTTCGATTAAGTTTTCTGAGTTTTTTGTTTTGATGACCACGTCATCGACGTAAGCCTCCACCTGTGTAACACCTCAGGTGTTACCATTGCTAGAGCACATCTATGCACTGGTGACTGTGATCACATGTGGTAGAAACTTAAAGAGCAAAGTGTAAGAGCCTTGGAGGCTAGGTTTTAACCAAGAGAGGTGAATGACCAAAAACATTACCCTAGTTGTGTGCAACTACCACTTTGGACAAGGGGAGGGGGAGTAAACCCTAGACCCCTCTTGAACCCTATCTTCCAAAGCCATGGTTGAAAGGGGGAGAGAATAAGCAATTGTGCAAACCATGAGTTAATCTTTAACCAAACTTTAAGTAACCTCATAACCAGCAATTATGGGGAGGAAATATTGCAAAAAGACCCCTGAAGAAACCCCAAATCAAATCTCCAAGTAGAGTGAAAGCTAGAGCTCTCTAATTCCCTCTAAGTCAAAAACTACACCTACACTAAAGATCAACCGTGTTCACCTTGAAGATGGCACCAAAACCACCTATGTTCTATACCAAAAATGTGGCATACCACCTAGGGCACCCACTGGAAAAAGGTGAGCCCGAGACCCTGATGTTTGACATGCCTTGGCATGGCTTTTGTCGCGAGGTGGGCAGAGTGACATACCTGATTTGGCGACCGAAGATCCCCCTACCTAGGCCATATCTGCCATGGCTACTCACGGATGAGAGACAGCCCTAGGTGCCAGGAAAAGACTCGCGCCGGATTTTTGCCAAGATTCGCACGTTTGCAACTTGGGTGAGCTGTGGAACAAGGGCAGAAGAAAACTTACACGTGTTCGACGCGCTCTGTGCACGCCAGAGCACGCTCGTGCCCGACTCCGTGCCGCGCCGAGCCGCGCCCGTGTCCCCTGTGTGCGCCGCTCCTATAAAGCCCACTCAAGCGTCGACCACACTTCTCCGCGCACGCTCAAACCTCACCGGAGCTCAACTCACCGTCGTTTGCCCGTGCACGGCGTGTCCACGGCCACCCGAGCCCCTGCCGTTGTGGACCGGCCAGCCCAGCCTTTCCCAACCCTGTCCAACCCTCGGAGACGAGTGAGCACACCTCGGTGAAGCTCCCCGAGCGAGGAATCGAAGCCTGCTTCGCCGGAGAGGCCAGTCCACGGTCGCCGGAGTTCACAACCCCGCCGGAGTGCGTGGACCGTGTAATCCACTGAACCATTTTCTGATTCCTTGTGCACATAGTCTCTACGTCACCCCGTGGAGCTCACGTGCCCTTGTATTGAACCAGATCGTCGTGATTTGGCCAGCACACCCGCCGCCGACGAGAACACCCGCCTGCGCACGTGGACCGAGTGATTCCAGCCATCTCCGTCGTCGAGCCGTACATCGCTGTGACCGCCAGAGCCTCCTCGAGCCAACCCCGCCCCTCGCCGGACCTATCTCGCCGCCGGTAAGCCGCGCCACCCTTTTCTTTCTTGTGGGCACTGTTTAAACCTAGGGAAGGACCGCGGGGGAGAAGGAAAGAAGTCTGGGGGGTTTTGTGAAATGTCAGAGACCCAAATGAATAGTAGCGCAGGGGTATAATTGAGAGAGTTAGTTTGGAAATACCCCAGGGTCCTCGGTGCAAACTGCTTTTCCAAGAAAACTTTTATTAAATCTGATTTTAAATTTGAACATAAACTTTAATAATTCATAATTTCTGTTTAGTACACCCAAATTTGGTCAAACCAATTTTGTCAGACTCTAAATAATGTAAACTACTTAGGAAAAATATAAAACCCCTATATACTACAGAAAACTTTAGGGTTCTGATTTAATTATTGTTTTGACCAAAAGCTAAATAATAGGGATAAAAATAGTTGCACTATTTGACTGGAGTTAGAAAAATTTGGAGAAGTTTATATTTACCTACTAACCTGCTTAAAAATGCTAAAACTCTCTGTCCAACCCATTAAGTTAGTTTTTGCCATTTATTTTATAATATGCTTAAAGTTAAGAAAAATAGAAAAGGTGATTTAAATAATGAACCAGAGGGCACCCCTATTTTTGTTAGAGTACTTGTTCAATGTAGTTTACTAGAAAAAAATCTATTATACCCTGGTTTAGTATGAAATAAGTAGGATCCCTTTTATTTTAAGAAAACAAGGAAAACTTAGAAAAACCCTAGAAAAATAACCCCAAGGAGAGAACACCCCAAACCTTGGGATAACAAATGTTTTGTTATTATGAACATAGGAAAAATACAAAATCTGTTGTTTGATATTTTTCAAATGGCAAGTTAGTTATAAGCACCTTTTTGGCATAAAACTTTAAGAAATCACAACTAAATAACCACCAATTAACCTTCTGTGATTTTTGGCACAGAAGCTTATTATTACTGTTAGATACCAACAAAAATAACCCTTAGAGCAAAACCTACTCCTAATTAAGAGTTGTAGTACAAAGTGGCCCATTTTACACAACTTTTGTCATTTTTGTCTAAAGCATAGCCTTTTTATTTTAAACCCCAAATTCCTAGAATAGGATATAGTGACCCATAGCAGCCCACTGTAATTTTTGCAGAATTTTTTGGAAAAAGTTAACTCATTGTTGTAGTTCAAACCTACACTAGAATTCATAAATAGAAAATAAAGAAAGGGAAAATGAATAATAGAAATTAGTGTCATCCTAAAACCCTTTGTGAATTGTCCACTAAAATGTGTAAAGGAAATACCAACCCACTATGCTTACCCTTAACAAAACCTAAACCTAGAGTGATAAGCATAAACTGCTAAAAGCCACGTATGACCAAGAAAACCCTAAGATACGGATTAACTTAGTTCTTCTTCCTTAACATAATGTTATTAAATCTTGCATAATCATGACATACATATTCATTGCATTTCAATAGACTGTAACCTCGCTGACGGAGAGTACGTCCTCGTGCCGGAGCAAGGAGCTGCTCAGGAGGTAGCCCCGGATCCAGCACCAGAGCCTGCACCAGAGGATCTGCCTGCCCCAGCTTTGGAAGGCAAGCCCCGGTTTTATGCATAACCTGTTATTTATGCTATTTTACTATACTTAATGATTGTAGGATTGAATGTGCACTTAAGTGTAGGAGTTGTTTGAAACCCTAGTTGCATGATCTCAGGAATCCTTTTGAGATGGATACTAGTATGCTAGGTCGAGTAGCTGCTTTACTAATTAGGTATCTCGGTAGAAGTCGAGTGATTTTTCTAGCACTCGCGCGAGGTCAGGAAATTGGTTGTATCCACTTTCTTATCATAATAATACTAGGTTGTGGACAACAATCCATGGGGACTGGTTGTCCACAGGATGGAAATTTGAATAAGGATTAAGGTGTGGTACTGTGTGTCAAGCGTTTGAACGTACTAAACACATACCGAGAAATATGGTAAATCGGTAAGCCTAGTACCTGAGTGAACCTGCCCGTAGATTGCCCTCCTCACGCGACCTGAGACGTGGTCTCCCATTCCGGTTATGGTGGGTACAAGTGCGGTCACTGCACGACGACAGTCGGGGTCAATGAGGCATTGTACGCCAAGGCGGTGAGCCCCTTTCTGTTGCCAGGGAATCGATGGGGACGGTTGATTTGCGTGGGGACGGAGTGCCTCGCCACGTCGTGTGTTTAGGTTTACCTTGCAAGGATAAAAAAACTCGATTCGAATTGTCTGCTTCTCGCAGCTAATGAGACTGCTTGATCCATGCTGCTACATTGAGTAACAAGTGGAAATATGATGAGATGATACAAGATGTTGATTGCTAAAAATGTTTGCTACTATGTATGAGTAGATAGTGCTTATTTAGCCTTAAGGGAGTCACACTTAAATTTAATAAAGTTAAAACTGGATTTAGTAACTCAGCTAGTGCTTTTGGCAACCAAACCCCACGGCCAAACAGCTGCATGTCTAGTGGTAGAGGAGTAGACTCCTCACACCGGGTAAGTCTAGCTGAGTATTAGTATACTCAGCCTTGCTTGTGGCATAATTTTTACAGGTTCCTTGGAGGACATGGTTGCTGGAGTGACTTGGCCGTCCGCCTTGCCACCGGGTTGGACTGTCGAGTGGGACCCTATCTCGGCTGAGGAGGAGCATGAGGAGTGATGGGACAGGCTTCCCCATCTCTCTGTTTATTTACCGTTAGTTTTATTCCGCTGCACTTCGAACAATGATGACTACTTTTGCAAAACTCCGATGGTGATGTAATAATTTAATACTCCTTAATGTATGGTTTTATGCTTTATTGTATTTGCTCTGTGACTCACCTTCGAGTGAGATTGTGGTACTTGATCCTGTCAGTGGCCTCGTCGGACTAGATCCGAGGGATTGACGGATTATTCCCATTTAAGTGTGGTCTAGCCTCTAAGGCGGGACTTCGGCACTTAAGTCGGAATAATTCAGGCAGTTTCCGCCACAGCTGGTATCGGAGCTTGTACCACCACAGAGGATCAATAAAATATACATACCATCTTTTTCTGAAGTAAAAATTTGATAGAAACAATGTTGGATAGATAGTAGGACGAGCAGGATAGACCTAGGACGTGAAGCCTTAGGATGATAGAAGGGTAGCTAGGTGGCTAAGTGGGTAGGCCCTACAGGCCACTTTAAAGGATGGGAGTTCTTCCCCATTCCCTTTACATTAATGTGAGGTCGTTTAGGACGAGCATGCATGCATTCTTAATTAAGCCAATGGATAATTGAGTAAAGAACTAAAAACAAAATGATGACCAACTAAGTATCCTAATACCATTTTTTTATATAGTTGGAGAGAAGCTGAGTTTTATTTTGCTTGTTCTTTTTATAATTCTTTTTCTTTTACTTACGCTTAACCGTACACAGATGACTTCCCACGGATCCTCAGACGACGGGAATGCACTGTCCCACACTGACGGGCTTGCACGAGAGGGCTCTCCCCGCATTTTGTGGGAGGTACTTCAGGGGGCTGGGTACATGACACCCCCTCAGTACGCGGTGCAGCAGTTCGAGAAGCACCGGGTGCCCCGTTGTAGGGTGAGGATGACCTTGGAGCCTCATCCCCTACAGCCAGGCTGGCGTTCACTAGACTCTGAGTCCTTTGGATACCGGGCTAAGGACACGATCGAGGCGATCGCTTTGCACGGGTTGACTACCTTCTGCGGATTCCACCCCTTGGAGCTTTCCACCCACCCCATTGGCTTGTTCCCCGCTGAGAAGGAGGACGACCCGATGTGGAAGGATCGGGTGGAGCATGCCAAGGATATCTGGGCTATCTACCCGGGACAGACTGCTCATTTGACTGTACGGTGCATGAATGCTCTGTACCGTCTGCAAGTGATGCGTGGCGAGGCAATGTCCCATCTGATGGCATTGTTGGAGGCAACCAAGATCACCCTGGACAACAGGAAGGAGCTTGTGGTTGACTTGTCCCAGGAGATGGTGGAAAAGGACTTACAAGTGGAGTAGTTGTCAGATGAGATCCAAGAGCTGGAGGAATTGGTGGGGACAAGGGAGAACACCATTGAGGTTCTCGAGGATCAGCTCCTCAACACCCAGCAGCAGCTTGCCGAGGCCAATGAGCACCTGGATATGCATCACCAGGAGATCCAGGATGTGGGGGCTAACGAGGACGTCGACATTGAGGGAGGGGAGGAGCCTGCTTCCAGTGTGGACACTGCTGGCTCAGGGAGACCACCTTCCCCCGAGTCGAGTGTTGCCTCGTTCGCTCACTAGGTGTCAGGGATAGAGTTAGAAGTTGGTGATGGTAGGACTCCTCGCCGCTAGCTTAGCTTTTGCACCCTTGGGGTACTAGGCTAGATAGAGTTGAGTCTTTTTGGGACCATTGGTGTAATCGTGATAAACTCTTTTGGGAGCATGGTTGATAGATGCTTTTAGTTTTAAACTTGGAAGGAAAGTTTATGCCTTTTGAAACCCTTTATGTTTATGTTGGGATTTATCAATTCGCCTTTGGCTCTTTCACCGCGATTAAACCCTAAACTTGAAGATGTGTTATTGAGGATATATGTGGTTTTTCAGATGGCCGGGAGAGCGCGTCGTGGCCAGAATGAGCGCATTCCTCCACCGCCGCCACCGCCTCCCACTCTGCAGGAGCTAATGGCTCAGCAGAATGAGATCTTGAGGCAGCTAGCTCAGCGTCAGCCACCACCTCAGCACTATGGTGGTGGAGATCATCAGCGTCACCCCGCAGTAGCCACTTACCAGGAGTTCCTCAGTACTCAGCCGCCCTTGTTCACCAGGGCAGAGGACCCACTTGATGCTGATGTATGGCTGAGGGTATTGGAATCTAAATTCCCACTACTCA
Source organism: Zea luxurians (assembly GCA_029449295.1). NCBI lineage: Eukaryota > Viridiplantae > Streptophyta > Magnoliopsida > Poales > Poaceae > Zea > Zea luxurians. The sequence continues at coordinate 92,467,406 of JAOPSE010000001.1, read as the reverse complement.
ATGGGGTTTGTTCCGAGGTGACAAAGGTCAGGTTCGCCACTCAACAGCTTCGCGGACCCGCGCGGACATGGTGGGACCACTATCTTGCTATGCAACCAGCTGACCATGAATTGGATTAGAGAGAGTTCAAGGCAGCTTTCAGAGGACACCATATCCCAGCTGGCATTATGGACCGTAAGCTCAACGAGTTTCTGGCACTTACTCAGGGCAACAGGACAGTGTTGTAGTATGCTCAGGCCTTTAATGATCTGTGCCAGTATGCTGGGTACCATGCAGATACAGACGAGAAGAAGAGGGACAGGTTCAGGAGGGGGCTCAACACTAAGCTCCGTGACCGTCTCAATACCGTCAGGGACAACAGCTACAATGAGTTGGTCAACATGGCCATCTCCTAGGAGGACTGTATCATAGCTCATCAGGCAGAGAAGAAGAGGAAGACCCCTGTGGCAGGACCCTCAGCTCAGCCACAGCGCTTCAGGATTGTGTCCGACACTCAGAACAGGGGACCCCAACAGCAGCAAGGGAGATGGGTGATCCGACCACAGCAGCAGCAGGCACCCAACCACACCCAGTTTCCAGCTCAAAGGAACAATCAGCAGCAGCAGCAGTATCGCCAGGCAAATGACAACAAGTGTTTCACATGTGGCAACACCGGACATTATGCCAAGAATTGCCCCCGGAACCAGCAGAGGCCGGGGCAGAATGTTAATCAGAATCAAGGCAAGAGACAGATGGTGCAAGTGAGGCAAGGCAGGCTGAACTTCACCACCATGGTTGATATTCCAGAGGGAGCACCCGTCATGGCTGGTATCTTTACAGTTTTGAATTGTCCTCCTATTATTCTTTTTGATTCTGGTGCATCGCATAGTTTTATCAGTGCCAAATTTAGTGCCAAGTGTCAGTTACCTTTTCACCACACCAATGGGGGTATTACAATTTCAACACCAGGAGGCAGGATTGCCACTAATCAAATCAGCAGGCAAGTGCCTATAAAATTTGGTAGTCTTGTGATTAGAACCACCCTTCTCATCTTAGGATTGAATAGTGTGGATATTATATTGGGAGCTGACTGGTTGACCAGGCATCAGGCAGTATTGGATATTGCAGTCAGGGCAATTGAAATTCATTCCCCTGCTTATGGCGAGACTGTTTTATATTTACCCGACCAGGGTTGTACCCGTTCTTGTGCCTTCGTTATGATAGAATCCCCAGTGGAAAAGATCCCAGTAGTCTGTGACTACCCAGATGTGTTTCCAAATGAATTGTCAGGAATGCCACCTGACAGAGACATCGAGCTCGTCATTGAATTGCAACCCGGGACCGCTCCTATCTCCAAGAGACCCTATAGGATGCCTCCCGCGGAACTGGTAGAACTGAAGAAGCAATTGCAAGAGTTGTTGGACAAGGGGTTCATTCGCCCAAGTACATCACCTTGGGGATGTCCTGCTTTATTTGTAAAGAAAAAGGATGAAAGCCTGAGAATGTGTGTTGACTACCGCCCTCTCAATGCGGTGACCATCAAAAAGAAATACCCGCTACCCCGCATCGATGTTCTGTTTGATCAGTTGGTGGGAGCCAAGGTATTCTCCAAGATAGACCTCCGCTCAGGGTACCATCAGATCAAGATCCGTGCCAGTGATATTCCAAAGACTGCTTTCTCTACCAGATATGGACTCTATGAATTTTTGGTAATGTCTTTTGGATTGACCAATGCCCCAGCTTATTTCATGTACCTGATGAACTCAGTATTCATGCCAGAGTTGGACAAGTTTGTGGTTGTTTTCATCGATGATATTCTGGTTTATTCCAAGAATGAGGCCGAGCACACCAAGCATTTGCATACTGTACTTCAGAGACTGCGTGACCATCGTTGTATGCCAAGTTGTCTAAATGTGAATTCTGGCTGAAGGAGATTAAATTCTTGGGTCACACAATTTCTCAGGATGGGATATCAGTTGATCCTGAGAAGGTACAAGAGGTAATGGATTGGAAACCTCCTACTACAGTGAGGCAAATTCGGAGTTTTCTGGGATTGGTAGGGTACTATCGACGATTCATTCCGGATTTCTCCAGGATTGCCAAACCAATGACTGAACTGTTAAAGAAGGGAGTCAAGTACAATTGGAGCCAAAAGTGCGAAGATGCTTTTCATACGCTGAGGCAGCATTTGACAACAGCCCCAGTGCTGGCTCAACCTGATAACACCAAGCCCTTCGAAGTATATTGTGATGCTTCTGGTACGGGATTGGGATGTGTCTTGATGCAAGATAACAGAGTAATTGCTTATGCTTCCCGAGCACTCAGACCCCATGAGCAGAACTACCCTACACATGATCTGGAATTAGCAGCTGTGGTTCATGCTCTTAAGATATGGAGACACTACTTGATGGGAGCTCACTGTAACATCTACACTGATCACAAGAGTCTCAAATACATCTTCACTCAGGCAGACCTGGACATGAGATAGAGGAGATGGTTAGAATTGATCAAGGACTACGATTTGGAGGTGCATTACCATCCTGGCAAAGCCAATGTTGTAGCAGATGCCTTGAGTAGAAAGGCCCAGTGCAATTGTATGAGTATGGATGCAAGAGTTACCACCCTGTGTGATGAGTTGCGTAAGCTGAACCTGGAAGTTCTTCCTCTTGGCGAATTAAGTTATATCTCGGTGGAGCCCACATTGCAAGAGCAAATAGTCCAAGCACAGATTGGGGATAAGGGTGTTCAGGTTATCAAAGACATGATCAAGCAGAAGGCAGAGAAATATAAGCGTTTCCGTCAGGATAGCAAGGGAATTCTATGGTTTGGAGATCGATTGGTTGTTCCCAAGGACCCTGAGCTCAGAAAGAAGATACTGGATGAAGCTCACCTTTCAAAATTCTCCATGCACCCTGGGAGCAACAAAATGTACCATGATCTCAGATCTTTATATTGGTGGATGTAAAGCCTAAATTGGTAGAAAAAAAACATGGAAATAATAAAATAAAGAAAAAATATTTATGACAGTATTCCAAGATTTAAACAAAAGTATTTTATAATCAGAGATTAAAATACCCTCATATAACTTAAACCAACCTTTGTTGAATGATATGATTAGAAATATCCTTCAAAAGAACTAAGTTAAAAAAAATATAACTTAATAAATATTGCACACTAGAAAGTCCTCTCTCTTAAATAAATAGGAACATAATTTTAAATTAACCTACATTCAAGAGTAATAAAGATTCTATTATATGTATTGTGTAATTGAGCATTTCACACTTGAAACATTTGCTCAAATAATTGAATAAAATAAATAATATGAATAAATTTGCATTCCATGCTGGTATTTATTGATCTGTGATGCATTTAAGTGAACTGAGGAATACTGGTTTAAATTTGAATTCAAGATTTTAAGTTAAAAAAATGTAAAATAGAAAATAAGTAAAGAAAAAAGGGCGCTTACCTGTCCTGGGCCAAAACCAGTCGTCCTTCAACTTGCAAGCCGATCCCTTCACGTTTGTCTCCGCGAATCCGACGCTCCGCTCCCCTCTTCCAAACAAAAAACAGCCGAGTCCACGCGCGGCATGTACATGGCTCCAGACGCTACCACGTGGGACCCATTCGTCAGGTCGTTAGCTTTCCCTTTCATCTCGACTGCATCCTCAAATCAGATTGCGACTACTCCATGTGATTGCCGACCAGGGGTTGTTGCGCTCCCATGATTAGTGGATATAAAACCCATCGGGACCGCGCCACTCTGTCCATGTGCTGAGGCGTGATGGACAGCCAGCTCCGACCTGAGTGATCGAGAGCAGAGATAGCTGAGAGATGAGATTGTGTCGTCGCGCAAGGTCCGTCTTCCTCGCTGCGGACTCACCGAAGTCCATGGATTCTGGCCGTAAATCTCGCGAGTAGTTATCAACCTTCTGCGAATTCCACGCGACCTCCGCTCCGCAGGCGCTGACCCATTCCGGTCCGCAGGGTAGGGAGAAGAACCCGCGCGCGATCCGTTGAAGCTGGAGGACTTTTTCTCCCCCGCCTATTTAGGAAAAAAAACTACGGCCGAAGCCTATCCTTTCTACCTCTCCCTACTTCCCACGTTCGCCACCATAGGAAGACTCTAGGTGCTCCCGGCCTGGGCGTCTCGGCCGGCCCTCCCGATTGCCGTGGTCCCTCATCTGCTAGCCGCCACTGTTCGCCGTGGGGAAAACCTGTGTCGTCGGACAGGACAGAGGAGGAAGGAGGGAGTGATATCGCGCGCCATCGGAGCCTACAACCTATCTGCGACATCGACATCGGACTCGTCTCCATCGCGGTGAGCCTCTCCCTCATGTCCGCATTACTCATCCGATGTCGAATCGCGGGATTAGTTAGGGATTGGGATGCTCCAGCGCGCTAATCCGGCCGGCTCCGGTGATCCTCCACCGGGAGGACTCTGGCGGCGCCTCTGCTGGCGCCTCTGCTCACGACCGTTGGATCGTGTAGGAGTGGTTACGATTAGGGTCGGCGCGTTCGATCTCGACCATCGCGTGTGGGAGGAACACTAGGATCGTGGGATCCTAGTCAATGGCGGGGATCAAAACTTAGTCTTGCTTCAGTATTGAGTTGTGGTGGCCGTTGATCCGGTCATGGACGTTCGAGATGTGATCATGATCGTTTAAAATCCAAGTCGTTACTTCTGGATCCAAGGGCGCGTATAGGAATGCCAGTTCTGATTTAACCAAAGCTAATCCTATGCGTCGATTAGTGATCGGGCGTCCAGAAACCGTGCATACCCCTTCGCGGGTGCATTTTATAAAAGAGACCCTGTCTTTTATATATATCAACCCGCCGTCCACGCCAGAAACTCCCTGAGTCTTAGGAATATTAGCACGTTGGCCCCTGCGCTTACCAGAAATTGACGCCCACTCCAGGGAATTATAAAACCAGAGAAAATAAACCAGAAATGTATTTTTAGTACAAAAATAATTGCTGAAACTTGTTTAAATTATAGAAAATGCATATGAACACCAAATTTAATAATTCCAGTTCCTAAATTTTTGTAATAATATTGTATACCCATTAGTGCCTCTGTTCTGACATGACAAACACATTAAAATTATTCTTTCACTTAATCTTGTATTAAATGCATAAAACCTTAGAAAAGTCATAACTCCTTCGTTTTAACTCCGATCTTATCCGTTCAAGTTGCGTTAGTCTCGTAGCAACGCGTAGATTATTATTTTGCAGTATGTTTTTATGTTTGGTGTGATGTTAATTTTGTCTATACCATGTATGTTTGTATGACTACGACTAGCAGTGAGGTTTCGAGGATTTGAAGAATCACCCTAGTAATTGGAATCTCAAGTGCCAGGCAAGTTGTGCCCTTGACCACTTTTTACCCAATAATGTTCTTTAATATCACTTATCCATGCATAGGTTAATTTTGATGGACCCAACAGGTCACCCTAGATTGTTTATCTCATTACCTTGTTTACCCCTGAATCACTTGGGTAGTTTGCTATTGCTTTACATGGTTTGGGATAATCATTTATTACCTCTATGTTCCAATTCTTTTTGTTATTTTATTTATGTTCATGTTATGATTATTAATGTTAATTGGAACATAGAGCTTAACTTGAGAACCACGTGCCACCACAAGGGTTTAATGGGACGCCCTTGGCTGACTAATTAGGAAAGCTAGTGGAAGACTACCTTACCCGAAAGGGGCAAGGGCAGTAGGGGAGTGGTCAGTGTAGGGAGGTCCCTGGTTGATTTTGCTGCGATGGCGGTCAGCCAGGAACCCTGCATTGGAACTTCCTATAAACTGTAGCGGGTTTTCGGAAGCTAGTGGAACTTTGTAAAGGCCTCGTAGTGTTGCCCTGCCGCGCTTCCTAGGTAGAGGTGTATGGGATTCGCGACCCCTTGGCAGATGGGTAACATGACTTGTGGGTAAAGGGTACAACCTCTGCAGAGTGTAAAACTGGTATACTAGCCGAGCTCACGGTCATGAGCAGCTCAGGACTCTCTGATGTTTAAATTATGGAACTTAAATTCAATTTTGTCATTTGCATTGCATGGGTTTATTATTAATTTTGTTCTATTACTTTATTTATGGTTTGGTATTTACTTACACTTAGTAATTGCTAATAAAATTTTGACCAACTACTTAAAAGCAATGCTTAGCTTTAACCCCTATCATTGATTAGCCTTACACATCACATGAACTCACACCTTTGTGAGTTTGTGTCCACTGGTTCCCCACAACTTGTTGAGCTATGATCATGTGTGAGCTCACCCTTGCTGTCTCACACCCCCCCACAGGAGAATACCAGGTGGTTCAGGAGGAGCCGCCTAACACTGAGGAGTTCGATCTGATCTAGGTGGCGTTTCTCAGTCGACATTGGCGCCGACGATCCTTAGTTCGTTTTATCTTTATTACTTTATTTTGCAATAAGTCTTCCGCTATGTAATAAATACTCTGATGTTTTATGACATTTATCTCTATACACTCTGTTATTATATATGTTGTCTTCTTGGCGCATGTATGTGATGCACCTGGCTTTGTCCCTTAAAGCCGGGTGTGACAGAAGTGGTATCAGAGGAATGTTGACTGTAGGACGAGACCTAGATAGAAATGGACAAACCCTTTCCTACTTACCTTACTCTGTTTCATTCTATACTTATCTCATCTTGATCTTGTCTCACCTTTTGCTATTCTACTCTGGTTAATCTTATTTTTTTCTACTCTAAGACAAGATGGATTTCACACCTTGGAATCCTATGACTATGATCTTTCTAAGAGATAGGGAACCTAAGACAAAATTTAAAATTATTTTCTCTATTAAAAATGTTGGTTGATTGTTCTGATGATCAATGCCTGATTTGCTTCTTTGATTGATTGAAACATTATAGTTGGGCATCTTAGCATGTACCACCATAAGGTAATGTATTAGCTTTAGTAGGTGACACACTAATCTACTTAGCTAATAAATCCCCCGCAGTAACATTCCTCGTAATTACTCGCCTTGTCTACAATTCTTCCTTTCTTATCTTGTATTTCTAACCCACATGGACTACCCCTATACTGTTAGAACAGAGCAGTATAGACTTGATCCTTGGTATGTCATGGTTAAGAAAGGCAAATGTAGTATATACACCGTGCTAAGGGGAACTGTAGAACTCACCAGTTCCAAAGGATAAAGATTTGAAGTTGAAGTTGCAGTAACTACCACCATCAGACTAGCGACATTCTTAGAAGATGAGAAGTTTGTTGGTGACAACATCCGGGTGGTTAGAGATTTTCCGGATGTCTTTCCAGAGGAGTTACCAGGGATGCCACCTGATAGAGAAGTTGAGTTTGTTATTGACCTCTTACCTGGAACCGCCCCTATTTCTAAACGGCCATATAGGATGTCCGTAGAAGAGTTGAAGGAACTTAAGAAGCAGTTAACTGAGTTACAAGGGGCTGGGTACATTCGTCCGAGTTCCTCACCTTGGGGGGCACCGGTTTTGTTTGTACAGAAGAAGGATGGATCGCAGCGGATGTGTGTGGATTATAGATCTCTTAATGATGTTACAGTGAAGAACAAGTATCCGTTGCCCCGTATTGAGGATTTATTTGATCAGATGAGAGGTGCAAGAGTATTTTCGAAGATTGATCTTCGATCGGGATACCATCAGATGAGGATTAGACCATCGGATATTCCCAAGACGGCTTTCTCGACTAGATATGGATTATATGAGTTTACTGTTATGTCGTTTGGATTAAACAATGCACCAGCTTATTTTATGAACTTGATGAACAAGGTGTTTATGGAGTATTTGGACAGATTCGTCGTGGTATTCATCGACGATATTCTTATTTATTCTCAGAGTGATAGCGATCATGACGAACATCTGAGATTGGTGCTACAGAAGCTACGAGATAACCAGCTATATGCCAAGTTCAGCAAGTGCGAGTTTTGGATTGGCGAGGTGCCATTTCTTGGTCATATTATTTCTAATGGAGGAATATCAGTAGATCCTGCTAAAGTTAAAGAGATAATGGAGTGGAGAGTACCCACTACAGTTACTGAGATTCGGAGTTTCTTGGGATTAGCAGGATATTATCGGAGATTTATTGAAGGATTTTCTAAGATTGCTAAGCCTATGACTTCACTTTTGGAGAAAGGAAGAGAGTTTAAGTGGGACGAGAAGTGTCAAGATAGCTTTGATCAATTGAAGAAAAGATTGATGTCGCCACCAGTATTGGTTATGCCAGACCTACAGAAAGGATTTGATATCTATTGTGATGCATGTGGCCAAGGCTTGGGATGTGTGCTCATGCAAGAAGGACATGTGATCGCCTATGCATCCCGTCAGTTACGGAAACATGAATTGAACTACCCCACGCACGACTTGGAATTGGCAGCAGTTGTGCATGCACTTAAAATTTGGAGACATTACATTATGGGAACCAAGTGTCAAGTATATACGGATCATAAGAGTTTGAAGTATATATTCACTCAGAAGGATCTCAACCTTAGGCAACGCCGTTGGTTGGAGCTTATTAAGGATTATGATTTGGAGATTCACTATCACCCGGGCAAGGCAAATTTGGTTGCAGATGCCTTGAGTCGCAAGGAGCATGTTCATTCAGCTATTGTTGCCCAGTTACCTGATGAGATTGTTGAGGATTTCAGGAGACTTAACCTGGGGATAGTTGCTCATACTGAAGGAGTTACTATTGATGTGGAACCTACTTTGGAGCAAGAAATTCGTAAAGGTCAAATTGGTGATGCCAAAATAAAAGAGATTAAGGATCTGATTACTGAAGGTCGAGTTCCGGAATTTGCGGAAGATGAGCAAGGCACTGTATGGTTTAAGGACAGGATGTGTGTTCCTGATATTAAAAGCCTTCGAGAGACTATTTTAAAGGAGGCCCATGATTCGGATTATTCTATTCATCCTGGTAGTACCAAGATGTATCAGGATTTGAAACGGAAATATTGGTGGTATGGATTGAAAAGAGATGTAGCTGCACATGTGGCTATGTGCGATGTATGTCAAAGAGTTAAGGCTGAACACCAGAGGCCAGCTGGATTGTTACATCCACTGAAGATACCCGAGTGGAATGGGAAGAAATTGGTATGGATTTTATTGTTAGACTACCCCGCACTCCTGCTGGGTATGACTCTATTTGGGTAATTGTGGACAGATTGACAAAAGTGGCTCATTTCATACCAGTAAGGACTAATTACACGGGAGCCAAGCTCGCAGAATTGTATATGACCCGGATAGTTTGTCTACATGGAGTGCCTAAGAAGATAGTGTCTGATCGAGGATCACAGTTTACTTCTCGGTTTTGGAAGAAGTTGCATGAGAGCTTGGATACAAAGTTGAATTTTAGCTCAGCCTACCATCCCCAGACTGATGGACAGACAGAGAGGACTAATCAAGTGCTAGAAGATATGTTAAGAGCTTCTCAAGCATGGTGGCAGTTGGGAGAAGAGCTTACCCTATGCTGAGTTTTCTTATAACAATAGCTACCAAGCCAGTTTGAAGATGTCACCGTTTGAGGCTCTATATGGCAGAAAGTGTAGGACTCCTCTATATTGGGATCAGACTGGAGAAAGACAGTTCTTTGGGCCTGAGCTTATTCAAGAGGCAGAAGAACAAGTTCGAATGATAAGAGAAAATTTGAGAATTGCACAATCCAGGCAAAAGAGCTATGCTGATAATAGGAGAAGACTACTGGAGTTTAAGGAGGGTGATCATGTCTATTTGAAGGTGTCACCACTCCGGGGTATGAGGAGATTTAAAGTTAAAGGAAAGTTGTCCCCTCGCTTCATTGGACCTTTCTTGATCTTAAAGCGAGTGGGTGAGGTTGCATATCAACTAGAGTTACCCGATCACCTATCAGATGTACATAATGTATTTCATGTATCTCAGCTAAAGAAGTGCCTCAGGGTACCTGAGGAGCAACTACCAATGGAAGACCTTAGTGTTCAAGATGACCTGACCTATGCTGAGTATCCCATCAAGATTTTGGACACTTTGACTCGAGTTACAAGAAATAAGGTGATAAAGATGTGCAAGGTACAATGGAGTCACCATGGTGAAGATGAAGCTACTTGGGAAAGAGAAGAAGAGCTTCGCATAGATTTTCCCCACCTTTTCCCTAGATCTTCTTAAATCTCGAGGACGAGATTCTTGTTAAGGGGGGTAGGATTTGTAAAGCCTAAATTGGTAGAAAAAAACATGGAAATAATAAAATAAAGAAAAAATATTTATGACAGTATTCCAAGATTTAAACAAAAGTATTTTATAATCAGAGATTAAAATACCCTCATATAACTTAAACCAACCTTTGTTGAATGATATGATTAGAAATATCCTTATATAACTTAATAAATATTGCACACTAGAAAGTCCTCTCTCTTAAATAAATAGGAACATAATTTTAAATTAACCTACATTCAAGAGTAATAAAGATTCTATTATATGTATTGTGTAATTGAGCATTTCACACTTGAAACATTTGCTCAAATAATTGAATAAAATAAATAATATGAATAAATTTGCATTCCATGCTGGTATTTATTGATCTGTGATGCATTTAAGTGAACTGAGGAATACTGGTTTAAATTTGAATTCAAGATTTTAAGTTAAAAAAATGTAAAATAGAAAATAAGTAAAGAAAAAAGGGCGCTTACCTGTCCTGGGCCAAAACCAGTCGTCCTTCAACTTGCAAGCCGATCCCTTCACGTTTGTCTCCGCGAATCCGACGCTCCGCTCCCCTCTTCCAAACAAAAAACAGCCGAGTCCACGCGCGGCATGTACATGGCTCCAGACGCTACCACGTGGGACCCATTCGTCAGGTCGTTAGCTTTCCCTTTCATCTCGACTACATCCTCAAATCAGATTGCGACTACTCCATGTGATTGCCGACCAGGGGTTGTTGCGCTCCCATGATTAGTGGATATAAAACCCATCGGGACCGCGCCACTCTGTCCATGTGCTGAGGCGTGACGGACAGCCAGCTCCGACCTGAGTGATCGAGAGCAGAGATAGCTGAGAGATGAGATTGTGTCGTCGCGCCAGGTCCGTCTTCCTCGCTGCGGACTCACGAAAGTCCATGGATTCTGGCCGTAAATCTCGCGAGTAGTTATCAACCTTCTGCGAATTCCACGCGACCTCCGCTCCGCAGGCGCTGACCCATTCCGGTCCGCAGGGTAGGGAGAAGAACCCGCGCGCGATCCGTTGAAGCTGGAGGACTTTTTCTCCCCCGCCTATTTAGGAAAAAAAAACTACGGCCGAAGCCTATCCTTTCTACCTCTCCCTACTTCCCACGTTCGCCACCATAGGAAGACTCTGGGTGCTCCCGGCCTGGGCGTCTCGGCCGGCCCTCCCGGTTGCCGTGGTCCCTCATCTGCTAGCCGCCACTGTTCGCCGTGGGGAAAACCTGTGTCGTCGGACAGGACAGAGGAGGAAGGAGGGAGTGATATCGCGCGCCATCGGAGCCTACAACCTATCTGCGACATCGACATCGGACTCGTCTCCATCGCGGTGAGCCTCTCCCTCATGTCCGCATTACTCATCCGATGTCGAATCGCGGGATTAGTTAGGGATTGGGATGCTCCAGCGCGCTAATCCGGCCGGCTCCGGTGATCCTCCACCGGGAGGACTCTGGCGGCGCCTCTGCTGGCGCCTCTGCTCACGACCGTTGGATCGTGTAGGAGTGGTTACGATTAGGGTCGGCGCGTTCGATCTCGACCATCGCGTGTGGGAGGAACACTAGGATCGTGGGATCCTAGTCAACGGCGGGGATCAAAACTTAGTCTTGCTTCAGTATTGAGTTGTGGTGGCCGTTGATCCGGTCATGGACGTTCGAGATGTGATCGTGATCGTTTAAAATCCAAGTCGTTACTTCTGGATCCAAGGGCGCGTATAGGAATGCCAGTTCTGATTTAACCAAAGCTAATCCTATGCGTCGATTAGTGATCGGGCGTCCAGAAACCGTGCATACCCCTTCGCGGGTGCATTTTATAAAAGAGACCCTGTCTTTTATATATATCAACCCGCCGTCCACGCCAGAAACTCCCTGAGTCTTAGGAATATTAGCACGTTGGCCCCTGCGCTTACCAGAAATTGACGCCCACTCCAGGGAATTATAAAACCAGAGAAAATAAACCAGAAATGTATTTTTAGTACAAAAATAATTGCTGAAACTTGTTTAAATTATAGAAAATGCATATGAACACCAAATTTAATAATTCCAGTTCCTAAATTTTTGTAATAATATTGTATACCCATTAGTGCCTCTGTTCTGACATGACAAACACATTAAAATTATTCTTTCACTTAATCTTGTATTAAATGCATAAAACCTTAGAAAAGTCATAACTCCTTCGTTTTAACTCCGATCTTATCCGTTCAAGTTGCGTTAGTCTCGTAGCAACGCGTAGATTATTATTTTGCAGTATGTTTTTATGTTTGGTGTGATGTTAATTTTGTCTATACCATGTATGTTTGTATGACTACGACTAGCAGTGAGGTTTCGAGGATTTGAAGAATCACCCTAGTAATTGGAATCTCAAGTGCCAGGCAAGTTGTGCCCTTGACCACTTTTTACCCAATAATGTTCTTTAATATCACTTATCCATGCATAGGTTAATTTTGATGGACCCAACAGGTCACCCTAGATTGTTTATCTCATTACCTTGTTTACCCCTGAATCACTTGGGTAGTTTGCTATTGCTTTACATGGTTTTGGGATAATCATTTATTACCTCTATGTTCCAATTCTTTTTGTTATTTTATTTATGTTCATGTTATGATTATTAATGTTAATTGGAACATAGAGCTTAACTTGAGAACCACGTGCCACCACAAGGGTTTAATGGGACGCCCTTGGCTGACTAATTAGGAAAGCTAGTGGAAGACTACCTTACCCGAAAGGGGCAAGGGCAGTAGGGGAGTGGTCAGTGTAGGGAGGTCCCTGGTTGATTTTGCTGCGATGGCGGTCAGCCAGGAACCCTGCATTGGAACTTCCTATAAACTGTAGCGGGTTTTCGGAAGCTAGTGGAACTTTGTAAAGGCCTCGTAGTGTTGCCCTGCCGCACTTCCTAGGTAGAGGTGTATGGGATTCGCGACCCCTTGGCAGATGGGTAACATGACTTGTGGGTAAAGGGTACAACCTCTGCAGAGTGTAAAACTTGTATACTAGCCGAGCTCACGGTCATGAGCAGCTCAGGACTCTCTGATGTTTAAATTATGGAACTTAAATTCAATTTTGTCATTTGCATTGCATGGGTTTATTATTAATTTTGTTCTATTACTTTATTTATGGTTTGGTATTTACTTACACTTAGTAATTGCTAATAAAATTTTGACCAACTACTTAAAAGCAATGCTTAGCTTTAACCCCTATCATTGATTAGCCTTACACATCACATGAACTCACACCTTTGTGAGTTTGTGTCCACTGGTTCCCCACAACTTGTTGAGCTATGATCATGTGTGAGCTCACCCTTGCTGTCTCACACCCCCCCCACAGGAGAAGACCAGGTGGTTCAGGAGGAGCCGCCTAACACTGAGGAGTTCGATCTGATCTAGGTGGCGTTTCTCAGTCGACATTGGCGCCGACGATCCTTAGTCCGTTTTATCTTTATTACTTTATTTTGCAATAAGTCTTCCGCTATGTAATAAATACTCTGATGTTTTATGACATTTATCTCTATACACTCTGTTATTATATATGTTGTCTTCTTGGCGCATGTATGTGATGCACCTGGCTTTGTCCCTTAAAGCCGGGTGTGACAGTGGACCAGAATGAAGAGGGAAATTGCCAAGTATATATCCGAGTGTGACACCTGCCAGAGAGTCAAAGCCAGTCATTTGAAGGCAGCAGGCCCTTTGCAACCCCTTCCCATACCATCTTGGAAATGGGAGGACATTTGCATGGATTTTATCGTGGGATTACCCGATACCTCCAGGCACCATGATTCCATTTGGGTTATTGTGGACAGGCTGACCAAGACTGCACATTTCTTGCCAGTGCATACCACCCACAGGACGGAGAAGTATGCGGAAATCTACATTGACCAAATAGTTCGTTTGCATGGGATACCAAGGACTATAGTATCAGACAGAGGAGCACCATTTGTGGCACGATTTTGGGAACAATTGCAGGAATCACTTGGGACCCATGTAGTACGAAGCTCAGCATACCATCCTCAAACAGATGGCCAGACGAAAGGGTAAACCAGATTTTGAAGACATGTTAAGGGCATGTGTGCTACACTACGGAAAGGATTGGGACAAGTGTCTTTCTTTAGCAGAGTTTTCTTACAATAACAGCTACCAATCCAGTTTAAAGATGGCATCTTTTGAGGCCTTATATGGGAGGAGATGTAGAACCCTGCTGAATTGGTCTCAAGCAGAAGAGAGGGAAATATTTGGGCCAGATTTAGTACTGGAAGCAGAGGAAAAGGTCAGAGTCATCAAGAAGAACTTAGAAGCTGCTCAGGCCAGGCAAAAGAGCTATCATGATAAGAGGCGGAAACCTCTACAGTTTGCAGTGGGAGACCATGTTTATCTTAAGGTGTCACCCACCAAGGGTGTCCAGAGATTCGGGATCAAGGGCAAGTTAGGCCCTCGTTACATTGGACCCTACGAGATCAAGGAGACTTGTGGACCTGTAGCATATCAATTGAAGTTGCCACCCAGCATGTTAGCTGTTCATGATGTGTTCCATGTATCTCAGCTGCGGAAATGTGTTCGCCTACCCGCTGAAGTGCTACCGGAACCGGACATTGAGATAGAACCAGACTTGTCCTATCAAGAGTACCCCATCAAAGTGTTAGATTAGAAGGAGAGATCAACACAGGCAAGGTCAATCAGAATGTATAAAGTTTAGTGGAGTCACCATTCAGCAGAAGAAGCTACATGGGAGACTGAGGATTTTCTACGCTCTCGCTTCCCCGACCTTCTGCCCAAAGGAGTCGGTATGTAGCCCAAAACCCCACCCCCACCTGCCCTTTGAAAATAATTATAAGAAAAACTTAGATAACAAGGATAGTCTAAGTTGTGGATTTAACTTAAAAAGGGCTTCCTTCTGAAGTTGCAAAGAGGATGACATTCGAAGAACAGTTAACTAGAGAAACTCAAGGAAAAGCAGAAACCACACACCAGCACACCTTCACAGCACCCCTCTAGAGGACTCTGCCTAAAATCTCGGGACGAGATTCCTTTAAGGGGGGAGGGCTGTAACACCTCAGGTGTTACCATTGCTAGAGCACATCTATGCACTGGTGACTGTGATCACATGTGGTAGAAACTTAAGGAGCAAAGTGTAAGAGCCTTGGAGGCTAGGTTTTAACCAAGAGAGGTGAATGACCAAAAACATTACCCTAGTTGTGTGCAACTACCACTTTGGACAAGAGGGGGGAGTAAACCCTAGACCCCTCTTGAACCCTATCTTCCAAAGCCATGGTTGAAAGGGGGAGAGAATAAGCAATTGTGCAAAGCATGAGTTAATCTTTAACCAAACTTTAAGTAACCTCATAACCAGCAATTATGGGGAGGAAATATTGCAAAAAGACCCCTAAAGAAACCCCAAATCAAATCTCCAAGTAGAGTGAAAGCTAGAGCTCTCTAATTTCCTCTAAGTCAAAAACTACACCTACACTAAAGATCAACCGTGTTCACCTTGAAGATGGCACCAAAACCACCTATGTTCTATACCAAAAATGTGGCATACCACCTAGGGCACCCACTGGAAAAAGCTGAGCCCGAGACCCTGACGTTTGACATGCCTTGGCATGGCTTTTGTCGCGAGGTGGGCAGAGTGACATACCTGATTTGGCGACAGAAGATCCCCCTACCTAGGCCATATCTGCCATGGCAACTCACGGATGAGAGACAGCCCTAGGTGCCAGGAAAAGACTCGCGCTGGATTTTTCCCAAGATTCGCACGTTTGCGACTTGGGTGAGATGTGGAACAAGGGCAGAAGAAAACTTACACGTGTTCGACGCGCTCTGCGCATGCCAGAGCACGCCCGCGCCCGACCCCGCGCCGCGCCGGGCCACGCCCGTGTCCCCTGTGTGCGCCGCGCCTATAAAGCCTACTCAAGCGTAGACCACACTTCTCCGCGCATGCTCAAACCTCACCAGAGCTCAACTCACCGTCGTTTGCCCGTGCACGGCGTGTCCACGGCCACCCGAGCCCCTGCCGTCGTGGACCGGCCAGCCCAGCCTTTCCCAACCCCGTCCAACCCTCGGAGACGAGTGAGCACACCTCGGTGAAGCTCCCCGAGCGAGGAATCGAAGCCTACTTCGCCGGAGAGGCCAGTCCACGGTCACCGGAGTTCACAACCCCGCCGGAGTGCATGGACCGGGTAATCCACTGAACCATTTTCCGATTCCTTGTGCACATAGTCTCTACGTCACCCCGTGGAGCTCACCGTGCCCTTGGATTGAACCAGATCGCCGTGATTTGGCCGGCACACCCGCCGCCGACGAGAACACCCGCCTGCGCACGTGGACCGAGCGATTCCAGCCATCCCCGCCGTCGAGCCATACATCGCTGTGACCGCCAGAGCCTCCCCGAGCCAACCCCGCCCCTCGCCGGACCTATCTCGCTGCCGGTAAGCCGCGCCACCCTTTTCTTTCTTGCGGGCATTGTTTAAACCTAGGGAAGGACCGCGGGGGAGAAGGAAAGAAGTCTGGGGGGGTTTGTGAAATGTCAAAGACCCAAATGAATAGTAGCGCGGGGGTATAACTGAGAGAGTTAGTTTGGAAATACCCCAGGGTCCTCGGTGCAAACTGCTTTTCCAAGAAAACTTTTATTAAATCTGATTTTAAATTTGAACACAAACTTTAAAAATTCATAACTTCTGTTTAGTTCACCCAAATTTGGTCAAACCAATTTTGTCAGACTCTAAATAATGTAAACTACTTAGGAAAAATTTAAAACCCCTATGTACTACAGAAAACTTTAGGGTTCTGATTTAATTATTGTTTTGACCAAAAGCTAAATAATAGGGATAAAAATAGTTGCACTATTTGACTGGAGTTAGAAAAATTTGGAGAAGTTTATATCCACCTACTAATCTGTTTAAAAATGCTAAAACTCTTTGTCCAACCCATTAAGTTAGTTTTTACCATTTATTTTATAATATGCTTAAAGTTAAGAAAAATAGAAAAGGTGATTTAAATAATGAACCAGAGGGCACCCCTATTTTTGTTAGAGTACTTGTTCAATGTAGTTTACTAGAAAAAAATCTATTATATCCTGGTTTAGTATGAAATAAGTAGGATCCCTTTTATTTTAAGAAAACAAGGAAAACTTAGAAAACCCCTAGAAAAATAACCCCAAGGAGAGAACACCCCAAACCTTGGGATAACAAATGTTTTGTTATTATGAACATAGGAAAAATACAAAATCTGTTGTTTGATATTTTTCAAATGGCAAGTTAGTTATAAGCACCTTTTTGGCATAAAACTTTAAGAAATCACAACTAAATAACCACCAATTAACCTTCTGTGATTTTTGGCACAGAAGCTTATTATTACTGTTAGATACCAACAAAAATAACCCTTAGACCAGAACCTACTCCTAATTAAGAGTTGTAGTACAAAGTGGCCCATTTTACACAACTTTTGTCATTTTTGTCTAAAGCATAGCCTTTTTATTTTAAACCCCAAATTCCTAGAATAGGCTATAGTGACCCATAGCAGCCCACTGTAATTTTTGCAGAATTTTTTGGAAAAAGTTAACTCATTGTTGTAGTTCAAACCTACACTAGAATTCATAAATAGAAAATAAAGAAAGGGAAAATGAATAATGGAAATTAGTGTCATCCTAAAACCCTTTGTGAATTGTCCACTAAAATGTGTAAAGGAAATACCAACCCACTATGCTTACCCTTAACAAAACCTAAACCTAGAGTGATAAGCATAAACTGCTAAAAGCCACGTATGACCAAGAAAACCCTAAGATACGGATTAACTTAGTTCTTCTTCCTTAACATAATGTTATTAAATCTTGCATAATCATGACATACATATTAATTGCATTTCAATAGACTGTAACCTCGCTGACGGAGAGTACGTCCTCGTGCCGGAGCAAGGAGCTGCTCAGGAGGTAGCCCCAGATCCAGCACCAGAGCCTGTGCCAGAGGATCTGCCTGCCCCAGCTTTGGAAGGCAAGCCCCGGTTTTATGCATAACCTGTTATTTATGCTATTTTACTATACTTAATGATTGTAGGATTGAAAGTGCACTTAAGTGTAGGAGTTGTTTGAAACCCTAGTTGCATGATCTCAGGAATCCTTTTGAGATGGATACTAGTATGCTAGGTCGAGTAGCTGCTTTACTAATTAGGTATCTCGGTAGAAGTCGAGCGATTTTTCTAGCACTCGCGCGAGGTCAGAAAATTGGTTGTATCCACTTTCTTATCATAATAATACTGGGTTGTGGACAACAATCCATGGGGACTGGTTGTCCACGGGATGGAAATTTGAATAAGGATTAAGGTGTGGTACCGTGTGTCAAGCGTTTGAACGTACTAAACACATACCGAGAAATATGGTAAATCGGTAAGCCTAGTACCTGAGTGAACCTGCCCGCAGATTGCCCTCCTCACGCGACCTAAGACGTGGTCTCCCATTCCGGTTATGGTGGGTACAAGTGCGGTCACTGCACGACGGCAGTCGGGGTCAGTGAGGCATTGTACGCCAAGGCAGTGAGCCCCTTTCTGTTGCCAGGGAATCGATGGGGACGGTTGATGTGCGTGGGGACGGAGTGCCTCGCCACATCGTGTGTTTATGTTTACCTTGCAAGGATAAAAAACTCGATTCGAATCGTCTGCTTCTCGCAGCTAATGAGACTGCTTGATCCATGCTGCTACATTGAGTAACAAGTGGAAATATGATGAGATGATACAAGATGTTGATTGCTAAAAATGTTTGCTACTATGTATGAGTAGATAGTGCATATTTAGCCTTAAGAGAGTCACACTTAAATTTGACAAAGTTAAAACTGGATTTAGAAACTCAGCTAGTGCTTTTGGCAACCAAACCCCACAGCCAAACAGCTGCATGTCTAGAGGTAGAGGAGTAGACTCCTCACACCGGGTAAGTCTAGCTGAGTATTAGTATACTCAGCCTTGCTTGTGGCATAATTTTTACAGGTTCCTTGGAGGACATGGTTGCTGGAGTGACTTGGCCGTCCGCCTTGCCACCGGGTTGGACTGTCGAGTGGGACCCTACCTCGGCTGAGGAGGAGCATGAGGAGTGATGGGACAGGCTTCCCCATCTCTTTGTTTATTTACCGTTAGTTTTATTCCGCTGCACTTCGAACAATGATGACTACTTTTGCAAAACTCCGATGGTGATGTAATAATTTAATACTCCTTAATGTATGGTTTTATGCTTTATTGTATTTGCTCTGTGACTCACCTTCGAGTGAGATTGTGGTACTTGATCCTGTCAGTGGCCTCGTCGGACTAGATCCGAGGGATTGACGGATTATTCCCATTTAAGTGTGGTCTAGCCTCTAAGGCGGGACTTCGGCACTTAAGTTGGAATAATTCGGGCAGTTTCTGCCACAACCTGCTTGCCACAGTGATCGGCTAAGCATGTTTGGATGGCTCTCTGATATGTCGCTCCAGCGTTTTTGAGGCCGAACGGCATGGAGGTATAGTAGAAAGCTCCAAATGGGGTGATGAAAGCAGTCTTCTCCTCATCCTCTTTTGCCAGGCTGATCTGATGATATTCGGAGTAACATTCTAGGAAGGAGAGCATAGAACAGCCAGCGGTCGAGTCGACTACCTGATATATTCTAGGGAGCCCGAAGAGATCCTTCGGACAATGCTTGTTGAGATCGGTATAATCGACGCACATGCGCTAATCAACTTTATTCTTTTTGAGTACAAGAACAGGATTTGCTAGCCATTCGGGATGCAGTACTTCCCTAATGAATCCTGCCGACACTAAGCGAGCTAACTCGGCGCGAATAGCTTCCCTTTTATCAGGCGTGAAACGACGCAACTTCTGTCGGATTGGCCTTGCTTGAGGATACACCTTCAATTTGTGCTCGGCCAGTTTTCTTGGGACTCCCGGCATATCCGCAGGTTGCCATGTGAATACGTCCCAGTTATCTTGCAGGAACTAGACGAATGCGCTTTCCTATTTGTCATCAAGGCTAGAACTAATGATGGTAGTCTTGCGCCCATCAGAGAATCCTAGATTAATCGTCTTAGTCATTTCAGTCGGCCGTATAGAGGTCACGGCCTGAGCTTCGTTAGTGGGTATTGTGAGATTTTCCTCCTCCAGCCTGGTGTTCGCCTGCGCGGGAAGAGCTGCCATGGGCCCAACAGTGAGAGTTGTTTGAATGGCTCCATGGAAGCACTCTGCGGTGCCATGGAAATAAGCGCGCATAGTGATGATTCCTTGAGGTCCCAGCATTTTCAGTATCATATACGGGTAATGTAGAATGGCCATGAACTTCGCTAGGCCTGGCCTTCCGATGATGGCGTTGTACCCGCAGTCGAAGCACGCCACCTCGAACCTCAGGAACTCGGTTCTGTAGTTCTCTAGGGTCCCGAAGGTGACAGACATGTAGATGTGCCCGAGTGGGTACTCCCCTTCAGTCGACACGATGCCGAAGAAAGGAGTATTTGACTCGGTGAGGTCTTTGAGTATGACCCCTAGGGCCTGGAGCATCCGAGGGTAGGTGACATTGATGCTGCTTCCCCCGTCCACTAATACTTTCTTCACCCGGCTCTCTCGGATCACTAGATCAACGAGGAGCGGGTATTTACCAGGATGATCAAAGTTGAGCCATTGATCAGCTCGGCTAAAGGTTATCGTGTGCTCCGACCACAGGTAAGGAGCTGGGGCATTGGTGGTGGCCACCAGGACTTGCCGGTCGTTGAGCTTTTGCTGCCTCCTGTTCTCTTGTGTTTCGTGCCCTCCGAAGATGACATTGACCTCCCTATCAACGCGTGGAAAAGCCCACCCCCTCCCCCTTCCTGCTGCTGAGGCTGCCTGGGCTTGCCAGGCTCTCCTCGCGGTGGGGGAGGCGGTAGAGGCTGGAATGGTCGGCCATGCCCGATAGAGTGCTTGAAGTCCCTGCAGTTCTGTAGGGTGTGGCGCATGTCCTTTTGGTATGAGCACTGGGCGTCGAGGATTTCATCCAGTGTCCATACCCCTCCGTGGGGTGCGCCGCGGGCTCGAGCGACGGATGGCCCGACGGTGTGTACCTTCTCGCGGGGCCTCTTCTCCCAGCGCCTATCCGGCTGCTGGTTCACGTCACGCCGTGGCGCGGGTGGTGCAGGTTTTGTGCCTCCGATGAGGTCCTGGGCTCGTTCATCCGCGGTGATGTAGTGGTCTGCCTCCCGGAATAATTGTTTGGAGGTGGCAGGCACTTTCTCGAGTATGGCTCGGATGAAGGCCGAGTCATTGGATCCCCAGTAGAAGTCTTCAATCACCGCTGCCTCGGTGACTTCGAGGATGTGGTTCCTCATTGTCTAAAACCTCTTGAGGTACGACCAGAGGGTTTCATCGTTCTGACGCCTGATGGATTTGAGGTCCCATGGCTGCACCGGCTTATCAGAGAGGGACTAGAAGTTGGCGATGAATCTCCGACTGATGTCGCTCCAATTGTCGATGTAGTGTCAGGGTAGATGTCGGAGCCACTGCAACGCGTCTTGCCCTAGGACAATGGGCAAGTATGCCGTCATCACGTCCTCTATCGCACCGGCGGCCCGGGCGACAGTCGTGTAGATGGCCAACCAGCCACCCGGGTCCTGCTTGGGCTTGTATTTTTCAATGTTGGAGACCTTGAAGTTGGGAGGCCATTGGATAGCCCGGATATGCGGACTAAGCGCAGAGACTCCGCACATGTCTTCTTGTCGGTGTTCGTGCTGTTGGTCCCGGGGAGGGGAGTCGGTAGTATGTCGTCTCGACCGTCCCCGGAATGGCCCGCTAGTCGAGGCTCCAACCAACTCAGCTCGGGTGGTGCGACTTCATGCCGAGACGCCGTGATCCCGATCATACTCCTCTCGACGCCTTATCTCACTTTCGTGCCATCGGTCGTGCGAAGCGTTGATGGAGCTCCACGCGTCTCGCTGGCTATTGATGGCATGACGTAGGTCGTTCGAAGGATGAGCGATGGGTAGAAGGTGATTAGATGCTTGAGTAAGGAGCCGCCAGTAGCCTTCCGTGTCTGGGTTTCGCGGGAGGCCGTCAGCTATCTGGGCCAGCACCCCTCCAACTTTAATCGGTGTGTTCATTGCACGAGCAAAGCCAGGGTACAGGTTCTGAGCAAAGAGAGGGTTCTCTCGGCGCAACCTTGCACCTTTCTCATCTTGCTCTCTGTCGGCGTTTCGAGACCGGGGGGTCCCTAAGCCGACGAGTGAGTGTGCCGCGTGCCCCAGCCCAGATGGGTCGAGCGCGTGGGCGAGCGCGAAGGGGGGAGAGCAAGGTGGCCGGAGCCGGGTCGTGAGGGAGGCGGAGATCCCGCGGTCTTCGTGTTCGTCCCGCGCCTAGGTCGGGTGCGCTTGCAGTAGGGGGTTACAAGCGTCCACGCGGGTGAGGGGAGCGAGCGGCCCCAAGAGAGCGCCTGCCCCTGCCCTCGTTCCCGCGGGGCCAACCTTCTCTAAGAAGGCCCTGGTCCTTCCTTTTATAGGCGCAAGGAGAGGATCCAGGTGTACAATGGGGATGCAGCAAAGTGCTACGTGTCTAGCGGGGGAGAGCTAGCGCCCTGGGTACATGCCAATGTGGCAGCCGGAGAGAACTTGGCACCCAGCTGGTGTGGTGTCGTGGCTGTCGGAGGAGTAACGGAGCCTGGTGGAGGGACAGCTGTCGGAATAGTTGGGCTCTTGCTGACGTCCCCCCGCTTCCGTAAGGGAGCTGAGAGCCGCCGTCGTCATGGGTCTAGCGGGGCGCCATCATTGCCTATCTGGCGGAGCTAGCCAGATGGGACGTCGGTCTTGTTCTCTGCGGCCCAAGTCGGCTCGGGGTAGGGTGATGATGGCGCCTCCTGTTGACGTGGCGGACTTGTGCCCTAGGTCGGGCGACGTGGAGGCTCCTCTGAGGCTGAGGTCGAGTCTGTCTTCCATGGCCGAGGCCGAGCCCGAGCTCCTGGGTCGGGCGAGGCGGAGGTCGTTCGGCAGAGACCAGGGCGGAGTCCGAGCCCTGGGTCGGGCGAAGCGGGGTTCGTCGTCTTCCTGGGCCTCAGCCCGAGTCCGAGCCCTGGGTCGGGCGGAGCGGAGTTCGCCGTCTTCCGGGGCCTTAGCCCGAGTCCGAGCCCTGGGTCGGGCGGAGCGGAGTTCGCCGTCTTCCGGGGCCTTAGCCCGAGTCCGAGCCCTGGGTCGGGCGGAGCGGAGTTCGCCGTCTTCCGAGGCCTTAGCCCGAGTCCGAGCCCTGGGTCGGGCGGAGCGGAGTTCGCCGTCTTCCGGGGCCTTAGCCCGAGTCCGAGCCCTGGGTCGGGCGGAGCGGAGTTCGCCGTCTTCCGGGGCCTTAGCCCGAGTCCGAGCCCTAGGTCGGGCGGAGCGGAGTTCGCCGTCTTCCGGGGCCTTAGCCCGAGTCCGAGCCCTGGGTCGGGCGGAGCAGAGTTCGCCGTCTTCCGGGGCCTTAGCCCGAGTCCGAGCCCTGAGTCGGGCGGAGCTTCCTATGGCGCCTTTGGTAAGGCCTGGCTGCCTGTCAGTCTCACTCTTTGCGTAAATGCCCCTGCGACTCGGTCGGTCGGCGCGGTGATTTAGTCAGGGTTGCTTCTTAACGAAGGCAAGGCCTCGGGCGAGCCGGAGATGCGTCTGCCGTAAAAAAGGGGGCCTCGGGCGAGACGGAAACACCTCAGGGTCGGCTGCCCTTGCCCGAGGCTAGGCTCGGGCGAGGCGTGAACGAGTCGCTCGTATGGACTGATCCCTGACTTAATCAAACCCATCAGGCCTCTGCAGCTTTATGCTGATGGGGGTTACCAGCTGAGAATTAGGCGTCTTGAGGGTACCCCTAATTATGGTCCCCGACAGTAGCCCCCGAGCCTCGAAGGGAGTGTTAGCACTCGCTTGGAGGCTTTCGTCGCACTTTTTTGCAAGGGGACCAGCCTTTCTCGGTTGCATTTTGTTCCGGTGGGTGCGCGCGAGCGCACCCGCCGGGTGTAGCCCCCGAGGCCTCGGAGGAGTGGTTTCACTCCTTCGAGGTCTTAATGCCTTGCGTAATGCTTCGGCTTGGTCTGGTGGTTCCCTCATGCGAACAGGCCGTAGCCCGGGTGCACTGTCGGGGCCCAAGTTCTCGGGCTGGTATGTTGACGCTGTCAACGGTTTGGCCGGAGCCGGGTTTGCGAGAGCAGCCCCCGAGCCTCCGCACAGGGCGACAGGGCGATCAGGGACAGACTCGGCTTTTTTACATACGCCCCTACGTCGCCTTTCCGCAAGGAGGAGGGGGGAGAGCGCCATGTTACCCTCGATGGGCACCGAACATGGTGTCTCCGGTGAGCTGCAAGCGGGTAATCCGAGTGGACGTCCGTGCCCCGTTCGTTGGGGGTCGGCTAGGGGCCCGGAGGCACGCCCAAAAGTACCTGCGGGTGATCTGCCGGACCCGGTCCCCTGGCGACGGGGTCCGAGGGCTCGTTGCCTCCCTCCGATGGGATTCCGTTACAGGATCGTTCCCGCTGGTCTCAGAAATGTCCTAGGGTACCTCGGGAGCGCAGCCCGAGCGTTGGTTATGTATCGAACGTACCCCTGGTCATCCCTCGCTCGGTGTCTGAGGCGACTGTGAACCCTTCGGGGGGCCAGCCTTCGAACCCCTGATTAGTAATGGGCGCGGAGCCCGAGTAGCCTGAGGCGGCCGTGGAACCTTTCGGGAGGCTGACCTTCGAACCTCTGACCAGTAGTGGGTGTCGGGCCCACGCGATCTGAGGCGGCTGTTGAACCCTTCGGGGGGGCCAGCCTTCGAACCCCTGATCAGTATGGAGGCTCGGAGCCTAGTTCCTTCACGGGGAAGGATCCCTTTAGGGGTATCCCCTTTCCCGGTCCCTGTTGCAAGAGATAGAGAAAGAGGAAAAAGGAAAAAGGATACGAAATTTGAACGACGCGGCGTACCTTTTTTGGCGCGGTTGTTTTGGCGAAGGCGAAGCGTCGTCAGCTGCTCCTGCCAGAAACGCCGCCTGTCCAGCCGCGGAGTTAATGCGACGGGGCGAGTAGTTGACGAGGCTGCCGTTGCATGTGCGCGAGCCGTTCGAGGGACGGGTCACGGGCGCGTCGTCTTCACGCCGTGAGAGGGGGTTCTCTTGCTGCCCCCGGATGGGACGTGAGCTTGGCTGACGGCGTGACCGCTGCTCCCACGCGCCTGCCACCGTTATTACTACCGGCCCACTTTTGACCGCGTTTGACCGCTGCGTCAGGCTGGCGCTGCTGGGTCGCGCGCTGGGTCACCTCGGGTCGCGGTATCGGTTCCGCAATCGAGGAGGTGCGGTGGTGGCGCAAGTGGTACAGTTGCTTGCATGCAGCATCCGGTGCGCCGGTTGCGCGACGCGTGGGCTTAGGCCTCCGTGCTGGCAGGTTAGGAGTCGGAGAGGTGCGGCCACTTGGCGTGGTTGCATGCCGTCTGCATGGCTGCCTGCCCCTTTCGGCCGTTGGCCTGGGCAAAAGTGGAGGGTCGCTTGTAACCACTGGGTGGTTGCGTGCGCCGTGCGCGGCGGTTTGGCTTCTTCTGCTCGGAGCCGGTCTTGTATGACATGCGGGACCCAGCCCCCGCGCCACAGGGGAGGGCTTTGGAGGCGTGTTGGAGAAGACTCGGCCCGCGACGGTTGGGGGCACAAGCAGGGAGAGTCGCCTTTAAAAGGAGGGCGACCCCTTCCGTAAGGCGACCATGCCTTCTTCCTCCCTTATGCATCGTGTCTTTCCGCCTTTCAAGCCCCCGGATGGGGGAAACCGCCGTCTTTTCGCCCTATCGTTGGAGGAACGCAACTCCGTGGGAGTTGGCACCTTCCAGCCATCGTTCGGCTTCAAGGATTTTCATCACACAGCCCGGTTGATCCCCTCCGCTGGTGATCACCCAAGACGGTGACCTCCAGCTCCTGGATGGGGAGAGACAAACCGGGCTGTGGTCCCGGCCCCGCCCTCAGTGTTGAGGGTGTTTGTCATCCTCGCCGGGGCGGGGAGCGAGGCGAGCCGGGGCTCCACCTCCTGCGCGGGTCGGCGGACCACCTCTTCTTCCAGCTTCTGGTGGTGGCAATCGCCCTTTAGCCCTACGGCGGAGACATCCTCCAGCCATGCCAGGGAAGGCGAACTGTTGCTGCCCAGCTAGGATGCAACATTCCGTCTTCCTCCTCGCATTCGCGGCGGGGACGGCTGTGAGGATCTGCCGGGGTGCTTGGGGGCGTCCTGCGTTTTGCTGGTGATTCGCCCAGAGCTTGTCGCTCCACGGGCTTCCCGGGCGGGGAGGTCGTCCATACCCGTGGAGACGGAACCGGAGTTCCGTTTGTGATGGCACCTTGGATGCCAGTGTTTTTTGTTCATTTCGGCTTTCGGGGCCTGAACATGTATGTGACTTCGGCACGGAGCCGTGTTTTTTCCTCATTTTTGAGCACTAAGACTCGCCTGTTGTTTGTCTGAACCGCTTCACCAAGCATGAGTCGCCCCGCGTCAAGGTGACGAGTGAGGTATCCGTATCCTGGAGGCGTAGGAGTCCCTCGGCTCGGTCGGCCCTGCTGTCCGAGGCTCCTCTAGCTTAGTTAAAGAGACCCCATGGCCGCTCTTCGTCGAGCCGAGGCCAGGGGTAGCGATATCAGCATGAGCAGAGGCGGAGTTGGCTCGAAAATAAAACCTGGTTGGCCGGAACCTAGCCAGGTTGTCCGTTGGCTGGATCGACGTCGGAGTTGATCAGCCGAGGCTTCGGACCGGGCTGGCGCCCTTGGAAGATGGTTGGTCGAGGCCCCAGGGGTGACCGGCTGAGCCGCCTGCTCGGGCCGGGTTCTCGGAGAAGTCCCTGGCAGCGATTGCCCGGGTGTGGTGATAACGTCGTCTTTGGAGCAGAGACCCTCGGACCGCGTCGCCGTTCGAGGCTAAGTCGGGCCTCGCCGAAGGTGCCGTCGATGCTGAGGGTGTCGCTGCCCCCTTCCAGCGTCAAGACCCGAGCCTGCAGGGTCAGATTGTCTTGTAGTGTGTGCTTCGTGCGGCCGTCGAGGCCAGAACATACACCCTTGTTGTGTGTTAAAGCTGCGTCTCTCTTCCTCTTGTTTCGAGTATCTGGACTTTTTGTCGGTAACAGGGATGTTTGTACGAGCGAAAGTTGCTTCTCGCGGAAGGTGAGGAGTGAGGTATCTGTATCCCGGAGGCGTGGGAGTCCCTCGGCTCGGTCGGCCTTGCCGCTTACGCGCACTTTTACTCGTCCATGAGGCCCTATCACCGACTCGGTCGAGAAGACTCGAAGAATCGCTTCGACAGAAGGGCTTCCGAACGTAGAGACTTGTTCGATCCGTGGAGTCTCCTTATCCGAACGCGAGTTACTTATCGCAGAAGGTGATGAGTGAGGTATCCGTATCCTGGAGGCGTAGGAGTCCCTCGGCTCGGTCAGCCTTGACTGCTTACGTGTACCCCGTCGTTTCCAGGACCCACTTTTCGAAGTAGTCAAAAAGCACGAAAGATATTCTGGTAAAAGAGATCTTTTTTCCGAGGAAAATTTTGACGCAGAGGGGGTTTCCCCCCTTTTAGCCCCCGAGGGAGGGTCGGGCTTTGCCGAGGCGAGGCCGACCCTTCCTTGTTGACTAAACTTTGCGTGGGTGCGAGGTATATGAACAACTTGGAAACATCTTAAGGGTAGAAGCGACGTAGCTGTTGGATGTTCCAAGCGTTGCCGTAGACCTCGCCTTGACTGTTAGCCAGCTTGTACGTTCCGGGCTTCAGAACTTTGGCGATGACGAATGGCCCCTCCCAGGGGGGCGTGAGCTTGTGCCTCCCTCGGGCGTCTTGCCGCAGCCGAAGCACCAGGTCGCCAACCTGGAGGTCTCGGGGTCGAACCCCTCGGGCGTGGTAGCGTCGCAGGGACTGCTGATACCGCGCCGAGTGTAGTAAGGCCCTGTCCCGAGCCTCTTCCAGCTGGTCCAGCGAGTCCTCTCGGCTAGCTTGGTTGCTTTGATCGTCGTAGGCTCTCGTCCTCGGGGGGCCGTATTCCAGGTCCGTGGGCAAGACGGCCTCGGCCCCGTAGACCAGGAAGAACGGCGTGAAACCCGTGGCTCGGCTCGGCGTCGTCCTCAGGCTCCAGACCACCGAGGGGAGTTCCTTCATCCATCGCTTGCCGAACTTGTTGAGGTCATTATAAATCCGAGGCTTGAGCCCTTGTAGAATCATGCCGTTGGCACGCTCTACTTGCCCATTCGACATGGGATGAGCTACGGCAGCCCAGTCCACCCGGATGTTGTGGTCCTCGCAAAAATCCAAGAATTTTTT
Organism: Zea luxurians; assembly: GCA_029449295.1. NCBI lineage: Eukaryota > Viridiplantae > Streptophyta > Magnoliopsida > Poales > Poaceae > Zea > Zea luxurians. Next base: position 92,439,008 of record JAOPSE010000001.1, on the reverse strand, counting down.
GCCGGTGAACTGGGTGCCGTTGTCGGTGATGATGGAGTTCGGGACCCCGAAGCGATGGATGATGTTGGTGAAGAACGCCACCGCCTGCTCGGACCTGATGCTGTTCAGGGGTCGGACCTCGATCCACTTGGAGAATTTGTCGACGGCGACCAGCAGGTGCGTGTAGCCCCCGGGTGCCTTCTGCAGAGGGCCGACGAGGTCCAGACCCCACACAGCGAAGGGCCAGGTGATGGGTATCGTCTGTAGAGCCTGAGCGGGCAGGTGGGTCTGCTTCGCATAGAATTGGCACCCTTCGCAGGTGCGGACAATTCTAGTGGCGTCAGCCACCGCCGTCGGCCAGTAGAAGCCTTGCCGGAAAGCGTTCCCGACAAGGGCTCGAGGCGCTGCGTGATGGCCGCAAGCCCCCGAGTGTATCTCTTGTAGGAGTTCCTGACCTTCGGCGATGGAGATGCACCGCTGGAGGATGCCTGAGGGGCTGCGGTGGTAAAGCTCCTTCTCATCGCCCAGCAAGACGAACGACTTGGCGCGTCGCGCTACCCGCCGTGCCTCGGCCTGGTCGAGGGGTAGCTCTCCTCGGCGGAGATATTGCAGGTACGGGGCCTGCCAATCTCGATCAGGCGTGACCCCGCTCCGCTCCTCTTCGATGCGCAGCGCCTCGAGGCCGAGGGTTCCTCGGGTTGAACCGAGGATGGCTCGGGCTGGGCCGAGGTCCCCTCGGACGGGGCCGAGGGCGCCTCGGGCTCGGGCGTGTCGCTGATCTTGACGGAGGGTTGGTGCAGATCCCGGGAGAAGACGTCCGGGGGAACCGTCGTTCGCCCCGAGGCTATCTTTGCCAGCTCGTCCGCAGTCTCGTTGTAGCGCCGAGCGATGTGGTTAAGCTCGAGCCCGTAGAACTTGTCTTCCAGGCGTCGAACCTCATCACAGTAGGCCTCCATCTTCGGGTCGCGGCAGTGGGAGTTCTTCATGACTTGGTCGATGACGAGCTGCGTGTCGCCGCGAGCGTCGAGGCGTCGGACCCCTAGCTCGATGGCGATTCGCAATCCGTTGATCAGAGCTTCGTACTCAGCCACATTGTTGGACGCTGGGAAATGGAGGCGTAGCACGTAGCGCAGGTGCTTCCCGAGGGGCGAGACGAAGAGCAGGCCCGCGCCGGCTCCCGTCTTCATCAGCGACCCGTCGAAAAACATGGTCCAGAGCTCCGGTTGGATCGGAGCCGTCGGCAACTGTGTGTCGACCCATTCGGCTATGAAGTCCGCCAGTACCTGGGACTTGATGGCCTTCCGAGGGGCGAACGAGATTGTCTCGCCCATGATTTCCACCGCCCACTTCGCGATCCGTCCCGAGGCCTCTCGGCACTGGATGATCTCCCCCAGGGGGAAGGATGACACCACAGTTACCGGATGAGACTCGAAGTAATGCCGCAACTTTCGCCTCGTCAGGATCACTGCATACAGCAGCTTCTGAACTTGTGGGTAGCGGATCTTGGTTTCGGACAGCACCTCGCTGACGAAGTAAACTGGCCTCTGAATGGGCAATGCATGCCCCTCTTCTTGCCTTTCGACCACGATCGCGGCGCTAACCACCTGAGTGGTAGCGGCGACGTAGACCAAGAGGGCTTCTCCATCAGCTGGGGGTACCAAGACGGGCGCCTGGGTGAGGAGCGCCTTCAGGTTCCCGAGAGCTTCCTCAGCCTCGGGAGTCCAAGTGAAGCACTCGGCCTTCCTTAAGAGACGGTACAGGGGCAGGCCTCTTTCGCCGAGGCGCGAGATGAAACGGCTCAAAGCCGCGAGACATCCCATGACCCTCTGTACGCCTTTTAAGTCCTTGATGGGCCCCATGCTGGTGATGGCTGCGATCTTCTCCGGGTTGGCTTCGATGCCCCGCTCGGAGACGATGAATCCCAGGAGCATGCCTCGGGGCACCCCGAAGACGCACTTCTCGGGATTGAGCTTGACGCCCTTCGCCTTGAGACACCGGAATGTCACTTCAAGGTTGGAGAGAAGGTCGGAGGCTTTCCTTGTCTTGACTACGATGTCATCGACGTAGGCCTCGACCGTGCGACCAATGTGTTCGCCGAACACATGGTTCATGCACCGCTGGTACGTTGCACCCGCGTTCCTCAAACCGAACGGCATGGTGACATAACAGTACATGCCGAAGGGCGTGATGAAAGAAGTCGCGAGCTGGTCGGACTCTTTCATCTTGATTTGATGATACCCTGAGTAGGCATCGAGGAATGACAGGGTTTCGCTCCCAGCAGTGGAATCCACGATTTGATCGATGCGAGGTAGAGGGTAGGGAACCTTCGGACATGCTTTGTTGAGACCAGTGTAGTCTACACACATCCGCCATTTCCCCCCTTTCTTCCTCACAAGCACAGGGTTGGCAAGCCATTCGGGATGGAATACCTCTTTGATGAACCCTGCTGCCATCAGCTTGTGGATCTCCTCGCCTATCACCCTGCGCCTTTCCTCGTCGAATCGGCGCAGAGGCTGTCTGACCGGTCGGGCTCCGGCCCGAATATCCAGCGAGTGCTCGGCGACACCCCTCTGTATGTCGGGCATGTCCGAGGGACTCCACGCAAAGACGTCGGCGTTTGCGCGGAGAAAGTCGACGAGCACTGCTTCCTATTTGGGGTCGAGCCCGGAACCGATCCGGATCTGCTTGGAGGTGTCGCCACTGGGGTCGAGAGGGACGGCCTTAACCGTCTCCGCTGGCTGGAAGTTGCCGGCGTGTCGCTTCACGTCCGGCACCTCTCGGGAGAGGTTTTCCAGGTCGGCGATGAGGGCCTCGGACTCGGCGAGGGCCTCGGCGTACTCCACGCACTCCACATCGCATTCGAACGCGTGTTTGTACGTGGGGCCGACGGTGATGACCCCGTTGGGGCCCGGCATCTTGAGCTTCAGGTAGGTGTAGTTGGGGATGGCCATGAACTTCGCGTAGCATGGCCTTCCCAATACTGCGTGGTAGGTTCCTCGGAACCCGACCACCGCGAACGTCAAAGTCTCCCTTCGGAAGTTGGAGGGTGTTCCGAAGCAGACAGGAAGGTCGAGCTGTCTGAGGGGCTGGACGCGCTTCCCGGGAATGATCCCGTGGAAGGGCGCAGCGCCTGCTCGGATGGAGGACAGATCGACGCGCAGGAGCCTGAGGGTCTCGGCGTAGACAATATTGAGGCAGCTGCCCCCATCCATCAGGACCTTGGTGAGCCTGACGTCGCCGATGATGGGATCGACGACGAGCGGGTACTTCCCCGGGCTCGGCACGTGGTCGGGGTGGTCATCTTGGTCGAAGGTGATGGGCTTGTCGGACCAGTCTAGGTAGACTGGCGCCGCCACCTTCACCGAGCAGACCTCCCGACGCTCTCGCTTGCGATGCCGAGCCGAGGCATTCGCCGCATGCCCTCCGCAGATCATGAAGCAGTCGCGGACCTCGGGGAACTCTCCTGCTTGGTGATCTTCCTTTTTGTCGTCATCGCGGGCCCTGCCACCCTCTGCGGGTGGCCCAGCCTTGTGGAAGTGGCACCGAAGCATGACGCACTCCTCGAGGGTGTGCTTGACGGGCCCCTGATGGTAAGGGCACGTCTCCTTGAGCATCTTGTCGAAGAGGTTGGCACCTCCGGGGGGCTTCCGAGGGTTCTTGTACTCGGCGGCGGCGACAAGGTCTGCGTCGACAGCGTCGCGTTTCGCTTGCGACTTCCTCCTGCCTTTCTTCTTGGCGCCGCGCGGAGTATACGCCTCGGGAGCATCCTCCGACGGGCGGCCCTGGGGCTCCTTGTCCTTTCGGAAGATGGCCTCGACCGCCTCCTGACCGGAGGCGAACTTGGTGGCGATGTCCATCAGCTCGCTCGCCCTGGTGGGGGTCTTGCGACCCAACTTGCTCACCAGGTCACGGCAGGTGGTGCTGGCAAGGAATGCGCCGATGACATCGGAGTCGGTGATGTTGGGCAGTTCGGTGCGCTGCTTCGAGAACCGCCGGATGTAGTCCCGAAGAGACTCTCCCGGCTGTTGCCGGCAGCTTCGGAGGTCCCAGGAATTCCCGGGGCGCACGTACGTGCCCTGGAAGTTGCCGGCGAAAGCTTGGACCAAATCCTCCCAGTTGGAAATCTGCCCCGGAGGCAGGTGCTCCAACCAAGCGCGAGCAGTGTCGGAGAGGAACAGGGGGAGGTTGCGGATGATGAGGTTGTCGTCGTCCGTTCCACCCAGTTGACAGGCCAGGCGGTAGTCCGCGAGCCACAATTCCGGTCTTGTTTCCCCCGAGTACTTTGTGATAGTAGTCGGGGGTCGGAATCGGGTCGGAAACAGCGCCCGCCGAATGGCCCGGCTGAAGACCTGCGGACCGGGTGGTTCGGGCGAGGGACTCCGATCCTCCCCGCTGTCGTAGCGTCCCCCACGCCTGGGGTGATAGCCTCGGCGCACCCTTTCGTCGAGGCGGGCCCGACGGTCGCGATGAGGGTGCTCGTCGCCGAGGTGGCCCGGGGCCACAGGCGCGGTGTTGCGCGTGCGCCCGGTGTAGACCGAGGCTTCCCGCATGAGTCGGGAAGTCGCGGCACGAGGTTCCGAGGGGTACCCCTGCCTTCGGGAGGCAGAGCTCTCGGCCCGCCGGGCCGCAGCGCCTTCCAGGAGATGCTTGAGCTCTCCCTGGATTCGCCGACCCTCGGTGGTTGATGACTCCGGCATCGCGCGGAGGAGCATCGCTGCGGCTGCCAGGTCCTGACCGGTTCCGCCGGATGCGGGTGGCGGCCTGTCCCTGGCATCGTTGGCGATGCGGTGCTGGAGACCCTAGGGCAGGTGACGTATTTCTCCGGCCGGGGGCTGGCCCGCCCATACCTGCCCGACGTCCCGGCGGATCGACTCGAGCGCTCCTGCCCCCTCGTCGAGCCCGGCCTGCGCCCCGCGGACTTGCTCGAGCTGTGGGTCGTGACCCCCCGCCGGAACGGGGACCACAGCTAGCTCCGCGGGATGTCGGCGCGAGGCACTGGCCTAGGGAGATCACCATCCTCCGGCACGCCGAGACGGCTACCTCCGGAGGGATCCCCTAGCTCGACGTGGAAACATTCGCGGCTCGGGCCGCAGTCCTTGTCGTCAGGGCTGCGGCTGCCGTCGGAACAGTCGGAGAGGCAGTAGTTGCATGCGGTCATGAAGTCCCGCATGGCACTGGGGTTTCCAGATCCAGAGAAATCCCAGCAGATGCTGGGGTCGTCATCTTCCTCGGACCCCGAGGGCCCGTAGGTCGAGACGCCCGTCAATCGGTCCCAAGGCGACCGCGCACGAAACCCAAAAGGGGTTGCACTCGCCTCAACGTGAGCGCCCGCCAGAGCGAGGTCGCTAGGCTGGTTGAGGTCGAGTCGAAATGACGAAGGATGGGGATCAGTCGGTACCTTTTTGTCGACAAGGAGCGACGAAGTCACATCGGGGGCTGATCGCACCGTCGTCTTGGGTACGAGGGCGACGTCCTGCAGGCCCTCTGTGAGCGTGCTGGCGTCGTCCACTTGCTCGGAGTCGGCGTGTTGCGGGGGGACGGCGCTCGCCTTCGCCTCAAACGCGAGGGTGACGCCCGACGCGTCCTCCGTTGGGGCACTGGGGATGTCGATTCGCTCGACAGCCGACGGAGCGCAGCCTCCCGCTCGGCCCTGGTTGCCCCGCCTCCTCCTCCGATGGCGAGGGAGAGGTTGGGGCGAGCTCAAATGTTGTTCTTCCCCCACGCGGGAAAGACGTCGTCGATTCCGCCGCCGGCGAGCGAGCTGTCGGCCGCCATTGTCACCGCCGCGCGGCGGTGGAAGGAGTATCATGTCGTAGCCGCCGTCGAAAGACATGAACTCGAGGCTCCCGAAACGGAGCACCGTCCCGGGTTGGAGAGGTCGTTGGAGACTGCCCATCTGGAGCTTGACGAGAAACTGCTCGTCAACACGCAGCAGGCCCCTACCTGGCGCGCCAACTGTTGACGTTTCGAGACCGGGGGGTCCCTAAGCCGACGAGTGAGTGTGCCGCGTGCCCCAGCCCAGATGGGTCGAGCGCGTGGGCGAGCGCGAAGGGGGGAGAGCGAGGTGGCCGGAGCCGGGTCGTGAGGGAGGCGGAGATCCCGCGGCCTTCGTGTTCGTCCCACGCCCAGGTCGGGTGCGCTTGCAGTAGGGGGTTACAAGCGTCCACGCGGGTGAGGGGGGCGAGCGGCCCCAAGAGAGCGCCTGCCCCTGCCCTCGTTCCCGCGGGGCCAACCTTCTCTAAGAAGGCCCTGGTCCTTCCTTTTATAGGCGCAAGGAGAGGATCCAGGTGTACAATGGGGATGCAGCAGAGTGCTACGTGTCTAGCGGGGGAGAGCTAGCGCCCTGGGTACATGCCAATGTGGCAGCCGGAGAGAACTTGGCACCCAGCTGGTGTGGTGTCGTGGCTGTCGGAGGAGTAACGGAGCCTGGTGGAGGGACAGCTGTCGGAATAGTTGGGCTCTTGCTGACGTCCCCCCGCTTCCGTAAGGGAGCTGAGAGCCGCCGTCGTCATGGGTCTAGCGGGGCGCCATCATTGCCTATCTGGCGGAGCTAGCCAGATGGGACGTCGGTCTTGTTCTCTGCGGCCCAAGTCGGCTCGGGGTAGGGTGATGATGGTGCCTCCTGTTGACGTGGCGGACTTGTGCCCTAGGTCGGGCGACGTGGAGGCTCCTCCGAGGCCGAGGTCGAGTCTGTCTTCCATGGCCGAGGCCGAGCCCGAGCTCCTGGGTCGGGCGAGGTGGAGGTCGTTCGGCAGAGACCAGGGCGGAGTCCGAGCCCTGGGTCGGGCGAAGCGGGGTTCGTCGTCTTCCGGGGCCTCAGCCCGAGTCCGAGCCCTGGGTCGGGCGGAGCGGAGTTCGCCGTCTTCCGGGGCCTTAGCCCGAGTCCGAGCCCTGGGTCGGGCGGAGCGGAGTTCGCCGTCTTCCGGGGCCTTAGCCCGAGTCCGAGCCCTGGGTCGGGCGGAGCGGAGTTCGCCGTCTTCCGGGGCCTTAGCCCGAGTCCGAGCCCTGGGTCGGGCGGAGCGGAGTTCGCCGTCTTCCGGGGCCTTAGCCCGAGTCCGAGCCCTGGGTCGGGCGGAGCGGAGTTCGCCGTGTTCCGGGGCCTTAGCCCGAGTCCGAGCCCTGGGTCGGGCGGAGCTTCCTATGGCGCCTTTGGTAAGGCCTGGCTGCCTGTCAGTCTCACTCTTTGCGTTAAATGCCCCTGCGACTCGGTCGGTCGGCGCGGTGATTTAGTCAGGGTTGCTTCTTAACGAAGGCAAGGCCTCGGGCGAGCCGGAGATGCATCTGCCGTAAAAAAGGGGGCCTCGGGCGAGACGGAAACACCTCAGGGTCGGCTGCCCTTGCCCGAGGCTAGGCTCGGGCGAGGCGTGATCGAGTCGCTCGTATGGACTGATCCCTGACTTAATCAAACCCATCAGGCCTCTGCAGCTTTATGCTGATGGGGGTTACCAGCTGAGAATTAGGCGTCTTGAGGGTACCCCTAATTATGGTCCCCGACACTCTCGTTCTCGGTCCTATGCTTGTCGGTGATCACGGCGACAAGAGTTTCGCCTTTCTCGGTGTACTCGCTCGTTAGGAGTGTCTCCTACTTCTGAGGCTTTGTCCTGGGATACGGGCTACGTCGGATCCCGTTCCCCAGCTTCATGATGTCACTGCATCATCCGGTGTTTGTTCCTCCGTCGCCGTGCTTCATGCTGGGGAGGTTCTTCTCCTTGCATGGTAGGCTCGTCGTCAGAGGTGGGTGATGACTCCAATCTCCCCTCGATGAAGAGGACATCGGGGTAGAAAGGAGTCGGCGCGATGGCACTCTTCTTTCCGTCCTCCTTTGAGGGCGAAGGTGTCGGAAAGATGGCTCGGCATGTTCTCGTTCCCTGACTCAGGATGTTTGCTTCCTTCTTTTGAGTGATCCGTGTCCACTCCTCTGTGGGCGAGGTGGACAACGGAGTTTTTCGGGTAGGCGATCTCCCGACCTTTGGTTTGTAAGGGGTCATCTTCCCTCGAGGTGCGAGTGGTGGCACCACCCACTGTTCTGGTCTGGCTCCCCTCAGGACTTCCGAGGAAAGCTTCTTCTCCGATAGATATGCCACGCGGTGTAGGGCTCCGTCTTCATCTGCTATGGACGAGATGGTTCCAAAGCATAATATAGTTCTAGGGCGAAGGGTGATTTTGCACTTGGAGATGATGGCCATTGAGCTAGCTTGGATCAACAACACACCCTCTACCTGGCGTGCTAGCTGTCGGTGTTTAGAGCCTAACCGCACACCCAGATTTACCCTTGTGGCGCTTTTGGGTAGGACGGTGTTGTTGATTGTAACTCAATGGTTCGTGCTGGACGCACGAAAGAGAAAGATAGATGATTTTCTACAGGTTCGGGCCACTTGGAAATGCGTAATACCCTACTTCTTGGGGTGGATCTATATGTGGTGGGTTACAAGCGATGTCTCCTGAATGGAGAGAAGCTAATGAGATAGGTCGATGGTCCCCTCAAAATGATGGGGTACCCCCTGGGACTTATATACACGACCATGGGGCACTCCATATGTATATCATCATCACATGTCTCCTAAATAATAGTGAACCGACTGAACTGATCTCCCGAAAATACCGCCGACTCATCCCTAATCCGCCCTGATATTTGAGGACGCCATGCGCGGGAAAGTCGGATGGTTTCTTTGGATAGCGCACGATTCGACGGATTGCTTGGGCTTGAGTCCGTTGCCTTCTCAGGTCGGCCCATTCCGCCATTAGCTCTAGCCCAGCCCACGAAGGGATGATCTTGCGAGGTAACTGGCTCGAGGCCCCGCGCGAGGCCCTTTCACCTTCTAGTGGACCCAGGGGATATCTGTCCCCCACAGAGGGGCACCACTGCCGGGGAAGGTGAGGGGACAGAGAGGGAGGCCTGCAAAGACGAGAAAACGGAGAAACAAAGAAACCCTAGGTACAACAATGGTGGTTTCTTTCCGGGGAAGAAGACCCTCGTCGGAGCCAAGGAGGAAACCATCGATTGATGGAGATTCTGATGTTCGATCGACGAATCGGACATGCCCAGACGAAGCCCTCGATGAGGCGAACGCATCGGTACCCTCGGATTCTGCAGACGATGCACAGATTGGGAGTAATTGCTCGTCGTAGTTGTCGCCGGAGTTGGAACTGCTCCGAACTTCGGCGAGCAATTCTGGGAGCTGTGAGTTGAATTTGGGGAAACCATTTCGTGCTCTAGAACACGCTCAACGAGGAAAAGCCGAACATGTATATATATCTCAGACGAGATGGAAATTTAGTTCAAATTCGGATTTTACCATTTATAAAATTCGGAAAACCTAGAAATTCATATTTTGTACTCAAAATATTATAAATGCACCAAAAAATTCCTAGAAATGTTTTAGCACCTAATGAACTCAAAAACATAATTGGAGTTTTTAAAAACATTTTTAAGTACCTCAAATAAATAGATTTTGGTTTCCCGAAAATAAAAAATATTATTAAAAATATGAAAATTTATCGAGAGCTTCTATAAGATATGTTAACATGTTTCAAACACCTTTTGCACTTAGAAACACCATGAAACGACATGAATGCAACAACCAAAGTGCCTCTAGGGCTCATTCCACTAGGTTTATGCCAATATAAAACAAAACAATTCTCCATTTTTAGGAAAAAGAGAAGGAAAACAAAGAAATGAGAGAGTAACACCTGAATTTGGTAGATATTAGGAAAGAAATTTTATACCCCAAATTCAGGGTGTTACACTTAGCTAGGGTTTCATTTTTTTTCTTTTTTATTCTTATATCCCAAAAAAATATAAATAAATATATTTTTAAATATTTCTAAAAATTCATAATAATTGTACCAAAAATATTTACCATTAAAGTATTTATTTTTGGACCAAAGTTCCCATTTTAATTAATTGGGTTTCTTATAAAATAAATTTTATGAATACAATCATCAAACAATTATGAGCAAACAAAAATCATTCTAAAATTATAAACAAGATCAAACACTTGATTTAAAAAAATTACTTTACTATCTATTAAATTTTAAATGACTATTATTGTATAATTTTAATTGATGGATTTGAGGTGTTACACATACATGTGTCTTTATGCCTTTGATCATATTCCTTTAAGCATAATTGTCCTTACTTGCTTATTTTGGTGCTCAATTTGTACAAGTCATCCCCGGACCTCACAAGTCCTTGTGCAAATGATGCATATGTTTAGGGGAAGGATGTGCTACAACTTGACCCTTTGAGACTAATGTGTTTGCTTGAGTGTTTAGAATATAGTCTCAAAGATAGATTGAAAGGGAAAAGGTGAACTTGGACAAAGAAGAGGCTTCTGATGCATTACAATATTACTAACCTTCGTTCCAATTCACTATTGTGTTCTCTCGTTGCCCTTGGTTTTTAACTGTAATTTTTGTAAGGCAATGGGGTTAAAAAGGCCACTAGTTCTTCTGTTTTTTGGTGTTTAATGCCAAAGGGGGAGAAATTAAGGCCAAAGCAACTGGATCAGTTACCGCTTGTGAACTTCTCAAAATTTTAGTGTAAGCATACTTTTTAACCAAAACCCTCTTATTGCAAAAACTACTCTCTTGTGGGGGAGAAATTTGATTATGGAAAAAGGGGGAGTTTCTGGTTTTTGATAAAAACTAGTATTGAAAGATATTTTAATTTGTCAAAACAAAGTGTTTTTGATATAGAGATAGGAAAATGAATTTGTTTTGTGAAAACAAACCAAGTGGTGGTAAAAATGATCCAAATATGCCAAATCCTATGAAAATTTAATTGGTTTTAAGGTTGACATCAATTTGCACTTTTTATCTCGCATTTGGATATGTTAGTGCATTTTGAGTTGCTTTTGATGTGTTGTTATGAATCACCAAAAAGGGGGAGATTGAAAGGGAAATGTGCCCTTGGGCCATTTCTATATTGTTTTGGTGATTAAATGCACAACACATTATGTTTAGACTAACATGAGAAATGAGCATAGATACATGAAGCAAATTGAGCTTGGAAGAGGATATAATACAAATCTATATGGTGCCAAGTAAAAAAGGTAAGCTCTAGACACTTAGTCAATTGTTTTAGGCACCAATCATATTTGTCTAAGTGCTAGGGACTTTACAAAGTCAGCCAAATATGAGCAAAAGATAATAAGGTTGAAAAAGGCAAAAGTGGGCTGGTCTGCGTAGCACCGGACAGTCCGGTGCCACCCACCGGACAGTCCGATGCACGGTCTGCCGAACAGGCCGCTATTGGGAATTTCAACCTCTGTCGACTATAATTCATCGGACCACCCGCACAGAGCACCGGACAGATCGGTGTGCCAGCTAGCCAACGGCTAGTGGCCAGGTCGGCTGGAGGACAATGGTCACATGGAGCACCAGACAGTCCGGTGCCATCCACCGTACGGTCTGGTGGCCCCAGAATAGGAAACCAGTCAATCAGATGATTTGTAGACATTGCACTGTGCGATGTCCGGTGTGCACCAGATAGTCTGGTGCACCCATGGACAGAAGGCAACAAGGGCCTTCCAAATGAAGCTCCAATGGCTCATAGGTCCCTTGGGGCTATAAAAGGGACTCCTAGGTGCATGGAGCACTAAACCAAGCATCCTTTGAACATCCTACAACACCGAGACACTACGACCAAGCTAGAGCTTTGATAGTTTGAGATTTGAGCAAGTGTTTGAGCTATAATTCTGTTGTGTTGTCTCTTGTGCTCCTCTCTCAACTTGTGTGCGTGTGTTGCTCTGATTTTGTCTCTTGTGTGTGTGTTTATACTCCCCCTTATTCTTGTGGTTTATTTGGAATCAATTGTGTAAGGCGTGAGAGACTCCAATTTGTGGAGATTCCTCACAACAGAAAAATCTTGTGATAAGAAAGAAAATCATGGTACTCAAGTTGATCATTGGATCACTTGAGAGGGGTTGAGTGCATCCCTCGTACATTGGGATGCCACAACGTGGAGTAGGCAAACATTTTTCGCTTGATCGAACCATGGGCTAAAATCGTTGTGTCACTTGTCTAAGTTACTTTACGTTATTGTGATTCTATTCTTTCTAGCACTTCTCTTCACTTACAATATTTCTCTAAGTTTAATACTCACCTTGTGAGAGCAATTAAGTGAAGAAGTTCTCTCCTCTAATCCTCTTCATTCGTACTTTGTTTTTTATCACACTAATTCAATATTAGACCAAGTTTGTTTTGTTGAGACAGGATCACCTATTCACCCACCTCTAGGTGCTCTTAGGAGCGGGTACCCGGTTTTTAGGGTATCGACAACATTGATGTTGGAATGATATATTTGCAATTGGAACCATGTATTAGTGCTACATATTGACTATATTTCTATTGTGTGAGCATAGGCAATTGAATTTTGTGGTGTCTAATAAATTATCATTTATGCTCCTAAAATGAGCTCCTGGAACCATGTGTTGGTGTTGGTCTAGAACCAAGTGTATTGGTGCTGCCAAAATAAGGTCATGGGAACACGAGAGGGTTGTTGCTTGGGAGGCAGGGAGGGTCTCTGCTTTGTTCGATCCATTGAGATGGAGATACCATAAGACCTTCTCCAACAATTCTCCCTCTCAGATCCCACTATTCATACTTTCTATTCATATTTAAATACCCTCTTCAACCATTCTTCCCCCTGTTTCACCACTTCTCTAAGCATTATTCATATTCAACTCTACCTTTACACTTTAAATGAGCTAATTTACCTTTTTATCAGTTTTTGGAGTTTTAAAAAATACTACCATATTTGTAGTACCGTAATACACATTGTTATCAATTAATTATGTTAGGAAAGGATTAATTTTGCAGTTAAAACATAGATTAACGAAACAGGGGGAGATTAGTTTCCATCTCACGGGAGGGGGGTTTTTCTGATACCCCCGATGGAGAGGGTAGTAGAGAGTGAATCGTTGGACGGTCTCAGGGCTTCACCGTACACTGAGTTGAGAGGGAGGGGGAGCTAAGGGTGAGCCATTGGATACAACCTAAAGGAGTGGCAGGGGGTAAAATCATCTAAAATGAGATTTTACATACTAAAGTAGCCAGCGTGGTATATTTCTGAAGTTTTGCACGTTTCTGTGATACATAAATGTGCCATAGAGTTTTGATGGTAAATTTATAAAACGTGGATCTTTCAATGTCACTAAACTAATTCTTCCTTGATTAATCACTACAGTAAACGAATTAACTTCCGACGGCCAAAGCCGTCGGACATAAGCCTTAAGCGTCGGACATAAGCTATGTCCGACGGCTTCGAGTTATCTCCGACGGTTTCTAGCCGCCGGAAGTAAAGCATCGGAAATAGCGTTATGTCCAACGGCTGCTGTCGGACATAACGTATCTCCGACGGTCACAACCAACCGTCGGAGATAACGGTTGGCAACTGTTTTACCTGTCGATTGTGGGACCCACATCGGTTATGTCCGACGGCTTACGCTAGGCCGTCGGACATAACAAGCCCTTATGTCCGACGGCTTACGCTAGACCGTCGGACATAACAAATTCCAGAAATTGCACAAAATTCTGTATTTTAAAAAATCTGACATTTGCAAAAACAAAACAGATTCCATGCACATATACACATTCACAATCACATAAGTATTCACAATCACAAATATACTCACATATTCACATTCACAAATTTAACATAACGACATATAGTTCCAAATGGTTGCAACAAGTGTTTTACATCAACATATAGGTCCAAAATCCAAACTGACATTGTTCGACGGATAGTCTTTCACATGAATGGTTGCAACAAGTGTTTTACATCACTATCACTCATATCCATCGCCACTTCCTCCGGCTGGACTCTACGTGTTGAAAAGGTTGTTCACCCAAGAATGTGATGCGTCGTCTTGACCAGACCCATCTCTAGGTGTGGCAACTGAAGCGGGTGGAGTCTGAAATCCCTATAACACAAGCACATGAAACAGTAACCACTCAGTTGTTCATTTAAACACATAAGACATCTATGAACATGTCACACATGCATATATGTACATACCATAGGGAATTGTGACGGAGGTGGAGGTGGAGGCGCCAACATTGGCATTGGCAGTGCAAAGTCCGGAGGCGGCATCCCATATGTCGGCATCGGGACGCCCGCTTGTTGGGCTAGTTGCTAAAAATTATAGACAAACCATTGTTGAGCAAATACAATACACATCATGTGTTTTGCAAAATAATGTACAAAATGTTACTTCAACTTACCGAGAGAAGAGCTTGATTTTGGGCCTGGAGGTTTGCATAAAAGTTGTCTTTCTTCTTCTGGTACTCAGCTTGTTGTCTCTGGTACTCAGCTTGTTTCCTCTGGTACTCCAATTGTTCCCTCAAAACTGATTGACGATATTCTGCCTGTTGACGCAACACTGCAAGCTCTATCTCCTGGGCGGATGATCGTGAATGGGAAGACTGTGAAGACGACGATGTGGACTGTCATCCACGGCGTCTCAGCTCCCTAGAATCAATCGTAGAATCAAAAATACCCAACCTACAAGAGTGAATCATGCACTTATATAGTAAATCATGGGCTCAGTTGAATCGCAAGCATATGAGGATAATTTTGAAATCCAAATCAAATAATCTCACCGTCCATGGGCTTATCCTCCTGCGCTAGCATATGCTGCCTGAGGGTCGATTGGCCGGCTCCTCCAATCGTACTCCTGTCCATGGCATTGAACCATCTACTGCCCATACGAAGCATGGAGCCAAACAATATCAAATATAAGTGCATCACCAAATTGATGGACAAACACATAATAGAGTACCAAAAACTCACTAGACAGTCGGTGGCTGTCTGAGTGCATATAACATCAGGATTCTGAGGATCAGAACCCCTATGCCCTTGCATATACACCTCAACATCGGTGGGCGTACGGCCGGATTTGACTTCCTGTACATACAAGTTAGAATGACACATTTCTATGTAATTCAAAGTTACAACATACTATGACATACCATTCGCTTAGCCAAGCGCACATGTCCATCACCGCCATAGTTGTGGAACGATTCAGTCCCACAGTTTCCCCTGTTCCTTTCGGAAATGGCACGAAACTCAGGGGAAGCCCACAAACTACACAAGGCCCGATAACCCACTGATCGGGTGGCCATCCATGGCACCGACACCTACATGAATTTTTTTCAATAAAGCAAATACATGGATTCGTGCGATATGAGATGCAACAACTTGTTTACCTCAAGGTATTGCTCCTCCGTAATGTAAATTGATGACCACTCGGCCTTGGTACTTAGCATCGGTCGATCATCAGCACTTGCTCTGTACCATGCCTTTATAGCCTGAATTCGTGCATAGTACATTGCATCTGCAACGACATCGTTCGCGTTCAAACACGTAACGAGCGTTCATATCATATGATCCATCGTCCGGCAACTTGCACTGTTTCTGCAAAAAATTAGTGTTATCATAAAAGCAACCATATATGGGATAACTAAATTAGTATAAACAATTCATACCCAGAATGCATCCCAAACTAGTGCCTGTGTGTTGCCAAACGTTCTACATACACCATAGCGATAATGCTCCCAAGTGGTGGCGGGGACAGACTCGCCACTAGGCAAAGTCACAAGACCAGGCCAGTGCAGACGAACAAGATTACCAAGGACCA
Source organism: Zea luxurians (assembly GCA_029449295.1). Classification (NCBI taxonomy): domain Eukaryota; kingdom Viridiplantae; phylum Streptophyta; class Magnoliopsida; order Poales; family Poaceae; genus Zea; species Zea luxurians. The sequence continues at coordinate 92,423,388 of JAOPSE010000001.1, read as the reverse complement.
TGTTCACCTGCCTGTAGTGTCCTATGCCTGTGAACGAGTTGTCGATCCACGTCCTGCAAACAGAAAACAATGTAGAAATGAAAACATAAATTTTCAATAACAATTAAGCAAAGATATGTCACTCACTTTCCGCTAGGCTTTATCAAAACCCGAGATTCGGGTGGAAGCTCTGGAGGTGGTCCAACAAAATGTAGCTTCCTCGTTCTCCTAACTCGAGAAGTTCCAGACCCAGCTGCTGAATCTCCACCAGCCCCAAAATCCATGCCTGCGGAATACCCACCAGCATCGTCTCCAGCATCATCTCCCACATCATCTTCATCATCATCTCTCGCATGATCATCTACCACTGGTTCCTCGATTTCAGCATCCTATGAAACAAGTAACATACATCATACAATATTAAGTAACTCAAATAATGTAAATTAACAACTAACTTACATCGTGTGGAGGCAAATGTTCTGCCAGCGCTCTGCGTCTGCTCATGGTAGAACCTGTGCCCTGAAAAACTGAATCCTCACCCCTCGAGCTGCTCCTCGAGCTACTCCTCGTCCCAAGCAAACTACGAGCAATAGACCTCATTTTCTTTGACATCCTATTTTAACAAAAACAAGTTAGTACACAAATCAACAATAAAATAATGAACAAATGAAAAGTATATATAAAATATTCAATAAAATCATGATCTGTACTCGTCAATCGTAATCGTAATCAAAATCAGGATCTAGTTGCTTTCGTCGATTCAATGGACGCCAAGTAGCTTTCTTCTTTCTCATCACCCGTTTTCGTTTTGGAGGAACCTCTACATCATTTTGATCACCTAATAAAGATTCTTCCAACATTTCAGTTTGTACATTAAATGTGTTGGTAAGTTTGTCGTCTTGGAAAATCTCAGCAGCTCCCACTTCCTGCTCGATTTGACTTTCAACATAACCAGCATCACCAGGAGCATATAGTCGTTCACGAGGATTAACTTTGTACACTACCCTCCAATCAACCAAACCATTTTTCTTAGATGGATATGTTATATAATACACCTGCTCGCATTGGTGGGCAAGGATTATAGTGTCGTGGCCTTTTAATCGATCGTTGTGTTTGACTTCCACCATGCCATATTGGTTTTCTCGCGTTGTATTTGGAGAAAACCAATCACAATCGAAGAACACCACTTTGAGTTGTTTATCTCCAAAAAACTTGAACTCGAGTATATCATTAATGACTCCATAATAATTAGTCACCTTCCCTTCATCATCAACAGCTCTAGTTACAACTCCGGAATTTGTCGTGGCTGCTAGAGGATGATCATCTTCGAACCTTGTAGAACAGAATCTAAAACCGTTGACATCATACCGACCATAACGTCTGGCAGTTACTGCTCCTAGGGATAATTGTCGAAGGTCCAGGTGTATATCGTCATTTTTATCTACATAATCTCGAAACCAACACAAGAAATTAGGTCCCCCATCTTTTCCCTCTCGACGAATCTGGTCACGTTCACAGCCAGAGATGCAATTTTGCGAATCAAATTCATTGTTAGTAAAAGGAAACAAACCTTTTAGTATAACAACAAAAATTGAAATGGCAATGATTAAAATTAAGTTTACACTTACAGGAGAAACTGACTCATCTCTTCCATGTTGTTATACATGTAGAGTAAAGCAGTCTTCCATTCGTCATTGGTGAAACAGTATGTTGTACTGGGTCCTACAGTTTTGCCCCTCCATTGAAAAATTTCAATATCACTGATAGGGGGCTCGACGACATGATACCGTAACGCAGGGGCATTGACATTGTGTTCCTCTGCAAAGTACAGGCCCGTGAACGATGCTATCTCTTTGTATTTGAATTCTTCAGCGATGCACCCTTCAACTCGTCTCTTATTACCAACCATTGCACGTAGCTTCTTTAGTGTCCTTTCGATGTGATACATCCATCTATACTGCACAGGACCTCCTACCTTAGCTTCGTATGGTAGGTGAACAAGTAAATGTTGCATCGAATTGAAGAAACCTGGTGGAAATATTTTTTCAAGTTTGCATACCAAAATCGGTATTTGTTTCTCAAGCTTCTCCATCATCTCTTTCTTTATTTCTTTAGCACAAAGATGTCTATAAAAGTAGCTTAGCTCCGCTAATGCTTTCCAGACATCATTTTTTACAAAACTACGAAACATAACAAGAAGGAGTCTTTCCATTATTATGTGGTAGTCATGACTCTTCAACCCGGAAAACTTGCCCTTCTTCAAATTCACAGACCTTCTAAAGCCCGCGGCGTAACCATCTGGGAACTTTAAGTTTTTCAACCATTTCATCAATTGTTTCTTCCTTTTAGGTTTAATACTAAAAGGAGCACGTGACTTCTTCTGGTTCTCTCCTATCTCCATAGTTGGTCTTCTACAAATTAAGGCCAAGTCTTTTCTAGCCTTAGGGTTGTCTTTTGTTTTGTCAGTGATATTCATGCAAGTGTTGATAATGCTTTCACCCATATTTCGTTCCTGGTGCATCACATCAATGTTATGCATTAGAATCAAGGCTTTCATATAAGGGAGTTCCCATAGACCACATTTGTGAGTCCAATTATGCTCGGTTCCATAACCTTCAAAACAATTTCCATGTTCGTTTAGTTTCAAATCATTAAGTCTCGCGAGAATCTCTGGACCACTAAGACGCTTGGGTGGTCCCCTCGTCACAATCGTGTCCTTTTTAAAAAACGTTCCTATCGAACTGAACGGGTGATCCTCTGGCAAAAAACATCTATGGCAATCGAAGTAACATATCTTTCCACCAAACTTTAGTCAAAAGCATAAAGTGTCTTCAACGCATATCGGACATGTCAAAATCCCATGACAACTCCATCCAGCAAATATGCCATAAGCCATAAAATCGTGAATAGACCACAAAAACGCGGCTCTCAGGTTGAACTTTTGTTTCTTGTAACAATCGTATGCCTCGACTCCTTCCCACAAAATTTTCAATTCTTCAATAAGGGGTTTCATCATCACATCGATCTTTGTTCCAGGATGATCCGAACTAGGTATTACAAGACACAAGAAAATAAATTCATATTTCATGCAAAGAGCTGGTGGAAGGTTGTATGGAACAGCAAAGACGGGCCAACATGAGTAGGACGTTGCAGTTAGATTGAAAGGCGAGAAACCATCTTTTGCCAAACCGAAGCAGACATTCCGCACTTCATCAACAAAGCTGGAATCAAAAGCATCTAGTGCCTTCCATGCATCTGTATCAGCTGGGTGTGCCATGTGGATTCTCACGTACCCCTTCTTTTTGCCACCTCATGTGTCTTGTTGTATTCTTGGAGATGAACAAACGTTTCAACCAAGGTATAAGAGGCATGTAACGAAGCTGCTTACGTGCAATCTTCGTCGTCACGGTCAAACCATCGTCGTTTTCAACCTCAACGAATCTACGCTCACCACATACAGTACACTTCTTCTCACCCGCGGTCTCCTTCCAGAAAAGCATACAATTATTGTCACAGACATCGATTTTTTCGTAGTCCATATCGAGCCCAGATAACAACTTTTTGGACTGATACATGTCCTTTGGCATCTTGTGATTCTCTAGAAGTACATTATTGATCAAGTTCAAAAGCTCCTTGTAGCAGTTGTTTGAGAATGCAAACTTAGACTTAATAGCCATAAGTTGAGTCACAAATACAAGGACGGTCACTTTCGTGTGCTCATGCAACGGCTCTTCGACAGCTTTAAGGAGCTCGAAGAACTTCTGAACCTCAGGTGTAGCTAGATCCTCATACTCGGTAGGTTGACCGGGGTTCTCCGAATCGACGGTTAGAAGCTCATGGCGTACATCGTCAAGCATCTCTTCCATCCTATCGTAGTCCCCCTCCCGATACAATATGAGGAGGTGGGTCCTCACCGTGGTGCACCCACACCTCATAGTCTGGCATATAACCATTCTTGCAAAGATCTATCGATATAGTCCTCCTGTCAAGAAAATAAATGTTCCGACACTTGCTACAAGGGCACCTAACATCAATTCCAATCTCTGACCGAGCAAAAGCACGGTCGAGAAACGCGTCAGTCTTGGCAACCCACTCACTTGATAGAGCACCTCTTTTCTTCCAACCTTCATACATCCATCGACGATCCTCCTCCATGAGGTAACTGGATTACGTTTACTTGATTATTTAAATAAATCACCCCTATATCTACAGAAAAGAATAAGTAAATTACATAGTTCAACTAATAAACTACCACTAAGTAAACTAAAATAACCTATAAACTACTACTAAGTAAATTAATAAACTACCACTAACATATAATATATACGAAATAATATTGCCACGAGTGCCAAATTATATAAATTAACCTTATTTCCGAGGGCATAATAAAAACCCTCGGAAATTAAAAGTTTAAATTATCTAAAACACCACTAAGTAAATTAAAACAAATTAAATTTATTATATAATCAAATTCCAGCCGTCGGACATAACAAGCTAAACAATATTAAACATACAAAAATTTTAATACTGAAAAAAGACAACTACAAAATAATATATATATTAACAAAATTAAAAATACTCACTTAGGCTTGACGGCGGGACGGGGGATGAGTCAGGGCAGCCGGCGTCGGGACAGCTGCCCGGGCGGCGGCGGGCACGCGTGGGCGGCGTTGGCGTCGGCGGCGGCAGGCACAGGCGGCGTCGGCGGCGGCGGGCACGGGCGGCGTCGGCGGCGGTGAGCACGGGCGGTTGCGGCGGCGATGGCAGAAAGAAGCGCGGCAGAGAGAAGAAATGCGAAAATGAAATGGCGCGCGTGTCCTGCGGCGTTAAAAAACCTTACGTTCGACGGCTACCAGCTCGGCCGTCAGACATAAGCTTACGTCCGACGGCCGCCAGAGCAGCCGTCGGACATAAGTATTATTTCCGAGGGCCAGTAGAAATCGTCGGACATAAGCTTATGTCCGACGTTCTCGTAGGTAGCCGTCGGAGGTAAGTTGGCCGTCGGATGTTCGTCGTTTTACTGTAGTGAATGTACGAAGTTGTTTGGGTCCTTAGAATTGAATCTTATTCAAAAATAAGATTCAATCAATTAGATTCCACAAGAAACAAACTACCTAGAATTTGACTCAATTCGATGTTTTTGTTACATATGGAAACTTTTTTAAAAATTAAATTTTAATTTTTGTTTGACTATTATGTAAACCTATATACAATCTTTATCACATCTGATAGACCGATGTGATCGGATCCTGGATCCGTCCCTAAGTAGAGTAGTAGATATAGAGAGCATCATTAAGTAGAGCCACTCGATGTGACGTAATTAAGGTGAATGCTTCAACCAAACCAATGTCCAGAATTCTATTGTAAGGAAAAGAAAAGAATGACATGTAACACCGCTCTCATACCCTTTGGTCTAGATTTTATTTCTCCTACACCGCATTTGGATCCATTCATTTTTAAAAAATAGGAATTTATTTAATAAAGTAACATATTTAGCTTGAAATTTGATATTTCACAACTTTCCAAAGTTCATATATAAGTCTATCTTAAATTCATGAGGTGTAGGATGAGAAATGATTTTATATATCAGTAGAATATGTTTCCACTATGTAACTTATAGGATACTCTTAGGGCTCGCTCCTCTATAGTAAAAATGTAGCACATAAATATCTTCGATATTTTACTAATAATATTATACAAATACGTTTTGTATAAAACCGTATTAGACCGTGTTGTAAGCAGCCTAGTTTTTAAAAATCTAGTTTCTAGAAATTGGTTTATAAAAAAACTGGTTAATGGTGTTTGTAATCACCTTAATTTCTATAAACTAGTTTTAACTAGGGGAGAGTAGCTTATTGGTTTTTAAGAAACTGGGAATCCAGTTTCGATAAACTTAGGTATAAACTAGTATGTTTGGAACCATCTCAGTTTTCATAAATTAGTTTCTTAAAATATATGGGCTTTCAAATATGCCTTTAGCTTAATTGATATCTACCTAAATTACTATTATTAGAATAAAATTCAATTCCAAGGATGCAAACGGACCTTACATACATAGATAGAGTTTCACAGCATGCCACTATTATTTGTTTAAAAAATCGATCGCGTTCTAACCCATCGTCGCGCCATTCTGTGTCTCCTGCACGCATGCCACAATCAAGTAAATAAAGAAGAATTACATTCTAGAAACAGAGCCAGCCTGCACATGGTTGGTCAGCTGCCTCCTCAGTATCTTGCCGGCCGGAGACTTGGGAATGGAGTCGACAAAGAGCACCTTGCGGATCTTCTTGTAAGGCGCCACCCTCTGGGCGACGTGGTCCATGACTTGAGCCTCCGTGACCTTGCTACCAGGCTGCCTTACCACAAGCGCTACTGGGATCTGCCCTGCCTCCTCATGAGGATACCTGCAGATGAGACGACAACACACTAATTAATTCAGCATGGTTTTGCAAAACGTGGGGTGTTGTTGTTTGTAGGTGGACTGACGGCATGACTGCGGCATCGATAACTTCCGGCAACGACTGCAGGACAAGCTCCAGCTCTGCAGGTGGAACCTGCAGCCATGAACACACCAAGACCCAGATCAGTCGTCTTTTGCTCTCAGATGATCTGTAGCTAGGACCAAAGCAAAACTCTGACCAAGCTAGCTAGCTGCAAATTAACTAACCTGATAGCCCTTGTACTTGATGAGCTCTTTCAGCCTGTCCACCACGAACAGGAACCCGTCCTGGTCGATGTAGCAAAGGTCCCCAGTCCTCAGCCATCCTTCAGAATCAAAGCTGCTAGCGTTGGCCTCCTCGTCGCCAATATACCCTGCGAGTTCAGAACGAACATCTTTTTGAGCTGAAAAGGACGAGAAAGATAGAAGGAAACCTGAATCGTCCAGCTGCAGAGCAGCGCCAGCTTTTCATATCATGTCATGCGTGTTCGCTCGGATCTGGTGGTTACCGGCCATGACGGCAGGCCCTCTCACCAGAAGCTCCCCTTTCTGGCCCACGGACAGGGCTTCGCCGGTCACGTGGTCCACGATCTTCACCTCCACGTTCTCCGAGACACGGCCGGCGGAGCAGATGCGGCCGCACTCCTCCCGCTGGATCATCAGCGATATGCCACCAGCCTCAGTTGAACCGTAGCCCTGAAAGAAAATGAAGCCACCAACTCTTTTCACACAGTTCCCGCCTTAATTTCCCCTGCAACCACAAGGATGGTTCTTTTGCGTCTCTAGGAATTATTGTTATTTTTTTACTTTGTCATTGTCCATCCATCGCATTTTGAACTGTGACAAATTTTTCTTTGTGATGTGGCAAACAAGTGAGGTGCTAGATTCTTTAATGCCCAACCATGCATTGGTGCAGCTACAAGGGTCTTATCATCTATGACTCCTTTGCCGAGGACATTTTAGCGTGCGATGGGAGGTTGGACCCCAGCAACAATCAAACAAATGACGTTCCCATTCAAGGCACATGAGATGCACGACAAGGCTGTTTGGATGCATGTATATGGACTTGAGACAGGCCCTGCTGATGTTAGAAGTAAGATTCTCCCATAGGCCTGGTTCCTCACAAGGGGTTTGTTGGCCTGTTGGGTTAGAGGTGGATTGAGTCGATTGGATGAGATCTCCTATACAACTTTTTACATAGAAATAGATTTAATCTTCTCTAATCCCTCTCAATCTACTGTAAACCGAACAACAACATTGAAATCCGTTTCTAGTAGACCCGGCTAGAGTGCTACATATAGGGCTCGTTGCCCGTATGAGTCTAGTCTGGTTGTATCGGTGAGCCAGCAGGTAGAGCGAGCCAGATGAGCTCATGCAAAAGGTATCTATTTGATTGTCCATGTACATTCATGCAGGCTAAGTACAAGTATTGCTTTGTTGTCTGTACTAAATAGAGATGAATTAAGAATAAAAATAAAAAATAATTAAAAGGATATATGTGGTTTTGTTTTGTTCATAAAAATAATTAAGGTGTATCGTTTTATGTGGCTAAACAAATCTCATACAACACAAGCCTGCATGTTGAGGAACAACCAAAATGAGATATTTGTTGAGCCGGGCTCAAAGAGGAATCTTGCACTCGCTTAGCCTGGTACAGAAGCTGCTGTAGGCGATCAAACACATGAAGACCGCCTCTTGTAAGCATGACAAAGCCATATACAAGTAACTAAACATACTCCTATTGCCTCTAAGCAAGTGCAGTTCATTTGGTTCTATTATTAGACTCTACTGTAAACCACTAAAACTAATAGTTAGCATCTAAAATTAGCTGAAAGATTTAGAACATATTAACAAATTGTTAGCTATACCTATCAAACCAGGCCCGAGCCCAGTGAGTGTGCAGCCTGTTTAAGGAAACAGGGCCCCCCAGGTTCCAAGGGCCTCCACTTATAGTACACTAGACTAATAAATCAACTAATCTCTAAGGACTAGTGTTTGAACCATAATTGAGCAGCCGGACGGTCCGGCCCTGAGGCCGGACGGTCCGCGGTCCGGACAGTCCGCGCCTATGGGCCGGACGGTCCGCGCGTGCGCAGAACAGATTAGGGTTCCGAGTTTTGTGTTACGGTTGTTAGCTAAAATCACGGGAAAAGCTCGGAAATTAGTTTGTAAAGGGTCCAGCCCCCCTCCTCTATAAATAGAGAGGTCTACGGCCGATTTGTAATCATCAACAATCGAATCAATACAACTTCTATTTCGCATTTATCTTAGGAGTAGTTCTAGTCTAGTTTAGGTTTAGCCTCTCGATCCCCAAATTCTTCGTCTCTCTTCGACTCTACGTCGATTAGAGGAGTCTAGGTCGGCCGGCCCGAGCCTAGACACAACCTAGGATCTCTACTCCCCGACGGGGTCCCTCCCGGGAGCGAGATCCAGGCGCCGTCGGCGATCTTCCGCCGTCCCTGCGTACGCGCGGACCGTCCGGCCCCAGGGCGCGGACCGTCCGGCCGTCAGGCAGGAGCCCTAGCCGCGCACCAGGTCGCGGACCGTCCGGCCCCAGGCCGCGGACAGTCCGCCCTTGCGCAGAGAGCACCCCCGCGCCTCGCACCAGGCCGCGGACCGTCCGGCCCCTGCGCGCGGACCGTCCGGCCCCTGCGCGCGGACCGTCCGCCCCTGTGCAGAAGGCACCGCCACGGTTCTTGTTGAGTGTTTGGCGCTCCGAAAAGGCGTCAACACACTTTTTGGCGACTCCGCTGGGGAAAACACATCTAAGCTCATCAGATCGGCCCTCAATGGCCGGTTCAAAGGATAGCTCTGATATTTCTCTAAGCAACATCATAGAGCCGACTTGGGAAACCTTGCCGGCTGACGAGCAGCTCCAGTTTGAGGAGCACAAGGAGCGGATGATTCAGGAGGCGAAAGCAAAGTTCTTGGCCAACTTCAAAGTGGACAGGAACAACAAGGTCGTCCGACATCGGGCGACGGATCCGGCTTCGCTCCAACCCACGCCAGATATCCCCAATGTAAGTAATACCAACGATCTGCAATCTCTTAGAAATTATGTAGAAGATCAGCGTGAACAAATGCAGAACATCATAGGGGGTATGCAAAGCGATCTTAAGAGACTAGTACGTGCATTCGATAAATCTAGCACCGCAAATTTTCCTTCACACGAGGTTGAGTTGGGGGATAACGCGCGTAACACATCGGCTACAGGTTGTCACGACCAGTCACAACCCCTTTATGGGATGCCGATGGACACGTACCCTAAGCAACCGCAAATCGGCAGCAAACCAGCCGATCTGCACATGCCCGGACCGTCCGCACGTGAGCGCGGACCGTCCGGGCCAGCAACAGTCGGGCCTATTTTTAATGAGTTACCTAGATATGCGCCCGAGCCACCACACACGACACAGAACCCAAACTACCCAGCCGGACGGTTCGGGTACGTATCCGGACAGTCCGCGCATGAGTCTTTTGAGGAGGATTATTACATGAATCCTCGCCCGTCCCAGCAACACTTCCCATCGCACTATACAATGCATCAACCCATTAATTCAAGATCCAGAGCCCAGGAAAGCTTTCCGGCCCCACCCAGGAGGCCGGAAAGAAACGATCAAACCTATGACCCATATAGGGCAAATGAAAATGCACCACGTAACTCAAACCAATGGGGGGAAAGACAGCATACTAATATCCAGCCAACCCCATCTATGTTTGACCAGAGAGCCGGTGGTCTCGCACCGGCTGCCATTGATATAGTAAGGGAAGAAATAGCCGGGGCGTTCCGAGATAAGCTCGGAGTAAGCATGATCCCTGGGGGGCAATCATATCGGAAACCTTATGACAGCCGATTTGATCATCACCCATACCCACAGGGGACCAGGATACCCGAATTCACAAAATTTTCGGGTGATCAAGGAAAGAACACACGTGAACACATAGGCCAATTTTTAGCACAATTAGGAGAGTTGGCCGACATAGAGGCATTTCGCATACGATTGTTTTCATTATCTTTAACAGGAACTGCGTTTGCATGGTACGCCACTTTACCTCCTAATTCCATTTCATCATGGGGGGATTTAGAACAAAAATTTCATGATCATTTTTTCTCCGGTGACTATGAATTGGATTTGGTAGATTTAGTGTCGTTGCGACAGACAAAAGATGAATCGGTTAATGATTACATCCGGAGATTCCGAGATACAAGAAACCGATGCTTTCAAATTCATTTAGCAGAGAAACAGCTAGTAGGATTAGCTTTTAATGGTCTGCGATATTATTTAAAAGAAAGATTAGAAGGCATCCAATTCTTTACACTAGCACAATTACACCAGAGAGCTTCGGCTTGCGAAAGCCGGAGCAAAGAAACTGCTAAAACAATGCGTCACAACGTACATATAGTAGAATACGACCAAAGTAGCTCAGATGACGAATCAGCAGAAGTGTATGCTGCTGAAATGGTTTGGCCAAAACAGGCCAAATCTTCGGTTTGTTCCTCCTTGCAGCCGGTTCAAAAGAAACGGCAAGAGGAGGTTAAGTTTACATTTAATGTTGGCAAATGTGATAAAATATTTGACGAACTACTCAAAAATGGCAATATTAAAATAAATCACACTGTTCCATCCGCCGACGAGCTAAAACGTCGTGCATATTGCAAGTGGCATAACTCATTTTCTCATGCCACTAATGATTGTAATGTATTCCGTCGACAGATTCAATCGGCCATTAACGAAGGACGATTGAAATTTCAGGAAATGCAGGTGGACACGGAGCCCTTTCCAATGAACATGATCGACTTTGAGGGCAAGAAAGTCCTGACTCGGCCAAACACAGCTGATGAAGGCAAAGGCAAAGAAATAGTCATCGGCAATGAAAAAAAAGCCGATGAGGATCATAAAATTTCTTGCAGAAAAGTGGTAGCTGAGAAGACTCCCGATGGAGGGGAGACTCTAAAGGTGACCATCACAGCCCCCAGTACTGGGGGGCAAGCGCAGACAGGGAGACAGATACAGGAACCCGTGCTGCGTATCCCGGACGGTCCGACACGTAGGCGCGGACGGTCTGGTACCCCACCGGACGGTCCGGAGAGCTCTGGCGGACGGTCCGGCCATGCTCAGGACTCGCAGCGACCACGTACCTTCAAACCACGACGACCGGAGATAGGTACGTGGAAAACAAATACATTTAAAGCAGCTGGTCGGCTGATCAAGCCTGGCCCGACTTTCGATCAATTGTTGTCTAAATATGTGAAAAAGAAGGCCGGCCCCAGTGACCGGCCACCGAAGCGACCCCGCTCACCCATTCATGAGCAACGTCAGGTCAGGCCGATTGGACCACATCACCAATCGGAAGAAATGAAAGGTCCTATTGTACAATTGAGACCTAACATGCCGACATGGACTCCTCCACCTCCTTATCCATCTATGCCATATCCATACACATACTTACCTCCATCATATGTCCCAAATCAAATGTGGGGCATGCCACCATATCCATTTGGGATGCCACAGTACCCCGCCTGGGGGGCACCCCAAACATCCGTTTTTGATAGGTTGGCACCGCCAGTGCAAGACCGATTGAGCACTGCTGAATCCGGTCACCAGGCACAGGCCCAACAAGGTTGCCGGACTACTCGGCCTCCTAGGCCGACCAATCCGGCAGGGGGGCATATGCTTGTAGCAACTCAAAGAACAAAAAAGGATATCATCAAAATAGGCACTGCGGATGTCGTCATACAGGGAGACAATAAAGGGCCGATGATTTTCGGCGAATCGGCCAACACGACCGAAAAGAATACGGCTACCATCAAAACAGCCGATCCAAAATACTCCATGCCTCGATGGTGCCCAGCGGGATTGACGCGATCCCAAAAGAGAAAATTACAACGCCTAAGAGCAAAAGAGAGCCAGGAGAAGGAGGCGGAAAAGACATTTAATGACACACATCCACTATACCCGCCACCACAAAAGAAATGGAGACCGAAGGCCGTTGAGGAAAAACAAACGGCCACAGGAATAGAAAGTCAGCCTGCACCAGGCACGGACCGTCCGGCCCCCGCGTGCGGACCGTCCGCCGTTCACCAGGAAGGCTCTGGACAACCTGCACCAAGCGCGGACCGTCCGGCCCCCGCGTGCGGACCGTCCGCCGTGCATCAGGAAGCCTCCAACAACACGACAACATCCATGGAAGAGGACGACCTGCTAGGAGAAGACCTGGTCGACTACGAGGCTTCTCCAGAACGCCCAGGTATGGATGTAAATATTATTACATTTTCCTCCGATTGCACTATCATTGGCGATGATGAACCTGTTGCTGCCCAGTTCGATTTTGGTCCTAAAGAAGCCGCCTTTACTAAACCAAAGGAATCGGTAAACCATTTAAAGCCGCTCTTCGTGCGCGGTCACATTGATGGAATACCGATTGCTAAGATGTTGGTGGATGGAGGGGCGGCTGTAAATCTAATGCCTTATTCATTATACAGAAAATTAGGTAAACAAGATGACGAACTTGTCAAAACCAACATGACCCTCAGCGGTGTTGGGGATAGTTCGATTAAAGCCAGGGGAGTCACGTCCGTTGAATTAACCATCGGGACTAAGACCCTTGCTGCTGCATTCTTCGTCGCTGATGTAGAAGGGAATTACAGTTTAATTCTAGGCAGAGATTGGATTCATGCCAATCAATGTATACCTTCTACATTACATCAAATGCTAATACAATGGGTAGGCGATGAGGTAGAACAAGTACATGCTGATGTATCGGCCTGCATCGCTGTGGCCGATGCCCCTGTACTCTGGACCTATGAGACTGCTACATGTCTCACAGGGGTAGATTTTTCTGATTATCAGTTCATAAGTATAGATAAGAAAGGTTTCATTCCTGTAATGCTAGAGCCGATGGAGAATCGGCTGAATCCTAAATAGAGTTTAAACGATGAATACACACAAAGTTCATGAGTCTTTGATCACGGACAATTCGGCCCTCAAAGCCGGATGGTCTGGTCTATCACAGAACAGTTCGGACTTTAAGACCGAACATTTACCACAGCGAAAGGATAGTATTACGGATGATCCGGTCCCCGAGACCGGAAAGTCCGCCATCACACAAAGATCATCTGATTCCTCTGTGGGGGACATGATAGAGGAATTCAGAGATCTTGATAAGCTAGGACAGGGGTTTACATCGGCTGATCCTTTGGAGGAGATTGACATAGGAAATGGTAAAACTCCAAGGCCGACTTTTGTAAACAAGACCCTGGAGACCGATTCTAGGAATGAGATGATCGGTCTATTGAAGGAATATTCAGATTGTTTTGCTTGGAATTACACTGAAATGCCTGGACTAAGCCGAGAGATTGTCGAACATCGGCTGCCCATTAAGTCTGGTTTCAGACCTTTCAAGCAGAAAGCTAGAACGTTTCGTCCAGATCTTCTCCCACGAATCAAGGATGAAATCTACCGGCTGCTAGAAGCTAATTTTATTAGACCTTGCAGATACGCAGAGTGGGTCTCCAATATTGTGCCGGTGGAGAAAAAGGAGTCAGGTAAACTTAGAGTATGCATTGATTTTCGTAATTTAAATAAAGCGACTCCTAAAGATGAATATCCCATGCCCATAGCCGACACATTAATCAATAATGCATCAGGAAATAGAATTATTAGCTTCCTTGATGGTAATGCCGGATATAATCAGATTTTCATGGCCGAAGAAGATGCGTCTAAAACGGCCTTTATATGTCCAGGCTTCATTGGTTTATTTGAATGGGTTGTCATGACATTCGGTCTTAAAAATGCTGGTGCTACTTATCAGAGGGCTATGAATCTGATCTTCCATGAGTTGTTAGGAAACACTGTGGAAGTCTACATTGATGATATTGTAGTCAAATCGGCTGAGTTTAGTTCTCATATAGCTGATTTGCGCAAAGCCTTTGATAAAATGTGTCGGTATGGTTTAAAAATGAACCCACGTAAATGTGCTTTTGGAGTGTCGGCTGGTAAGTTTTTAGGATTTGTCATCCATGAACATGGTATAGAAATAGACCCTGACCGAATCAAGTCTATTCGGAATGTGGGGCCTCCGACTTGTAAGGTCGAAGTGCAGAGGTTTCTCGGCAAGGTGAATTATTTACGAAGGTTTATTTCTAACCTAGCCGGGAAGATTGATGCCTTCACCCCTATCCTTCGGCTTAAGAATGATGCTGAATTCACTTGGGGGGCAGAACAGCAGGACGCATTTGACCTCATTAAAAAATACTTGTCTTCGGCTCCCGTGTTAAAAGCACCACAAGTAGGAGCGCCATTCAGATTATACATTGCAGCTGAAGACAAGGTTATTGGGGCTGTTCTGACACAAGAAACTGAGGGGAAGGAGCATGTGGTGACATATCTAAGCCGAAGGTTGGTGGATGCTGAAACAAGGTACACTTTTATTGAAAAGTTATGTTTATGCTTATTTTATGCATGCACCAAATGTAGATGTTATTTACTGTCTAGTCATTGCACTGTTTCTGGTCAAGCCGATGTAATCAAATACATGTTGCATAACCCAATTATGAGTGGTAGAATTGGTAAGTGGGCTTATGCACTCATAGAATATGACTTGGCCTATGAACCATTGAAATCTATGAAAGGCCAAGTCGTAGCGGATTTTATTGTAGAACATCGGGTTAATGATATTCATGAACTAGACATGTCATACCTCACTGTTACTCCTTGGACTTTATATTTTGATGGATCGGTTTGCAGTGAAGGGCAAGGAATTGGCATTGTGCTTGTTTCACCAAGTAATGTCTCCTTTGACTTCTCTAGCCGATTGAAAACTTATTGCACTAATAATCAAGCTGAATATGAGGCCCTCCTATTCGGTTTAGAACTTTTAAATAGTATGGGAGTAAAACATGTGAAGGTATTTGGTGATTCTCAACTGGTTATCCAACAAGTGTTAGAAGAATATCAATGTCTTGATGGTACTCTAAATAGTTATCTTGAGAAATGTTGGAGCATAATCCATTCTTTTGACGAATTCAGTATTCGACATATCTCTAGAGTTGGGAATCATAGAGCTAACGATTTGGCACAAAATGCATCAGGTTATCGGATAAAGAGAGGGAAATTTCACAAAACTGAAATTCCGATAACCAGTGCAGAGCCAAATTCCCAGGTCGCGGACCGTCCGCGTGACGACGCCGGACCGTCCGGGGTTTCCAGAAATGTTTTCTCAATCGATTCGGCTGACAATGAAGCCGATGTAAGTGATTGGAGGACACCTATACTTAATTATTTACGAAATCCCAATATTAGGACAGATAAGAACATTCGGCGAACAGCTTTCAAGTATGTTTTGATGAGTGATGAACTTTACCGCCGAACAGTCGGTGATGTCCTGCTGAAGTGCTTGGGCCCAGATGATGCTATATTAGCCATGGCCGAAGTACATGAAGGAATTTGTGGTACTCATCAATCGGCTCCAAAGATGAAGTGGTTGTTGCGAAGGTCTGGTTTTTATTGGCCTAGTATGATAGCTGATTGTTTCAAGTACTACAAGGGATGCCAAGTGTGTCAAAAATTCGGCGACCTACAGTTGGTCCCTGCAGCCGAATTGCATCCTATCATCAAGCCTTGGCCGTTCAGAGGATGGGGATTAGACTTTATTGGAGAAATTCATCCTTCATCATCAAAGGGACATCGGTTTGTGTTAGTTGCCACTGACTATTTCACCAAGTGGACTGAAGCCGTTGCTCTGAAAAACATGACGCACAAGGAGGTAATTGAGTTTATAACTGAGCATATTATTCATAGATTCGGCATTCCCCAGACCTTGACTACAGATCAAGGGACTTCTTTTATGTCAAAGGAGGTACGTGAATTTGCTGAATTATACAGAATTAAGTTGCTTAATTCATCTCCATATTATGCTCAGGCCAATGGACAGGCCGAGTCTAGTAATAGGACATTGATTAATTTGATAAAAAAGAAGATATCTGATAATCCTAAACATTGGCATAAGATTTTGTCCGAAGCTTTATGGGCTCATAGAATATCTAAACATAGTGCTACTAAAGTATCTCCTTTTGAGCTTGTCTATGGGCAGGAAGCAGTATTGCCTGTGGAAATAAGTTTGAATGCTGTCAGGTTCGCCAGACAAAATAATTTAACTGTCACTGATTATTATAACTCAATGATGGATAATATTGATGAGGTGACCGACAAGAGGTTGATAGCATTGGGAGCAATAGAAAAGGACAAGATTACGGTAGCCAGGGCCTACAACAAGAAGGTCAAAGTAAAGTCATTTCAAGTAGGGGATCTGGTGTGGAAGACCATCTTACCTCTAAGGAATAAAGACCGGAAGTTTGGAAAATGGTCGCCAAGCTGGGAGGGTCCTTATAAAGTAAAACAGGTGATGTCTGGCAACGCTTATTTGCTACAAACATTACAAGGCAAGGATTTGCCTAAGGCTTTGAATGGGCGTTTCCTCAAACGGTACCATCCTAGTATGTGGCAAGATGCCTAAGAGAACCGATGTGAGCACATCGAGTTAGTTGCTTTTGGTTCACCCAGCTCCACCAAAAGGCAGGGGGGCATATGTTTGAACCATAATTGAGCAGCCGGACGGTCCGGCCCTGAGGCCGGACGGTCCGCGGTCCGGACAGTCCGCGCCTATGGGCCAGACGGTCCGCGCGTGCGCAGAACAGATTAGGGTTCCGAGTTTTGTGTTACGGTTGTTAGCTAAAATCACGGGAAAAGCTCGGAAATTAGTTTGTAAAGGGTCCAGCCCCCCTCCTCTATAAATAGAGAGGTCTACGGCCGATTTGTAATCATCAACAATCGAATCAATACAACTTCTATTTCGCATTTATCTTAGGAGTAGTTCTAGTCTAGTTTAGGTTTAGCCTCTCGATCCCCAAATTCTTCGTCTCTCTTCGACTCTACGTCGATTAGAGGAGTCTAGGTCGGCCGGCCCGAGCCTAGACACAACCTAGGATCTCTACTCCCCGACGGGGTCCCTCCCGGGAGCGAGATCCAGGCGCCGTCGGCGATCTTCCGCCGTCCCTGCGTACGCGCGGACCGTCCGGCCCCAGGGCGCGGACCGTCCGGCCGTCAGGCAGGAGCCCTAGCCGCGCACCAGGTCGCGGACCGTCCGGCCCCAGGCCGCGGACAGTCCGCCCTTGCGCAGAGAGCACCCCCGCGCCTCGCACCAGGCCGCGGACCGTCCGGCCCCTGCGCGCGGACCGTCCGCCCCTGTGCAGAAGGCACCGCCACGGTTCTTGTTGAGTGTTTGGCGCTCCGAAAAGGCGTCAACAACTAGTTTGGGAACTCTATTTTCTCAAGGGATTTTCATCTTCCCAAAGGAAAATGAACTAATTTCCCTTGGAAAAATAGAAATCTCTTAGAAAAATAAGGCTCACAAACTAGCCCTAATCAAATTTTCTTCTCATGAGTCAAATAAGTTGTCTGTATGGTGCCTTTGTCTTTGATCACGACTACATCTCCATTTTAACATGAACGTCGTTCAAGATTTCATTTTAAAGAATAACACTAACAAAATAATACTATCCAAGTAAAATTATACAATACAAAATTTAATAGACAGTTAGACAACTCTTAATATAACCTTTTTATCATATTATTATAGCCTATATTAGTATAATTCTACTTTATAAATTGATATTCTGGAATTTTGTACATGGTCTTAGATTTTGCTAGCCCGGCCCTGTATCAAACAGCTATTAATTATCCAACCCAGCTAACAATTTATTACTCCCTCCGTCCTAGTATATATGGTGTAACCATTTTTCATTCTAGTCCCATAATATAAGATGTGCTCTCTTTAGACATGTGTACATATCAATGTTGTAGTATATAGAGAATCAAATACATTTCTCGGTCTTTGAATTAGGGATGGTTAAAACTTATATAAATTACTCGCCAAGCTAAACTTTAGCTACTCAACAGCAAATAACTCTCCAACAGACTAGCTATCTAACTCGCCAAGCTATCCGACTCTCTAAATTGGCTCTCTCGCTAGCCAAATTTGGTTAGCCACCTGACTAGCCAAACTAGATAGATAGTTTGTTAGAGTGAGATGCTAGATATAAAGTGTAATCTTTATGAAAAGGTAAATAGATAGTTAAATAGAGAGCCAAAAATGAAGAGTCTTTTAGAGATACTCTAACAATTAGCTCTATAGATTTAAGACAGGACCTTATTAGACTCGCTCTAACGCGAGATCGAGAAGAGACTGAGGAACTAATTATATTAGTGGGCGTTCGTTTTCTCTGCAGCATGAAACAAGGGAATATATCTGGTGCAAACCAACTCCTATGTGAAACCGTGCAAACTTCTAATCTGAACCACATGATGTTGATCTAAGGGGGCGCGCGGGGAGAGTGGGAGGGGGATTTGAAAAAGTGTGATTAGCAGCGGGCGGTTAAGTGCAAAATTATCCACGCCCCTGCGTTCTTTGGATCAACATCATGTGGCTCAGATTAGAAATTTGTACGGTTACATGGAGAGCTTAGTTTGCACCATATATATTCCCATGAAACAATTTCTATCCAGTTTGCTTTCTCTAATTTATATAAGTTTTAATTATATGGAACAATTTCAGGTCCGTTCTTGGACCACCAAACACACCCTTAATCAGCTCAAACTACAAGGTGGGTACAAAGACGAAAGATATTGATAAATGTTGGATCACCAATGATTCCTAGCTAATCATTCTTCCCGGGTTTCCGTACGGTCAATTTGATAGACTCGCTAATCATTGACAAGAATAAGCGGTTCTCGACAGACTCCGCCATATATGACATTTGATTAATACGTTATTAAGAGGTGCCGACCAGCAACCTGTAAATTTGGAAACACGCAAGGGCGAGACTCCAAGTCGTGTGAATGAGCAAAATGAACGATAATTCACGTACGGCACAAAATGTGCGCATGCATGCATGGTTCAGCTAAATAATTTGATTGTTATTTAGCTGGCAGTAGTACATATTGCTAGCTTTTTTGAAGTTGTCCTAAGTTAAATGATTTGATTGTTGACTGCAATAAAAATTTTGTACGTTAAATTTGGATATGTGAACCAAAACCTGCTCCTGCCTCCTGAGTCCTGAGAATGCAGACAGCGCTACCCGACGCGCCCCTGACCCACCGGGGCTATAGCCTCCGGGAGCGCGGATCGATGCGGACGCGGGCATAGACGGCCTGCGCCCGTTATTTTCGCCGCGTGTACCCGAGTGGACCCGGTAAACAGAGATGAAAGTAGTAATCCGAACTGTTATAACAAATTTAATATTTTAAAATAAATATATATAAAAGTTGATGTTAATCTTTTCTTATGTTATCAAACACATTAGTACAAATATGAATAAAATATTATATAAGTTGTTTTATATATTATTTGTTCCCTACAACATAAAAATTTGAAAAAATTACCGAATTTGTTTCTGAATCCATACCGAAGTTTATATCTATTATTTGAGAAAATTTAGGATGAATTTGAGGTTTACCTTTTATTAATCTTAACAAGCTGGATGTTAAAAACAAAAATACAAATTTGTATTGTATATTTTATATCCTATTTATTCACAATAAAAAAACTGATTAACAAATAAATACCGTTTCCGACCGTTTTCATCCCTACCCATAACACTCGCTCGTCGATTGGGTTATTGGACAGCGGAATAGCAGCAGATAATGTAGCCACGCTCTATGCATTTTTCTCGAGGTGTATTTTTCGGTTACTATCCAGATCCACCTCACCTCAATTTGAGTCTTCGCTTTATTAGCACGGATATGTTCACATACATCTTTTTTTACTATGGCCCTATTTGCTACCAATTTTTTTTAATACCGTGGCCTACATTTATACGTGACAACAATACCATGGTTTACAAAACTTTTGTCTAGATTGCAGTATCAGTACTCCAAAAATACAGTGCGCGGTTTTGACCATGCTGAGATGTTCGAAACATTGTTTTATATATAGCTCAACTAAATGTCCAAATACCACTTGATCCAAAATACTATAATATTCTCAAATATCGTAGTACCACATTTAAACTATAAATAAACCATGCTGTTAAAGAGGCGCTGACTACACATAAATAGCTACAAGCAGCAGCTTTAATTTCAGAAGCGAGCAGGTAGCCCATGCATGCGGCCATGCCCACCGTGATACCTAACGTGGGCACGTGGCCAAGGCCAATCTCTACTAACTATTAAGGAGCTATTGTAGACTGCCCCCGCCGCTACCCAACGCCACCTGCTACCGCACGGCAGCCCGCGTGAAACGTCCGCACGCCCGCCGCTGCCGCCGCGAAACCCGCCGCCGTGAACCGCCCCCACGCCAGCCTACCACCCATATCCGCACGACCGCCGCATATCCGCACGACCGCCGTCAGCCATGCCGCGGAACACAATCATGCCCCCGCCCCCAAGCTGCCTTGGTCCGAGATCGTTGCCCCCACCCATCCCCTGCCCTGACGCCTCCCCACCACTGCGCCCCATCCTCTCGGCATTGACCCTAGCGGCGCGATGCTCGCCCCCAACCCCGCTCGCGATGCCCCCTAGCCCCACAACCATCATCCATGCGCCACCCAAGCACGCGCTCGCGATTCCTGGATCCGCCATCCTCCCATCGGCGCCGGTGATGTGGCAGTCGCCGTCCGCTCCCCCTACGGCGCCCGCGTCGCACAACAAGCCACCGCCCAGGAATCCACGATCCACCCCCTCCCCCCGCCGCCAGTGATGTGGCAAGCGTCGTCCGCTCCTCCAGCGACTGCTGGAGATCTCGGTCCGTTAGAGATCTTGGTCATGGAGAGCTACACGAACCACGCCCTCTTCGTTGCTGAGCAGGAACATCAAGTCAAGGTTGCTCCTAAGAGATCCAGAAAAGGCATCGGCACTATTTGGCAAGCAGGATGAGAGTGTACTGCAGGTACATCTGGATATTCAGCATTCCATCCCCCACCCGTTGTCTCCAAGAAAAAATGTACACCTATCGACCTATCGTGCTCGTGCCTAGATTATTTAATTTTATCTTTCATGTCAGGTTTACAAAGCAGACACGAGAAATCCTAATGAATTGGATCCACAAATGTTTGAGGTTGGTCCCTTCTTTTTCTATGAATTTATACAGTTCATCTATTTTCTTGGGCTATCTATTCCTGCAATGATTGAATAAATCAAAATATAGGGGTCTCTTTTCTAGGGAGTTACGCATGCGATATGTTGTATTGGAACTACAGCATTTCCATCTAAACGCTGGGATGGAGAGAATACTCCAGAACGTGTAGGTATGTACTACCTGTTATTCTGCAGTCAAAGTTAAACTTTCATCCAAGGTGTCAGTCAATGATAAAGAAGAACATGCACTTCATCCTTATTTAGATAATCCAGACAAAAGAATTTTGGGCAAGGACAATCTTGATGGAACATAGGAACTTTCAATTCCAGAATGAACCAAATAAAAGGCTGAAATTTAGCTGATACAGAGGCCTAAGGAGTTATTTAATGGTTTGAGCTCTAAACATCTATTTATGCGTTCATTATGTACATTCTTCTGGTCAAATCATGCACACATGTATGCTTAGTCTTTTTTTTCTTGAACGCGCAGGAGAGCTGCACATCATTATATAAGAAGAAGAAAAGTCCAAAATAAACCTGCTTAGTCATTTTAAGTCGATGCATATCAGTAGCCATAGATATCCATGTTTATCACCTACACAAGCTAACAATAACAGTTATGGGTGAGAAAGTGTCTTAGTTCACTGATCACACACATATTTTTGTGACAGATTGGGATGGCATCAGAAATCTTTTAAGTGCCTTGCCACAGACAATCAAGAGACTGGTTCTCGTGTCATCTATTGGTGTTACAAAATACAATGAGATACCATGGAGGTATAATACCTTATGATTCCGAAGAGGGTATTTACAGCTGAACTTCACGACATCATAGTATGATAGTAATGCTAAAGGTTACCCTTCTAAAACAATATGCAAGACATGTTTTACATGTAAATCTTTGTTTTATAAACAGCATATATTAGCCAATTTTCACAACCAACTTCCTGTCAGGCAGTATCTTTGCCTTTCACGTTGGTATTTGTATTACCACTCAATTTTATGTTCCATAACTTTAACCTTGGTCCTTGAGCAATCATGCTATGTATTTTTCAGCATCATGAATCTGTTTGGTGTGCTCAAGTACAAGAAGATGGGAGAAGACTTTGTTCGCAATTCAGGAATACCATTCACGATTATCAGGTATTCAGGTTTGTTCACAGAAAAGTTTTTTGGTGGGATCATAGATATATTATTCTAACATGATACAAGTTGTTTGCAGGCCTGGAAGCTTGACAGATGGACCCTACACTTCATATGATCTTAATACACTTCTTAAAGCTACAGCTGGGGAGCGATGAGCAATAGTCATAGGAAAAGGTTATTTCTTTTGTTCACCTGCTAGGCGACAAGCTTGTGGGGGGAGTTAGCAGACTTGTGGTGGCAGAAGCTTGTATCCAAGCTTTAGACATTGAATCTACTGAAGGACAAATATATGAGATTAATTCAGTGAAGGTACTCTTTTTTTCTAGAACAAGTACACTTTGTTAGTGGTAATTAGCTAATTATCATCAGGTCTCAATCGAGATATAGTGTGATTTAGTCCCTTAAAGTTTTCAATCTCTTTATTTTTCTCGAACACACAACATAGTTGTGTATCATTTAGTTAATAGAGGAAGGTTGTTAGCATATATGCCCTAACTGCCTTATGATTACAACATGTGCCACTAACCAACTGAGGAAGACGAAGTCCCAACAACCTAAAACCTATTCTGGCAGCAGAAATGACTGTAGTTCCCTTCATTCCTTGCCCCTGCTGTCTGCTGTACACCAGTGATCTTTCATTAAGCACATCTTGCAGCACATTTTTTGGTTCTGGGCTCTGGAGATGCAGAATTGGATTATTGAAGGCACAATGTTCTGGTGCTTTACACAACTCCCAAGCAACCAATTGGACCAGACTGTTGAATCCTTCTGCAATGTCTTTTATCCAGCCTTTTTAGAGCACCATACCACGAGCTAGAGAGGAGATATCTATGTGTGGCACTGGCATCCCTGCTTAGAGGATGACCCTATAGTGGTTTAGCTTTTCAGACAGCTAAACTATTCAACATATGGCTTAATTGCAAGACCTGGTACCAAACCGCTAGCTCTCATGATTATTGCATGGTGTTTTTTTATCATTACCTAGATCCTTACCTTTTAAAACTTTAAATTTTGCTTACCTTCAAATTAAAATAGACACTTGCTGAAGCTGCCTCTCATATCATGGGATGCATTATTGTGACTTTGGCATAAATATGGGTGCTGAACCGACTAGAGTTGCATATCAAGATGGAACTCCTTAGACGTGCATTTTGCTTATTTTTTGGTTATCTAAGTGAAATCTGTGTATATCTCTACTTCTCTACTAACTATTAAGGGGATAGTGTAGACTGCCCCCGCCTCGAGCAGCCAGCACGATCGCCACCAACCGCCTCCGCCCACGCCCGCCGCCCGACCACCCACCCGCCGCGAATCCCCTCCCGCAACCCACAACGCCCGCGGCGAATCCCCGCGCGAACCGGCCGCAAGACCGCCAGCAGCCGCCTCTGCATGCGACGAATCCCCCCGCGCGAATCCTCCTTAGCTACGGCGTGCAGTGGATGGTCGTGTCCGGGGCCATCGCGTCGCTCCGCTACTGGCAGATGTGCGTCTTCCTCTGCCTCGGCAGGAACAACACCACGTGGATGAACACTGTCGTGCTCGTCACCTGCATCCGCAACTTCCGCCGGAGCAGGGGCCCCGTCTCCGGCCTGCTCAAGGGCTACGTCGACCTCAGCACCGCCATGTTCACCAACACCTGCTCCGCGCTCTTAAGTCTCTACTGTAGACTGCCCCGCCTCCCTCCGCTCGCTGCAAACCCCACCGCAATCCGTTCACCGCGGCCCCGAGCAAGCCGTACCTGCACCCGCACATGCCGCGACCGCCGCAAACAACCTCGCCTCCCTCCGCCCGCCCGCCCGCCGCAAAACCCGTCACAATCCGTTCGTGCGCGGCCCCGAGCAATCCGTCGTTGCAAGCAAGTGGCTTTGGAGTTCTGGTAAGCCAAACAAGTGGCAGTTAATACCTCGGTCCTCGTGGCGACAGCAGAAACTCCCCGCTCCCCAGCTGGCAAACGCTGGCCCCCGTGACGGCGCGATCTCTGGCGTAGCCTATCCGCTGGCGCACTCCTCGGCCCCTGCTGTCCACGCTTGCGCTCCCGGTCCCCACGCGCGGTCCTGGCCCACGCGGTCGCGCCGTAATTCCGGCGGGCAGCCACACCGCCGCCGGCATGCCCTAGGCCGCGCCCCGCGCCGTCCTTTCCCGACCGATGGCAACGGAAACCCTGGTGACTTGTGAGAATTTTTTTCTCGTCCCATTCTCTTCTTCTTTGCAAGATCCGAAAAACTGTAACCCTAATTTTCTGTGATCTAGATATTGGTTGATTACTTTTTTGAAAGACATATTGGTTGATTACTTACTCATATGTGCTTCGATTGGCCTTTCCAAAAATATTTTTTTACTGTGTATTTTTTGGTTATGCATATGTGCTCCAATCTGAAATGGCTTTCCCAAAAAATGAATGGTGGATCACAATGTGGACTGCTGCAAGCTAAGAATTGCAGAAAGTATGGTTTGGCTGATTGCAAGACTAATAAGTATCAATTATTTGACACTGAATATTTGCATTTTGTCTCCTGCATCGTCATCAGTCCAATGCATCTCTGAATCAGAAGGGGTCTGATGCTCCATATGATGATGATGCAATGAAGGTATAGTCTACGTTGAATAAAATGACTTCTATTGTACTATGTGCACTTATGGAGGTGCATGAGGCGTAACCATGAGCTTCTAGGAGATGATGATGAAGGTGATTTGGAAAATGGACAAGTTAGCAAAAGGAGACGTACTCCTACTAATTTGAGCATGAAAAAATCTTCAAACAGGTACATGATCAATGCACTTCAAATATTTTCTTGTTTCTGGTTTGTAATGGGGCACTGCTGGGCAATAATAGAGTTCTATTTTCTTTTCCTATGGCAGAGTTTCTGCTTCTATTTATTCTGCTGTGCAGAAACTATGCTTGATATTGGGTTTTCCTAAGGAACTGCTCACAACAGTGCGCTTGTCAGATAGTTGTATTCTGCAATTAGCGAAAACATGCTTTACTACATTCTTGGTGGATAATATGCAGCTATTACAATTGAAAGTGATTGGGTTATGTGCTCAACTTTTTTATGCACATTCAATTTTCAAAGAATTTGCTCACATTCAAATCCTTGTGCAGGTGTTTTCATCATACACACAGCACAGGAGTTACTTGGTTGATGAAACACTTCACCTTCTTCGTAAGTTGCAGTTTTCCAAGAATGCCGTTAGAACCTACCATCTAGCAGATGAAGACCAAAAGCAAATTCAAATGATAACAGCACCGTTAGTTCACTTGGTTCAGTTTAGTGCTATTGTTCCTGATAGCTTAAAGGGAATAGTTGATTGGACCACTATTGTCACTGCATTGGGTCTGATGTCCATTTTCCAAATCACCTTCATCATCATCTTTGAAACAAGGCAAAACTGCCCATGGTTACACCATCAGAAATGGAATGGAGAAGCTTCTTCCTGTTGCTAATGCACTTATGGAAATGTATGTGAAATGCAGGAATATGGAAGAAGCACGGTTGATTTTTGACCGTGTGATGAATAAGGATGTAATCTCATGGAATACACTGATAGAAGGTTACTCCAGAAATAATTTTCCCAATGAATCCTTCAGTTTGTTCAGTGACATGTTGCTCTAATTCAGACCCAATGCAGTGATCATGACTTGCATCCTTCCTGCTGCAGCAAGCATTTCATCCTTGGAGCGAGGATTTGGTTAAAGTTTAAATCGGTTGAATTGTTTTTTCTTGAGATTGAGGGATTATTTGGTACTACAACATTTCAATACGAAACTGTTTCAGATAAGATAATGACAGGACATGGATTGTACTCATCAGAATTTGTACTTTTGTCGGAGAGGTACCATGATGGGCTCACTTGCTTAATAGTACAAAATGCATGGGCATGGTCTTGTCAAGAACAAAGGAATCAGATTTGTTAAACCATGTCTTAAAAGTAAAACCAATACAATGCTAGCTGAGCAGTAGCTTCATATTTCAGAAGTAAATACCAGGGCAGCTTATTTGGATTTGCAAAGAAGCAAGCACGAAAGCACCTGCTGGAGTGAACGTGATGGATTTGACGGGCACGATGACAAGCTATTTGAACACTTCTCCATGATCGCATAGAGGCTTGACGTTTACGCTATTCAGGTTGCGACTGCTTGAATTGGAGCATAGTCTATCATGCATCCTGAGAGGCATCGCGACGATAGCACTTGGTGTGTCATGGGACATAGTTTAGGTTTTGACCAAATGGTCTAGGAGCATTTGTTTTACCTTGTGTCGTCTCATAGAGTGATAGGGCAATGTTCATCTATGTTCCAGCTTTGTTTTGTCTGTTGCTTTGATGTACAACTTGTGTCCATGAGTCTGAACATGGAGTGAACATGTTGTACGTTGTCGCTAGCAGTGTGTTTCGGTATGTGTATTTCAGTTGTTGAGATTTGTAAAAATTTGTGAGCTATGGAGTTTGTTCTGTTCTGTTCGTCAGATCCCAAGGCTGGACATGGCTTGAAATTTTGCGATGTCAAAATAACTAGCTTTTTTGCAAACAGATAAGCAGCATACGATTCATAGTTTCATTAAGTGGTATAAACACGTCGTTGCTATCTCGCTGTATCAGAAAATGTGGTTTAACAGTTAACCGTGTCAATACAGTCTAGAGATCGACAAGTACTCTTCTATAGATTGCTATTTTGTCTTCATGAATCTTAACACATATTTCACTAAGAGATCGACAAGTACTCTTCTATAGATTGCTACTTTGTCTTCATGAATCTTAACACATATTTCACTAAGAGAAAATAATAATAATACAAAACTAGACCTAACCCAGATAAAGGCTATGTTCAAGTAAATGGATTTGGTCCAACTTAAGAAAATCTAATCTAATTATTCTAAATCTCTACTTCTCTACTGTATATAAAGCACCAGTTTCTACAGTTCCACACCCTTCCTTTTTTTCACTTTGTACAAAAACAAGGTAAAATTGTGCATAAGTGGGGTTCAAGTCTTTGTTGTTGACTCTACATTCATATCCACCTAACCAACAGAATACATATATTTTATATTTTATTAAAACAAAGTTTATTTGTGTAATATATAGAAACTGTAACAATGTACATGCATCTGACTACCCCTAAAGTATTGAGATTGAGCGCAACCAACAGTTCAAATAGAGCACAAATTATTATAAAGATTTAGAATATGTTTAAACAATTATCAATTTAAACAAAGCAATTATACCGTAGCAACGCACGGGCACACACCTAGTGATCTAAGAATTGGCTTCCAATACTTCTTCGTCCACGCGTACAGTTTTGTTCATATTTAGATATTATTTACGTACTCTACTAGTGCATGGCTGTTTTTGTGACGCATCTAAATCCATATGTTATTGTTGTGTATATATAAAAGACAGAATAATTTAAAAAATTTCAAACAGACAGAGTATTAATTTGTTGGGTAGATATTTTCTTAATATACAAAAGATTTATACACTATTGTAATCAATGGGGAGATGTACAAACTAGAGAGGCTTGAACGATTTTCTAAATATAAGAGACATACTCTATAATATAACCATGAGACTCTGAATCATAAATGTAGTTAAGAGATGTAGAAACTAAAGAGGCTTGAACGATTTTCTCAGTGATGTTCTCCATGGGCACATGGCGGAGTAATTGTTCTCTACGAAAGTTTAATAATATAGCTCACATAAAAGCTGTATGACCTTGCCATGTTATATTCAGTCAACTAAAAGTCTAGTCATATAACAATACACGCTGAATATTTAATGCTTTGCTTATCTCCACCTCTCACAAATTGTGTTATAGTTCGTGAGCAGTCTGCTTTCAGTTATCTATTAGTGAGCAGCCCGCTTTTTCTCTCTATTTCTCTCTTCCAAATCACTATAAATCTGATGTAACATGTTTTACAGCCCGTCTACATCAACTTATTATATTTGCTTTGAGCAGACCAGCATCCACCATATGGTCGGCCTGACTGGTAGCACTCTTCGTGTCTCACGGATGCATCAACACCCGAGGCAACGTTCTGCACCAACCTCGTTCGCATGACATGTATAGGGCTAGACAAAATACTCGTGGCTCGTTAGCACGTTTGGCTCGTGGCCGGCTCGACTCGTTTCAATTTTGTCACGAGCTAAGCTAGTATCTCAACTTATTTTGTTAATGAGCCAGCTCGAGCAAGTTTGAGCCTGCTCGTTAACTCGAACGAGCTAGCATTTATCAGCAAAACAAAGCCTTCATTTATTTTGGATGAACTAATAAGTGTTAAACTATGTTAATTTGGTGTTGATTTGATGTGTTATGTGAATTTGAGTATTATTACTCTTTTTAAGTGTTAATTTGGTCTAGAATTAATAAGCAATTGATCATATTGTTGTATATATATGCATATTATTTTTTATTGTAACTCGCGAGCTAAACAAGCCAGCTCGAGCTTGCAAATGAGCCGAGCTAAGCTGGTTCTCTGGCTCGGTTCCTTAATGAGTCGAGCCAAGCCATCTCGTAACCTTAACAAGCCGAGTCGAGCTAGTTCTCTGGCTCGGTTCATAACAAGGGTGAGTCCATTTCCCACTAATAAGTCTCTATTTGGTTGTAGATGTGTTGGTGTGGATTGAGGGGATTAAATGCCTCCATAGGGATTAGGGATTTAATCCCCTCCAATCTTCCTTAATCCACCCCTAACCGAAGAAGCCTTAGGCTTTGTTCGGTTGCATAGGGATCAAAGGGGATTGAGAGGATTAAATTCCCTTCTATTCAATTCTAATTAGAAAAGGATTTCATCCCCTCCAATCCACTTCAATCCCATCCTAATCGAACATGCCCTTAGGTGGGTGGTGTTTGCAGCATGGAGTTAGCATGCTAGGACCATGCCTACTCCTCTCTTTGAGGCCGCTGGTGCAGACATAGGGGTGTTTGTTTTAGCTTAAAATCGGATTCGGACCGTCAGAATCCGATTCTGTCTGCCAAACACATCGCTTCCTCAGTATGAGAATCAATTATGTGAAAATTGTTCAAATCAAAGTGAATGTAGAATCCGTCGACCTCCACGCACTACTGTAGAGTTGCCTCCAATGGAGGGACTAGGAGGCTACCGCTAGGGAATGACAGAAAGATGGTGACAATGGATACATGGTGCACCCTAGTGTCTGCTCCCTAGCACATGATGAGGGGACGAGGAAGCCACTAGCGGGGCGAGAGTGGCTGCCATGGCTGGCGATCGGTAAGGGTGTGGTGAGGCCGTCATGGCCGACGTTTGCATGCAACAGGTAGAGGGTCGAGATGGAGGAAGGGATGGGATGAGAGGGTGTGGGGCCGCTAACGTTGGGGAGAAGGCATCAACCACTAGGGTGTCGTCCTAAGGCCGGTTTCAACGATTCCCCCCTCCAAAATCCTCCTATTCATACCATGTACTCATATTTTACTACCCAAAAAAATCTTCCCCTATTTCTCTTCCCCTCCAACTATTCCCCCAATCCAACTCTCTATATACACTATAACTCAATTATTTAAAATTTCTATATCAGTTTTTGAAGTAAAAAAATCATGCAATATATGTACTATCATAGTACACATTGTTATCATGTTAGGATGTCTACATCGAATCATGTAAAATATATGATTTGCACTATAGATTACATGGAGTAGTGCGGAGGAGGGGGGATGAGAGTGAGCCATTGGAGAACATCTAATTCGTTAATTAGATGCATGTCGATGACTGTAGTTAATTAACTATCTCAATTATTTTGTAGCTGGCTAGATTTATTTCACCCAACACTAAATGTTGGATGTATTGATTGTCTTGTCTATAATTTTCTTCGCATTCCACAGGTGGAGATAGGTACGTGTATTTGAGAGGGCAAACATATGTTTTAGCAATATATTAACTGCTATTAGGACAGCTAGTAAAATAGTTGTTAGCTAGTACGTGCTTAACTACTAATTATGCGTGCTCAACTACTAATTATGCGTGCTCAACTACTAATTAGCTGGCCTCGATCTATTAGATAAGCGTAATCCTATTTGGATCCACCTCAATTTATTTTAGCAGGGCTAGCAATTTGCTGGGTGGATCCGGACGGGATCTCAAAGACTCACTTTTTTGTGTTTCAAAATTATATGTATTAATATTTGAAGCAATTGTACAATACTCAAACCATTACTGCACCGAAACCTGTTTCTCTCATTACCTTCGTATAATTATAATGGATTTCATTCTAAGACCTAGAGCAAGCTAATGATGCAGCTATACAATCACCATACAAGTCAACTCGGAGAAGTGTATTACTAAACCAATGTCTGCTGGCATTGCTTTGTGAGCAAGTCCTGACTCCTGAGCGTAGGCCAAGTGGCCAACATCTCTCTTTCTATATATGACTGAGTCTTATCATTCGTACCTAGGGATGGTAATGGATCACGATCCAAATATTTATTTACAATAAGTTAAGACTCTTAAATAATTTTAATTTAAAAATTAATAAAAATAGAGTCCGATCTTAATCCGTTTTGATCCTTAAAATTTATAATATAAAATCTAGAGCCCATTAACACACCTACTTGAATGGCACTAAGACGGTGACCCTCGAATAATTACCAAAACAAAACAAAAAAACTTATCAGCAGTCACGGTATTTTGAAACGATGCGTATGTTGCATGGTTTAACTAAAAATGTGTGTATTAGCTAGCTGTCACCAAAGCTACATCGTCATTGCCCCCCTGCTGGACCATACTACTACTTTCCCATCAGTTGACTTGAGTGATGTGCTTGCAAATGAAGAACGCGTTCTCCACACACCCCCCACCACGCTCCTTTTCACAAATGTTACATAAAAAGTTCGAAATGTTACACGGCCCGGTCAGATATTTTTTGGTAGGTTAGAGAGGCAATCGGTGGTCCAAGATTTTAACAAAACCGTCATTTTGTTTTGTTGTCTTAAATTTGTGGCCTCTATCGACTACTGTAAAACACCACTAGCTCACAATAATTAGTATTAGTTACTATTTGAGTGAAAGCGACACATCTAAACGGAAAACTCACCATGCAGAGATCCACGTTGGGGAACCGTCGTCGGAAACTCTCGGCTGCCGTCCTCGACAGCGGCGCGCCGCCACATACCACGCGCTCCAGCGCCTCCAGGTGGCACCGCTCCTTGACCATGGCCACCACCACCGGTGGCGACGCCGTCATCTCACTGACGGCCCACCTCCCCGCCGCCTCGATCACCCCCTTCACGCCGCGCCGCGCCACCGCGTCGGTCAGCACCACCGTCGTGTGCCCCAGCGCCACCCCCTTCATCGTGTAGTAGAACCCCATCGAGTGGAACATGGGCGCGCCCAGCAGCGACCTCTCGCGACCGCGCCTCGGTTTCCCGAGCAGAGCATGGGATCCCGCCGCCATCGCGATGAAGCTCCGGTGCGGCAGCGCCGCGGCCTTCACCCTCCCGGTTGTCCCCGACGAGTACTGGATCGCCGCCGTATCCGACTGCCGCACCACCGCCGTGTCCGCCGCAAGTCCCTCCTCCCCACGGCCGTCGTTCTGCTTCTGCAGAAAGGAGCGGAAGTGGTCCGAATCGAGGAGCACGGCGGGGAGGCCAGCCGGCAGCTTCGCGGCGGTCGACGACACGGCGAAGGCGACGGACGCGCCTGACAGCGCCACGAGGCGCGCGACCTCGTCCGCGGTCAGCGCAGGGTTTACCGGCGACACCACGGCGCCGAATGAGAGCAGCGCGAAGTAGAGCACCGGCACGTCCAGCCGTGTCGGAGCGAGGACGAACGCGACGTCGCCGCGGCCGAGCCGGACCACGGAGCGCAGCGCCCCCGCGAGCGCGCGTACCTGGGACAGGAACGCCGGGAACGACACGGCCTCGCCGGTGGCGGCGTCGAGGAGAGCCGGGTGCGCGGGGGTCGGGGACGACGCCAGGAGCGAGAACGCAAACTCCGGAAACGAGAGCGGTGAGTCCGTCGGCGGCAGCGGCACCGGCGGGCGCAGGCTGCGGAACGTCCTGGTCACCTCGCAGAAGCCGCTGCGGCCATCTACACCTCCGGGAGCAGCGCCGTCGGCGTTGGCCGCAGGCGCGGAAGTGGCCATTTCTCCTTAGCACCCAGTGGTGACTGGACTGGTTGGTGATTTTGTCGTGTGCCACCTTCGGTTACGGTTGGCGTTTTATAATCTGGCATGCTGGGTTAGGGGTTCCATCAGCGTATGCACAAGATTTACTCACAACAGCAAGGCAAAATATGGCTTCATTGTTTTTCTTTTCTGAAATGTCCAAATTCGCAATACACGTTTTTCACGTGATGGGAAGTTGGGAACTGCTACGAAAGGTATCGTTTCTACCAATGTATTTGGTTGACTGTATTTGCTAGTGTTTGCATCGTGGGATGCAGTGAGCTGGTGTGTTGGTTGGTGAAAGGCAAATAGGCTTACACCTTTTTCCAAATAAATTTTGGTGATTGAATTGTCCAACACAAATAATTGGACTAACTATTTTGCTCTAGATTATAAGTTTTAGAGGTGCCAAAGGTTCACAACAAGCCAATAAAAAGACTAAAGATGGGTTCAAATAAAGAGAGCTAAAGAAAACCCAAAGACACCCTGGTCTGGCGCACCGAACTGTCCGGTGTGCCACCGGATAGTGTCCGGTGCACCACCAGACAGTGTCCGGTGCACCAGGAAACTCGACGCTGAACTCCTCACATTCGGGAAAATCAGAGGGCGCTCCGCTATAATTCACCGGACCGTTCGGTGAGGCACCGGACAGTGTCCGGTGGCACACCGGACTGTCCGGTGTGCGAGCGGAGCAACGGCTACTTCAGGCGCAACGGTCGACTGCAACACATTTAATGCGCGCCTGCGCGCGCAGAGGTCAGAGCACGCGCAGTTGGTGCACCGGACAGTCTACAGGACCTGTCCGGTGCACCACCGGACAGCCCAGAGGCTCCACAAGTCAGAGCTCCAACGGTCGAACCCCAACGACTGGCTGACGTGGCTGGCGCACCGGACTGTCCGGTGCGCCATGCGACTGCAGACTTCCAATGGCCACATTTTGGTGGTTGGGGCTATAAATACCCCAATCACCCCACATTCAATGGCATCCAAGTTTTCTACACTTCTACACCTTACAAGAGCTATAACATTCAATACAAGACACACCAAAGAGATCAAATCCTCTCCCAACTCCACACAAAGCTTTAGTGATTAGAGAGAGATTTGTTGTGTTCATTTGAGCTCTTGCGCTTGGATTGCTTCTTTCCTTTCTCATTCTTCTTGTGACCAAACTCAATTGTAACCAAGGCAAGAGACACCAATTGTGTGGTGGTCCTTGCGGGGACTTAGTGTCCCGTGTGATTGAGAAGAGAAGCTCACTCGGTCTAAGTGACCGTTTGAGAGAGGGAAAGGGTTGAAAGAGACCCGGTCTTTGTGACCACCTCAACGGGGAGTAGGTTTGCAAGAACCGAACCTCGGTAAAACAAATCCTTGTGTCTCATTCCTTATTTGCTTGCGATTTGTTTTTCATCCTCTCTCTCGGACTTGATTATATTTCGAACGCTAACTCGGCTTGTAGTTGTGATTAACTTTGTAAATTTCAGTTTCGCCCTATTCAGCCCCCTCTAGGTGACTTTCAATTGGTATTAGAGCCCGGTGCTTCATTAGAGCCTAACCGCTCGAAGTGATGTCGGGAGATCACGCCAAGAAGGAAATGGAGACTGGCGACAAGCCTGCTACAAGCCACGGGAAGGCTTCATCGGAAGAGTCCCGCAACAAGGGGAAGAAGAAGGAATCCTCTTCCCACAAGTCGCATCGGAGTGGGGACAAGAAAAAGAAGATGAGGAAAGTGTTCTACTACGAGACCGATTCTTCATCGCCATCCACCTTCGGCTCCGACGTGCTACCCATTACTTCTAAGCGCCATGAGCGCAAGAAGTATAGTAAGATTCCCCTACGCTACCCTCGTATTTCAAAGCGTACTCCTTTACTCTCCGTTCCATTAGGCAAACCACCGGTTTTTGACGGTGAAGATTATAATATGTGGAGTAACAAAATGAGGCATCATCTAACCTCACTCCACACAAGCATTTGGAATGTTGTTGAGTTTGGTGTACAGGTACCATCCGTAGGGGATGAAGACTACGACTCGGACGAAGTGGCCCAAATCCACCACTTTAACTCCCAAGCCACCACTATACTCCTCGCCTCTCTAAGTCGAGAGGAGTATAATAAGGTGCAAGGGTTAAAGAGTGCAAAAGAAATTTGGGACGTACTCAAGACCGCGCACGAAAGAGACGAGGTGACAAAGATCACCAAGCGGGAGACGATCGAGGGGGAGCTCGGTCGCTTCATGCTTCACCAAGGGGAGGATCCGCAAGCTATGTACAACCGCTTGAAGACCTTGGTGAACCAAGTGCGCAACCTCGGGAGCACAAAATGGGATGACCATGAGATGGTCAAGGTTATTCTTAGATCCCTCGTCTTTCTTAACCCTACGCAAGTTCAATTAATTCGAGGTGATCCTAGATACAAGCTAATGTCTCCCGAGGAGGTTATAGGAAAATTTGTGAGCTTTGAGCTAATGATTAAAGGCTCAAAGAAAACCATCGAGCAAGGCACCTCGTCCACGCTCGAAGCACAACCCGTCGCATTCAAGGCAACGGAGGAGAAGAAGGAAGAGTCTACACCAAGTAGGCTCCCCATCGATGCCTCAAAGCTCGACAATGAGGAGATGGCTTTAATCATCAAAAGCTTTCGACAAATCCTCAAGCAAAGGAGGGGGAAGGACTACAAGCCCCGCTCCAAGAAGGTTTGCTACAAGTGTGGTAAGCCCAGTCACTTTATTGCAAAATGTCGTATTTCTAGTGACAGTGACAGGGGCGACGACAAGAAGGGGAGAAGAAAGGAGAAGAAGAGATATCACAAGAGGAAGGGCGGCGATGCCCATGTGTGCCGCGAGTGGGACTCCGACGAGAGCTCCACCGACTCCTCCTCCGACGAGGACGCCGTCAACATCGCCATCAACAAGGGACTCCTCTTCCCCAACGTCGGCCACAAGTGCCTCATGGCAAAGGACGACAAAAGAAAGAAGATTAAATCTAAATCCTCCACTAGATATGCATCCTCTAGTGATGAAGATAATTCTAGTAATGAGGAGGATAATTTTGCTTACTCTTTTTGCCAACCTTAACATGGAACAAAAAGAAAAGTTAAATGAATTGATTAGCGCTATTCATGATAAGGATGAACTCTTGGATAGCCAAGAGGACTTCCTAATTAAGGAAAATAAAAAACATGTTAAGGTTAAGAATGCTTATGCTCTAGAAAGGGAAAAATGTAAAAAATTATCTAGTGAGCTAAGCACTTGCCATGATCTTATTGCCAACCTTAGAAATGAAAATGCTAAATTAATTGCTAAGGTTGATTCGAATGTTTGTGGTGATTCATATGTCAATCTTAGAAATGATCATGATATTTCTATTGCTAAGATTGAAAAATTGAACGCCTCTCTTGCTAGCCTTAGATGTGAAAATGAAAAATTGATTGCTAAGGCTAAAGAATTAGATGTTTGCAATGCTTCCATTTCCGATCTTAGAAGTGAAAATGATATTTCACATGCTAAGATTGTTGAACTAAAAACTTGCAAACCCTCTACATCTACCACTGAGCATGTTTCTATTTGCACTAGATGTAGAGATGTTGACATTGATGCTATTCATGATCATATGGCTTTAATTAAACAACAAAATGATCACATAGCAAAATTAGATGCTAAAATTGCCAAGCATGAACTTGAAAATGAAAAATTTAAATTTGCTCGTAGTATGCTTTATAGTGGGAGACGCCCTGCATCAAGGATGGCATTGGCTTCCAAAAGGAAGACAATGTTAAACTTAATTCCCCTCCTAAAAAAGTATCTAACTTTGTTAAGGGCAAGGCTCCCATGCCTCAGGATAACGAGGGTTACATTTTGTACCCTGCCGGTTATCGCGAGCATAAAATTAGGAGAATTCATTCTGGGAAGTCTCACTCTGGCCCTTATCATGCTTTTATGTATAAGGGTGAGACATCTAGCTCTAGGCAATCAACTCGTGCTAAATTGCCTAGAAAGAAAACTCCTAGTGCATCAAATGAACCTAGCATTTCATTTAAAACTTTTGATGCATCATATATTTTGACTAACAAATCCGGCAAAGTAGTTGCCAAGTATGTTGGGGGCAAACACAAGAGTTCCAAGACTTGTGTTTGGGTACCCAAAGTTCTTGTATCTAATGTCAAAGGACCCAAAACTGTTTGGGTACCTAAAGTCAAGAACTAAATTTATTTTGTAGGTTTATGCATCCGGGGGCTCAAGTTGGATCATCGATAGCGGGTGCACAAACCATATGACAGGGGAGAAGAAGATGTTCTCCTCTTATGATAAAAACCAAGATCCCCAACGAGCTATCACATTCGGGGATGGAAATCAAGGTTTGGTCAAAGGATTGGGTAAAATTGCTATATCACCTGACCATTCCATTTCCAATGTTTTTGTTGTTGATTCATTAGATTACAATTTACTTTCCGTATCTCAATTGTGCAAAATGGGCTACAACTGTCTATTTACTGATGTAGGTGTCACTGTCTTTAGAAGAAGTGATGATTCAGTAGCATTTAAGGGAGTGTTAGAGGGTCAGCTATACTTAGTTGATTTCAATAGAGCTGAACTCGACACTTGCTTAATTGCTAAGACTAACATGAGCTGGCTCTGGCATCGCCGACTAGCACATGTTGCAATGAAGAATCTTCACAAGCTTCTAAAGGGAGAACACATTTTAGGACTAACCAATGTTCATTTTGAGAAAGACAGGATTTGTAGCGCATGCTAAGCTGGGAAGCAAGTTGGTGTTTATCATCCACATAAGAACATCTTAACGACGGACAGGCCACTCGAGCTCCTCCACATGGACCTATTCGGCCCGATCGCTTACATAAGCATCGGCGGGAGTAAGTACTGTCTTATTATTGTGGATGACTATTCTCGCTTCACTTGGGTGTTCTTTTTACAGGAAAAATCTCAAACCCAAGAGACTTTAAAGGGATTCTTGAGACGGGCTCAAAATGAGTTCGGCTTGAGGATCAAGAAAATAAGAAGCGATAATGGGACGGAGTTCAAGAACTCACAAATCGAAGGCTCCCTTGAGGAGGAGGGCATCAAGCATGAGTTCTCTTCTCCCTACACGCCACAGCAAAATGGTGTAGTGGAGAGGAAGAATAGAACTCTATTGGACATGGCGACGACCATGCTTGATGAGTACAAGACATCAGATCGGTTTTGGGCTGAGGCGGTCAACACCGCTTGCTACGCCATCAACCGGTTGTATCTACATCGAATCCTCAAGAAGACATCTTATGAACTCCTAACCAGTAAAAAGCCCAATGTTTCATATTTTAGAGTCTTTGGTAGCAAATGTTTTATTCTTGTTAAAAGAGGTAGAAAGTCCAAATTTGCTCCTAAGGCTGTAGAAGGCTTTTTACTAGGATATGATTCAAACACAAGGGCATATAGAGTCTTTAACAAGTCCACTGGACTAGTTGAAGTTTCTTGTGACATTGTGTTTGATGAGACTAACGGCTCTCAAGTAGAGCAAGTTGATCTTGATGAATTAGATGATGAAGAGGCTCCGTGCATCGCGCTAAGGAACATGTCCATTGGGGATGTGTGTCCTAAGGAATCCGAAGAGCCCATTCAAGCACAAGATCAACCATCCTCGTCCATGCAAGCATCTCCACCAACTCAAGATGAGGATGAGGCTCAAGATGATGAAGAAGAAGATCAAGAAGATGAGCCACCTCAATATGACAGCAATGATCAAGGGGGAGATGCAAATGATCAAGACAAGGAGGATGAGCAAGTTGCAAGGCCGCCACACCCAAGAGTCCACCAAGCAATCCAACGAGATCACCCTGTCAACACCATCCTCGGCGACATTCATAAGGGGGTAACCACTAGATCTCGTGTTGCACATTTTTGTGAACATTACTCTTTTGTTTCCTCTATTGAGCCACACATGGTAGAGGAAGCACTCCAAGATTCGGATTGGGTGATGGCGATGCAAGAGGAGCTCAACAACTTCACGAGGAATGAGGTATGACATTTAGTTCCACGTCCTAACCAAAATGTTGTAGGAACCAAGTAGGTCTTCCGCAACAAACAAGACGAGCATGGTGTGGTGACAAGGAACAAAGCCCGACTTGTGGCCAAAGGATATTCACAAGTCGAAGGTTTGGATTTTGGTGAAACCTATGCACCCGTAGCTAGGCTTGAGTCCATTCGTGTATTATTAGCCTATGCTACTTACCATGGCTTCAAGCTCTATCAAATGGACGTAAAGAGTGCCTTCCTCAATGGACCAATCAAGGAAGAGGTCTATGTTGAGCAACCTCCCGGCTTTGAAGATAGTGAGTATCCTAACCATGTCTATAGGCTCTCTAAGGCGCTTTATGGGCTCAAGCAAGCCCCAAGAGCATGGTATGAATGCCTAAGAGATTTCCTTATTGCTAATGGCTTCAAAGTCGGAAAGGCTGATCCTACTTTATTTACTAAAACTCTTGCAAATGATTTATTTGTATGCCAAATTTATGTTGATGATATTATATTTGGGTCTACTAACGAATCTACATGTGAGGAATTTAGTAGGATCATGACACAAAAAATTGAGATGTCTATGATGGGGGAGTTGAAGTATTTTCTAGGATTCCAAGTCAAGCAACTCCAAGAGGGCACCTTCATTAGCCAAACCAAGTACATTCAAGACATTCTAAACAAGTTTGGGATGAAGGACGCCAAGCTCATCAAGACACCCATGGGAACTAATGGGCATCTCGACCTCAACACGGGAGGTAAATCCATAGATCAAAAGGTATACTGGTCGATGATAGGCTCCTTACTCTATTTATGTGCTTCACGACCGGATATTATGCTTTCCGTATGCATGTGTGCAAGATTCCAAGCCGATCCTAAGGAAGCTCACCTTAGGGCCGTAAAATGAATCTTGAGATACTTAGTTTATACTCCTAAGTTTGGGCTTTGGTACCCCAGGGGATCCACATTTGATTTAATTGGTTATTCCGATGCTGATTGGGCAGGGTGCAAAATCAATAGAAAGAGCACATCAGGGACTTGCCAGTTCTTGGGAAGATCTCTGGTGTCTTGGGCTTTAAAGAAGCAAAATTCTGTGGCTCTTTCAACCGCCGAAGCCGAGTACATTGCCACAGGCCATTGTTGCGTGCAATTGCTTTGGATGAGGCAAACCCTTAGGGACTATGGTTACAAATTAACCAAAGTTCCTCTTCTATGTGATAATGAGAGTGCAATCCGCATGGCGGATAATCCTGTTGAGCATAGCCGCACTAAACACATAGCCATTCGGTATCATTTTCTAAAGGATCACCAACAAAAGGGGGATATCAAGATTGCATATGTTAGCACCAAAGAACAATTATCCGATATCTTTACCAAGCCATTAGATGAACAAACTTTTACCAAACTTAGGCATGAGCTAAATATTCTTGATTCTAGGAATTTTTATTAATGTCTTGCATACATAGCTCATATATATACCTTTGATCATCTCTTTCATGTGCTATGACTAATGTGTTCTTTCAAGTCCATTTCATGCTAAGTCATAGATTGAAAGGGAAAAGGAGTCTTCGGTGAAGACAAGGCTTCCACTCCGCTTCATCGAATCATTCATCCTTCGCCGTCGCTCCGCACCAACTCTCCAACTTTGGTATAATCTTCACTCCTTTACTTCCGTCCAAAGGGGGAGAGAGTAGTTTAAAAAGGGCTTTTATTTCACTCAAATATTCGTTTTTGGCGATTCATGCCAAAGGGGGAGAGAGTATTAGCCCAAAGCAAAAGGACCGCACCACCACCACCAATTTCAAAAATATAGTTTATTTGGTATGGAGTCTATTAATTGGTGAAGTGTTTCAATTGATATCTTATTTTGATATAATTTCAAATTGGAAATACCCTCTTCAAATTAATATCTAAAACCCTCTTGAACACTAAGAGGAGGATTTCATTAAGGGGGAGTTTTTGTTTAGTCAAAGGAAAAGCATTTGAAACAGGGGGAGAAAATTTCAAAACTTGAAAATGCTTCTCAAAATCTTACTCATTTACCTTTGACTATTTACAAAAGAACTTTGAAAAGAATTACTAAAACATTTTGCAAAAACAAAACATGTGGTGCAAGTGTGGTCCAAAATGTTAATAAAAAGAAAAGACATCCATGTGCATCTAGTGAGTATTATTGGTTTCATTCCAAGCAACCTTTGCACTTACATTATGCAAACTAGTTCAATTCTGCACTTCTATATTTGCTTTGTTTGTGTTGGCATCAATCACCAAAAAGGGGGAGATTGAAAGGGAAATAGGCTTACACCTTTTCCCAAATAGATTTTGGTGGTTGAATTGCCCAACACAAATAATTGGACTAACTAGTTTGCTCTAGATTATAAGTTTTACAGGTGCCAAAGATTCACAACAAGCCAATAAAAAGACCAAAGATGGGTTCAAATAAAGAGAGCTAAAGAAAACCCAAAGGCACCCTGGTCTGGCGCACCGGACTGTCCGGTGTGCCACCGGACAGTGTCCGGTGCACCAGGAAACTCGACGCTGAACTCCTCACCTTCGGGAAAATCAGAGGCGCTCTGTTATAATTCACCGGACCGTCCGGTGAGGCACCGGACAGTGTCCGGTGGCACACCAGACTGTCCGGTGTGCCAGCGGAGCAACGGCTACTTCAGGCGCAACAGTCGACTGCAACGCATTTAATGCGTGCCTGCGCGCGTAGAGGTCAGAGCACGCGCAGTTGGCGCACCGGACAGTCTACAGGACCTGTCCGGTGCACCACCGGACAGCCCAGAGGCCCCACAAGTCAGAGCTCCAACGGTCGAACCCCAATGGCTGGCTGACGTGGCTGGCACACCGGACAGTTGAGAGCACCTAGAGGGGGAGGGTGAATAGGTGATCCTGTGAAACTTGAAAACTTAATGCCACAAAACTTGGTTAGGCGTTAGCACAATAATGCCAAGTGGCTAGAGAGGAGTCTCAACCAAACACAATAATCACAAGAGATCAACACAGAGATGGCACAGTGGTTTATCCCGTGGTTCAGCCAAGACCAACGCTTGCCTACTCCACGTTGTGGCGTCCCAACGGACGAGGGTTGCAATCAACCCCTCTCAAGCGGTCCAAAGACCCACTTGAATACCACAGTGTTTTGCTTTGCTTTTCTTTATCCCGCTTGCGAGGAATCTCCACAACTTGGAGTCTCTCGCCCTTACACTTAAAGTTCACAAAGAAGCACGGAGTAAGGGAGGGATTAGCAACTCACACAAGACACAAAGATCACAGCAAATACGCACACACAAGACCCAGACTTGAGCTCAAGAGACTATCATGAGTTTCTCACTAGAACGGAGCTCAAATCACTACGAATGTCGAATAAGTGCGCAAGAACGAAGTGTGAGTGATCAAGTATGCTCAAAGAATGCTTGGATATCTTCTCCATGCGCCAAAGGGTCCCTTTTATAGCCCCAAGGCAGCTAGGAGCCGTTGAGAGCATTGTAGGAAGGCAATTCTTGCCTTCTGTCGACTGGCGCACCGGACAGTCCGGTGCACCACCGGACACTGTCCGGTGCACCACCGGACACTGTCCGGTGCCGATTTGTTTCCTTGTTTGGCGAAGCCGACCGTTGCTGATTGAGAGCCGTTGGCGCACCGGACACTGTCCGGTGCACACCGGACACTCCGGTGCCTCCTTCTAGCCGTTGGCTCGGCTACGTGTCCCGCGCAGATCGCGCGGCCGACCGTTGGCCCGGTCGACCGTTGGATCACCGGACAGTCCGGTGCACCACCGGACAGTCCGGTGAATTTTAGCCGTACGTCGTTAATCATCTCCCAAGAGCGACGAGTTCACCTGTGAACGGCTCACCGGACAGTCCGGTGCACCACCGGACAGTCTGGTGAATTATAGCCGTACACCACCGTCGAAGTCCCGAGAGCAGCAAGTTCGCCAGAGTCAGCCTGGCGCACCGGACACTGTCCGGTGCACCTAGACTGAGTAGACTTTGGCTGAACAGAGCAATCTCATTTCCAATTCAATTTTTCCTGTTTCCAGCACTTAGACACAATACATTAGTCCATAAAACAATGTACTAAGTCTAGAAACATACCTTTTGACATGATTTGCACTTTGTCCACCACTTTGCATAGATTAACACAAAAGTACTTATGTTGGCACTCAATCACCAAAATACTTAGAAATGGCCCAAGGGCACATTTCCCTTTCAATCTCCCCCTTTTTGGTGATTTATGCCAACACAACATAAAGCAACTAAAACAAGTGCAATATCGATGCAAATGAAAACTCAAAATTGTTTTGATTCAATTTTGGCATATATGGATCATACTTTGCCACCACTTGGTTTGTTTTTGCAAATCAACCTCAATTTCCTATCTCTAAGTCAAACACACTTGTAGAGACATAAAGAGAGTTGTTCCAATAGAAATTGATCACAGTATCAAAAACTCCCCCTATTTCCCATAATCAACCATTTTCCCACAAGAGATCAACTTTTGACAAAAAGAGCCAATAAGAGTGTTTTGCCAAAACAAAAGCTCTATTCTATTATTTTCAAAATTCTTAAGTGGTAGCTGATCCATTTATTGCTTTGGCCTTATTTTCTCCCCCTTTGGCATCAAGCACCAAAACGGGATCAATCTTGGCCCTAGAACCCCATTGCCTCACCAAAATCTTCAAATAAGAACACAAAGACAATAGGAGTACATGAGATGAACTTGGAATAAGTTACCCTCTCATCGGAGTGCAGTGGAAGTCTTTCATGGTCCAAGTCCACCTTTTCCCTTTCAAACCTCCTTTGAGACTAAATCAAGCAAACTCAAGCACACGGTTAGTCTCAAAGGGTCAAGTTGTAGCACAACTCCCCCTAAATATGTGCATCACTTGCAAGAAGACTTGTGAGGTCTGGGGAGTGTTTGTACAACTTGAGCACCACAAGTAAGCAACAAAATGCATAAGGAACATGATCAAGGCATAAATACATGTATGCTATAAATCAATCCAAGTTCCGCGAATCTAGGACATTTAGCTCACTACGTAGCCTGCAAAAGGTCTTCTCATCTAAAGGCTTAGTGAAGATATCGGCTAGCTGGTTCTCGGTGCTAACATAAAACACTTCGATATCTCCCTTTTGCTGGTGGTCTCTCAAAAAGTGATGCCGGATGTCAATGTGCTTTGTGCGGCTGTGCTCAACAGGATTTTCCGCTATTCGGATAGCACTCTCATTGTCACATAGGAGTGGGACTTTGCTCAGACTGTAGCCAAAGTCCAGGAGGGTTTGCCTCATCCAAAGTAGTTGCGCGCAACACTGCCCTGCGGCAACATACTCGGCCTCAGCGGTGGATAGGGCAACAAAACTTTGTTTCTTAGAATTCCCTGACACCAGGGACCTTCCTAAGAATTGGCACGTCCCTGATGTACTCTTCCTATCGACCTTACATCCAGCATAGTCGGAATCTGAGTATCCAATCAAGTCAAAGTTAGACCCCTTAGGATACCAGATCCCGAAGCAAGGCGTAGCGACTAAATATCTAAGAATTCGCTTCACGGCCACCAAGTGACACTCCCTTGGATCGGATTGAAATCTAGCACACATGCATACGCTAAGCATAATATCCGGTCTACTAGCACATAAATAAAGCAAAGAACCTATCATTGACCAGTATGCCTTTTGATCAACGGACTTACCTCCTTTGTTGAGGTTGGTGTGTCCGTCGGTTCCCATCGGTGTCTTTGCGGGCTTGGCGTCCTTCATCCCAAACCGCTTTAGCAAGTCTTGCGTGTACTTCGTTTGGGAGATGAAGGTGCCGTCCTTGAGTTGCTTCACTTGAAACCCAAGGAAGTAGTTCAACTCGCCCATCATCGACATCTCGAATTTCTGCGTCATCACCCTGCTAAACTCTTCACAAGAC
This sequence comes from Zea luxurians, assembly GCA_029449295.1. NCBI lineage: Eukaryota > Viridiplantae > Streptophyta > Magnoliopsida > Poales > Poaceae > Zea > Zea luxurians. The sequence continues at coordinate 92,378,660 of JAOPSE010000001.1, read as the reverse complement.
TTTTGGTTAGTAGAACCAAATATTATGTCATCGACATAAATTTGGCACACAAAAAGATCACCATCGCAAGTCTTAGTGAAAAGAGTTGGATCGGCTTTCCCAACCTTGAAAGCATTAGCAATTAAAAAGTCTCTAAGGCATTCATACCATGCTCTTGGGGCTTGCTTAAGTCCATAGAGCGCCTTAGAGAGCTTACACACGTGGTTGGGGTACCTTTCATCCTCGAAGCCAGGGGGTTGCTCCACGTACACCTCCTCCTTGATTGGCCCGTTGAGGAAAGCGTTCTTCACATCCATTTGGAACAACCTGAAAGAATGGTGAGCGGCATATGCTAGCAATATACGAATAGATTCTAGCCTAGCCACAGGAGCAAAAGTCTACTCAAAGTACAAACCTGCGACTTGGGCATAACCTTTTGCCACAAGTCGAGCCTTGTTCCTTGTCACCACCCCGTGCTCGTCCTGTTTGTTGTGGAACACCCACTTGGTTCCCACAACATTTTGCTTGGGACGAGGCACCAGTGTCCAAACTTCATTCCTCTTGAAATTGTTGAGCTCTTCCTGCATGGCCAACACCCAATCCGGATCTAGCAAGGCCTCTTCTACCCTGAAAGGCTCAGTAGAAGAGACAAAGGAGTAATGCTCACAGAAATTAACTAATCTTGAACGAGTAGTTACTCCCTAGCTAATATCACCCAAAATTTGGTCGACGGGATGATTCCTTTGAATTGTCGCTCGAACTTGGGTTGGAGGTGCCGGTTGTTCTTCTTCCTCCATCACATGATCGTCTTGTACTCCCCCTTGATCACACGCCTCCTTTTGATGAACCTGTTCATCATCTTGAGTTGGGGGATGCACCATCGTTGAGGAAGAAGGTTGATCTTGCTCCAATTGTTCCTGTGGTCGCACATCGCCAATTGCCATGGTGCGCATAGCGGCCGTTAGAACGTCTTCTTCATCTACATCATCAAGATCAACAACTTGCTCTCTTGGAGAGCCATTAGTCTCATCAAATACAACGTCGCTAGAGACTTCAACCAAACCCGATGATTTGTTGAAGACCCTATACGCCTTTGTATTTGAGTCATAACCTAATAAAAACCCTTCTACAGCTTTGGGAGCAAAATTTGAAGTTCTACCTTTCTTCACAAGAATATAACACTTGCTCCCAAATACACGAAAGTAAGACACATTGGGTTTGTTACCGGTTAGAAGCTCATACGAAGTCTTCTTGAGGAGGCGATGAAGGTAGACTCGGTTGATGGCGTGGCAAGCCGTGTTCACGGCTTCCGACCAAAAGCGCTCGGGGGTCTTGAACTCTCCAAGCATAGTCCTTGCCATATCGATGAGCGTCCTATTCTTCCTCTCTACCGCACCATTTTGTTGTGGTGTGTAGGGAGCGGAGAACTCGTGCTTGATTCCTTCCTCCTCAAGATACTCCTCCACTTGAAGGTTCTTGAATTCGGACCCGTTGTCGCTCCTTATCTTCTTCACCTTGAGCTCAAACTCATTTTGAGCTCTCCTGAGGAAGCGCTTGAGGGTCCCTTGGGTTTCAGATTTATCCTGCAAAAAGAATACCCAAGTGAAGCGGGAAAAATCATCAACTATAACAAGACCATACTTACTTCCTCCTATACTTAGATAGGCGACGGATCCGAAGAGGTCCATATGAAGCATCTCCAAGGGTCTTGATGTGGTCATCACATTTTTGGTGTGATGAGAGCTTCCCACCTGTTTCCCTGCTTGACAAGCTGCACAAGATCTATCTTTTTCGAAATGCACATTAGTTAGACCTATCACGTGTTCTCCCTTTAGAAGCTTGTGGAGGTTCTTCATCCCCACATGTGCTAAGCGACGATGCCACAGCCAGCCCATGCAAGTCATAGCAATTAACCATGCATCTAGACCGACCTCTTCTTTTGCAAAATCAACCAAATAAAGTTTGCCGTCTAGTACACCCTTAAAAGCTAGTGAACCATCACACCTTCTAAAGACAGACACATCTACATTTGTGAATAGACAATTATATCCCATATTGCATAATTGACTAACAGATAACAAATTATATCCAAGAGACTCAACTAAAAACACATTAGATATAGAGTGCTCGGATGAAATAGCAATTTTACCTAACCCTTTTACTTTGCCTTGGTTCCCATCACCGAATATTATTGAATCTTGGGAATCCTTGTTTTTGACGTAGGAGGTGAACATCTTCTTCTCCCCAATCATATGGTTTGTGCATCCGCTGTCGATAATCCAGCTTGAACCCCCGGATGCATAAACCTGCAAGGCAAATTTAGGCTTGGGTCTTAGGTACCCAACTCTTGTTGGGTCCTACAAGGTTAGTCACAATTGTCTTAGGGACCCAAATGCAAGTTTTATCTCCCTTGCATCTTGCCCCTAACTTTCTAGCAATCACCTTCTTATTCTTTCTACAAATGGCAAATGAAGCATTGCAAGCATGATATATTGTAGAAGGTTCATTAACTTTCCTAGGAACATTAACAACATTTCTCCTAGGTATATCTCTACCATGCATATAGGAAGAACTAGAAGCAAACATGGCATGAGAATCAAAAGCAGCATAAGCATTACAACTCCTAAAAGCATTTCTTGATTGTCTCCTATCATGGTACATAAAAGCATGGTTCTTTTTAGCACTACTAGCCATAGGGGCCTTCCCTTTCTCCTTGGCGGAGATGGGAGCCTTATGGCTTGTCAAGTTCTTGGCTTCCCTCTTGAAGCCAAGTCCATCCTTAATTGAGGGGTGTCTACCAATCGTGTAGGCATCCCTTGTAAATTTTAGCTTATCGAATTCACTTTTGCTAGTCTTAAGTTGGGCATTAAGACTAGCCAATTCATCATTCAATTTGGAAATTGAAACTAGGTGTTCACTACAAGCATCAATGTCAAAATCTTTACACCTATTGCAGATCATAACATGTTCTACACAAGAGTTAGATTTACTTGCTACTTCTAGTTTAGCATTTAAATCATCATTAACACCTTTTAAAGTAGAAATGGTTTCATGACAAGTAGATAGTTCACAAGAAAGCATTTCATTCCTTTTAACTTCTAGAGCAAGTGAATTTTGTGCACTAACAAATTTATCATGCTCTTCATATAAAAGGTCCTCTTGTTTCTCTAAAAGTCTATCCTTTTCATTCGAGGCATCAATCAATTCATTAATCTTATCTATTTTACTTCTATCCAATCCCTTGAACAAACTAGAGTAATCTATTTCTTCATCACTAGACTCATCATCACTAGAAGAATCATAAGTGGCATTGTTTCGAGTACATACCTTCTTCTCCTTCGCCATGAGGCATGTGTGATGCTCGTTGGAGAAGAGGGATGACATGTTGAAGGCGATGGCGGCGAGTCCTTCATTGTCGGAGTCGGATGACGAACAATCCGAGTCCCACTCCTTTCCAAGGTGTGCCTCGCCCATGGCCTTCTTGTAACTCTTCTTCTTTTCTCTTTTGTTCCCTTTTTCCTGGTCACTATCATTATCGGGACAGTTAGCAATAAAATGACCAATCTTACCACATTTGAAGCATGAGCGCTTCCCCTTTGTCTTGGTCTTGCTTGGCTGTCCCTTGCGACCCTTTAGCGCCGTCTTGAAGCGCTTGATGATGGGGGCCATCTCTTCATCATTAAGCCCGGCCGCCTCTACTTGCGCCACCTTGCTAGGTAGCGCCTCCTTGCTCCTCGTTGCCTTGAGAGCAATAGTTTGAGGCTCTTGGATTGGTCCATTTAGTGCATCGTCGACGTATCTTGCCTCCTTGATCATCATTCGCCCGCTTACGAACTTCCCAAGAACTTCTTCGGGCGACATCTTGGTGTACCTAGGATTTTCACGAATATTGTTCACCAGATGTGGATCAAGTACAGTAAAGGACCTTAGCATTAGACGAACGACGTCGTGGTCCGTCCATCGCGTGCTTCCATAGCTCCTTATTTTATTGATGAGGGTCTTGAGCCGGTTGTATGTTTGGGTTGGCTCCTCGCCCCTTATCATCGCGAATCTTCCAAGCTCGCCCTCCAGCAACTCCATCTTGGTGAGCAAGGTGACGTCGTTCCCCTCATGAGAGATCTTGAGGGTGTCCCAGATCTGCTTGGCATTGTCCAAGCCGCTCACCTTATGGTACTCGTCCCTGCACAAAGAGGCTAACAACACAGTAGTAGCTTGTGCATTTTTATGAATCTGTTCATTAATAAATATAGGACTATCCGAGCTATCAAATTTCATTCCATTCTCAACAATTTCCCATATGCTTGGATGGAGAGAGAACAAGTGACTACGCATTTTGTGACTCCAAAATCCGTAGTCCTCCCCATCAAAGTGTGGAGGTTTGCCAAGAGGGATGGAAAGCAAATGTGCATTTGAACTCTGCGGAATACGCGAATAATCGAAAGAGAAGTTTGAGTTAACCGTCTTTCTTTTGTCGTCGTTGTTGTCGTTGTTGTCCTTTTGGGAAGAAGTGGACTCATCACTGTCGTCGTAGTAGACGATCTCCTTGATGCGTCTCGTCTTCTTCTTCTTCCCATCTTTGCGTTTGTGGCTCGAGCCTGAGTCGGTAGGCCTGTCATCCTTCGGCTCGTTGACGAAGGACTCCTCCTTATCGTTGATCACAATTCCCTTCCCCTTAGGATCCATCTCTTTGGGCGATTAGTCCCTTTGTGAAGAGAACGGCTCTGATACCAATTGAGAGCACCTAGAGGGGGGGGTGAATAGGTGATCCTGTGAAAATTGAAAACTTAATGCCACAAAACTTGGTTAGGCGTTAGCACAATAATGCCAAGTGGCTAGAGAGGAGTCTCAACCAAACACAATAATCACAAGAGATCAACACAGAGATGGCACAGTGGTTTATCCCGTGGTTCGGCCAAGACCAACGCTTGCCTACTCCACGTTGTGGCGTCCCAACGGACGAGGGTTGCAATCAACCCCTCTCAAGCGGTCCAAAGACCCACTTGAATACCATGGTGTGTTGCTTTGCTTTTCTTTATCCCGCTTGCGAGGAATCTCCACAACTTGGAGTCTCTCGCCCTTACACTTGAAGTTCACAAAGAAGCACGGAGTAAGGGAGGGATTAGCAACTCACACAAGACACAAAGATCACAGCAAATACGCACACACAAGACCCAGACTTGAGCTCAAGAGACTATCACGAGTTTCTCACTAGAACGGAGCTCAAATCACTACGAATGTCGAATAAGTGCGCAAGAACGAAGTGTGAGTGATCAAGTATGCTCAAAGCATGCTTGGATATCTTCTCCATGCGCTAAGGGGTCCTTTTTATAGCCCCAAGGCAGCTAGGAGCCGTTGAGAGCATTGTAGGAAGGCAATTCTTGCCTTCTGTTGACTGGCGCACCGGATAGTCCGGTGCACCACCGGACACTGTCCGGTGCCGATTTGTTTCCTTGTTTGGCAAAGCCGACCGTTGCTGATTGAGAGCCGTTGGCGCACCAGACACTGTCTGGTGCACACCGGACACTGTCCGGTGCACACCGGACACTGTCTGGTGCCTCCTTCTAGCCGTTGGCTCGGCCACGTGTCCCGCGCAGATCGCGCGGCCGACCGTTGGCCCGGTCGACCGTTGGATCACCGGACAGTCCGGTGCACCACCGGACAGTCCGGTGAATTTTAGCCGTACGCCGTTAATCATCTCCCGAGAGCGACGAGTTCGCCTGTGAACGGCTCACCGGACAGTCCGGTGCACCACTGGACAGTCTGGTGAATTATAGCCGTACACCGCCGTTGAAGTCCCGAGAGCAGCAAGTTCGCCAGAGTCAGCCTGGCGCACCGGACACTGTCCGGTGCACCACCGGACAGTCCGGTGCACCCAAACTGAGCAGACTTTGGCTGAACAGAGCCATCTCATTTCCAATTCAATTTTTCCTGTTTCCAGCACTTAGACACAATACATTAGTCCATAAAGCAATGTACCAAGTCTAGAAACATACCTTTTGACATGATTTGCACTTTGTCCACCACTTTGCATAGATTAACACAAAAGTACTTGTGTTGGCACTCAATCATTAAAATACTTAGAAATGGCCCAAGGGCACATTTCCCTTTCAACAGTGTCCGGTGGCGCACCGGACTGTCCGGTGTGCCATGCGACAGCAGACTTCCAATGGCCACATTTTGGTGGTTGGGGCTATAAATACCCCAACCACCCCACATTCAATGGCATCCAAGTTTTCTACACTTCTACACCTTACAAGAGCTATAGCATTCAATACAAGACACAGCAAAGAGATCAAATCCTCTCCCAACTCCACACAAAGCTTTAGTGATTAGAGAGAGATTTGTCGTGTTCATTTGAGCTCTTGCGCTTGGATTGCTTCTTTCCTTTCTCATTCTTCTTGTGACCAAACTCAATTGTAACCAAGGCAAGAGACACCAATTATGTGGTGGTCCTTGCGGGGACTTAGTGTCCCGTGTGATTGAGAAGAGAAGCTCACTCGGTCTAAGTGACCCGTTGAGAGAGGGAAAGGGTTGAAGGAGACCCGGTCTTTGTGACCACCTCAACGGGGAGTAGGTTTGCAAGAACCGAACCTCGGTAAAACAAATCCTTGTGTCTCATTCCTTATTTGCTTGCGATTTGTTTTTCACCCTCTCTCTCGGACTCGATTATATTTCGAACGCTAACCCGGCTTGTAGTTGTGATTAACTTTGTAAATTTTAGTTTCGCCCTATTCACCCCCCCTCTAGGCGACTTTCAGTTGTTATCAACCAGGCTCTACTCGTGCGAGGTGTGTGTTTGGTTACCTGCGTGCAGATGTGGAGCCAGCTCGCAAGATACTCAAAGCACCCTGGACCAGGCTCTGTAGGCGCAAGCAAATTGGTCGCATCTCTAGAGCCAGGCTCCCGCCGGCCTGGCTCATACAGCCAGGCTACGGAGAGAAGCCAACCAAACATACCATATAGAACCAGAGGCTGTTGGATGCCCTGCTTCAGGGCCATTCGGTTGTCACGGATTGGTACTGTGAAATAATTTTTAGCATGATTACTTCTTTAATTTATATAGTGATCTATTTGTTTCTCTAGTGTTAAAGTTTAGCATCCACTAAAATTTGGCACGTGCTAAACTTTAGTACTTGAGGAGTGTTTGAATAAAGTGCTAAACTTTAACAATTACGGGTCTATGAGGAGCATGCGGCCAGGGAGAAAAAGGGGTATTCATGGTAAAATGAGGTTGGTGAACACTTTTAGCACAATTTAGTATCTTTAGTGGAGCTAAAGTGCTAATGAGTGCTAAACATTAACACAACACATTTAGCTACCGTGTTTGTTTTTTAGTAGCTAAACTTTAGCAAAAAGTACAGTGCTAAAGTTTAGCAAAAAGTGCTAATTATTAGTTGATCACTCCATTCTAATTTATAATTTATTTGATTTTTTATACCAAGTTTGATAGCTCGTTTTATTTAAAAATTTTCATAATTATTATTAATTTTTATTGTGATATTGTTTAGCATATAATATACTTTAAGTACAACTTCAAATTTATTATCTTTTGTAATTTTTTAATAAACCGAGCTGGTCAAACTTGATAAAAAAGTAAAATTAATTATAAATTGGGACAGATGAAGTACCAAATATTAGTCACAGCTAATAAGTTTTTTCTTCGGCTCCGCAAAAACAAGTTTCTTGATCAGTATTTTTGCATTGGTGAGATGAGTAAAAAATTGAGGGTCAATGCCAATCCTAACCATGGAAAGCCTAGACAAGTAATACTGCAATTTGTTAATTTCTATTATCTGATTTGGGAGGTTTCAACATTTATATACTATATTATTGGAAAGATATATAACCAATGATGTATCTTTTGTACTTTTGAGCTGGGAGTTATGCCCATATTTGTGGAGGCTGAGCGAAAATAGAAAAGACTCCTCAAATTCAAGACCAAAATGATCTTGCACATGCTTTTAATTATGCTTATTTCACAACTAATTAGGAGATATTTTTCTACTATAAGTACCATATAACGTATTATTTGTTAGGGAGTTGAGCTATTGATATATTTGACAACATGGAACTTCTTTGAAAAACATGTATAGTAATCACCGGTGCTAATTTCTCCTTGAGTGATCTCTGAGTTATCCTAGTTAAGAAACCATAGGGTAACCTACCGTGTTAGTTCTTAGTTGATCTTGTTGAGTGATTTTAAAGTGGTTCTAGTTTTATCCAGTCCACCACCACATGTTTCTATGAATTAACCCTTGTCAACCAAAGTCCTAATTTTTGAATTAGATGGAGTGGGAGATTAGAGTCAAACTGCTTTTCTTAATTAATTGGATGATCCTTATACCATTAGAGGATATTGATGCTAAGAGAGAATTATAACTTCCGAAACATAATTATATTGTGCATTAGAGCTACATAAAACCAATAGTGTCTAATTCACGATGCATTGATTTCATTGTCAGACAAGTCAATTTCAAGAATTGTACAATATTTGGCAAGGCTTAATGACCCACTCAAACTTGACATTCTAGGGTTGTATACCTATACTATTCAATAGTGTCTGAATCTTGCTCACTTGTGGCGAAGCCATAACTTAATCTTAGAGCTAGTTTGGGAGCCACAAATCTGGAGGGGATTGGAGGGGCTAAATCCCCTTCTTATTCATTTGATTTGAATAAGAAGGGGATTTTAGCTCCTCCAATCCTCCTTCGGTTTTCTAGCTCCCAAACTAGCCCTTAGGGAGGAAAAATGTTCATAGAGTGATCATTTACCCTTTAATTATATGGTGGATTAGTTAGTCTATTAAAAGGTGTAATGAAAACCTAATAAAGTTCCATAGACAGGCCCCCTCCAATCGTCCCTTGGCTTCGTCAGCCGGACCCACTTCTTTATCTATACCACTCTACTAAGACAGTAGCGTTAGCGTCCACACCAAGCGCGCTCCCACCAACCCTCACGCCCCTACCGACGCACACCGGTCCCATGCTGACAATCTAGCCCCACATCTACCCACACTGGTGCTCCTGTCCCACGTGCAACGCCTCAGAGCCGTTCCCCAACCAACGTTCCCCAAGCCTACGCATCGCAACCCCCGCTCCCCTGCCTTGGCTCTAAGCCGCCTGCCATTGCCGAGAATCCATGCGCCCCAAGCCCACGACCCTGTTATCCGATGATGCTCCCATCCTACGCGCCACTACCCACGCCTCCCACCCTCGGCGTCGAGCCACTGGCCGCGCTGAAAATCCACCCACCTCACGACTTCGTTCTCCGATATGGAAACACTGGCTTTCTCGTTCCACGATTTGCAGCTCCCCAATTACCCGCGAACTTGCAATTGGAGATCGACGCGATTTGGCAATTTGAGATCGACGCTGATTTGACAACGCTGGGCACACCTTCCAAATCACGCCAACATCTGTTGATGCCAAATGCGCCAGCCATCCTTTGCCCCCAATATATACCACCATTGTGCTCATGCCTCTTTGTGTTTTTTAGTCCTAGGATTTGAACTTCTTGCACTTGCTCTTGCGACGAAAGTCAAGGTTAGATATTTCTGAATGCTATATTCTCATCTTGGGCTCGAGTCATCCAGGACGTTGCAGCGGAGTGCAACCAAGTGAAGATGGCAGAGCACATGCCATGTGAAGACGATAGAGCATGCGACCGAGACAGAGGTCGTGGTGGCTGTGGTGGATGTCGTTGAATCTAAGATCGAATCCAGCTATGGCCGGAGGATCCCTAAGATTGCAGCACTCACGATGGCCAAAAATCCAAGTCCACGACAACCGTAAATCCATGCCTGTCCCCCTGTAGATTGTTCCCTCCTCAAGATATAGCGTAGCATCGTCGTCGCTATCCTTGACTATTTCAAGAAGGTCTATGGCCATGTTGAGCCCCTCCTCAAGTGGTCCAACATGGACCTCAAGCCGGAGACGCAGTCACGCCTCGCCTGAGGCCACCCTTGGGCAAGAGAGGTAATCATGGCTCGCACGGTGCCAACCTAGCGGGAGACACAGTCACACCTTGCTTGAGGCAACCCTTGGGTAGGAGACATAATCATGGCTCGCCCGAGGCCAACCTGGTGGGAGACGTAGTCACACCTCGCCCAAGGCCACCCTCAGGCAGGAGATGGTCATGGCTCACTCGAGGCCACCCTCAAGTGGGATACGTAGTCACGTCTCTCCTGAGGCCAACCTCGAGTGGGAGATGTAGTCATGTCTCGCTTGAGGCCACCCTTTTGCGGGAGACACAATCACACCTTGTCCAAGCCCACATTTAGGTGGGAGACACAGTCACGCCTCGATCGAGGCCACCCCCTGACGGGAGACATAGCCACACCTCGTCGAGGCCACCTCGGTCAGGAGACATAATCATGGCCGCCGAGGCCGCCCTCGAGCAGCAGACACATTCACAGCTCGCCCGAGGCCATCCTCGGCAGGAGACACAATCACACCTCACCCAAGGCTACCCTCGATTAGAAGACATAGTTAGGGCTCGCCTGAGGCCACCCTCGAGCGGCAGACACATTCACGGCTCGCCCGAGGCCACCCTTGGGCGGGAGACGCAGTCACGGCTCACTCGAGGCCACCCTCGAGAAAGACGCAGTCACGTCTCGCCGGAGGCCACCCTCGGGCTGGAGACGGCCATGACTCGTCCGAGGCCATCCTTGATAGGAGATGAAAGTCGCCTAGAGGGGGGGGGGTGAATAGGGCGAAACTGAAATTTACAAAGTTAATCACAACTACAAGCCGGGTTAGCGTTAGAAATATAATGCGAGTCCGAGAGAGGGCGTAAAAACAAATCGCAAGCGAATAAAGAAGTGAGACACAAGGATTTGTTTTACCGAGGTTCAGTTCTCTCAAACCTACTCCCCGTTGAGGTGGTCACAAAGACCGGGTCTCTTTCAACCCTTTCCCTCTCTCAAACGGTCCCTCGGACCGAGTGATCTTCTCTTCTCAATCACACGGGACACAAAGTCCCCGCAAGGATCACCACACAATTGGTGTCTCTTGCCTTGATTACAATTGAGATTGATCACAAGAAGAATGAGAAAGAAGAAGCAATCCAAGCGCAAGAGCTCAAATGAACACAACAATCACTCTCTCTAATCACTAAAGCTTTGAGTGGAATTGGGAGAGGATTTGATCTCTTTTGTGTGTCTAGAATTGAATGCTAGAGCTCTTGTAAGTAGTTGGAAGGTGAAAACTTGGATGACTTGAATGTGGGGGTGGTTGGGGTATTTATAGCCCCAACCACCAAACTTGACCGTTGGTGGAGACTGCTGTCGACGGGCGCACCAGACAGTCCGGTGCGCCACCGGACACTGTCCGGTGCGCCAGCCACGTCACCAGGCCGTTGGGTTCTGATCGTTGGAGCTCTGTCTTGTGGGCCCGCTTGGCTGTCCGGTGGTGCACCGGACAGACCCTGTAGGCTGTCCGATGTGCCACCCTCGTGTGCCTGCTCCTCTGCGCGCACAGGCGCGCATTTAATGCGTTGCAGTCGACCGTTGTGCGCGAAGTAGCCGTTGCTCCGCTGTCACACCGGACAGTCCGGTGTGCACCAGACACTGTCCGGTGACTCACCGGTCAGTCTGGTGAATTTTAGTGGAGCGGATTACCGAAGCTGGCGAGTTCAGAGTCGCTCTCCGCTGGAGCACCGGACACTGTCCGGTGGTGCACCGGACAGTCCGGTGAATTATAGCGAAGCGCCTTTGAGAATTCTCGAAGGTGAAGACTTCAGCTTGGAGTCCCCTGGTGCACCGGACAGTCCGGTGCGCCAGACTAGGGCACACTTCGGTTGACCCTTGCTTTCTTTGATTGAACCCATTCTTGGTCTTTTTATTAGCTTATTGTGAACCTTTGGCACCTGTAGAACTTATAGACTAGAGCAAACTAGTTAGTCCAATTATTTGTGTTGGGCAATTCAACCACCAAAATCAATTAGGAAATAGGTGTAAGCCTAATTCCCTTTCAATCTCCCCCTTTTTGGTGATTGATGCCAACACAAACCAAAGCAAGTATAGAAGTGCATAATTGAACTAGTTAGCATATTTGTAAGTGCAAAGGTTACTTAGAATTGAGCCAAATAGAAATTCACAAGATATGCATGGATTGTTTCTTTATATTTTTAACATTTTGGACCACGCTTGCACCACATGTTTTGTTTTTGCAAATTCTTTTGTAAAATCTTTTCAAAGACATTTTGCAACTAGTCAAAGGTAAATGAATAAGATTTTTGAGAAGCATTTATAAGATTTGAAACTTTCTCCCCTGTTTCAAATGCTTTTCCTTTGACTAAACAAAACTCCCCCTTAATGAAATCCTCCTTTTAGTGTTCAAGAGGGTTTTAAGATACCAATTTTTGAAGGTGCTACTTTCTCCCCCTTTAGAACACAATGAGATATCAATTTTGAAAATTATAAGTTTTAAAATTTGGTGGTGGTGCGGTCCTTTTGCTTTGGGCTTAATACTCTCCCCCTTTGGCATGAATCGCCAAAAACAGATGTTTGAGTGAAATATAAGCCTTTGTTAAACTACTTTCTCCCCTTTGGCAAATAAAACATATGAGTGGAGATTATACCAAAGACGGAGAGATGCTCGGAGCGACGGCGAAGGATGAATGATTTGATGGAGCGGAGTGGAAGCCTTGTCTTCGCCGAAGACTCCAATTCCCTTTCAATACACCTATGACTTGGTTTGAAATTCACTTGAAAACACATTAGTCATAGCATATATAAAAGAGACATGATCAAAGGTATATTTTTGAGCTATGTGTGCAAGACATCAAAAGAAATTCCTAGAATCAAGAATATTTAGCTCATGCCTAAGTCTGGTAAAAGTTTGTTCATCTAGCGGCTTGGTAAAGATATCGGCTAATTGATCTTTAGTGTTAATATATGCAATCTCGATATCTCCCTTTTGTTGGTGATCCCTTAAGAAATGATACCGAATGGCTATGTGTTTAGTGCGGCTATGCTCAACGGGATTATCCGCTATGCGGATTGCACTCTCATTATCACATAGAAGAGGAACTTTGGTTAATTTGTAACCATAGTCCCTAAGGGTTTGCCTCATCCAAAGCAATTGCGCGCAACAATGGCCTGCGGCAATATACTCGGCTTCGGCAGTTGAAAGAGCCACAGAATTTTGCTTCTTTGAAGCCCAAGGCACCAAGGACCTTCCCAAGAACTAGCAAGTCCCCGATGTGCTCTTTCTATTGATTTTGCACCCTGCCCAATCGGCATCGGAATAACCAATTAAATCAAATGTGGATCCCCGAGGGTACCAAAGCCCAAACTTAGGAGTATAAGCCAAATATTTCAAGATTCGTTTTACGGCCGTAAGGTGAGCTTCTTTAGGGTCGGCTTGGAATTTTGCACACATGCATACGGAAGGCATAATGTCCGGTCGAGATGCACATAAATAGAGTAATGAACCTATCATCGACCGGTATACCTTTTGATCGACGGATTTACCTTCCGTGTCGAGGTTGAGATGCCCATTGGTTCCCATGGGTGTCTTGATGGGCTTGGCATCCTTCATCCCAAACTTGTTTAGAATGTCTTGAGTATACTTCGTTTGGCTAATGAAGGTGCCCTCTTGGTGTTGCTTCACTTGAAATCTAAGAAATACTTCAACTCCCCCATCATTGACATCTCGAATTTCTGTGTCATGATCCTACTAAATTCTTCACATGTAGATTTGTTAGTAGACCCAAATATAATATCATCAACATAAACTTGGCATACAAACAAATCATTGTCAAGAGTTTTAGTGAATAGAGTAGGATCGGCCTTTCCGACTTTGAAGCCATTAGCAATAAGGAAATCTCTTAGGCATTCATACCATGCTCTTAGGGCTTGCTTGAGCCCATAAAGCGCCTTAGAGAGCCTATAGACATGGTTAGGATACTCACTGTCTTCAAAGCCGGGAGGTTGCTCAACATAGACCTCTTCCTTGATTGGTCCATTGAGGAAGGCACTCTTCACGCCCATTTGATAAAGCTTGAAGCCATGGTAAGTAGCATAGGCTAATAATATATTGACTCAAGTCTAGCTACGGGTGCATAGGTTTCACCAAAATCCGAACCTTTGACTTGGGAGTATCCCTTGGCCACAAGTCGAGCTTTGTTCCTTGTCACCACACCATGCTCATCTTGCTTGTTGCGGAAGACCCATTTGGTTCCTACAACATTTTGATTAGGACATGGAACTAAATGCCATACCTCGTTCCTAGTGAAGTTGTTGAGCTCCTCTTGCATTGCCACCACCCAATCCGAATCTTGAAGTGCTTCCTCTACCCTGTGTGGCTCAATAGAGGAAAGAAAAGAATAATGCTCACAAAAATGTGCAACACAAGATCTAGTGTTACCCCCTTATGAATGTCGCCGAGGATGGTGTCGACGGGGTGATCTCGTTGGATTGCTTGGTGGACTCTTGGGTATGGCGGTCTTGATTCTTCATCCTCCTTGTCTTGATCATTTGCATCTCCCCCTTGATTGTTGCCATCTTCTTGAGGTGGCTCATCTTCTTGATCTTCCTCTTCATCATCTTGATCCTCATCCTCATCTTAGGTTGGTGGAGATGCTTGCATGGAGGAGGATGGTTGATCTTGTTCATTGGGAGGCTCTTAGGATTCCTTAGGACACACATCCCCAATGGACATGTTCCTTAGCGCGATGCACGAAGCCTCTTCATCACCTATCTCATCAAGATCATGTTGCTCTACTTGAGAGCCGTTAGTCTCATCAAACACAATGTCACAAGAAACTTCAACTAGTCCTGAGGACTTGTTAAAGACTCTATATGCCCTTGTGTTTGAATCATATCCTAGTAAAAAGCCTTCTACAGTCTTAGGAGCAAATTTAGATTTTCTACCTCTTTTAACAAGAATAAAACATTTGCTACCAAAGACTCTAAAATATGAAATATTGGGCTTTTTACCGGTTAGGAGTTTGTATGATGTCTTCTTGAGGATTCGGTGTAGATATAACCGGTTCATGGCGTAGCAGGCGGTGTTGACCGCCTCGGCCCAAAACCGATCCGAAGTCTTGTACTCATCAAGCATGGTTCTTGCCATGTCCAATAGAGTTCTATTCTTCCTCTCCACTACACTATTTTGTTGTGGGGTGTAGGGAGAGGAGAACTCATGCTTGATGCCCTCCTCCTCAAGGAAGCCTTCAATTTGACAGTTCTTGAACTCTGTCCCGTTGTCGCTTCTTATTTTCTTGATCCTTAAGCCGAACTCATTTTGAGCCCATCTCAAGAATCCCTTTAAAGTCGCTTGGGTTTGAGATTTTTCCTGCAAAAAGAACACCCAAGTGAAGCGAGAATAATCATTGTTGGAACTTGCTCTCAACTGCAAGGGGATCCAACACGGGTGAACGGTGATGACAACAGGGCACTCGCGTGTGATGGCAAAAGCTCTGTTAATCTGGCCTCTCACGGGCACTGTACAGGGGTATTTATAGGTACCTGAGCGCGCAGCACCTTGAGCTAAGGACGCATGTGCCCTCAGGTACCTAGGTTATCCCAAGAATATTCCCATAAAGCGAGGTTACAGACCGTAATTACAGGAATGCTTTTACAACATAGGCCCGTAACACAGGGCGGCCAAGCGGGTCCCGTTACGACGGGCCGGATTGCACGTGGGCCTCCGAGCTGGGCGAGGCCGCGCCGTGGGATGCCCTTCGTCGCCAGTCTTCGCCTGGAATGGAAGGAGCGAAGGGTGTCCCCGCCTATTTTGTTTCTGTCAGTTCAGCTGCTGCAGCGAAGGCTTCGAGCGAAGGGTGGCGCCTTTGCCTTCGCCCCAACATTTGCCCTCCGAGGGATCAGTTCAACAAAGTCACCTGGTGCCGAAGACGTCGTTAGATGGCGGAGACGCTGCCCTCGCTCGAAGTGGTTCCGCGGGGGTTTTTGATGTGACCGTTGATTGACGGCGTACTGTTGGATTGCGGGTTTCTCGAAGCGCCGCGTCCTGTCTATAAAAGGGGGCGGGGGTCGGCGCTTTTTGAACTTCGCTTTCCGCGCTCCGCGAAAACCCTAGCCGCCCTTTCCGCCGACTTGCTGCTCGTCTGCCTGCCGCGGTCTTGTTCGCCGGAGATCTGGCTCGAGTGAAGCAGACTGCCCGCCACCGCTGACGGTACGTTGCGATGCCGTCCTCGTCTTCTTCCGCTGCCGCTACGCCGCCGGCCGTTCCCTCGCCGCCTCGTCTGAGGAGACGCCGAGTAGCTTAATGGTGGAGGAGTTGCACGCCGGCGACTCTGTTGATTTCGGCGTATCGCGGATCTCGTCGGCCCGCGTGCAAGATATGCAGCGGTTGGGTTAATTCGGCAGCGGAGTTGGTCGAGTCCCAGGGGCGGAGGAAGTCCCCGAGCCAGAGGGCGAGTTGGTCGTTTTCGAGGCGTTCTTCGCCGCCGGGCTCCGCCTGCCTGCGCACCGGTTTATTGGCGAAGTCCTGCGCAGGTTCAATGTTCAAATACATCAGCTGACACCGAATGCCATAGTGGCACTGTCGAAGTATGTCTGGGCGACGGCTTTGTACGGCGGACAGCCGTCGGTGGAAGTTTTTGCGAAGTATTATTGTTTGCATTGGCGGAAGAGGATGATTGGAGGCGAAGTCGCTCAGTTTGGATCCTGCACATTCACGCCGAAGACCGGCAAAACCACGATGTAGGTGGTTGAGTTGGTTCCTTGCGCCCGCAACAAGTGGGGCAACTGGAATGAATTTTGGTTTTACGTCACTGAGGGTACCGTCGAAGGCCATGAGGGACTCCCCGTGTCCGCGATGTGTTCTCATTTTTACTCAGCGTATCCGCCCTTTGAAGTGGCGGAGGAGGATGAGGACGAAGGGGCTCTTCGGTGCGCCGCCGGTTTGAGCAGTGGGCGCGACTTGGTTGAAGAGTTTGTGGCGTATGGGGTGTGGCCATTGGCGCGTGGCTGGGTGTTGGGCGAAGTATGCCCTCGCCAGATGCCTTTTCATGGTGGAAGGGTGGTGCGGAGTCCTGCCTTCGCCCTGAATCTGCAAAGTCGCGATCCGGCCGCCGTTGTGCGTGAGGCGGAGGATGGGGCGGTGCGGCTTGTTGGACGCTACGTGCCGAGGACAGAGGGCCAGCGCAGCTGGGATATCCGCGGGTCGAATGACCGCTTGAACAGGGTGTTTGAATTAAATCAATTGCCGTATGACGGCTACCCTGGTCAAGACGATGTGGACCGCCGTGGGAAGAGACCGGCGGTGGAGACCGGAGATGACCCCGCGCCGGCGGCCGCCCCGTCCTCTAAAAAGAGAAAATTAGGTACTGCTACGGGAGGACTTGGGGTTTCTGATCGTTTTGCTAGAGAGTTGACGAAGACGTGCGCGGCCCCGGGGGAAAGGATGTCTTCGCCCGAGCTCCGGGAGTCTTCGGCTCGGATGCTGAGGGTTAACGGGGGTTGTTGGCCTAGGAATGTTCCTGTCCCCCGCGTGGCTGGCGAGGACTTTTTTATATCTCGCATGGTTCGTGAATGGAGGGTTTTTCCTTACGGGCGGAATATTGCTGCTGTTGTGTCAGCAGTGATGGACAAGGATCGCCAGGGAGCTGCGCAAAAGCGCCAGGCGGCTATCAGGCTCGTTGAAGCCAGGCCGAAAAGGCAGCGGGGGATGGCGAAGGCTGCGGCCTCCGGTGGAGGCCGGCCGCCGCTGGCGGCGAAGTCAAGCGTCCCTGCATCTAGCAAGGCGCCGGAGGCAACGGCAGGCGTCGAGGGCTCGAAGTCGGCGAAGGCGGTGCCGCCGACTGGCGGAGTGGCGGAGGTTGCGAGGGCGGCTCGAGCGTTGCCGTTGGCGGGCAAACGCGTCGCCGACTTCGCCACCGATATTAGCGTGGACGACTATCTCGGTGGTAGGTCGTTTTTTTTGATCGTTTCATTGGTACGCTGCAGGGTTGGGCGAAGGCCAACTTGCTGTGGTTGCACCTGGCGCGGCGCCCACGACGGCTGCCGCAGCGCCGAAGGCGAAGGGCGGGGTTCTGAGCGCCGGTGGCGAGGCGTCGGCCCTCGCGGTTGTCATGGATGAGGCGGGCGCTGCGTCCCGCCGGCTGGCGGAGGCGACGGAGGCGCTACGTCAGGTCCGCTGAGTTGGACCTCGTCCCCCCCCTTTTTTTTTACACCGCAGTCTTACGATTGTTCTGCAGGTGGCTGACTTCGCTAGCCGCACTGCGTCGGGGGCCCTCACGGCAGCCGTGGCTGCCGAATTCGAAAGGCTTCGGACGCAACACGCTGACGCTGTCCGTGAAAAATCGGCCGCCGATAGCAAGTGCCGCAAGCTGGCGGAGAAGGTGGCCACACTGGAGGACGAGAAGGCCGCCCTCCGTCGCCAGCTGGCGGGGGAAAGGAGGGAGGCCAATGAAGCCCTTGTCAAGGCGCAGGCTGCGCAGGCGGAGGCCAACCTGGCACGGGCGGAGGGCAACCTTGCCAGGGAGCGCGCCGAGCAGTTGCAGGAGCGGCTCACCGCCCTGGAGAGCCGCGTGAAGGGGGCCGAGGCCGCGGCACGAGCGGAGGCAGAGCGGACGCGCCAGCTGCTCGTAGATACATACCGTGGCCTGGGCGCGGGGACCGGTGAATTCGAAGTACCGGACCGAGAGCCCGGACTTCGGTGCCTAGAGTGGGTGCAGGAGGAGCTGCGGGCGCTCCCCACCGTCGTGGAGGGGTTTATGGCGTATGCCTCCCTGGTCACCTGCGAGGGGGCGATGAACGCGCTCTCCCGCGAAGGGTGCCGGCACTTCGAGGTCTTCGACCAAGTCGAAGAGGACTTTGAGCGAGATATCTTCAAGGTCGAGGACCCCATAGTGAAGGATTCTGCCGGGGCTATCTTCGACCGGCTGTGGGGTCCATACGGGCGCGAGGTGGTCAGGGAGCGCGCCGAGACGGCGAGGGCTCAGGTAACGTTTTCGCTTGTTTGGTATTTGTTGGACGTGGGCTGTGTGCGTGTTTGATGAATTTTGTGTGTTTTGGCTTAGGCGGTGCGTGGCGAGAGGCTCGACGACTTCGGGGCGCTGAACAGCATGTTGGCTGACCCGGAGTCGGCCCCGGCGGAGGCTGTGTCCGAGGTCGCCCTGGCGCCAACCTCGGCCGCATCCACGGCGGCCGGCGAAGGCCTGCCCCCAGAGGTCGCCGAAGGCGCGCCTGATGCTACTGCAGCTGCCGCGCCGAGTGCTGAGGATCCCGCAGCGGTAGCGGCGGAGATAACAGCGGAAGCAGCGGCAGAGCCAGCAGCGGAGGCTCCTGCAACGTCAGGGCCGTCGCAGGTGGCGTAGTAGGTGTAGAGGGTTGGGGAAGTTTGTACATGTTACAGAATTTTGGTTGCTGCGCAGGTTCAAGATTTTGGGCCTGCGCACGCAACCGCTACTACTAAATTTTTGGCGGCTACGACCGCGGAAGATGGTAATGACTGTGGTGGTTCTTCATCTGAGTTTTTTGACTGTGCTGACTCTGAGAGCTCGATTGAGTGGACGGAGTCGTCGGAGGACTTGGACTACTTCGCGGCCTTGGATGTGGCTGCGACGGAGGCCTCGCCGCACGCCGCGGATGCAGGAGATGTGCCAGGTCCTTGCACCGGGCGACGGCGGCGAAGGGCAGTTGCGAAACGTATGGTTAGTGGGGTGGAGGGGGCTCGGCTTGGCGTAAGTGGGGCTGGTCGACAGGAACTGTTATCTTTGCCGACCGCCGAGACTATAGGTGAAG
This sequence comes from Zea luxurians, assembly GCA_029449295.1. Lineage (NCBI taxonomy): Eukaryota > Viridiplantae > Streptophyta > Magnoliopsida > Poales > Poaceae > Zea > Zea luxurians. Next base: position 92,358,967 of record JAOPSE010000001.1, on the reverse strand, counting down.
GGGAACTGCGAAGTCTTTTTGCGGGTGAGGAGCTCAGGATAATGTTATTTAATTATAGGGAGATGGGAATTATTCCTAAGGTTGAGCTGATGTAGAGTGTGGTGCCCTCGCTTGTATATGTAGAGGCTTGTATGATGAAGTTGTGTGCCCTCGCGTGCATATGTGTGTGCGAAGGCGTTGTGTACTTTGTCTGGTTTGTTTTGTTGCGCTGTGTTGGCGTGATTATAGTTGGTCTTGGCGTGGACGGTTTGATGTTGTCGTTTCAGCCTTTTGTTGAGCTAGTCCGGTCTTCTGCATAGATAGTCTTCGGTTTTTTCGCACTTGTTGTGCTAATCCGGCTGCACCGTTAGGCGACTTCTGCGCGGGTAGTCTTCGCGATAGACTTAGATTTCTTTTTCCGCACTTGTTGTGCTAATCCGGCTGCACCCTTAGGCGACTTCTGCGAGGATAGTCTTCGCGATAGACTTAGATTTTTTTTCCCGCACTTGTTGTGCTAATCCGGCTGCACCCTTAGGCGACTTCGGCGCGGATAGTCTTCGCGATAGACTTAGATTTTTTTCCGCACTTGTTGTGCTAATCCGGCTGCACCCTTAGGCGACTTCTGCGCGGATAGTCTTCGCGATAGACGTAGATTTTTTTCCGCACTTGTTGTGCTAATCCGGCTGCACCCTTAGGCGACTTCTGCGCGGATAGTCTTCGCGATAGACTTAGGTTTTTTTCCGCACTTGTTGTGCTAATCCGGCTGCACCCTTAGGCGACTTCTGCGCGGATAGTCTTCGCGATAGACTTAGGTTTTTTTCCGCACTTGTTGTGCTAATCCGGCTGCACCCTTAGGCGACTTCTGCGCGGATTTGTCGCACGCGAGGGTAGCTAGCGCTTAGCCTTGCGGTGACCTCGTGGTGGTCGAATGTCGAAGACCGTCATCGCGGTCTTTTTCGACGCATGTCCTTGCGGGGGATTTTTCACGCATATATTACATGGCTCCGCCTCGTTAAAAACCTCACCCCCCGGGAGGAAAAGAGTGCGGGCCGGTGCAAGATTGTTTTTGCGAATTACAAGGGCGAAGACAGCCCTGAGGAGTCAAACAAAAAATTTGCGGAGGTTGTCGATGTTCCAGGAGTGCTCCAGGTCCTCGCCGTTTGGCGTTGTGAGCCTGTAAGCGCTGGGGGAAGCTTTTGTCTTGACGATGAAAGGGCCCTCCCACCTGGGCTCCAGCTTGCCCTTGGACTCCGTCCGAGCTGTTCGAATGAGTACGAGGTCCCCCTCGCTGAACTCCCTCGGGGTGACTGAATGGTCGCGCCATGCTTTGGTCTGGGCTTGATACTTGTTCAGGGCCTGTAGGGCGAAGACACGGTCTCCGTCGATGAGATCCTTTGAAGTTGGCTCGTCCACATCTGGGACGGCTGACGGAACTGTTCGCAGGGACCCGTGCTTTATTTCTTGCGGGGTCATGGCCTCCGATCCGTATAGAAGACGGAAGGGAGTAAACCCGGTCGCCCTGCACTCAGTCGTGTTTAGTGCCCAGACTGCCTCAGGTAAGAAATCGGTCCATCTGCCCTTTTTTTCATCAAGGAGCATTTTTTTGATAGCTGTGAAGATTTTCCCGTTGGCGCGCTCCACGACCCGTTGGACTGCGGATGATAGACTGAGGCGAAGGCAAGCTTGGTGCCAATGGAGAAACAAAAATCCTTGAAGTCTTGGTTATCAAACTGCTTGCCGTTGTCGACTGTTAGTTCGGACGGTACTCCGAAACGGCAAACGATGTTCTGCCAGAAGAATTTTTGGGCAGTCTTTGATGTTATTGTGGAGACAGCCCGTGCCTCGATCCATTTGGTGAAGTATTCGACCGCGACGAAGGCGAACTTAAGGTTCCCCTGAGCGGTGGGCAGGGGTCCGACAATGTCGAGACCCCAGCGCTGGAGAGGCCATGTATGGGCGATCAGCTTTGTATACTGCGAAGGGCCGCCTGACCGAGGGGAAAACTTCTGGCAGGCTTCGCAGGATCGAGTGACCCGATTTGCGGCGCAGATCATTGCGGGCCAGTAAAAACCCTGGCGGATCACCTTAGCAGCTAGGGCCCTCGGCCCCGCGTGTGAGCCGCACGTGCCACTGTGGACTTCACGTAGAATCTGCACGCCTTCGGCCTCGGTGACGCACTTAAGCATTGGCTGACTGACCCCTTTTTTGTAGAGTTGGCCTTCAATCAGAGCGAAGTCTCGGCTTCGATGTCTGAGACGCTTGGCCTCACTGATGTCGGCTGGATGATAATACCCCTGCAGGAACAGGGTTATGGGTGCCCGCCAGTCTTCGGTCATGATGAGGTTGACTGTGCGGTGGCCCTCGCTGTCATTGGTTATTTGGAGCCCTTCGGGGCTCCGGACTGCTGGCCGCGGCCTTGGCCAATGCGTCGGCCTCCTCATTCTTGGCCCGGTCCACATGCTGCACGGTGAACCCCTTGAACTGCCTCTCGAGACTTCGGATGGCCGCGAGGTACTGCATGAGTGCGGGGTCCTTGGCTGCATAGTCTTTCTCGACTTGGCCGGCAACTACCTTGGAGTCTGTTTTGATGATGCAAGTGGTGACTCCGAGGGCCCTTAGCTTGCGGAGGCCGAGGATGACTGCTTCGTATTCTGTTATATTATTTGTGCATCTGTCGGATTCCAGATTGAAGCTGAGTCGTGCTGCATATCTGTGCTTGACCCCGACTGGTGAGGTTATGACTGCAGCGACGCCTGCCCCCGCATGGCACCATGCGCCGTCGCAATGGATCGTCCAAGTCTTCTCTGCGGACGGATCCGGCTGTGTAGTTGGCCCAGTCCAGTCGACGACGAAGTCTGCCAGGACTTGAGACTTAATAGCTGTCCTAGGCTCGAAGCAGATGTGGTAGCCGGAGAGTTCGGCCGCCCACTTGGCAATCCTCACCGACGCCTCCGGGTTTCTGAATAATTCGCCGAGCCCCCTATTTGAGGTGACTCGGACCTTGAATGCTTCGAAGTAATGGCGCAGTTTGCGCGACGACATGACGACTGCGTAGGCAATCTTCTCCAGCTCTGTCATGTTGCACTTGGACGGTGTCAGCACTTCAGAGACATAATACACGGGGCACTGCCGAACCACGCCCTCGACAGTCTGCTCCTGCACTAGGGCCGCGCTGACCGCATGTGGCGAGGCCGCGACGTAGAGCAGCAAGGGGAGCGAGGGGTCGGGGCTGGTAAGGACGGCCAACTCTGTCAGGTACTGCTTTAATGAGGCGAAGGCCGCCGCCTGCTCTGGTCCCCAAGCGAAGTCTTTTGCGCCACGGAGTGTCTTGAGGAAGGGGAGACTTCGCTCGGCGGACCTGGATATGAATCTGTTGAGAGCGGCCAATCTGCCTGTCAGGCGCTGGACGTCCCTGACGGACTGCAGAGGCGTCATGTCCAAGATAGCCTGAATCTTGGTTGGGTTGGCCTCGATGCCGTGGTGTGATACCAGGTAGCCCAATATTTTGCCCTGGCGAACACCGAAGACACACTTTTCCGGGTTTAGGTGGAGTTGTGCGTCCCGCATGTTCGCGAATGTTTCGGCGAGGTCGGCAAGGTGGTCCTCCTTGCTCTTGCTGGCGACGACAATGTCGTCTACATATGTGAATATATTTCTGCCAACCTGCCCCTCGAGCACTGTTTTAGTAAGCCTGGAGAAGGTGGACCCGGCGTTCTTGAGTCCCTCCGGCATTCTGATGAAGCAATATGTGCCGAAGGGTGTTATGAAGCTGGTGCTAGCCTTGTCTTCTTCCTTCATGTATATCTGGTGGTAACCGGAGAAGCAATCGAGGAGGGACATGACCTCGCATCCGGCCGCGCTATCGACTATTTTGTCGATCCGTGGCAACGGGAAATTGTCCTTTGGGCAGGCTTTATTGAGACTGGTGAAGTCGATGCACATTTGCCACTTCCCGCTCTTTTTCTGCACCATTACGACATTGGAGAGCCATGTGGGGTAAGCCACCGGCTCGATGAATCTGGCCTCCAGGAGGCGGTGCACCTCTGCCTTGGCGGCCTCCGTCTTTTCGTCGGACATCTTGCGAAGCCACTGCTTTTTTGGCCGTACCGAAGGGTCGATTCCCAGACTATGCTCAATTATTGAACGGCTGACCCCGACCAGATCGAGGGCCGACCAGGCGAAGACATCTTTGTTCTTGGACAGGCAGCAGAGGAGCTTTTCTTCTTCATGCGAAGTAAGGTCTTCGCTGATAGTGACTGTCTGCCTGGGCGTGGCCTGGTCGAGGGGGACAGTCTTGGTCCCGTCGTGGCTCTGCAGCTGCGCCTTGTCATGTTGCTTATTGGTTGGGCTGGCAGGCGCGGGGGCTTCGCGTTGGGCCGTGAGGCAGTGCACGTTTCTTTGACCGGGCACGAAGTCCCGCTCTATGTTACGCGCAGTCTGTTGATTGCCGAAGACTGTGATAACGCCTAACGGACCTGGTATCTTCATACATAGGTACAGTCCGTGAATGGCTGCTTCGAACTTATTAATGGAGCCCCGGCCCATGATGGCATTGTAAGGGTACACCATATCCACAATGTCAAAGGTTATTTGCTCGCTTCGGGCATTGGGTGCTACACCGAAGGAGAGAGGCAGCTCTATTTTGCCGACGGGGAAGGTGCCTTTGCCGCCGAAGCCATACAACGGGTTGTCCGAAGGCTTAAGCAGGCTGTGGCTTATGCCCATGCGATCGAAGGCGTGGAGGAAGATGATGTCCGCCTGGCTGCCGTTGTCAACGAGGACCTTGTGTAGGTCCCAGCCTGCCACGCTGCAATTGATAACCATGGCATCGCAGTGGGGGGCGCTGCGCAAGTCGACGTCCCGTGCGTCGAAGGTGAGCGGTATGTGGGACCACTTTGTCTGCACAACTGGGCCCATGACGGCGACATGGTTTATGCTGCGGTAGTGGTCCCGCTTCTGCCGCTTGGTGTCGAAGTCGGTGCTGGACCCCCCAGTTATCATGTGGATGACTCCGCGATATGGTTGATCGGCGAAGTCTTCTTGCTTTGGGGCATGGGGGATGTTTTGGTGTTGCTGGTGTGGTGGTGGGGGTGGAGGAGGTATGATTTGTACTTCCTGATGGTGTTGGTAAGCGTGGTGCGGTGGATGCGGGGCAGGAGCGTGGATATATGGCGGAGGGGGTTGCTGGTAATTGTGCGCGACAATTCTGGGGTTGTCGGCTGGCTGCGCCCGTGCCATTCTGTCTCTGGTGGCCTTCGTTTCGGGGCAGTCTTTGGTGTGGTGGGCGCAGTCTTCGCCATGGAATAGGCAGTAGAATCGGCGCGGCGGCTGCGCACGCCCTCGGCCCCTGCCACGAGTGCCGTTTCCGCGGCCCTGGGGGGGATAGTCCTGGCGACGAGGGGGGTCGGCAGCGGGGTGCTAGTTGGTGATGTTGTGCACCTGCTGCTGAATGCGGCCGTCTCGACCGGAGTCTGGCTGCGGAGTCCTTGTCCACGTGCGGCTGGACTGTGGAGCATCTTTTGGCTTCCTCTGGGACTCAATCTTGCGCTGGTGGAGCTCTTCGGATCTGGCGTACTTTTCAAACAGCTGGTATAACTCTTGGAGGTTCTTTGGCGGATCTCTGATGCAGTGGCTGTAAAGGACGCCGGCGCGAAGACCACTGATAGCATAGTGGATGGCAATCTGGTCATCGACTGAGGGTAGCTGTGACTTGAGTGTCAGGAATTTGCGGTAATATTCCCTCAGGGTCTCCTTCTCTAGCTGCTTGCAGAGCGAGAGTTCGGCCAGGGCGTCGGTGTCTGGGCGGTACCCTTGGAAGTTGAGCAGGAACTTGTCCCGGAGACTTCTCCAAGAATCGATGGACAGCGGAGGCAACCTGGTGAACCAGGTGAGTGCGGGGCCCTCGAGGGTGATGATGAAAGACTTTGCCATTGTGGCGTCATCCCCCCGAACGATGCGACAGCGACCTGGTAACTCATTATGTATTGAGCCGGGTCGGTGCTGCCGTTGTACTTGGGATAGGTCCCTGCCCGGAAGTTAGCTGGCCACGACGTCACTTGCAGGTGAGGCGCCAGGGGACTTCGCTCATCGAGATAGTTGACCCCCTGGAATGGCGCGGCGTGCGGGAAGGTGTGGTCGCGTTGAGGGAAACGCGGGTCCTCTGGCTGCGCGCGGTGTTGCAGGGGTGGCCCATGCTGCAGGCCGGGGTGGCCTTCGCGCGTGTCGTCGTCGTGTGCGCGCTGCTGGAGGGGTGACCCGTGCTGCAGGCCGAGGTGGCCTTCGCGCTGCATCAGCGCAATCTCCCGCTCGAGTTCCTGGGCCTTGTGCTCTTCGTCGCGTATCATTTGCCGCACTTTGGCTAGTGCGGACACGCGTTGGCGCTTGGCCTCCAGTATCTCCTTCTGCCTCTGGAGATTGCGGGTCTTGAGGCGCAGGGCGCGCAGCTGTAGCTGTTCTTCTGCCGAGACGCCGAGGACCTCACCGTCCTCGGCGAGGTCCGCGCCCTCTGGTGGTGCAAAGCCTGAGGGTGGCTGCGGTTGTCCCTCAGGGTCGCAGGTGCGGAGGGTGTCGTCTTCAGTGGCCTCTTGGTGGGTGGATTGGGTGAGGGCGAGGGCCTTGCCCTTTCTTGCGGCGAGCAGTGCTGCCTTCGCAGCCTCGTCAGCCTTCGGGTTAGCTCTCTTGGGTGCCATCGCGGGTGGTTTTTCTCGAAGCACGAACGGTGGGCGCCAAATGTTGGAACTTGCTCTCAACTGCAAGGGGATCCAACACGGGTGAACGGTGATGACAACAGGGCACTCGCGTGTGATGGCAAAAGCTCTGTTAATCTGGCCTCTCACGGGCACTGTACAGGGGCATTTATAGGTACCTGAGCGCGCAGCACCTTGAGCTAAGGACGCATGTGCCCTCAGGTACCTAGGTTATCCCAAGAATATTCCCATAAAGCGAGGTTACAGACCGTAATTACAGGAATGCTTTTACAACATAGGCCCGTAACACAGGGCGGCCAAGCGGGGCCCGTTACGACGGGCCGGATTGCACGTGGGCCTCCGAGCTGGGCGAGGCCGCGCCGTGGGATGCCCTTCGTCGCCAGTCTTCGCCTGGAATGGAAGGAGCGAAGGGTGTCCCCGCCTGTTTTGTTTCTGTCAGTTCAGCTGCTGCAGCGAAGGCTTCGAGCGAAGGGTGGCGCCTTTGCCTTCGCCCCAACAATCATCCACAATAACTAGACAGTACTTACTCCCGCCGATGCTTATGTAAGCTATCGGGCCGAATAGGTCCATGTGGGGGAGCTCCAGTGGCCTGTCAGTCGTCATGATGTTCTTGTGTGGATGATGAACTCCAACTTGCTTCCCTGCTTGGCATGCGCTACAAATCCTGTCTTTCTCAAAATGAACATTTGTTAATCCTAAAATGTGCTCTCCCTTTAGAAGCTTATTAAGATTCTTCATTCCAACATGGGCTAGTCGGCGGTGCCAGAGCCAACCCATGTTAGTCTTAGCAATTAAGCAAGTGTCGAGTTCAGCTGTATCAAAATCTACCAAGTATAGCTGACCCTCTAACACTCCCTTAAATGCTATTGAATCATCACTCCTTCTAAAGACAGTGACACCTACATCAGTAAATAGACAGTTGTAGCCCATTTGACATAATTGGGAAACGGAAAGCAAATTGTAATCTAATGAATCAACAAGAAAAACATTGGAAATGGAATGGTCAGGAGATATAGCTATTTTACCCAAACCTTTGACCAAACCTTGGTTTCTATCCCCGAATGTAATAGCTCGTTGGGGATCTTGATTTTTCTCATAGGAGGAGAACATTTTCTTCTCCCCTGTCATGTGGTTTGTGCACCCGCTATTGATGATCCAACTTGAGCCCCGGATGCATAAACCTACAAAACAAATTTAATTCTTGACTTTAGGTACCCAAACGGTTTTGGGTCCTTTGGCATTAGACACAAGAACTTTGGGTACCCAAACACAAGTCTTGGAGCCCTTGTGTTTGCCCCCAACAAACTTGGCAACTACTTTGCCAGATTTGTTAGTTAAAACATAGGATGCATCAAAAGTCTTAAATGAAATGCTAGGGTCATTTGATGCACTTGGATTTTTCTTTCTAGGCAATTTAGCACGAGTTGATTGCCTAGAGCTAGATGTCTCACCCTTATACATAAAAGCATGATTTGGGCCAGAGTGAGACTTCCTAGAATGAATTCTCCTAATTTTGCTCTCTGGATAACGGGCAGGGTACAAAATGTAACCCTCGTTATCCGGAGGCATGGGAGCCTTGCCCTTAACAAAGTTAGACAATTTCTTAGGAGGAGCATTAAGTTTGACATTGTCTTCCTTTTGGAAGCCAATGCCATCCTTGATGCCAGGGCGTCTCCCACTATAAGGCATACTACGAGCAAATTTAAATTTTTCATTTTCAAGTTCATGCTCGGCAATTTTAGCATCTAATTTTGCTATGTGATCATTTTGTTGTTTAATTAAAGCCATATGATCATGAATAGCATCAATGTCAACATCTCTACATCTAGTGCAAATAGAAACATGCTCAACGGTAGATGTAGAGGGTTTGCAAGTTTTTAATTCTACAACCTTAGCATGTAATATGTCATTTTCACTTCTAAGGTTAGAAATAGTAACATTGCAATCATCAAAATCTTTGGCCTTAGCAGACAATTTTTCATTTTCATTTCTAAGGCTAGCAAGAGAATCATTCAATTCTTCAATCTTAGCAAGTAAATCAACATTATCATCTCTAAGATTGGGAATTGAAACATTACAAATATTAGAATCAATCTTAGCAATAAGTTTAGCATTTTCATTTCTAAGGTTGGCAATAGTGTCATGGCAAGTGCTTAGCTCACTAGACAATTTTTCACATTTTTCAACTTCTAGAGCGTAAGCATTTTTGACCTTAACATGCCTTTTGTTTTCCTTGATTAGGAAGTCCTCTTGGGTGTCCAAGAGTTCATCCTTTTCATGGATGGCACTAATTAATTCATTTAACTTTTCCTTTTGTTGCATGTCTAGCAAAAAGGGTACGCAAATTATCCTCCTCATCACTAACATTATCATCACTAGAGGACTCATATTTAGTGGAGGATTTGGATTTAACCTTCTTCTTTTTGCCGTCCTTTGCCATGAGGCACTTGTGGCCGACGTTGGGGAAGAGAAGTCCTTTGTTGATGGCGATGTTGGCGGCGTCCTCGTCGGAGGAGGAGTCGGTGGAGCTCTCGTCGGAGTCCCACTCGCGGCACACATGGGCATCGCCACCCTTCTTCTTGTGATATCTTTTCTTCTCCTTTCTTCTCCCCTTCTTGTCGTCGCCCCTGTCACTATCACTAGACAATGGACATTTAGCAATGAAATGATCGGGCTTACCACATTTGTAGCAAACTTTCTTGGAGCGGGACTTGTAGTATTTCCCCCTCCTTTGCTTGAGGATTTGGCGGAAGCTCTTGATGATGAGAGCCATCTCCTCATTGTCGAGCTTAGAGGCGTCGATTGGTTGTCTACTTGATGTAGACTCCTCCTTTTTCTCCTCCGTCACCTTGAATGCAACCGGTTGTGCTTCGGGCGCGGAGGGGCCATCTAGCTCGATGATCTTCTTTGAGCCTTTGATGATCAACTCAAAGCTCACAAAATTACCTATTACTTCCTCGGGGGTCATTTGTGTATATCTAGGATTTCCTCGAATTAATTGAACTTGCGTAGGGTTAAGAAAAACGAGGGATCTTAGAATAACCTTGACCATCTCATGGTCATCCCATTTGGTGCTCCCGAGGTTGCGCACTTGGTTCACCAAGGTCTTCAAGCGGTTGTACATGGCTTGAGGGTCCTCGTCTTGGTTGAGTCGGAACCGACCGAGCTCCCCCTCGATCGTCTCCCGCTTGGTGATTTTGGTCACCTCGTCTCCTTCGTGCACGGTCTTGAGTACGTCCCAAATTTCCTTCGCACTTTTTAACCCTTGCACCTTATTATACTCCTCTCGACTTAGAGAGGCAAGGAGTATAGTGGTCGCTTGGGAGTTAAAGTGGTGGATTTGGGCCACTTCGTCGGAGTCATAATCTTCATCCCCTACGGATGGTACCTGTACACCAAACTCAACAACATTCCAAATGCTTGTGTGGAGTGAGGTTAGATGATGCCTCATTTTGTCACTCCACATATTATAATCTTCACCGTCAAAAACCGGTGGTTTGCCTAATGGAACGGAGAGCAAAGGAGTACGCTTCGAAATACGGGGGTAGCGTAGGGGAATCTTACTATACTTCTTGCGCTCATGGCGCTTAGAAGTTACCGATGGCGCGTCGGAGCCGGAGGTCGATGGTGATGAAGAGTCGGTCTCGTAGTAGACCACTTTCCTCATCTTCTTGTGCTTGTCGCCTCTCCGATGCGACTTGTGGGAAGAAGATTTCTTCTCCTTCCCTTTCCCTTTGTTGCCCGACTCTTCCGATGAAGCTTTCCCGTGGCTTGTAGTGGGCTTGTCGCCGGTCTCCATCTCTCTCTTGGCGTGATCTCCCAACATCACTTCGAGCGGTTAGGCTCTAATGAAGCATCGGGCCCTGATACCAATTGAAAGTCACCTAGAGGGGGGTGATTAGGGCGAAACTGAAATTTACAAAGTTAATCACAACTACAAGCCGGGTTAGCGTTAGAAATATAATGCGAGTCTGAGAGAGGGTGTAAAAACAAATCGCAAGTGAATAAAGAAGTGAGACACAAGGATTTGTTTTACCGAGGTTCGGTTCTCTCAAACCTACTCCCCGTTGAGGTGGTCACAAAGACCGGGTCTCTTTCAACCCTTTCCCTCTCTCAAATGGTCCCTCGGACCGAGTGAGCTTCTCTTCTCAATCACACGGGACACAAAGTCCCCGCAAGGATCACCACACAATTGGTGTCTCTTGCCTTGATTACAATTGAGATTGATCACAAGAAGAATGAGAAAGAAGAAGCAATCCAAGCGCAAGAGCTCAAATGAACACAACAATCACTCTCTCTAATCACTAAAGCTTTGAGTGGAATTGAGAGAGGATTTGATGTCTTTTGTGTGTCTAGAATTGAATGCTAGAGCTCTTGTAAGTAGTTGGAAGGTGAAAACTTGGATGATTTGAATGTGGGGGTGGTTGGGGTATTTATAGCCCCAACCACCAAACTTGACCGTTGGTGGAGGCTGCTGTCGACGGGCGCACCGGACAGTCCGGTGCACCACCGGACACTGTCCGGTGCGCCAGCCACGTCACCAGGCCGTTGGGTTCTGATCGTTGGAGCTCTGTCTTGTGGGCCCGCCTAGCTGTCCGGTGGTGCACCAGATAGACCCTGTAGTCTGTCCGGTGTGCCACCCGCGCGTGCCTGCTCCTCTGCGCGCGCAGGCGAGCATTTAATGCGTTGCAGTCGACCATTGTGCGCGAAGTAGCCGTTGCTCCGCTGTCACACCGGACAGTCCGGTGTGCACCGGACACTGTCCGGTGACTCACCGGTCAGTCCGGTGAATTTTAGTGGAGCGGATTCCCGAAGCTGGCGAGTTCAGAGTCGCTCTCCCCTGGAGCACCGGACACTGTCCGGTGGTGCACCGGACAGTCCGGTGAATTATAGCGAAGCGCCTCTGAGAATTCCCGAAGGTGAAGACTTCAGCTTGGAGTCCCCTGGTGCACCGGACACTGTCCGATGGCACACCGGACAGTCCGGTGCGCCAGACTAGGGCACACTTTGGTTGACCCTTGCTTTCTTTGATTGAACCCATTCTTGGTCTTTTTATTGGCTTATTGTGAACCGTTGGCACCTGTAGAACTTATAGACTAGAGCAAACTAGTTAGTCCAATTATTTGTGTTGGGCAATTCAACCACCAAAATCAATTAGGAAATAGGTGTAAGCCTAATTCCCTTTCAGGAGACACAGTCACGCCTCACCCGAGGCCACCCTCGAGTGGGAGACACATTCATGGCTCACCCGAGGCCACCCCCGAGGCCACCCTCAAGTGGGAGACACAGTCACGCCTAGCCCGAGGGAACCCTCGGGTGGGATACGCAGTCATGCCATGCCTCAGGCCACCCTCGGGCGAGAGACGCAGTCACGGCTTGCCCAAGGCCAACCTGGCAAGAGATGGTGATGAGTGTTAGTGAAAGCTAAAACCAAGTTGTGATGAATAGCGATGGAGATAAAGAGGAGAACTCTTCACTTGATTGCTCCTTTTAAATGTGTATCAAACTTAGGAGCAATAACCCAAGTGAATATGAGAACTCAAACAATCAACAATCGTAATAAAGTAAATGCACAAAAGACACGACAATTTTATCCCGTGGTTCATCCAATGCCTACTCCATGTTGTGGTGACCTCCTTCAGTCAAGGGTTGCACTCAACCCCTCTCAAGTGATCCAAAGATCAAACTTGAGTACCACATTGTTCTTCCTTATATCAAATCCCCTTTGTGAGGAATCTCCATAATTTGAAGTCTCTCACACCTTACATAAATGATCTTAATCAAAGCACAAGAGTAAGGAGGGAGTAGCAACAAACACAAGAACTCAATTTGTAGCAACAACACACACACAAGTCAAGAAAAGAGCGCAAGAGCCAAAACAGCGGAGTCATGGCTCAAGAGCGCGCTCAAATCTCTATCTAGTGAAACAGTAGCGTGGTCACGAAGTCTTGGAGTTGTAGTATGCTCAAGGAATGATTGTGTAACTTTTCCATGTGCCTAGGGTCCTTTTATAGCCCCAAGGGTCAAAGGAGTCGTTTGATCTTCATTTGAAAGGTCCTGGTTGCCTTCTGTCCACATCTGCACCAGAATGTCTGGTGCACACCGGACATTGAACAGTCGATGATTTCCTTCCTTTCCTAGTAAAGCCGACCATTGCTAGTCATTGGCCTAATGGCACACCGAACAGTCCGGTGGCACACATGACAGTTTGGTGTGACCTGGTGACCGTTGGCCAAGCACACGTGGCAGCCGTTGATTGCGCGCCGACTATAGGCGCACGCGAGAGCCATTGGCCGCCTAGCTCACCGGATAGTCCAGTGAATTATGACCAGAGTGCCTGACCAGTTTTCTGAGAGTGGCCTATTCGGCTAGGGGACCAGCCTGGGCACCAGACACTGTCCGGTGCACACCGGACAATCAGGTGCTCCCCAGACTGGTGCAAGTTTGGCCAAACTTAGCCAAACTTCTTCACTCCAATTTGTTTTGACTTGGAGTGTTTCCTAGCACTTAGATGAACATAGTTAGCAACTAAAACAATCGACTAAGTTTTGGATTCATACCTGAAAGGGAAATGTGCCCTTGAGCCATTCCAAAGTATTTTGGTGATCAAGTGCCAACACAAATGGTTTAAGTATGAAACTATGCCAAATGGTGGAAAAAGTGCAAAGTCAACACAAAGGTATGATTCTAGACTTAGTACATTGGTTTTTGTGTACTAACATATTTGTCTAAGTGCTAGAATCAGAGAAAATGCAATTGGAAAAGACTTGGCTCGAGCAGCTAAGACTCTGCTCAGTCTGGGTGCACCGGACACTGTCCGGTGGTGCACCGGACACTGTCCGGTGCGCCAGGCTAGTGTCTGATCAACTGGCTGCTCTCGGGTCTCGATGGCGGCGTACGGCTATAAATCACCGGACTGTCCGGTGATGCACCGGAAAGTGTCCGGTGAGTCGGCTGCGGCGAAGTCGCCGCTCTCGGGAACAAGTCAACAGCGTACGGCTATAATTCACCGGACTGTCCGGTGAGGCACCGGACTGTCCGGTGAGCCAACGGTCGGGAATGCCAATGGTCGGCCGCGCAATCCACGCGTGACACGTGGCCGAGCCAACGGTCGGATGGGAGCACCGGACTGTCCGGCGTGCACTGGACAGTGTCTGGCGCGCCAACGGCTCCAAGTCTCCAACGGTCGGCTGCGCTAGAATAGGAAAGAAATCCGCACCGGACAGTGTTCGGTGGTGCACCAGACTGTCCGGTGCGCCAGTCGACAGAAGGCAAGAATTGCCTTCCTGGATTGCTCTCAACGGCTCCTAGCTGCCTTGGGGCTATAAAAGGGACCCCTAGGCGCATGGAGAAGTACACCAAGCATACTTTGAGCATCCTTGATCATTCACACTTCGTCTTTGCGCACTTGTTTGACATTCTTAGTGATTCGAGCTCCGTTCTAGTGAGAACTTTGTGATATTCATTTGAGCTCGAGTCTTGGCCGTGTGTGTGCGTATTTGCTGTGGATTTGTGTGTGTTTCTTCCCTCCCTTACTCTAGTGCTTTCACTTTGATTCTCATTGTAAGGGCGAGAGACTCCAAGTTGTGGAGATTCCTCGCAAACAGGAAAGAGTAAAGAAAAGAAGAACACCGTGGTATTCAAGTTGATCATTGGATCACTTGAGAGGAGTTGAGTGCAACTCTCGTCCATTGGGACGCCACAACGTGGAGTAGGCAAGTGTTGTACTTGGCCGAACCACGGGATAAATCCTCGTGTCTCCTGTGCTTGTTCTCACTGTGTCTATTGTGCTTCACAAGAGCTCTCCTTAGCCACTTGATTTTATTGTGCTAATTCCTAATCAAGTTTGTGGCTTTGAGTTTCAAGTTTTTACAGGATCACCTATTCAGCCCCCCTCTAGGTGCTCTCAATTGGTATCGGAGCCGTTCTCTTCACGAAAAGGGACTAATCGCCCGAAGAGATGGATCCTAAGGGCAAGGGGATGGTGATCAACAATGACAAGGAGAAGGAGTCCTTCATCAACGAGCCAAAAGACGACAAGCCCACTGACTCAAGCTCAAGTCATAAGAAGAAGGACGGAAAGAAGAAGAGACGTATTAAGAAGATTGTCTACTACGACGACAGCGACGAGTCTTCTTCTTCCCAAAAGGACGACAACGACAACGACTACGAGAAAAAGAAGACGGTTAACTCGAACTTCTCTTTTGATTACTCTCGTATTCCGCAAAGTTCAAATGCTCATTTGCTTTCCATTCCCCTCGGTAAACTTCCCCACTTTGATGGAGAGGACTACGGATTTTGGAGTCACAAAATGCGTAGCCACTTGTTCTCTCTCCATCCAAGTATATGGGAGATAGTAGAAAATGGAATGCAATTTGATAGTATGGATAGTCCCATGTTCATCAACGAACAAATTCATAAAAATGCACAAGCTACTACTGTTCTTTTAGCGTCATTGTGCAGGGATGAATACCATAAGGTGAGCGGCTTGGACAACGCCAAGCAGATTTGGGACACCCTCAAGATCTCTCATGAGGGAAATGACATCACCATGCTCACCAAGATGGAGTTGGTGGAGGGCGAACTTGGGAGATTCGCAATGATCAGGGGAGAGGAGCCAACCCAAACATACAACAGGCTCAAGACCCTCGTCAACAAAATAAGGAGCTATGGAAGCACATGATGGACGGACCACGACGTCGTCTACCTAATGCTAAGGTCTTTCACTGTCCTTGATCCACATCTTGTAAACAATATTCGTGAAAATCCTAGGTACACCAAGATGTCGCTCGAAGAAATACTTGGAAAGTTCGTAAGCGGGCGGATGATGATCAAGGAGGCAAGATACGTCGATGAGGCGTTGAATGGTCCAATTCATGAGCCTCAAGCCACTGCTCTCAAGGAAACAAGTAGCAAGGAGGCGCTACCTAGCAAGGTGGCGCAAGTTGAAGCGGTGGGGCTCAACGAGGAAGAAATGGCCCTCATCATCAAGCGCTTCAAGACGGCGCTAAAGGGTCGCAAGGAGCATCCCAAAAAGAACAAGACGAAAGGAAAGCGCTCCTGCTTCAAGTGCGGTAAGGCTGGTCACTTTATTGCTAATTGTCCCGATAATGATAGTGACTAGGATCAAGAAAAGAAGAGGGAAAAGAAAAAGACTTACAAGAAGGCTAAGGGCGAGGCACACCTTGGCAAGGAATGGGACTCAGATTGTTCATCATCCGACTCCGACGATGTGGGGGATAGATATCCCCTGGGTCCACTAAAAGAGTAAAGGACCTCACGAAAGGCCCAAGGGCCCAATAAGTCGTAAGGTCATTCTTTCGTGGGCCAGAGGAGAAACAACCAGCAAAGCAGAAACGACATGAGGCCGGATTGGTACAAACCCGGACGGCCCACAGCGTCGAGCGAATGACCGCAACAGAGATCCGATTTTCCCGCGCTGGAGCCTCCATGCAACGAAGCCATGCGAGGATAAGTCGGCGAGGGTTACGTAGGGATAATCTCAAGAGGTTCACTATCTTTTAGCTACTTGTTGTTATCTTACCCACGTGTACTGCCCCACGGTCGAGTATATAAGGCCTAGGGGGCACCCCTTCAGAACGATCGACCCCTTGACTTAGCCACCCACGTCAACTCTCCGTATTCTCAATCCAGAGAACTCTCTTGTAACCCCACTCACCAAGCATACTCATCAGGACGTAGGGTATTACGCATCTCTAAGCGGCCCGAACCTGAAAACCTTGTCCACCGTCCCTCGTGCGATCGGCACGAACCATTTTGCTACAGTTGTCGACACCGTCCTACTCCTAAAACACCTTGAGGGGCAACCCCGGGTGTGCGGTCGGACCCAAAACACCGACAGCTGGCGCGCCAGGTAGGGGGTGTGTCGACAATCCAAGCTAGCTCAATGGCCATCTCCTTCTACAGCAAGATCACCCTGCGCCCCGGATCCGTGTTCTGCTTCGGAACAATCTCATTCGTAGCGGATGAAGAAGGAATTCTGCACCGTATCGCGGATCCGCCGAAAAAGGAATCTCCCCCAACGAACTCCGAAAATATCGGAGAAGCGCAACCTCCGGCTCTCCGAAAGAAGATCACCACGACAGCAGCACCGTTCTACCCCGACGTCCTCTTCATCGGGAGAGCGGAGTCGCCCATCATCTCCGACGACGAGCCGACTGTACCCAGGGAGGACCCGCCTCAACGAGAGTCCCGTCGACGGAGGAACCGGCGCAGGAACGTTCGACGACATCACGCAGCCGGAGAGCGGAATCCGGAATAGCCTGTCTCGCGAGACGAGGTCTCGGAGGTAGGAGAAACTCCGGAAGAACGCGTCTTCAGAGAACGAAGGAACTCCCGACGACGTGATCGCCGACGAGCTCAGGAACAGGCTGAGCAGGATGCAAGGCAGCGTCAAGAGAATCCATTCTTCGGGCGCAACCTGAACCCCGACTTCGCCCGGGCTATGAACACGCCGAGCGAAGTCGGAGGGGTATTGGCTCGGATAGCTGAGGGACTTCCTCGGACTCCTGACGCCGATGGCTACCGACGACTGTTCACCCAGGCGGCCAACCATCTTCTACCGCTTGCTCACCCGCCGAACGATCTACGACATGCCATCAACAGTCGCCGAGACGCGTGAAGCTCCATCAATGCTTCGCGCGAGCGGCGGCATGAGAACGAGATTCGCCGTCGGGAGGAGTATGACAGGGATCATGGCATCCCGACTCAGAGCCAAGCTACCAGGACTGACTTGGCAACGGCTTCAACTAGCGGAACCACCCAAGGACGGTCGAGGAACCACAATCACAACTCCCCTCCCCGGGACAGACATCGTCCCCGACGATAGGAGGACACATGCGGAGTGTCCGCCCTCACTCCGCGCCTTAGGGCCATCCAATGGCCTCCCAACTTCAAGGTATCCAATGTTGACAAATATGAACCTAAGCAGGATCCATGGGGCTGGCTAGCCGTCTACACCACCGCTGCTCGAGCTGCCGGGGCGTCCGAAGACGTGATGACCGCATACTTACCCATTGTCCTTGGGCAAGACGCGCTGCAATGGCTACGACATCTACCCCGACACTGCATCGACGTTTGGGGCAACTTCAGTCGACGCTTCACCGCCAACTTCCAGTCCCTCTCCGACAAGCCGGCGCAACCGTGGGACCTCAAATCCATCAAGCGCCGGGGGGACGAGACTCTCCGGTCGTACCTCAAAAGGTTTCAGACCATGAGAAATTGTATCCCTGAGGTCATGGAGGTGGCCGTGATTGAGGACTTCTACAGAGGCTCCAATGACTCAGTTTTCGTCCGAGCCATACTATAGAAGGCACCGACTACCTCCGAGGAGCTATTCCGGGAAGCCGACCTCTACATCACCGCCGATGAGCGAGCCCAGGACCTCATCGGAAAAGCAAAGCCCATACCGGCAGCACCACGACGCGACACGAACCAGCAACCCGACAAACGATGGGAGAAGAGGCCTCGCGAAGAAGTGCACGCTGCCGGACCACCTGCCTCTCGCGCCCGAGGAGGACCTCGTGGAGGCGAACGCACATTGGACGACATCCTCGATGCCCAGTGCCCGTACCACAAGGACATGCGCCACACTCTTCGTAACTGCCGAGACTTCAAGCATTCCGTCGGGCACGGCCGACCCTTCCAACCTCTACCTCCTCCTCCGCCGAGGGGAGGACCAGATGAACCACGACAACCCCATCGGCAGGAGGAGGGAGGAGGAGGAGCTTTCCCACGCGTTGATAGGGAGGTCAACGTCATCTTCGGCGAACACGGATCGCAGGAGAACAGAAGACAGCAAAAGCTCAACGACCGCCAGATACTGGTGGCGACCACCGGCCCTCCCACCCCGTACCGGTGGTCAGAGCATCCGATCACCTTCACTCGGGCAGATCAATGGCTCAACTTCGACCACCCGGGCAAATACCCGCTTCTCGTCGATCCGGTGATCCGAGAGAGCCGGGTGAAGAAGGTGTTAGTGGACGGGGGGAGCAGCATCAACGTCACCTTCCCCCGGACACTCCAAGGCTTGGGAGTTCACCTCAGAGAGCTCCACGAGTCGGACACTCCTTTCTTCGGCATCGTTCCGACGGAAGGGGAATACCCGTTGGGCCACATCTACATGCCAGTCACCTTCGGAACTCCGGAGAACTACAGAACCGAGTTCCTGAGGTTTGAAGTGGCGAACTTCGACTGCGGGTACAACGCCATCATTGGGAGGCCTGGATTGGCCAAGTTCATGGCCATTTCGCATTACACATACATGATACTGAAGATGCCAGGACCACAAGGGATCATAACTGTGCGCGCCGACTTCCAAGGCGCCGCAGAGTGTTTCCGAGTGGCTATTCAAGCAGCCCTCACCGCCAAGCCATCGACGGCTCCCTCCACACTGGCGAACTCTAAGCCTGAGGAGGACCTCGCAGTACCGGAGAGCGAAGCTCAGACCGCGACCTCTATGCGGCCGACTGAAGAAACCAAGAGAATCAACCTGGGGTTCGCTGATGAGCGCAAGACGGCCATCATCAGCTCCAGCTTGGATGACAAATAGGAAAGCGCGCTCGTCCGGTTTCTGCAAGATAACCGAGATGTATTCGCATGGCAACCTGCGGATATGCCGGGAGTCCCAAGAGAACTGGCCGAGCACAAACTGAAGGTTTATCCCCAGGCAAGGCCGATTCGGCAAAAACTACGTCGTTTCACGCCTGACAAGAGAGAGGCCATTTGCGCTGAGTTAGCTCGCTTAGTCGCAGCTGGATTCATTAGAGAAGTATTACATCCCGAGTGGTTAGCCAATCCTGTTCTTGTACTCAAAAAGAATAAAGTGGATTGGCGCATGTGTGTTGATTATACTGATCTCAACAAACACTGTCCGAAGGATCCTTTCGGGCTCCCGAGGATAGATCAGGTGGTGGACTCCACCGCTGGATGTTCTATGCTGTCTTTCCTGGATTGCTATTCTGGATACCATCAGATTAGTCTGGCAAAGGAAGATGAAGAAAAAACGGCATTCATTACTCCGTTTGGTGCTTTCTGTTATACCTCCATGCCGTTCGGCCTCAAAAACGCTGGAGCAACTTACCAGAGAGCCATTCAAACATGCTTAGCCGATCACTGGGGCAAGCGTGTGGAAGCCTATGTGGATGATGTGGTAATCAAAACACAGGACTCAAAAGACTTCATCGAAGACTTGCAACTGGTTTTCAACAGTCTGAGGCGGTATAGATGGAAGCTTAATCCCGAGAAATGTGTTTTCGGGGTACCAGCCGGAAAGTTGCTCGGGTTTATTGTCAGCCACCGGGGAATTGAGGCTAATCCAGATAAGATTGAAGCTATCATGAAGATGGAAGCGCCTCGATCGCAGAAGAAGGTTCAGCGGCTTACTGGATGTATGGCAGCTCTAAGCAGATTTATATCCAGGCTGGGAGAAAAAGGTCTGCCATTTTACAAGTTACTCAAAAAGGTGGATAAGTTTCAATGGACTTCAGAAGCGCAAGAAGCTCTAGATGCTCTGAAAAAATTCTTGACAACACCACCAGTACTGAAACCACCTCGGCGAGCCACATCAACTCAACCAGCTGAAGATTTGCTACTGTATATCTCTTGCACGACTCATGTGGTAAGCACCGCGTTGGTAGTCGAGCGAGTAGAAGAAGGACATGCCTATCCAGTACAACATCCTGTTTACTTCATTAGTGAAGTCCTAGGCCCCTCAAAGAAGAAGTACCCTCAAGTTCAGAAGCTATTATACGCAGTACTTCTAACTGCCCGCAAGCTGCGTCACTACTTTGACGACCACAAAGTCATAGTAGTTACAAGTTTTCCAATAGGGGATATTCTTCACAACAAGGAAGCCATCGGTCGAATAGCCAAGTGGGCTTGTGAGCTGGGATCTCATGACATCGAGTTCCAACCTCGCACTGCCATCAAAACTCAAGCACTGGTTGATTTCGTATCAGAGTGGACCGAACAACAAGTACCAGACAACCCGGAGACTGCAGAAGTATGGCGAATGTATTTTGATGGCTCACTGAAGCTGCAGGGAGCAGGAGCAGGGATTCTTTTTACTGCGCCTGGAGGCGAACACCTCAAATACACCCTCCAGTTGCTATTCCCAGCCTCCAACAATGCAGCCGAGTATGAAGCTTTGATCCATGGATTGAACATTGCCATATCGTTGGGCGTCAAAAGATTAATGGTATATGGAGACTCTCTGGTAGTCATCAGCCAGATAAACAAGGAGTGGGATTGCTCAAACGATTCAATGGGAAAATACTGTACTGTCGTCCGAAAGCTAGAAGATAAATTCGAGGGTCTAGAATTTCATCATGTAGAAAGAGATCGGAACACAGCAGCCGATGTACTGTCCAAACTGGGGTCCGGTCGAACTCAGGTCCCACCTGGAGTTTTCGTGCAAGAAATTCTGTGGCCAAGTATCTCAATGGATCAGACAGAAGAATGCAACATCATAGATCAACCCGAGTCAGACCCCGATGACTGGAGGAGGCCGATCATTAAGTATATAAAGAATGAAGAGGAACCAGACGACAAAAATTTGGCAGAGCGCATTGCAAGACAGTCGGCTCACTATACACTTATTGGGGAGGCATTATACAGAAGGGGTGCATCAGGCGTCTTCATGAAGTGCATTCTCCCATCCACTGGAAAGCAGCTTCTGGAGGAAGTCCATGCTGGGCAATGTGGAATACATGCAGCCTCCAGAACACTAGTCGGGAAGGTCTTCAGGTCAGGATTCTATTGGCCAACAGCAAAGAACGATGCAGCCGAGTTAGTTCGAAGGTGCGAGGCCTGCCAATACTTGTCGAGGCAACAACACATGCCAGCACAGCAACTGCAGACCATACCAGTAACTTGGCCTTTCGCATGCTGGGGACTGGATATGATTGGACCTTTCAAGAAAGCTCAAGGGGGATACACTCATGTATTGGTAGCAATTGACAAGTTCACTAAATGGATAGAATTCAAGCCCATTGCTTCCCTAACCTCTGCTAAGGCCGTGGAATTCATACAAGACATAATATTCAGATTCGGGATACCAAACAGCATCATAACTGATTTAGGATCCAACTTCACAAGTTCAGAATTCTTTGACTTCTGTGAGCAAAAGAGCATTCAGATCAAGTATGCATCTGTAGCCCATCCAAGAGCCAACGGGCAAGTTGAGCGAGCCAACGAGATGATATTGGATGCACTCAGGAAAAAGATCTTCGATAAGAATGAAAAATTCGCAGGAAAGTGGATAAGGGAATTACCCTATGTTGTTTGGAGCCTAAGAACCCAACCTAGCCGAGCTTTGCATGGAAACACTCCTTTCTTCATGGTCTATGGGTCGGAGGCAGTGCTACCTGCTGATCTCAAGTTTGGGGCGCCAAGGCTGATCTTTGAAAGCATAGCAGAAGCTGAGACCACCAGGCTGGAGGACATAGACGTACTCGAGGAAGAACGGTTAAACGCAGTAATCCAATCAGCAAGGTACCAGCAGACTCTAAGGCGCTATCACGACAAGGCTGTGCGACAACGATTCTTCTCAGTAGGAGATCTCGTCCTCCGCCGAATTCTAACGGGAGAAGGACGACACAAGTTATCACCCTTATGGGAAGGACCCTTCGTGGTAGCAGAAGTCACTCGGCTCGGATCGTATCGCCTCACTCAGATGGATGGCACAGAAGTTGGGAACTCCTGGAACATAGAACACCTCAGAAAGTTTTATCCCTAGCTGTACCACAAAACTGCTGGGATGATGATGATGTACTCTGTAAAGTGGAAATATGTCATCAATAAAAAAGAGGTCTCAAGGATACTCAATTCATCTACGATTGATTTGCATTCTTCCTTAACTCAGGGTGACCACTATGCCCTGCTAACGGAGCAATCGACTTAAGTCGGCAACGACTTAAGGCGGTGCAACATGCTCACGCTTACTTAACTCAGGGTGACCACTATGCCCTGCTAACGGAGCAATCGACTTAAGTCGGCAACGACTTAAGGCGGTGCAACATGCTCACGCTTACTTAACTCAGGGTGACCACTATGCCCTGCTAACGGAGCAATCGACTTAAGTCGGCAACGACTTAAGGCGGTGCAACATGCTCACGCTTACTTAACTCAGGGTGACCACTATGCCCTGCTAACGGAGCAATCGACTTAAGTCGGCAACGACTTAAGGCGGTGCAACATGCTCACGCTTACTTAACTCAGGGTGACCACTATGCCCTGCTAACGGAGCAATCGACTTAAGTCGGCAACGACTTAAGGCGGTGCAACATGCTCACGCTTACTTAACTTAGGGTGACCACTATGCCCTACAAACGCAGCGATCGACTTAAGTTGGCAGCAACTTAAGACCGGTGCAACATGCTCGCGCCTATATAATTCAGGGGATGACTTCCATGTCCCGCAAGCAAATTTCATAATCATCATGCGTCATTACTGCCAACTCATTAACTAATAAATTCTGATGCAATGAGAGAGTAATTATGTCATTCGAATGGTAAACTGGCGTCCTCTAACAAATACTCGATCATGCAAACCGCGCGCTTGGAGCACGCAAAATGTTTTTCTATTTTGCAACGTCTTTCCCAGGAGCAACCGGCGAAGAAGGGCGACTCGAGGAATCAGGGGCGGCGTTCACGTCAGCCCTTATGTATTCAGGAACAACCACGCCGGGTCTCCTCATCAAGATTCGTCCCGCCCGAATAGCCTTGTCCAGGGCTTTGTCGCGTTGGGCCTTGAGAGTAACAGAAGTTTCTTCAGCAGTTTTAGCAGCCAGTCGAGCGCTCTCTAACTCCTGGGCAATGGATTTTTTGGAAGCTCGGAGCCCTTTGATAGTAGCATCCTTCACTGATATCAACTGCTTAAGCCGGGTTACCTCCTCCATGGATTCCTGCAGCTTGCGACGTTGAAGGTCTAATTCTTCCATGGTGAAGCGATGACTTCTTTCCAAGATAGTCAGCGAATTGCTAGAATCTCGATACAACCTGTCAAGATTGTCATGAGAAGCAGCAAGGATACGTTTTTCTTCCTGCAAGCACAAGTCAGTTCCTTCAAAAAACCAAGCAAGTAATAGGAGCACAACAAGGCAAAGCACAGTCTCGTATATCACCTTTTCAGAGTCGAGCTGAGCATGAAGAGAAGAGCTCAGTGCATTGGCATCATCTAAGGCAGCCGAGACCTGACTCAGCTCAATCTGACTTTGAGAGTATTTTTCCTCAAAATCAGTGCATCGCTGGGCCAATTCAGCCTGATCTCGAGAATGTTTTTCCTCAAGAATTGCAATCTGCCGAGTCATTCCTAGCAAGAGATAATCAAACAAAACGAGGTCAGAAGGTAAAACAGTCCACAACGAAGGCGAAGAAAAGAAAAAGGGCACTAACCAGCGTTAGTTGCCTCCAACTCGGATACACGACGATGAAGTGACACTGGATTCCAACACGTAAGAGACGAAGCCACTTCTGGGACGGAAGCACCCTGCGATCTCAGCTGGCTGGCCATCCCATCCACCAAAACCTGATGAGAAGAACAGATGAGCATAATGACAAAAATTCATGCAGTGTAAAGATCAAGCTAAAAAACAGCACAGTACCTGGAGGTTGGAGAAGAATGAAGGGATCCCCAAATCAGGAGAAATCAGCTGATAACCAGGCGCAAGGCCACCACCCGAAGCAGCTTGCAACGGACCAGTAGGAATCAGCTCAGCGCCTTCAACAGAGCCGAACGCCCGATCAGCGGGGACGCTGCCCTCTAAAGCGACCCCCTGGTCCAAAGTTTGGGCTACCACCATGCAGCCAGAGTGTGGAGGTGATCCCGCGTGAACGTCCATGGAAGTGCAGGAAGGAGACACTGTTTGGGTACCCTCGGGGGCTGGGTCATAGTTGGCACTGCCCACTTGAGCCGGGCCATCCCCGGCAACACCCTCGGGGGCTGGGCAGTGGCTTACACTCTTCACCCGAGCTAAGTCATCCCCAGTGACATCCTCGGGGGCTGGGCATGTGTCAGCACCATTCTTGAAGTCCAGACTCTCCGCAGTAACCACCTCTAAGGTTGGCGGGCCTTCAGCTACTTCCATGGAACCAGGACAATCCAAGTTAGCATCCCGACCCTCGAGATCGCACTCTAAGGTCGACGAGGCACGGGATGACCTCAACCCAGCATCAGGCACGGCAGCGCAAGCCTCCATCGCATCATCATCCACTGGCTCTGATAACAAGTCCTCTGAAACCATATCCTCAAGAGTTTGATCAAAGTTGGCCAGGGACAGTTCTTGCAGACCAATGAGGGCAGACAAAGCGGGAGAGGGAACTCCACTACTTTCACCACTGGCGAGGAATTGCCGACTGTTCTTCCGAGTCAGAGGGACCTCATTCTCTTCCTCCCTATCGTCTTCATCAGCAACACAGGCAACACCCCCATTGGGATCAGCGACAGATGGAGTACACCCGTTGGGATCAACAACAGACATACCACACCCATTGGGGTCAGCATCAGTAAATTCAGGCACGGGGACCTCCTCAGCAGCAGGAACTGAGGGACCAGCGCCCCGATCCAAACTCGATACTTGCCAAAGACGTCTCTTTTTCTTTTTCTGCTCATCGGTAGAAAGATCAGTTTGATTGGCTCGGCAAGGGCGTCTCGGGCGAACACGGACAGGTCTCTGAACATCCAAGGTTGTACCAGCTTCTGGGAGAAGCGCCACCGCCAATGTCCCAGCAGGAGTAGCATCAGAAGAATCTTCGGCCAGCATATCAAGCATAGCACTTATTCCTGCATCATTAGGATCCAAAGGCACCTCGAAATGGACTAGTCGTTCGTCATCAGGAATCTCCCCAAGCGAGGCAACCAAAGCACTGACTTCTTCATCAGAGGGTCGCGTTCTAAGGCCCAAATTGCCATCAGTCGCAGGTGGATTTGACACGAAAAGAGTGAAGACTTTGGCAAGAGGCAAATTCCAGGCCGAGTACGCCACCGGAGCACCAACATTGGACACCTTGCCCCTGAGAATCATTTCCAGTCGGCTCACCAAGTCTGCAGAAGGGATTCTCCTGTTGGTAACCCGAGTTGACTCGGCTAGCCCTCGATACAGATAAGCTGGGTGGACCCTATCTTTCAGTGGCTGAATGTTCTTGAAAACGAAGTCAGCAACCACAGCTTCAGCAGTTAGACCTCTCTCTTTCAGCAGTCCAACTTCAGCTAGCAACACACCCGCTTCAGCTACCTCTTCATCTGTGGGAGACTCGGTCCAGCTTGGGGTGCGAACGTCTGGCTGTCTTCCCGACCGGGGGGGGAGAGAATTTCCGTAATTATCAACTATGAACCACTCTAGACGCCATCCCTTAATGCTGTCTTTAAGAGGAATCTCAAGATATTCGGTCTTCCGTCCCCGGCGCATCTCCAAACTGGCACCCCCGACCAACTGATGTTGTCCCCCGGCCATCCCAGGGCGACAATGATACAGGTATTTCCATAAGCCGAAATGCGGTAGCACGCCAAGAAAAGCTTCGCATAAGTGAACGAAGATGGAGATTTGCAGAATTGAGTTAGGGTTCAGATGGGTCAGGTTAATGTGGTAGAAATCAAGGAGACCACGGAAAAAGGGAGAGATGGGAAGGCCAAGGCCGCGGAGAAGAAAAGGAGCGTAAACTACAGACTCGTGGGTATCCTCTGTCGGGACAGTAGTCCTGTGGCAAATCCGCCAAGAACAGAGTTCCCGCGGAGGAAGAACCCCGATGGACACGAGGTGGAGGAGTTCAGTTTCGGAAATGATGGACATGTGGTTACCTGCAAAAGGCAACTGGCTGTTGGGATCGATTGGAGGAATCACCACAGCGGACGAGCTCGCGATTTTCCTCATGGGCGCCATCTCGATTCTACCAGCGAGCAGATTGGAGGCAAGCGGCAGAGAGGATTCGGAAGCGGGAATGCAAGAACTAGGGCACGGAAAGCAAAGGCGGCTAAAAGCGCAGCTCTTATGGGATATTCTCGAGCCAGATACCGTTTCAAAAAAGTGCCGAGTCATCACCCGACGGTTATTTCCAAAACCCCAGCATGCCACGTGGTCATTTGGCAGTTATTTCCAAAAAGCTGATGGGCCACCTCATCACTCGGTTATCATCCTCAAAATAGCTCATGTGGCCTACTATCACTCGGCGTTGCCTCTAAAACGCTGGTCTCACGTTCAATCGCTCAGCATTACCTCTAAAATGCCGACGGCAACCTGCTCTCACTCGGCGTTGACTATAAAACGCTGATTTCATATTCAGTCGCTCGGCATTACCTCTAAAGTGCCGACATCGCCATCCAATCACTCGGTGTTGCCTCTAAAACACTGATCTCGTGTTCAATCGCTCGGCATTACTTCCAAAATTCCGACGGCGACCTTCAATCACTCGGCGTTGCCTCTAAAACGCTGATCTCATGTTCAATCGCTCGGCATTACTTCTAAAATGCCGACGGCGACCTTCAATCACTCGGCGTTGCCTCTAAAACGCTGATCTCATGTTCAATCGCTCGGCATTACTTCTAAAATGCCGACGGCGACCTTCAATCACTCGGCGTTGCCTCTAAAACGCTGATCTCATGTTCAATCGCTCGACATTACTTCTAAGATGCCGACGTCGACCTTCAATCACTCGGCATTGCCTCTAAGACGCTGGTATAGCGTTCAGTCACTCGGCATTACTCCTAAAATGTCGATACAGACTTCTGGAAGCGTCAGTATGATGTCCAAGTTACTCATCTACTGTCTCAAAAGAATCAGTTTTATAATCAAGCAAAGCAAGTCATCAAGAAGAAGTCAACGTCATTCTTTCATTAAGGGAAGACAATAAGCTTACAAATCAACTCTTTGCGAGTTGATGCTTCCCTACTTTTACTACATTACATCACTACTACTACTATACTACGCTATACTACATTACTGCTACATTATTCTAACTCCACTATACTAATATCTAAAGACCAGTGCCGTTTAGCCACTGGCCTTGCTGCCGCCGCCGCCGCCCTTGGTGCTACCCTTGCTGCTGCCGCCCTTGGTGCTGCCCCTGCTGCCGCCGCCGTCACCCTCGCCACCGTCGTCGCCGTCGTCGTCGTCGTCCTCGTCCTCGCCGCCGCCGTCCGAGTCCTCCTCATCCGAGGAGTACTCCGACTCATCCGAGCCCTCGAGCCCGGAGCGCTCGACGGCCCGGATGTATGTCCAGACTTCCGCGGCTATCCCCTGGGAGTCGTCCGAGTCATCGGACGACGCCGGGGGAGAGACGGGAGCCGGAGATCCCTCCGACTCGGAGGAGAACTCCTCCTCCGAGTATTCCGAGTCACCGAAATCCTCCGATGGAGGAGTCGGTTCGCGCTTGCGCTTGTTGCTCTTGCCCATGGTGGAAGCAAACAGGAGAGAGAAGAAGGAAGCGGTAAAGAACAGCGAAGAGATGTGAAAAAACCAGAGGGGCAACAGCGTTATTTATAGAAGGGAAAGGCAACCGCTCACCTCCAACCGCGGTCACTGAACAGTCGCAAAGCATTCAATAAGCACTTCCACCCGTCTGGAGACACGTCAGGCGGCTGACGCCGTTTCATGCAACACTACACCCATTGGGATTCCAGTCAACAGCGCAAAGGATATGATTACACTCGCCGTCCCATCACATTACTACTCAGAAGCAGCCGGCTAAAACACTCAGCATACCAAGCCGTCCCTTGCCCACACCCATTGGGGGGGACGCCCAGGAATTATCAGTATATTTTTCAAAACGGTCACATCTGTGCAGGGCACGCAGTGAATGCCTCAAGACAAAAATGAGATATCAGCAAGAGTTAGAGGGAAGCCAAATATAGCCAGTAGAGTGCAAAATATGGTCGACGGACACGACTTGAAGACTAGACAGAGAACGTCCATCAAATGTCCAATCAGTCACAGAGCAAATAAATTGCACTACCTAGCAAGATATGGGTGGGTCACGAACTCGGCTATAAAAGACAAAATACATGCTGACCTCTGAAGCATAATATTGGTGACATAGTGCAGATGACATCATGCCAATTTTTCACAAGCAGAAAGGATAATCTTCAGCAAAAGGACATAAAAGGAAGACCTTCGAGTGGATTATCCTCAAAAATCCACTTGAAGGTCGGGGGCTACACCCATTGGGTGCGCCTCTGGTGCACCCCATGGATTATCATTCCAAGCCAAGATAATGCCGATTTCTAAAGCGTGAGACAAGATTAAAAAAGCCAACCCTCAACCAAAATGAAGGAACACAAATGGAAATAATCTCTACTGAAGACCTTCGAGTAGATTATTTTCTAAAATCTACTCGAAGCTCGGGGGCTACACCCATTGGGTGCACCTCCGGTGCACCCAATGAAGTTCAGAATCCTACGAATTGGAATGCCGACCTCTAAGGCACAGACACGAAACTAGGCTTTGGTCAACGAGTGATCGGAGCAGGAGAAGACAACAGGAAGCCATCTTTCTTCAAATCTCCTACAAGCTGGACCTGGGATCTTCGGGTTGATTACCTCTAAATTAACCCAAAGATCGGGGGCTTGTGGGGGATAGATATCCCCTGGGTCCACTAAAAGAGTAAAGGACCTCACGAAAGGCCCAAGGGCCCAATAAGTCGTAAGGTCATTCTTTCGTGGGCCAGAGGAGAAACAACCAGCAAAGCAGAAACGACATGAGGCCGGATTGGTACAAACCCGGACGGCCCACAGCGTCGAGCGAATGACCGCAACAGAGATCCGATTTTCCCGCGCTGGAGCCTCCATGCAACGAAGCCATGCGAGGATAAGTCGGCGAGGGTTACGTAGGGATAATCTCAAGAGGTTCACTATCTTTTAGCTACTTGTTGTTATCTTACCCACGTGTACTGCCCCACGGTCGAGTATATAAGGCCTAGGGGGCACCCCTTCAGAACGATCGACCCCTTGACTTAGCCACCCACGTCAACTCTCCGTATTCTCAATCCAGAGAACTCTCTTGTAACCCCACTCACCAAGCATACTCATCAGGACGTAGGGTATTACGCATCTCTAAGCGGCTCGAACCTGAAAACCTTGTCCACCGTCCCTCGTGCGATCGGCACGAACCATTTTGCTACAGTTGTCGACACCGTCCTACTCCTAAAACACCTTGAGGGGCAACCCCGGGTGTGCGGTCAGACCCAAAACACCGACAGACGACGAAGGACTCGCCGCCTCGGCCTTCAACAAATCATCCCTCTTCCCCAACGAGCATCACACCTATCTTATGGCAATAGAGAAAAAGGTAAGCACTCGCAATACTAGTACTTACGCTTCTTCAAGTGATGATGAATCTAGTAATGATGAAATAGACTATGCATGTTTATTCAAAGGTTTAGATAGAACCAAAATTGATAAAATCAATGAATTAATTGATGCTTTGAATGAGAAGAATAGATTGTTAGAAAAGCAAGAGGACCTTTTGTATGAAGAGCATGATAAATTTGTTAGTGCACAAAATTCTCTTGCTCTAGAAGTTAAAAGAAATGAAGTGCTTGCATGTGAATTGTCTACATGCCATGAATCTATCTCTAGCTTAAAAAGTATAAATGATGACTTGAGTGCTAAGTTAGAAATAGCTAATAAATCAACCTCTTGTGTAGAACATGTTTTGATTTGCAATAGGTGTAAAGATTTTAATGTTGATGCTTGTGGTGAACACCTAGTTTCCATTTCCAAATTAAATGATGAAGTGGCTAGTCTTAATGCTCAACTTAAGACTAGCAAAGATGAATTTGATAAACTAGAATTTGCAAGGGATGCCTACACTATTGGTAGACACCCCTCAATTAAGGATGGGCTTGGCTTTAAGAGAGAAGCCAAGAACTTAACAAGTCATAAGGCTTCCATCCCCGCTAAGGAGAAAGGGAAGGCTCCCATGACTAGTAGCAATCAAAAGAATCATGCCTTCATTTATAGCAATATGAAATTCTCTAGAAATGTTTGTAGGAATTATTCTTATGATTCACATGCTATGACTGCTTCTAATTCTTATATGCATGGTAGAAATATGGCTATGAAAGATTCTAGAAATGTTCACTATGATAGGAGTTGTAATGCGTTCGACTCTCATGCCATGATTGTTTCGAGTTCAAACTTTGATGGTAGATCTAGGAAGAATGTTATGTCTCATGCTCCTAGAAAAGTGTATAATGGATATACCACTGTCTTTCATGCTTGCAATGCTAAGTTTATTCTTGCATGTAAAAATAAAAAGGTGATTGCTAAAAAGGTGGGAGCCAAATGTAAGGGAGATAAAACTTGCATTTGGGTTCCTAAGACTATTGTCACTAACCTTATAGGACCCAACAAGAGTTGGGTACCTAAGATCCAAGCCTAATTTGCCTTGCAGGTTTTTGCATCCGGGGGATCAAGCTGGATTATTGACAGCGGATGCACAAACCACATGACGGGGGAGAAGAAGATGTTCACCTCCTACGTCAAGAATAAAGATTCCCAAGATTCAATCATATTCGGTGACGGGAATCAAGGCAAGGTTAAAGGCTTAGGCAAGATTGCAATCTCAAATGAGCACTCTATCTCCAATGTATTTTTAGTAGAGTCGCTAGGTTATAATCTTTTGTCGGTTAGTCAATTATGTAATATGGGATATAATTGCTTATTCACAAATGTAGATGTGTCTGTCTTTATAAGGAGTGATGGTTCATTAGCTTTTAAGGGTGTACTAGACGACAAACTCTATTTAGTTGATTTTGCAAAGGAGGAGGCCGGTCTAGATGCATGCTTAATTTCTAAGACTAGCATGGGCTGGCTGTGGCATCGCCGTCTAGCACATGTGGGGATGAAGAACCTTCACAAACTTCTAAAGAGAGAACATGTGTTAGGTCTAACAAATGTGCATTTCGAAAAAGATAGACCTTGCGCAGCTTGTCAAGCAGGTAAACAAGTGGGAAGTGCTCATCACATCAAGAACGTGATGACTACATCAAGACCCCTGGAGCTGCTGCATATGGACCTCTTCGGACCCGTCGCCTACCTCAGCATCTGGTGAAGTAAGTATGGTTTAGTAATTTGTGATGATTTTTCCCGCTTCACTTGGGTATTCTTTTTGCAGGATAAATATGAAACCCAAGGGACCCTCAAGCGCTTCCTAAGGAGAGCTCAAAATGAGTTTGAGCTCAAGGTGAAGAAGATAAGGAGCGACAATGGGTCCGAGTTCAAGAACCTTCAAGTGGAGGAATACCTTGAGGAGGAAGGAATCAAGCATGAGTTCTCTGCTCCCTACACACCACAGCAAAATGGTGTGGTAGAGAGGAAGAACAGGACGCTCATAGACATGGCGAGGACAATGCTTGGAGAATTCAAGACGCCCGAGCGGTTTTGGTCGGAAGCTGTGAACACGGCTTGCCACGCCATAAACCGGGTCTACCTTCATCGCCTCCTCAAGAAGACATCATACGAGCTACTAACCGGTAACAAACCCAATATTTCGTATTTCCGAGTTTTTGGGAGTAAATGCTACATTCTAGTGAAGAAGGGTAGAAATTCCAAATTTGCTCCCAAAGCTGTAGAAGGGTTTTTGTTAGGTTATGACTCAAATACAAAGGCGTATAGAGTCTTCAACAAATCATCGGGTTTGGTTGAAGTCTCTAGCAACGTTGTATTTGATGAGACTAATGGCTCTCCAAGAGAGCAAGTTGAGCTTGATGATGTAGATGAGGATGATGTTCCAACAGACGCGATTCATACCATGGCGATTGGAGACGTGCGACCGCAGGAACACAAGGAACAAGATCAGCCTTCTTCCTCAACAATGGTGCAACCCCCAACTCAAGATGATGAACAGGTTCCTCAAGAAGAGGCGTGTGATCAAGGGGGGAGCACAAGATGTCCAAGTTGAAGAGGAAGAAGCACCACAGGCCCCTCCAACTCAAAGTTCGAGCGATGATTCAAAGGAACCATCCCGTCAACCAGATTTTGGGTGACATTAGCAAGGGAGTAACCACTCGCTCTAGATTAGTTAATTTTTGTGAGCATTACTCTTTTGTCTCTTCTATTGAGCCTTTCAGGGTAGAAGAGGCCTTGCTAGATCTGGACTGGGTGTTGGCCATGCAGGAAGAGCTCAACAACTTCAAGCGTAATGAAGTTTGGACACTGGTGTCGCGTCCCAAGCAAAATGTTGTGGGAACCAAGTGGGTGTTCCACAACAAACAGGACGAGCACGGGGTGGTGACAAGGAATAAGGCTCAACTTGTGGCAAAAGGTTATGCCCAAGTCGCAGGTTTG
Source organism: Zea luxurians (assembly GCA_029449295.1). Lineage (NCBI taxonomy): Eukaryota > Viridiplantae > Streptophyta > Magnoliopsida > Poales > Poaceae > Zea > Zea luxurians. Next base: position 92,325,983 of record JAOPSE010000001.1, on the reverse strand, counting down.
GACTTTGAGGAGACTTTTGCTCCTGTGGCTAGGCTAGAGTCGATCCGTATTTTGTTAGCCTATGCCGCTCACCATTCTTTCAGGTTGTACCAAACGGATGTTAAGAGCGCTTTCCTCAATGGGCCAATCAAGGAGGAGGTGTACGTGGAGCAACCCCCTGGCTTTGAGGATGAACGGTACCCCGACCACGTGTGTAAGCTCTCTAAGGCGCTCTATGGACTTAAGCAAGCCCCAAGAGCATGGTATGAATGCCTTAGAGACTTTTTAATTGCTAATGCTTTCAAGGTTGGGAAAGTCGATCCAACTCTTTTCACTAAGACATGTGATGGTGACTTATTTGTGTGCCAAATTTATGTTGATGACATAATATTTGGTTCTACTAACCAACAGTCTTGTGAAGAGTTTAGCAGGGTGATGACTCAAAAGTTTGAGATGTCGATGATGGGCGAGTTGAACTACTTCCTCGGGTTCCAAGTGAAGAAACTCAAGGACGGCACTTTCATCTCCCAAACGAAGTATACGCAAGATTTGCTCAAGCGGTTTGTGATGAAGGACGCCAAGCCCGCAAAGACTCCTATGGGAACTGACGGACACGTCGACCTCAACAAAGGAGGTAAGTCCGTTGATCAAAAAGCATACCAGTCCATGATAGGTTCCTTGCTTTATTTATGTGCTAGTAGACCGGATATTATGCTTAGTGTATGCATGTGTGCTAGATTTCAATCCGATCCAAGGGAGTGTCACTTAGTGGCTGTGAAGCGAATTCTTAGATATTTAGTTGCTACGCCTTACTTCGGGATCTGGTATCCAAAGGGATCTACCTTTGACTTAATTAGATATTCAGACTCTGATTATGCTGGATGTAAGGTCGATAGGAAGAGTACATCAGGGACGTGCCAATTCCTAGGAAGGTCCTTGGTGTCATGGAGTTCTAAGAAACAAACCTCTGTTGCCCTATCCACCGCTGAGGCCGAGTACGTTGCCGCAGGACAGTGTTGCGCGCAACTACTTTGGATGAGGCAAACCCTCCGGGACTTTGGCTACAATCTGAGCAAAGTCCCACTCCTATGTGACAATGAGAGTGCTATCCGCATGGCGGACAATCCTGTTGAGCACAGTCGCACAAAGCACATTGACATCCGGCATCACTTTTTGAGAGACCACCAACAAAAGGGAGATATCGAAGTGTTTTATATTAGCACCGAGAACCAGCTAGCCGATATCTTTACCAAGCCTTTAGATGAAAAGACCTTTTGCAGGCTGCGTAGTGAGCTAAATGTCTTAGATTCGTGGAACTTGGATTGATGTGTAGCATACATGTGTATTATGCTTTGATCATGTTCCCCTATGCATAATTTTGTTTATTTATGGTGCTCAAGTTGTACAAGCACTCCCCGAACCTCACAAGTCCATTTGCGAGTGATGCACATATTTAGGGGAGATGTGCTACAACTTGACCCTTGGGACTAACCATGTGTTTGAGCTTGCTTGAGTTAGTCTCAAAGGTGGATTGAAAGGGAAAAGGTGAACTTGGACCATGCAAGACTTCCACTGCACTCCGATGAGAGGGTAACTTACTCCAAGTTCATCTCAATACTCTTATTGCCTTTTTACTCTTATTTGAAGATTTTGGTGAGGCAATGGGGTTTAGGGCCAAGGTTGATCCCGTTTTGGTGCTTGATGCCAAAGGGGGAGAAAATAAGGCCAAAGCAAGAAATGGACTAGCTACCACTTGAGAATTTTGAAAATAATAGAATTAGAGCTCTTGGTTTGTCAAAATACTCTTATTGTCTCTTATTGTCAAATGTTGGTCTCTTGTTGGGATAATGGTTGATTATGGGAAAAGGGGGAGTTTTTGAATTTTTGATCAATTTTTTCTTAGAATACCTCTCTCTATGCCTTAACAAGTGACTTTGACTTAGAGATAGGAAATTGATTTGATTTGCAAAAACAAACCAAGTGGTGGCAAAGAATGATCCAAATATGTCAAATTTGAATCAAAACAAAGTTGTGTTCTCATTTGCATTGATGTTGCACTTCTTTTAGTTGCTTTTTGTTGTGTTGGCATAAATCACCAAAAAGGGGGAGATTGAAATGGAAATGTGCCCTTGGGCCATTTCTAAGTATTTTGGTGATCAAGTGCCAACACAAATGGTTTAAGTATGAAACTATGCCAAATGGTGGAAGAAGTGCAAAGTCAACACAAAGGTATGATTCTAGACTTAGTACATTGGTTTTTGTGTACTAACATATTTGTCTAAGTGCTAGAATCAGAGAAAATGCAATTGGAAAAGACTTAGCTCGAGCAGCCAAGACTTTGCACAGTCTGGGTGCACCGGACTGTCCGGTGGTGCACCGGATAGTGTCCGGTGGTGCACCAGAAACTGTCCGGTGCGCCAGGCTGGTGTCTGATTAACTGGCTGCTCTCGGGTCTCGACGGTGGCGTATGGCTATAAATCACCGGACTGTCCGGTGATGCACCGGACAGTGTTCGGTGAGTCGGCTGCGGCGAAGTCGCCACTCTCGGGAACAAGTCAACAGCGTACGGCTATAATTCACCGGACTATCCGGTGAGCCAACGGTCGGGCGTGCCAACGGTCGGCCGCGCAATCCGCGCGTGACGCGTGGCCGAGCCAACGGTCGGATGGGAGCACCGGACTGTCCGGTGTGCACCGGACAGTGTCCGGTGCGCCAATGGCTCCAAGTCTCCAACAGTCGGCTGCGCCAGAATAGGAAAGAAATCCGCACCGGACAGTGTCTGGTGGTGCACCGGACTGTCCGGTGCGCCAGTCGACAGAAGGCAAGAATTGCCTTCCAGGATTGCTCTCAACGGCTCCTAGCTGCCTTGGGGCTATAAAAGGGACCCCTAGGCGCATGGAGGAGTACACCAAGCATACTTTGAGCATCCTTGATCATTCACACTTCGTCTTTGCGCACTTGTTTGACATTCTTAGTGATTCGAGCTCCGTTCTAGTGAGAACTTTGTGATATTCATTTGAGCTCGAGTCTTGGCCGTGTGTGTGCGTATTTGCTGTGGATTTGTGTGTGTTGCTTCCCTCCCTTACTCTAGTGCTTTCACTTTTATTCTCATTGTAAGGGCGAGAGACTCCAAGTTATGGAGATTTCTCGCAAACGGGAAAGAGTAAAGAAAAGAAGAACACCGTGGTATTCAAGTTGATCATTGGATCACTTGAGAGGAGTTGAGTGCAACTCTCGTCCATTGGGACGCCACAACGTGGAGTAGGCAAGTGTTGTACTTGGCCGAACCACAGGATAAATCCTCGTGTCTCTTGTGCTTGTTCTCACTGTGTCTATTGTGCTTCACAAGAGCTCTCCTTAGCCACTTGATTTTATTGTGCTAACTCCTAATCAAGTTTGTGGCTTTGAGTTTCAAGTTTTTACAAGTTCACCTATTCACCCCCACTCTAGGTGCTCTCAATACCTTTGTTCCTCCATTTTAATAGGATTTGCAATATACTCCTATATTTCTCAATTTGCCTTTCTTTATACCTGTGCTCATACTCATAGTAGGCATGTTAGCTCAAAGTGATGTGTTGGGCACTTAATCACAAAAACACTTATAAATGGCCCAAGTGCACATTTCCCTTTCAATCTTCCCCTTTTTGTTGATTTATGCCAACATATCAAAAGCAAATCAAAATGCACTTACATAACCAAATGTGAGCCAAAATGTGCAAATTGAAGTCAAACTAAAAACCAATTGAATTATCACACGATTTGGCATATATGGTTCATTTTGTCACCACTTGGTTTATTTTCGCAATACAAATTCATTTTCTTACATCTATGTCAAAAACACTTTGTTTTGACAAATCAAAACATTTTTCAAGACTAGTTTTTATCAAAAGCCAAAAACTCCCCCTTTTCCCAGAATGTTTATTACTCTTGGCAAATAAAAAAAAATTTCTCGACACTAGAATATTTTATGAATTTAATTATATTTTAATAATTTTTTGCAAAAAATTAATAATACACAAATAGCCTAAAAATTCATGAAGTTTTACAGAGGCACAACATATGTCCTCATAAAATCCTAAAAAATTTGGATTCATGGAGTCGCTAAATTATTACAACAATCGTGGTTTGTGTGAAATGGTGTCTTACACGACATCTGACAAAAAAATCCGTTATCGACGCTATCCGTTTCCGATTAGTTCCATATTCGATACTGGACTATCAATATTTACATCCGAAAACATCCGTATTTGTATTTATATCTGAAGCTTCGAAGCTATCCGTATTCGAATTCCAATTCAAACAAAAATATAAAAACAAATACAGTTTCAGTGATATCCGTTTGTATCCAATCCGATTACACCCCTAATTCTAGGCAATATTAAGTCATTGTAGCGTCCTCATACTATGTTAAGACATGTCAATGAACATTTAGTTATTCTAGTAATATTAAGTCATTTTTCAGAAAATAATAAGTTTTTTATTATTTTTCAACATTTTCAGGTTTTTCTCAAACATTTCTTAAGTTATTGGTTCAGTCATTTTAGAAAATATTATTTCATTCTAAGCTACATTAAGTCATTCAGTAAACATTAAGTCATTTCAGACGAAGCGGCTCGTCGCCTGGCTGGGGCGGGCTGGCTCGGCCAGGCGGGGGTCGGGCGTGGGGGCGGCTCGGTTGGGTGGGACGCGGGGCACGCTAGGGTGGCCCTTGGTGATGAATAGATCTGCCATATATATATATATGTATATACATGCATCATCTTATCACACTAGGAAACAATTTCAAAATACATTTTAACTTTCCCATGTCAAAAAGGATGCAAAATTGATTTGCAAACCAAATCAACTCGACTTAGAAAGAAAGTCCATTAAGAATATTTTCATGGGCCCTAGGCACTATGGCTCGGTCTATTGGGGGTCTCTTTCTACCAAAGGTCCTCAAAACAAGCTAACCGTTTTAATTCGTCTAACAAAGTGTACTACATGACTAAATACCGAAGGTAAGATAATGAAGCAAGGGATGCAAAAGACGCTGCAAAGCTTTGCTAATCATCATGATTATAACTTCGGCTCAAGCTAATTCCAAAGGACTCACACAAAGCCGACTCAAGGGTAGAAGGACAACTTTATCCTCAGTACCTACACTAGAGAAAATGTATAGAGGTTAAGGGCACAATTGTAATTTCACTTGATTGTGTCCTAGGCCTATAAATAGATAAACAGTGCCCCATACTAATCATCTTTTGGAGAGGGTGATCAGAGAGAGAGAGAGAGAGAGAGAGAAATAAAAGTGCAATCTCAATTACTCACTTTTCGAAGGTCATCTTTGTGTTCTCCTTCGTGTGAAGCTGAAGGTACAAATGTAATTGCTTGTTACTATATTGTTCGAGGCATGTTCTTAAAGAATATATAAATATGAATAAAATAGAGGGTTCATCCTTCATCGTTCGTCTCTCGTTTATCAAATGTAAATAATGTCATCCTATTATGAATTTGCACCTTTTAAACAACCTTTAGAGAAAGGTTGTTTGAAGGTGAAATCTAACACTTGCTATCACCTTCGTCCAAGGACCATTATTTCTAAAAAAGATAATGCCCCAAGGACGAAGGCCTTTAATATTTAACCTTGTGTTGCCTTGTTTTTAATTCATAGCAATTGAAAACAAGTGACCAACATTGACGCTCACCTCTAGTGAGCTTACTTCCACAAAAATGACCACAATAAGTCATCAAGCTTCGTCAGCAGGGATGACGAAGCTCGTACTCCCAATCATAGGTGGTTCAAGCTTCGAACCGGCCAACAAGAAGCAAAAGAAGAAAGCCCAACGAAGAGTACAAAATGTTGGAGTGCAGGGGCCCTATGTTAAGTCTAAATGGTCTCATGCACCATCACCTTCTCTCAAGAAGACCTTCAGCTCTAGGATTACCGACATAATGATGTCATGGTCATATCCTGTGTCATAAAGGGTTTCTTAGTTCACAATGTTCTTGTGGACATATGCAGTGAGGTAGGCATTATCTTTGCTAAAGCCTTCAGACAGATGCAAGAGCAAGAAGACAAGATGCACGATGAATGCACCCTCTATGTGGCTTCGGAGGGAAACAAATAGCAGCACTCGGTAAGATAACAATGTCAATCACCTTCGGTTACATACACAACACAAGAACTGATGAAGTTCTATTTGACATAGTGGATATGGAATACCACTACAATGCAATCATTGGAAGAGTGTAACACCCCAGATATTTATATTCTGCTCGACAACGAGTATGGATTTAAGCACGTGATATCAGTAAATAAAACAGACACTAAGGTCTAATTATCTTCGTCTATCACAATTTTGATATCGTGTCTGTCTCCATCTGTCTAAATTGCCCTAATTTATTTTGCAAAATTTAGACTTTAGAAATCTTCCGGAACATCAAATCCAGTATCGTTTGGGGTTAAGCCATCGACATCTTGCCCCAAACTATAATATTGGAAATCAAATGTGGTTTCTTAAAAATTCGTTTGAAATTCTTTCACGCTTGCATCGCACAAGTCTATCTGTGGCCTGACATCGTGTGGCGTGTGGCGGGTGCAAAATCTATGTCTGGACAGCGCACAGCCTCTCGCCCACGTAAACGATGCGTGTCGTCGCTTCTGAAAGAATCATACTTTCGATGCCGCATCGATCTCGTTTATTTATTTCACGATATGTTGTCTTGTGCCCATTTAAAATTTATAGATTAGAGGATACGAATTCGGAAGCCCGACCCACTCTGATGATTTTATCCCCAAACAAATTTATTTAGAACTCGATGAATAAAGTTTTCGGAACAAATTATCAGAGCCAGAATCAGTTTAATTCGGTCTGCTGTTTCTCGCCTAGGTCCAAATCTTCGAATATAAGCGATTGGTAAAATTTCATTTGAACTCCAGGGTGTTCGCTAAATCAGATTCTATCCGAATTTTGTATCTAGTACTGTCCGGATCCAACTTGTTTATGTCTTTTTTAACCCTAATCTCAGAATTTTGGATATTTGTATAGCTTGTGTAAGAAAAAAAGAGAAATAAAAAAATAAAAAAGGAGAAAAATATCTCAGCCGCCAGGGGATTTGTTTTGAGTCACCGCGCAACCTTCATCTTCATCTCATGGAGATTTTTCCTCCTCCCGTCACTATCTCTCTCCCTCCAGATTTTTCCCCATGCCTCGCTTATCTTTTGGCCACCGTTCTCCCTGATCTTTTCTAAACGTGCGACGGCCAGCGGCCTTATCTCAAGCCACGTGTCGTGCTTCTCTTCCTCTGCCGCGCACTCCTCCTCGGCTTCTCCTCTGTGCGCCCCTACTTTCATGGCTGGCCAAGCTCTCTCTCTCCTGCGTCGTGCCCGGCTCCAGCTCGTCGGTCCTCCCTGCCCCGAGCTCGCCCCCATGGCGCTCGGACCGAGCCGCCTCCACCCATCTCCCTCACGCCCAGCTCCATTTTCTCCTCTTCCCAGCCATGGCCGCGCGGGCAGACTCCCTGCTGCTGCTCGTCCGTGGTCTGGAAGCTCCGTGGTGGGCGCCGTTGTCTCCTACCTCTGTCTGAGACACCACGTCGAGCTCCCTTCGTCGCGCCCTGACACAGCCCAGTTTCTAGCACCCAGCCCCAACATCGACCGTCCACTTCCCATGGCCAGAGCTCCCTGGCTCACCTCTGCGCTCGCCTAGATCCTGCTCCTCGCTCCTCTCTGCCCCAACTCGGCCTAGCCCTCTGCTTGGCATGCTTGCATCTGCAGGAGCCTGCCCAGCCTCCATCTTCCCCGACGCCGCTCGTCCTGGCTGCGCCGGTGCCCCTATATCTCTTGTCGTGGAACTCCCTGCACTGTTCCTCTGCTGGCCGTTGCTGCTCCCTGGTTCTCGGATCTCGCCAAGCATGTGCCCTCCAGCTCTAGTAGCCGCGCGTGTTTCTCTGACCCCGACGTTGTTGTTTCAGTTGACCACACCAGCTGCGCATCGGAAGCATGGTGGGCGTGATGGTCAGGGACTAGCCGGTTGTCGATCTCCTATTTGCCTTGGACAGCGCCTCGACGCCCCATCACAACAGCCCGTCGTGGAACTCTAGTCCTTGTCGTTGATTCCCAGTCGTCTTAAACCTTTGTCTCGCCATCATCGTTCGGTCACCCCGCCTCGATGCCAGCCCCTACATGATGTCTCTGACTTGTCTTCGCGCCAACAAAAGAATTCCAAGAGGATGTGGAGAAGAAAGCCCCTGGTCGATGCCCCAAGTGCTCGACAAAAGGCCTGAACAAGGATCATCGCTATTTGTGCGGAGTTCTAGTTAATATGGAGAGATTCCAAGAGTTGTGGATGGAGGAGAAAGTGAAGCTCAGTTTAATGCTCGCCAGGTGTTCGATCAAAGACTTTATTCAGAGACTATCAGCGCTCTCGCAAGCTTTGAATCAGACTTACTTTGGATGAGAAATCCCTGATGTTTGAGAGAAGCAAGGCCTGTAAGTGCTCCCATGGGGCTCAACAAAGCACTTGAACCCGATGTTCACCGTCATTCTTACAAATATTGGGTCGATTCGGTCATAGTAAGCTGGTTTATTATTTATGTTATTTGGGTTTATGAGTGGAGTAATTAGATATATAGTAATCGTGATGACCCTCGAATTTAGCGCAGGCGCGTCGTGTTTTTGTTAGATGTTTGCTAAAATACCTTAGCACCTCTGGTAACGTAATCGTGTGAAATAACCGCGTATTATGGTACAACTTAGGTCTAAAATGTAGGATTTACGAAGAATGTCTTAAAGAACGTACAAGTTAATTATGCATAAATTAGTTCGTCATTTGCGACGAATGGTCAAGTTAATAATGTAAAGGGTAGTATAAGTGTTTTTATCGTCTAGCCGGTAAACGTTAGTGATGCTTATATATATCATGATTTCTGTATGATTGATTTATGTTGATATCGTGTTTAGCTGATATGAAGTGTATAATAGTTTAGAGTAATAATTCTACGTCATTTAAAATGTTATGTCAGTTATTTTAAGTTATAGGTATATAGGGTTTACTTGCGAAATTTGTAATGCCCCACGATTAAATATTTAATCCTCTTTGGTATAGGAATAATTAGTTATGTGCTATTCCTTGGTATTCATACATGTGCATAATGCATTTCATTTAGGTACGATAATTAATCACGTGATGCAGAAGACGACCCAAGTCGACCTCAAGATGATGTAACGGGTGGGTTACTCCACAAGGTGATGTTGATGAACGAACTTAAGGATGGATAAACTGAACAAGTGCCAACACAAAAGGCTAGTCACCAAGTGGACGTCATCTAACAAACACTAACATATTGTTTATTCAAGGCAAGCCCCGGTGCATTATCCCTTTCCTTGTGTTTTAAAATCTTTATCACCTTATATGATGCATTAGGTGATAGGAGTTGTGTGCTAAATAGTTGATGCATTTCCTTCCTTGGAAAATTGATTACCCTTCCTTGATACCCTTTTATGAAAAGGATTTTTATGATGCTTGGCCTTGCTTTAGAAAAATAAAATGTTTTGTTTTAAAACAAAAGGTGATGCTTCCCAGTGGATGGGAAATTTTACAAAGAAAAGACTTATGATGGTGAATCCATCAAAGGCCTTGATGGGTTCATGTTGGGGTCGTGCTTCGGTGCGCCGAAAGTCTCACACGAAGAAGCAGCTTCGGCTGAAGTCGTCTCCAAGAGATGGCCGAAGGTTCCTTTTCATGGAGCTTCGGCGTCACAAACCGACATAGAGATAGAATGACCTTTTTATCCATAGAGGTCTGAGTCAATGTTGTAAACTTTTGTAAGGGGCATAATTGTAATTTGTCACAGGCTGCGACCTGTGCCTATAAATAGATGAACAGTACCTCTGTACTGTTCACGCGAACCTGTCATTTGCCTTCGCATCGCACTTGTATTCTTGCCTTCCTCAGGACCGAAGGTACATTTGTAATTTGAAATCATTTATATTTGTTCATGTTAGTAAATATGGAAATGATTCTATGATAACATTTAAATGTTTATTTTATACTTCATGATTTATATGAGTACTTCGTCCTTCGTTATTATGTTTACGAAGGTACGCCCTTCGTAACCTTCGTCCGAAATTCTTTATATCCCGAAAGGATATAAGGTGGTGGAGGACGAAGGACTTTAACATTTAATATTTTCTGTGTTGCCTTGTTCTTAACTCTTAGCATTTGAGAACAAGCCCCCAACATTGGCGCCCACCTCCGGTGAACTCACTTCCACTTTTCTGAGCTGATGGCTTCGTTCAACAATCAAGCCGGAGCTGCTTCGGCTTCGAAGCTGGTGCTCCCGATAACAGGAGGCTCTTGCTCAGAGCCGGCTAACAAGAAGCAGAAGAAGGAGGCTCAGAGAAGAGTGCAGCATGTTGGAGTGCAGGGACCCTTCATCAAGTCAAAATGGTCCCACATTCCAATCACTTTCTCTCAGGAAGACCTTCAGCTTAAGGATTATCCTCACAATGATGCCATGGTTATTTCTTGCGTGATCAAAGGATTTCTGGTCCACAATGTCCTAGTTGATACAGGCAGTGCAGCTGACATTATATTTGCTAAAGCCTTCAGACAAATGCAAGAGCCCGAAGACAAGATTCATGATGCTACGCACCCTCTTTGTGGCTTCGGAGGGCGACAGATTGTAGCACTTGGGAAGATTACCATGCCGGTAACCTTCGGATTTGTTAACAACACGAGGACTGAGCAAATTGTGTTTGATATTATTGACATGGAGTATCCTTACAATGCAATCATTGGCCGTGGTACTCTTAATGCCTTCGAAGCAATTCTTCACCCAGCTTATCTCTGCATGAAGATACCTTCGGATCAAGGGCCTATTGCTATTCATGGAAGCCAGGAAGCTGCTAGAAGGGCCGAAGGAAGCTGGACTGACTCCAGGGCAATCCATAACATAGATGGAGCTGAAGCTTGTGAACAGTACAAATTCAGGAGGGAGAAGGCAGCTTCAGCGGATCAGCCGAAGCCCATGTTATTGTGTGAAGACATAGCAGAGCAGAAGGTGTTGTTGGGCTCGCAATTATCTGAAGACCAGGAGAAAACCTTGATAAGGTTTTTATTCAACAACAAAGATGTCTTTGCATGGTCAGCTAATGATCTCTGTGGAGTAAATCGGGATGTTATTGAACATTCGCTTAATGTTGACCCTTCCTTCAGACCCCGAAAGCAGAGGCTTCGGAAAATGTCTGATGACAAGGCCGAAGGAGCTCGCAATGAAGTAAAAAGACTCCTCAGTGCAGGAGTTATCAGAGAAGTGAAGTATCCAGAGTGGCTAGCTAATACTGTTATGGTGAAGAAGGCCAATGGCAAATGGAGAATGTGTATTGATTTCACAGATCTCAACAAGGCTTGTCCGAAGGATGAATTCCTGCTGCCAAGGATAGACTCTTTAGTCGATGCAGCAGCTTCTTCAGAGCTCATGAGTCTCCTAGACTGCTACTCAGGCTATCATCAAATTTGGATGAAGAAGGAAGATGAGCCAAAAACCAGCTTCATAACCCCAAGTGGTACATATTGCTATCTTCGGATGCCTGAGGGGCTCAAAAATGCCGGAGGGAGTTTCAGCCGAATGACAGCGAAGGTTCTCCAGTCTCAGATAGGCAGAAATGTGCTGACTTATGTCGATGACATTATTGTAAAAAGCACGAAGCAAGAAAATCATATTGCTGATCTGCAGGAGACCTTCGCCAGCTTCAGACAAGCTGGTCTGAAGCTGAATCCAGAAAAATGTGTTTTCGGAGTGAAGAAGGGTAAATTTCTTGGATGCTTGGTTTCAACAAAGGGAATCGAAGCTAACCCAAATAAAATCGAAGCCATACTTCGAATGGAACCACCAACCACAAGAAAGGGGGCCCAAAGATTGACAGGAAGGCTGGCATCTCTCAACAGATTTATATCCAGATCAGCAGAAAGAAACTTACCATTCTTCGAGGTGCTGAAGTCAGCTGAAGTCTTTCAATGGGGCCCAAGTCAGCAAAAAGCCTTCGAAGAGCTGAAGCAATACTTAATAGATTTAACAACATTAACCCCACCAACGCCAGGGGCTCCCCTGTTGTTATATGTGGCAGCTTCGCACTCAGCAGTAAGTGCGGCACTTGTCCAGGAGAAGTTTGATGGACAGGTCAAGAAGCAGGTCCCAGTATATTTTGTATCTAAGGTCCTCAGTGTCTCAAAGAAAAATTATACAGAGCTGGAGAAGGTGTTGTATGCTGTTTTAATGGCATCCAGGAAGCTTCGGCATTATTTTCAGGCATACAATATTATTGTTCCTTCTTCGCAGCCGTTGAAGGATATCATGAGAAATAGAGAAGCTACTGGCCGGATTGGAAAATGGGCTGCGGAGCTCAATGAATTTTACATTGATTATGTGCATAGATCCTCAATCCAGTCTCAAGCATTGGCAGATTTCATTGCCGACTGGACGCCAGGGGCTCAGGACGAAGAAGCAAATAAAGATGCCGAAGTATGGACAGTGTTTTGTGATGGCTCTTGGGGAACCTTCGGAGCAGGTGCAGCTGCTGTGTTGGTCTCACCGTCCAAGGTTAAAACTTGCTATGCAGCAAGACTTGACTTCAGCTGCACAAATAATATAACTGAGTACGAAGCTCTGCTCCTGGGTCTTCGAAAACTAAAGGCAATGGGAATCAGAAGGGCGATTCTTAAAACTGATTCCCAGGTTGTTTCGGGTCATATTGACAAAAGTTGCAAGGCTAAAGACCCGAAGCTTGAAAAATACCTAGACACGGTCCGAAGGATCGAAGCTTCCTTCGAAGGATTTTCTGTTAAGAATATCCCTCGAGGACAAAATGAGCATGCTGATTTGTTAGCCAAGTCTGCAGCACAGGGGCTGCCGCTACCTTCGGATGTGTTCTTCGAAACAATAAAGGCACCTTCAGTGGAGCTACTTGAAAGAGCAGTCCTTAACATTTCTCCTGTTTACAGTGAAGATTGGAGAACTGAAATAATCTCTTACCTTCAGGGTAACTTCCTGTCAGATGACGAAGCTTATAATAAAAGGATAGAGGCGAGAGCTCGTCCGTATGTCATGATAGAGGGGGAGTTATACAAGCATGGAGTTTGTGCCCCGCTGCTCAAGTGCTTGTCTAGACCCGAAGGTATAGAGTTAATGAAAGAGATACATGCAGGCCTGTGTGGATCCCACATCGGATCCAGGCCATTACTTGGAAAAGTGTTCCGCCAAGGATTTTATTGGCCGAAGGCAGCTTCGGATGCTGCGGAGTTGGTTCAAAAGTGCGAAGGTTGTCAGAAATGTGCGAGAGATCAGAAGCAACCTTCGTCTTTAACACAGCTGATACAGCCCGTTTGGCCATTGCAAAGGTGGGGCCTCGACTTGCTGGGTCCATTACCACCGGCTCAAGGGAATCTAAAATATGTTATAGTAGCTGTGGAGTATTTTTCCAAGTGGATTGAGGTGAAGCCATTAGCCACAATAACTTTGGCCACTGTCCAAAAATTTTTCTGGCAAAACATTGTCTGTCGTTTCGGAGTACCGAAGGCCATCACTGTAGATAATGGAACGCAGTTCGACTCCGAAGATTTCAGAAATTTCTGTGATCAAATTGGAACGAAGATCCATTTTGCATCAGTCAGGCATCCGGAGTCGAATGGGCTTGTTGAAAGGGCCAACGACATCATAATGACAGGAATAATGAAGCTAATCTTTAATCAACCAAGGGGAAAGTGGCCAGATCAGTTGACCAAAGTGGTGTGGAGCCATAATACAACAACATCAAGGTCTACAGGCTTTACCCCATTTAAGTTGTTATTTGGTGACGAAGCAATAACCCCGGAAGAAGCCAAAGCTGGATCAATAAGAGTGGTAGCTTCGGCAGAATCAGGTCCCGAAGATACTTGTCTCGTGGAAAAAGATGCCTTAGAAGGGATCAGACTTCAAGCCGTGGAGAATATCAATAAATACCAGGCTGAAACAGTCAAATGGCGAGATAGAAAGGTCCGGCTAAAAAATATTGAGCCGGGACACTTGGTGCTTCGGAGAGTGGCCAACCCAGATACAGTGGGCAAGCTACAATTGAAATGGGAAGGGCCTTTCTTAGTAGCATCTTCGTCGAGGCCTGGTTCGTACAGATTAAAGGACATGGATGGCAATGAAATTCCAAGATCTTGGAATGCAGATGAGCTTCGGAGATATTATGTATAACTCGATGTAATTTTTTATGTTTTTTTTTCTTTTCTTTTTCATGGCACCCTTTTCCTTTCTAAAGGGGGAGAAAGGTTTTTAATGGGGCCATCATATGTAATTTTCCTTTTTAGTTTTATAAGAGCAAAATCCCCCAAGGAATGTAAATGTAAAAGCTGAGAGCGCACCATCGAGTGCCGAAACTGAAAAAGAGAAAAAGCTCCAAAGACGTCCCTAAGGGGATGCAGAGCTCTGATTCCGCCGAAAGTAAAAGGCGAAGAAGCTCCAAAGACGTCCCTAAGGGCATGCAGAGCTTACAGCGAAAAGTCAACGCTGATACCGCCTAAGTAAAAGGCGAAGAAGCTCCAAAGACGTTCCTAAGGGAATGCAGAGCTTATACTGCCTAAGTAAAAGGCGAAGAAGCTCCAAAGACGTTCCTAAGGGAATGCAGAGCTGATGTGTGATTGGTTCTAAAGGAATAATGGCTGAGAGTGTGGCTTCGGACATATGTTGTGGACATTCATTCGCACATTGCATTACATCATGGCATTTGCATGCATAAGCATTCATTCATAGCATTTATGTACCAAAGTGGTTGCTTCGGCAAAAAGATGAAGAGGATTTTTATGATTCGTTATGTAAAAGAAAAGCTTCGGCAAAAAAGAGAAGTGGTTTTTTATGATTCGTTATGTAAAAGAAAAGCTTCGGCAAAAAAGAGAAGTGGTTTTTTATGATTCGTTATGCTTTGTTGTGTACAAAAAAGAAAAGCTTCGTCGCTCGGCAAAAGAAGAATTGGTCTATTATGCTTCGTTGTGTACGAAAAGAAGGGAAGGTGTTTTTTCGCTCTTGGCTCAAAATACTGATTTCGTCCACATCAAAGCACCCTAGTAGAAGGGTAAGAATATACTACAAGGTATGTACAAAGTTCCTTGAGAACAGTTCAATTGTATTTACAAAACTTGTTACAAAAGTATCCTGAGTTTTTTTTTTCCTATAGTACATTTCTACTGATCTTCATTAAGCTTCAGCTTCGGCGACAGCTTCGGCGACATAACTTAAGCATCATCTTCACCTTCGTCATCCTACATAAATCAAGGAATCGTGAGTAAAAATCAAGTGCAAAGGAAAAGGTAAGTACGAAGTATCATTTCTTACTGGTTCAAGATGACTTCGGGCTTCGTCTCCAGCCTTCTCCCGCCCGCCTTTTGTCCATATCATTTTTATAAATCTATTTGAGATGCTTCGGGCGAGGTCAGGTATATCATCCAGGATTGATGGAGATAGGGTGAAGTTGGGCCTGTTGACAATTTTTCCATGCTCGCAGCCGGCCTTCAGGAATGCAGCAGCGGTACCCCGAGAAGCTACCCAGGCACAGAAGTCGCCGTGCCCGGCTATAACTTCGTCAAGTTCTTCGATTTCAGCTTCAATATGATCGAAGGCCTGTGGTAAATTTTCCGCTGAAGGGTTAAATTTCCCGCTGCTGGCTCCAACAGAGTAAAATATCTTTTTTAATCGTCCAATACAATTATTGCCAAATTTCAAGCATTTGTCTTGAAGGCTTGTTAACGATTTCTTCAACTCTGAGCTGGTCTGGACTTCGGCTTCAAGCTTCGAATTAAGCTCTAGCTTCTCCTGATCGAATTGTTCTGATTGACTGATAAGCTTCGAATTCAACTCTGATACTTTAGCCTCAGTCTCAGCCAGCAAGCCTTCGGTCGATTGGAGCTCGAAGTTTTTCTTTTCAATGATGGCAGATTGTTCTTTTATCTTACTTTCTAAGTTTTCAATTATAGCTTCGTGTTTTTTGTCTTCCAAATCTTGTTGCATCTTCAGAGCTTTGCTCAGTAGCATGCTCTGCACAGAAACAACTTACGTTGGTAACATTTTCATTATTAACAGCAATAAAAACCAGAGAAAAGATTGTTTACCTTGAAGTTGGAGTAAAATAGGCTGCCGACGATATGTTGTCGTCGGAAGCGGCTGATGTCTGTCTCTAGCTTCGGAAAACCGATACTTTTTGATAGAGTACCGATTACCTTAGCTCCAGTTTGGTCTCGAATGCAGCCTAATTTTTCATCGTCCACACCTCCAAATAGGAGAGCTCCTGGTTTGTAGCCACAAGATTTGGCATAGTCCTTAAGTTCTTCCATTTCGGCCTTCGACAGTTTTTGCCCAATTAAATTTTGGAATGTGTAGGCTTCGTCGTCCGAAGTGTCCTCGGCTATTTCTTTCCCCTTCCCAGGCACTGTGGCCATGGTTTTTTCGGCAGCAGTGCCAGCTTCTTCTGCAGCCATGTCTTGCAAGAATTTGTCAATGTCCTCAATGGTAGTTTCTAAGTTTACATCTTCGGCTGTAGCGGCTTCAGCAGCCGCGACCTCCGAAGGTGCGACTTCGACGTTTGTGGTGCCTTCGACAGCTGGTGTTTTCTGAATTGACGCCTTAGGCGGCGTCTTGTCGATAACTTCAGTTACCGCAATAATTCTTTGCCGCTTGGGTTTGCTTATCTTCGTTTGATCCGGCTCGTCCACCTTTTGAAAAAGCTTCGTCAGTTGGAGCCCTAATGGACTTAGCTTCGTGGGCATGGGTTCAGTCATTACCTTTAAAATTTCCTCCACGTCGCTCGTAGAAGGTGGTGTGGGGGTCCCCTCTTCTTCGGATATTTTTCGCTTCGGAGTTGATATTTTTCTTTTCTTGGGAATTTTCTTCTCTGTTGCTGGTCGTTCTTCATCCTTGGTCAGAGTTTCGGCCACTCTTTTTCTTTTGTGGCCCTCGGCACCCTTGTTCAACTGCTCATAGTCTAGGTACTCGAAGCCCAGGGCATCAAGCACTCGGTTCAGCCTTCGCTTCGGTCGGGCGCCGAAGGCCGCTGTCATTAGTTGATCCTCTTTTTTGGAGTAATTCCCCAGGATTTCATTGCACATCACCTCAACTGTGTCTAACCACTCTTTGCAGGGTTTTTTAAAGTACTTCTTAAACTTGAAGTGATAAGGAAGCCGGACAAGCTCCCCCTTCTTCTTCTCTCCCTCCAGCTTCGGCATTTCCCACTCTTTTAGAGTAGGGAAAACTCTGAATGCCAAGAATTCCTGAACTAGATCCCTGGTGCCAATATGTTCTGAAATAATTTCAAATTCACCCAGAGCAGCCCAGGTGGGACCTTCTAGCCTGCCGATGTGGCATCGTGGCCTTGTCTCTCCAAAGATTAAATCCAGAGGGCTTTGTACCAATTTTTCTTTGTCTTCGTCAACTTTTACATAAAACCACTCAGATTTCCAGCCTGCTGGCCATTTGCTTCGGTAGCTGATGACAGGACACTTTGTTGTCTTCCGGTAGGCAAAATTATAGCAACCGAAATTATCGTGTAGCCCATCTTTTCTAGCCTTTGTTTGGTAATGTAATTCGTGAACTCGGCAGAAGCTGTCGGCAAACGGTTCCACAGCTTGGCTTCGGAGGGCCCAGATATAAACATTGAGCCTAATGATGGCGTTAGGAGTCAATTGATGAAAGTAGATACCAAACCTCTTCAGTATCTCCGCAATAATCTTATGAAGAGGGAATCTCAGCCCAGCCTTTAAAAAGCTCTTGAAGATGACAATCTCGTCCTTCTCTGGCTTCGGGGTGGTTTCTTCCCCCCCGAAGCGAAGCAGCTTCTTCTGATCTTCATTAAAAAAACCTGCTTTCACCATCTTCGAAAGGTCAGCCTTTGAAACAGTTGATTTCCCAAAATCCAGGTGACTGGGCTTGCTGGGCATGGCAATACGGTAGTCATCTTCGAGATCAGTCCCTTCAATGTTTTCTTCTTCTCCTTCGGCGGTTGTTGGGTTTGCTGCAGCACTGGGCATTTCTTCCGCAGTCACTAGACCGGAACGCTGCATCGCTTCGGAGATGGGCACAGTGTCCGAACCTTCGGCTTCGTCTCCCTCACGTACAACTTTGGCAGTAGATCGTACTCTCGCCATTTGATTCTGAGTTTGGGGAAGTTAGATACTTTTTTCTTCTTTCTTTTCTCCCGAAGCTCTTCTTTCTGACGAAGCAGACGTCGAGATGGACCTTCGTTCGACTCTGAGAGTCAAGCTTCGGCTATAGTTAAAAATTTTGGCAGCGCAACAGTGCAAATAGCAATGAATGCTGTGGTAACTTCACACCTACCCGTCTGTTTATATAGTGCTGCAGGTAAGAAGGCGAAGCGGCAGGATTTTTTACACCAAGCGGGCAGTCACTCGAACTCGCTGTGCAGTGGACTGCAAAGACCAAACAGTAACTCTGCAAGGTGGGCCTAGCACGCGCTCGGAAGCCGGATCGTTTCTCCGCAACGAGCTCAGGGAAGGTGTTTTTTGGACCTTCGGCTTCCCGAAGCTGAAGAGGCTTTTTTCACGGGTCAAGCTCGTTACGAAAAACGATCTAGCACCGCGAAAGGGGCTACTGTTGGGGTCGTGCTTCGGTGCGCCGAAGGTCTCACACGAAGAAGCAGCTTCGGCTGAAGTCGTCTCCAAGAGATGGCCGAAGGTTCCTTTTCATGGAGCTTCGGCGTCACAAACCGACATAGAGATAGAATGACCTTTTTATCCATAGAGGTCTGAGTCAATGTTGTAAACTTTTGTAAGGGGCATAATTGTAATTTGTCACAGGCTGCGACCTGTGCCTATAAATAGATGAACAGTACCTCTGTACTGTTCACGCGAACCTGTCATTTGCCTTCGCATCGCACTTGTATTCTTGCCTTCCTCAGGACCGAAGGTACATTTGTAATTTGAAATCATTTATATTTGTTCATGTTAGTAAATATGGAAATGATTCTATGATAACATTTAAATGTTTATTTTATACTTCATGATTTATATGAGTACTTCGTCCTTCGTTATTATGTTTACGAAGGTACGCCCTTCGTAACCTTCGTCCGAAATTCTTTATATCCCGAAAGGATATAAGGTGGTGGAGGACGAAGGACTTTAACATTTAATATTTTCTGTGTTGCCTTGTTCTTAACTCTTAGCATTTGAGAACAAGCCCCCAACAGTTCAAAATCTAAAAAGATGTACCTCTGCCAGGTACTAAACCTTGAGTTTTAAATAAAAAAGATGAGGCCGGGCGGTTGACTTGCACGAGAAGGAAGTCTCAATTTAGTTTCTCCATCTGAGTCGATTAAGGACCATGCCGATGTAGGCTTGATGATCGAGGACCTTTTAACTGGCCACATGCCTCATCATGGGTAAGCTTTGCCTCAGGCAGACCAATACTAGAAAGGCCAACACGCAATGGGAGTGGAGAGATGGTGAGAGTAGCGTGTACGCTCTGTGGCAAGAGGCTGGACGGTGGTGTATCTGTGCTCATGGTTGGCGTGAACCCGTCTGGTCTTGAGAAACCCAGTGACGAGTTGACATATGCAAGGGTTAAGTGCTGCATATGTCGTGTGGTTGGAGATCCCCAGCTGGGTATTAATCGATTCGGATCGCCGTTACTTATCGGATATGAAGACTTGGTCACTGACTTACATGTAGCAATCCAGTGAACTGAAGGGATGATAAAAGACGGCTAGTGTAGGCCAAGTGTTTCAATTAGGATAGAAAGAACTCTAGATGCAGGTAACTTTACTTAACCTGACAAGTAAAATGAATTTTTAAGGATCCACTGTTAGTAAGCATTTCTACAAAAAGAGTCTTTGAATTCTTGATAAGCTTTACCTTGACTCCCAACAAGCCAGCATATCCTTGAGAGTCTTTTCTTTAGTTGGGTACGTCTTGCTGAGTAATTGCGTACTCAGGGTTTTATTCCCTGTTGTTTTTCAGGTTATAATTTTGTGTGTTGTTGATGGTGTTAAGTGCTGGTGGGCTCGACCTTCTTATAAGTCTAAGTAACTCGTCTATACTTCTTATTGAGGATTGTCATTGAGCTAGCATATATTTCAAAACTATAAATAATTTATAATAGTTCAAAGTTATTTCTTTGAATCACTTTTGTAATCACTCCGATCATGTACAACGTAAACTTGATGTAACTTGTAGAACTTGGTAATAAGAATTCCGCTGCAAAAGGTTGGTGTGTGATTTGTGTTTACTTAATCTTGCGATCCTGGTTGTAAGTGGTTTATCCGGTGTCCTTGGGGCACTCAGACGGATCCTGTTAATTTATCTGGTGCACATGCATAGCAGTCTGAGGTCTTTGAGACAAGGACAGGTGCATGTGGGCCCAATAACTTGGGAGGTTCTGCCACAGCTTGGTATCAGAGCATGATTAAGTATATACAGTCACATACGTATTTTCAAAACATAGTTTTGGTTTTGGAAAACCTATTTTCAACTAAACACATTGTTTGGTTTTGAAAAACAGATTTGAAAAACTATAATGCTAGCGACATCCTCTGTTAAGCCCTAAATTAAGGACTATCAGGTGGCTTAGTTTAAAACCATAACCCACAACCGGGTGGATATTGCATACATGTGTATTGTTATTTTTGAGGCCATTCAATTGTGAATGGATCGACGCTCAGGTAAGGTGAGATGCGAGAGCTTGACCAAACAAACGTCGGTCTAGGGAAGAGCTTGAAAAGCGCTTGAATATATACATGTTCTACATATGTATATATGAAGGCTGCGATGTGGAGTATTTACTTTTCTAGGATTCAATACCCCATGCATGTGTACGGGTATACAGACATGAGAATACTGAGAAGTGTAATGTACTTATAACGACGCACCTACGCTCAGGTAAGAAGGTGAGTTACTATAATGAGCTGCCCTATGGTTAAAGTGTGGCAGCGGCACCTATGCGTGACTCAGCGCTTAATGATGAGCTGGCCTCCATATAGCAATATATGGAGTATAAATTGTGATAAACTATCATGTGTGGATCTTGGATCATGGGAAATGGGCTATGATCGAATTTTCTGCAGGTATACTAACCTCAAAAACGTATATGTAGTTGACGACTAGCAAAATACCTAGAGAGTTGTAAGTATGCCACCGATATAGAATGCTATTGCCACATTAGATTGGCAAAAATTTGTGAGGACGTATAGGACGAGCATGCATCCTGATTGTTGCATCATGTTTGTCACCTATACATCCAAAATGCTTCTCTCACCTTTATTCCAGTAACCAGTGATTGTAGATAATGTGGTGCAATGTTGTATTATGAACTTCAATGAAACAGTTGTCTTCTGTTCTTTAGGTAATCTATTTAGGTGTTATATGTGTTTGCTCTTGTACTTGATGTGCTGATAGAATGGTTGTGACCTGTTTGCCTAAACCCAAAACTAGGCCATGTTCTTATTTAGTGAACCATGACTCAAAATTTGAATTTTCCGTTATCCCTCCATGACCAAGCCCATGCAAATGAATGTTTAGATAATTTCTTTGTTGGACATGAAGTGTACCCAGGCTTAAACCAAGAATCTCGGTTATGTCTCCTTCTAAAACCATGTCCTTATTCGGTTGGTGTAAGCGATATCCCTAATTATAGTTTGCCTCTTCCTGAGGATCATATCGTTGCTTTATCAATCTGATTTAGGAAAGACATGACTGATCATTTTCTTGAGTTTGATGCCTTTGGTTTCCTCATATCTATCAAAGGCATACCAACTTAATCTTATGATTGTTTTCCCTCCGTATCTAATCAGATACTAGTCCTTGACCTTGTAATCTCTATGATGGACATAGAAATATGCTTGGGGCTGAAATAATAGTCTCCCATTGTACTCCTTTCATCAAGTTTAGGTTATGGCCATGTCTTGTTCATCTCATCGGGCCATGATCTATTTGGCTCTCTACTTGTAACCATTCTTACAGGTGGAGTATCTATTGTATACTGACATCCTTTCTCAATCTATTTGTGCCATGTGAGATTTCTTATTGGTTACGTCTGGTAATGGTGTTATGACTAAAATCGATGGCACCGCGATGAAACCGAGGGCCTCCTGTGGGTGCACACACATGGTTGCGCTACTTGGCACGCGCTAGTATCATCGTTAGTAGTCATAATCCATTATTAGACTATATCGATATGTTATCTCTCCACAAATCGTTCTTACCACGTGAGATCATTATTGGTGCCAGTTTTGTAATGGTGTCATGGTTAAGGACTTATGGTGCTGCGGCGAAACTAAGAGCCTCCTGTGAATGCGCACACAGGATTGTGCTACTCGTCGATGCTGGTATCGAGGTCTTTAGTCATGATCCATTATGGAATTACACTAATGTGTTATCTTCCGTGGACCTTCCCTTGAAACGATTTTAGTGTTGTTTGTCGAAGTGACCAAGCAACATCTATCATCTCCGTTGGATCAAAAGGGCATACCACTTTCATGTGTGGTCTCTTTTCCTTTGATCTTGGTAGTGACTACTCATACAAGTTCCCTTTATGTCCTTTGTGTAAAGGTGAAGCCTTGAAGCTTTTTAGTGTTGGAAGGCAACTGATTAATTCTGAAAATGGAGATTGATTTTCCCTGCTGTTGAGATGCAGGAGTTTGTTCATTTGCTCTTTTATTCAATCCATGTATTCCCGAACCAAGTCAGTTCATCTCGCATGAAGAAACGAATGAACAACATGACCAAATGGATTTTTACTCAAGTGCATGATCTCCTGTTAACAAAAGTGAATCCTCGACCACTGGTTTGCCGATGGGTAATGAGAAGGCTTTTTCAATGTCAAAAGTAGTTCAACAAGTTGGTTTTACTAATTTGTAACTACATTGTGAACAAAGGTTGAGTTTAGAGATCGTTTTGTCGAGTTGTCTAAACTCACTTTTGTACAACCCATCTTAAGGAAGTGTTTATAAGAATCGAGATTAAGTTGGCCAATAACCACCTAATCATCGCTCTAGTCGTGTCTCGATCGCCTCACATATGGTTTTCCAATGTGTGTGATCAAGTCGAGCCATGATTAGTGCTCGATAAAATGGATTGGTTGTGAAGGCAACATCCACAGATCCCTCCGCTGGTGATTTTCTCGAATCTACATCACCTTTCATGGACTTGGATTCTCTAGCTAACACGAGTTAACTGTGATGTTGTTCGACATCCACACTCGTCTTATGTCTATGAATTTCCAGTGACCACTTGTTGGTAAACCTCTTTCTGTGTGTTTTACCCAAGAGGTTGCAACTAATTCTGTTTGGGTAAAGTCGCATATCTACCGTTCACCCAACAGACTTAGCTAGTACAGTGTCATTAGAAAAAGCAAACTGCACACATGGAACCTTATGTGTTCTTCTGGCAGACATCGCCTCTATGGATGGACGTCTCTAAATTAGCTTACAGCGAGACATGCTATGTCCACTAGAGAAACAACCTATTGAGACACTCATCTTTGCTTGGAACTGTTTTATGGTTATTGCTGGTATGGACAAGGGTTACATGCTTCTCTACTCTTAGAAGTCTTTCGTTCCGAATCTCGGGACGAGATTCTTTTAAGGGGGAGGATTGTAACACCCCAGGTGTTTATATTCCGCTCGACAACGAGTATGGATTTAAGCACGTGATATCAGTAAATAAAATGGACACTAAGGTCTAATTATCTTTGTCTATCACGATTTTGATATCGTGTCTGTCTCCATCTGTCTAAATTGCCTTAATTTATTTTGCAAAATTTAGACTTTAGAAATCTTCCGGAACATCAAATCCAGTATTGTTTGGGGTTAAGCCATCGACATCTTGCCCCAAACTATAATCTTGGAAATCAAATGTGGTTCCTTAAAAATTTGTTTGAAATTCTTTCATGCTCGCGTCGCACAAGTCTATCTGTGGCCTGACATCGTGTGGCGTGTGGCAGGTGCAAAATCCGTGTCTGGACAGCGCACAGCCTCTCGCCCACGTAAACGATGTGTGTCGTCGCTTCTGAAAGAATCATACTTTCGATGCCGCATTGATCTCGCGTATTTATTTCGCGATATGTCGAGTCTTGTGCCCATTTAAAATTTAGAGATTAGAGGATACGAATTCAGAAGCCCGACCCACTCTGATGATTTTATCCCCAAACAAATTTATTTAGAACTCGACGAATAAAGTTTTAGGAACAAATTATCAGAGCCGGAATTAGTTTAATTCTGTCTGTTGTTTCTCTCCCAGGTCCAAATCCTCGAATATAAGCGACTGGTAAACATTCATTTGAACTCCAGGGTGTTCGCTAAATCAAATTCTATCCGAATTTTTTATCTAGTACTGTCTGGATCCAACTCGTTTATGTCTTTTTTAACCCTAATCTCAGAATTTTGGATATTTGTATCACTTGTCTAAAAAAAAGAAATAAAAAAATAAAAAGGAGAAAATATCTCAACCGCCAGGGGATTTTTTGAGTCACCGCGTAGCCTTCATCTTCATCTCGTGGAGATTTTTCCTCCTCCCGTCGCTATCTCTCTCCCTCCAGATTTTCCCCGTACCTCGCTTATCTTCTGGCTGCCGTTCTCCCTGATCTTTTCTCATCGCGCGACGGCCATCGGCCTTATCTCAAGCCGCGCTCCATGCTTCTCTTCCTCTGCCACGTGCTCCTCCCTGCTTCTCCTCTGCGCACCCCTGCTTTCATCGCTGGTCGCGCTCTCTCTCTCCTGCGTCACGCCCGGCTCTAGCTCGCTGGTCCTCCCCGCCCCAAGCTTGCCCCCATGGCACTCGGACCGAGCCGCCTCCACCCATCTCCCTCGTGCCCAGCTCCATTTTCTCCTCTTCTCAGCCATGGCCGCACGGGCAGGCTCCCTGCTGCTGCTCGTCCGTGGTATGGAAGCTCCATGGTGGGCACTGTCGTCTCCTACCTCTGTCTAAGACACCACGTCGAGCTCCCTTCGTCGCGCCCTGACACAGCCCGGTTTCCAGCGCCCAGCCCTAGCACCGACCGCCCACTTACCATGGCCGGAGCTCCCTGGCTCGCCTCTGTGTTCGCCCAGCCCCTGCTCCTCGCTCCTCCCTTCCCCAGTTCGGCCTGGCCCTCTGCTCAGCGTGCTTGCATCTGCAGGAGCCCGCCCAGCCTTCATCTTCCCCGACGCTGCTCGTCCTGGCCGCATCGGTGCCCTTTCTCTCTCGCCGTGGAACTCCCTACGTCGTTCCTCTACTGGTCGTTGCTGCTCCCTGGTGCTCTGATCTCACCCAGCGTGCGTCCTCTAGCTCTGGTAGCCGCTCGCGTTTCTCTGACCCTGGCATTGTTGTTTCAGTTGACCACACCGGCTGCGTAGTGGAAGCGTGGTGGGCACGATGGTCGGGGACTAGCCGGTCGTCGATCTCCTATTTGCCTTGGATAGCGCCTCGACGCCCCATCACAGCAGCCCGTCGTGGAACTGTAGTGCTTGTCATTGATTCTCGGTCATCTTCGACCTTTGTCTCGCCATCGTCGTTTGGTCACCCCATCTTCGACCTTTGATTCTCGGTCATCTCTGACTTGTGTTCGCGCCGACAAAAGAATCCCAAGAGGATGTGGAGAAGCAAGCCCCAGGTTAATGCCCCAAGTGCTCGACGAAAGGCTTGAACAAGGATCATCACTATTTGTGCGGAGTTCTAGTTAATATGGAGAGATTCCAAGAGTTTTGGATGGAGGAGAAAGTGAAGCTCAGTTTAATGCTCGCCAGGTGTTCGATCGAAGACTTTATTTGGAGACTATCAGCATTCTCGCAAGCTTTGAATTGGACTTACTTTGGATGAGAAATCCCTGATGTTCGAGAGAAGCGAGGCCTGTAAGTGCTCTCTTGGGGCTCGACAAAGCACTTGAACCCGATGTTCATCGTTGTTATTACAAATATCGGGTCGATTCGGTCATGGTAAGCTGGTTTATTATTTATGTTATTTGGGTTTATGAGTGGAGTAATTAGATATATAGTGATCCTGATGACCCTCGTATTTAGCGTAGGCACGTCGTGTTTGTGTTAGATGTTTGCTAAAATACCTCAGCACCTCCGGTAACGTAATCGTGTGAAATAACCGCGTATTATGGTACAACTTAGGTCTAAAATGCAGGATTTACGAAGAATGTCTTAGAGAACGTACAAGTTAATTATGCATAAATTGGTTCGTTATTTGCGACGAATGGTCAAGTTAGTAATGTAAAGGGTAGTATAAGTGTTTTTATCGTCTAGCCGGTAAACATTAGTGATGCTTATATATATCCTAATTTCTATATGATTGATTTACGTTGATATCGTGTTTAGCTGATATGAGGTGTATAATAGTTTAGAGTAATAATTCTATGTCATTTAAAATGCTACTGTCGGTTATTTTAAGTTATAGGTATATAGGGTTTACTTGTGAAATTTGTAATGCCCTGCGATTAAATATTTAATCCTCTTTGGTATAGCAATAATTAGTTATGAGCTATTCCTTGGTATTCATACATGTGCATAATGCATTTCATTTAGGTATGATAATTAATCACGTGATGCAGAAGACAACCCAAGTCGACCCCAAGATGATGTAACGGGTGGGTTACTCCGCAAGGTGATGTTGATGAATGAACTTAAGGATGGATAAACTGAACAAGTGCCAACACAAAAGGCTGGTCACCAAGTGGACGTCATCTAACAAACACTAACGTAGTGTTTATTCCAGGCAAGCCCCGGTGCATTATCCCTTTCCTTGTGTTTTAAAATATTTTATCACCTTATATGATGCATTAGGTGATAGGAGTTGTGTGCTAAATAGTTGATGCATTTCCTTCCTTGGAAAATTGATTACCCTTCCTCGATACCCTTTTATGAAAAGGATTTATATGATGCTTAGACTTGCTTTAGAAAAACAAAATATTTTGTTTTAAAACAAAAGGTGATGCTTCCCAGTGGATGGGAATTTTTACAAAGAAAAGACTTATGATGGGTTCAACATCTGAAAAGATGTACCTCTGCCAGGTACCAGACTTTGGGTTTTAAATAATAAAGACGAGACCGGGCGGTTGACTTGCATGAGAAGGAAGTCTCAATGTAGTGTCTCCGTCTGAGTCGATTAAGGACCGTGCCGATGTAGGCCTGATGATCGAGGACCTTTTAACTGGCCACATGCCTCGTCATGGGTAAGCTTTGCCTCAGGAAGACCAATACCAGAAAGGCGAACACGCAATGGGAGTGGAGAGATGGCGAGAGTAGCATGTACCCTCCATGGCAAGAGGCTAGACGGTGGTGTATCTGTGCTCTCGGTTGGCGTGAACCCTGTCTGGACTTGAGAAACTTGGTGGTGAGTTGACATATGTAAGGGTTAAGTGCTACATATGTCGTGTGGTTGGAGATCCCCAGCTAGGTATTAATCGATTCAGATCACCGTTACTTCTCAGATTTGAAGACTTGGTCAATGATTTACATGTAGCAATCCAGTGAACTGAAGGGATGATAAAAGATGGCTAGTGTAGGCCAAGTGTTTGAATTAGGATAGAAAGAACTCTAGATGCAGGTAACTTTACTTAACTTGACATGTAAAATGAATTTTTAAGGATCCACTGTTAGTAAGCATTTCTGCAACCAGAGTCTTTGAATTCTTGATAAGCTTTACCTTGACTCCAACAAGCTAGCATATCCTTGAGAGTCTTTTCTTTAGTCGGGTAAGTCTTGCTGAGTAATTGCATACTCAGGGTTTTATTCCCTGTTGTTTTTCAGGTTATAATTTTGTGCTGCTGTTGATGGTGTTAAGTGCCAGTGGGCTCAGCCTTCTTATAAGTCTAAGTAACTCTTCTATACTTCTTATTGAGGATTGTCATTGAGCTAGCATATATTTCAAAACTATAAATAATTTATAATAGTTCACAGTTATTTCTTTGAATCACTTTTGTAATCACTCCGATCATGTACAACGTAAACTTGATGTAACTTGTAGAACTTGGTAATAAGAATTCCGCTGCAAAAGGTTGGTGTGTGATTTGTGTTTACTTAATCTTGCGATCCTGGTTGTAAGTGGTTTATCCGGTGTCCTTGGGGCACTCGGACGGATCCTATTAAGTTATTTGGTACACATGCATAACAGTCTGAGGTCTTTGAGACAAGGACAGGTGCATGTGGGTGCAATAACTTGGGAGCTTCTGCCACAAAGAGGAACACTAAATGTCTTTGAAGCTGTGCTACACCTAGCATACTTATGCATGAAAATACCATCAAACTAGGGCCCAATCTTTGTACATAGAAGTCAAGAGGCTGCAAGGAGAGCCGAAGAAAACTGCATAGACTGCAAGGCCATTCACAATATAGATGAAGCCAAAGCTCACCAGGAGCAGAAGCATATAAGGGACAAAGCAACTTCGACAGATCAGCCAAAAGCTATACTCTTATGTGAAGATATAGCTGATCAGAAAGTTCTTTTTGGATCTCAGTTGACCGAAGAACAAGAAAAGAATCTAAAAAAGTTCTTGTTCAACAATAAAGATGTCTTTGCTCAGTCATCCAATGACCTATGTGGTGTCAACAGAAGCAACATTGAACACTCTCTCAATGTAGATCCCACCATCAGACCAAGGAAACAAAAGCTTCATAAAATATCGGAAGATAAAGTCGAATGTGCAAGAAATGAAGTCAAAAGACTCCTCAGTGCTGGAGTAATCAGAGAAGTTACTTACCTAGAATGGCTTGCTAACACTATGATGGTAAAGAAGGCAAATGGAAAATGGAGGATGTGCATTGATTTCATAGATCTCAACAAGGCATGTCCGAAGGATGAATTTCCCTTGCCAAGGATAGATTCCCTCATAGATGCGGTGGCCACTTCAGAACTCATGAGTCTGCTAAATTGCTATTCAGGATATCATCAGATATGGATGATGAAAGAAGAAAGAAAATGCTTACAAAACGTCGGAAGACACGATAGAAGGGATTAGGCTTCAAGCAATTGACCATATCAATAAATATCAAGCAGAAATAGTCAAGTGGCGAGATAGGAAATTTAGGCTAAAGAATATTAAGCCAGGACATGTTGTGCTTCCGAGGGTGGCTAATCCAAAAAAAGTAGGGAAACTACAACTCAAATGGGAAGGACCTTTCCTGGTCGTATCTTTGGCCAAACCAGGGTCCTACAGGCTAAGGGATATGGAAGGGAATGATGTCCCAAGGTCTTGGAATGCAGATGAGCTTCAAAGATACTATGTATAACAATTATGTAATTTTTCGTTTTAATGTTCCCTTTTTTCCTTTCGAGTAGGAGAAATGTTTTTAATGGGGCCATATTTTGTAATTTTTTTATTTTTCAGCCCATTCAATACAAGGGCAAATTCCCCCATATGTAAAATGTAAAATCTGAGTTTACACCATTGAGTGTAAAAAAGAAAAGAAAAATCTCTGAAGTTGTTCCTAAGGGAATGCAGATCTCAAAGAATCACCTAGTAAAGGTGAAAAATCTCTGAAGTTGTTCCTAAGGGAATGCAGAGCTCAAAGAATCACTGAGTAAAGATGAAAAAGCTCCAAAGTCGTTCCTAAGGGAATGCAAAGCTCAAACAATCACCTAGTAAAGGTGAAGAGACTCTGGAGTCGTTCCTAAGGGAATGCAGAGTCTATGTTTCTTTTACCTTCGGCAAAAGGCACGCATTCTTGCATAACACATACTCGCATCATAATTTGCATTCATACAAGTATTCATCATAGACATTATGCTTCATCACATCATCGCATTTTGCACAAAAACTAACAGGAAGCTTATAGTGCTTCGTTCTGAACGAAAAGAAGGGAAGGTGTTTTTCGCCTTTCGGCTCAAAAGAGGAATTTCAGGATTTCATCCACAGCAAAGCAAATAGATGCAACAAAAAGGTAATATTACAAGTTGCTCTTACATATTTATAAAATATTGCATATCATCTCATTGTTTTTCGTCATGTTCAATAATTTACAAAACGAAGGTCCTTAAGCATTTTTTAGACCTCCTTCATAGGTTGCAGCTTCAGCTTCGTCACTCCTCGCCGTCATCAGCCTAAAAGTGATACCACATTAATACCTAGCAGTAAAAAATGGAGAAGTGGAATGGACAGGATTTCAGTATACCTTGTTGAGTAGCGCCCTAGCTTCATCACCTGCAACCTCTCCCATCCTTCGTCTAGATTTGGGTAAGGAATCTGTTACCCACAGTTCTGGCTTCAGCACACATTCCATTCTAGTCGGATGGAGAAATATTGAAGGTAGGTTTATTAACAGCTTTTAAATGAGTGCACCTAGCTGTCACACCCGATTTTAGGGGCAAAACCGAATGCATAGCATTTGTGTGCTAGGATCCATTTTTCACACATATGTTGACGTTGTGACGGAACCTCCCAAGTCATTAGGCCCACCCATAGTTGTCCTTGTCCAGCAGACCTCGAACAACCCTTTAGATGCTTCTAATCACTTGATAAGTTTAGTATCTGTATCCTTTGCCTTTCCCAAGAGCGTTTCACCCGTCATGCAGATATTACAACACATCGGAGGAACGAATAAGCGGAAGCGAATTACAATAACTTAATGTACATTCATTAAAATATAGAAAGAGTGTTATTATTACATTACTAGGATATAAGAGTGCTTTAAGTAATATTATTACAAACCTGGGAGGCAAAAACCCCTCCTGCATAAAAGTATACTGTTTTTAAAAGGAGGACAACATCCTCCCGAGGCTTCACTCTTGAGATTCTTCCTTTGGCACCACCTTAGAGCAAAAGCAACAAAAGTTTGCTGCTTCCTCACCTACAACATCATGGGTTCGAAAACCCTAAGTACGAAGTGTACTTTCGCAAGTCTTACCCGTCAAAACAAAAGTCTCTTAAGGATATGCTGGCTTGAGGGAGTCAAGGTAAGGCTTAATCAAGAATCAAGACTTTGTTTGCAAAAATGCTTACTAATAGTGGATCCTTAAAAATCCAGTTTTATTAGCTAGTTAAGTCATTACCTGTCACTAGAGTTCTTTCTATCCTAGTTCAAGCACTTGGCCTAAACTAGCCATCTTTTATCATCCCTTTAAGTTTACTGGAATGCTACATGTAGGTCAGTGACCAAGTCTTTGTCCGAGAAGTAACGGCGATCCGAATTGATTAATACCTAGCTGGGGATCTCCAATCACACGACATATGTAGCACTTAACCCTTGCATATGTCAACTCACCACTAGGGTTCTTAAGACCAGATAAGGTTCACGCCAACCGAGAGCCCAGATACACCACTGTCCAGCCTCTTGCCACGGAGGGTACACGCTACTCTCGCCATCTCTCCACTCCCATTGCGTGTTGTCTTATTCTGGTATTAGTCTGCTCGAGGCAAAGCTTACCCATGATGAAGCATGTGACCAGTTAAAAGGTCCTCAATCATCAAGCCTACATCGACATGGTCCTTAATCGACGCAGACCGAGACACTACACCGAGACTCTCTTCTCGTGCAAGTCACCCGCCTGGTCTCAGCTTTATCATTTAAAAACCCAAAGTTTGGTACCTGGTAGAGGTACATCTTTTCCGATGTTGAACCCATCATGGCCATGATGGATCCATCATCAAGTTTTATTTTTGAAAACATCCCATCCCAATTGGAGCATCATCTTTTGTCAAAACAAAAAATTTTGTTTTTCTAGAGCAAGACTAAGCATTGGAAAAACCTTTTCATAAAACAAGTAATCAAGGAAAAGTAATCAATTTTCCAAGGAAGGAAATGCATCAATTGTTTAGCACACAACTCCTATCACCTAATGCATCAAGCAAGTGAGAAAGATTTTAAAATAGCAAGGAGGTGGCAAATGCACCGGGGCTTGCCTTGTGTTATAGGAGAGTCGGGCTCTGCTCCACAAATATCGAAATAAAAGTAGTTCCCGGCAGGTGGGTCTTCAGGTGGTGGTGGTGTAGCTCCTTCTCTCTCAACCACTACTTCTTCCTCGTTCTCTATGTATATAACCATATATATAACCATGAATGCTCATGTGATGTTTATGACAATGCAATGATAGTAAAAGTACATCATATTAGGTCTTGAATACATTTTTCCTTCATGATACTCTAGGAAACTAGGGTTTTTGGAGTCTGTTCTTTATTTCAGAGGGCAGACATTACCTAGAAGACTAGGGTTTTAGGTTTAGGGATCAAACAATATCTAAAGCAAGCCAAACTTCACCCAAGGTTTCTAATTATCCTTTTAAGCTTATCCAAAGAGTTTGGTGATTTTTGGAGTCTTTAAATAATTCCTAAAATTCCAAGAGACTAGGTTTTGGCTATTTTAAATACTTCATAATTCCTGGTTTGGACTAAAAATCTTAAAACCATTTTTATTAAATACTATAGAAATTTAGGAGTCCAACAAAATTGGTTTCACATTTGTTGCATTTTTCTAGAATTTTCTATGGATTTCCAATGCCTGGTTGAAAAAAAGGAAAAGGAAAAAGATCAACAGTACTGGGCTCAATCTGGCCCGAGCCAGCCCAGTACAGGCAGAACGAGCCCGCGTGCGCGCGCCCGCATGGCGGATTTGCACAGAGGCCCTCAGCGGTTTGAATAACTGGTGAAGAACCATGCGCACTATTTGGTTGTGTCACTGCATTTTCGAACAGACCCCTCCCTTTTCTATTCTTTACAACTCGTGATCCCCGACGGCGAACGGCGACAGGCCGAGCTCTGGTGAGCTCGTACTGGCCAGAATAGGCAACGGCTAGCCCTTCCCTTTACTAGACACCAAATTCAATCCTAAACGACCATTTCCCCTCACTTAATTGCAAGGTTTGAGCTCTTAATCACACTGCCCATGGTGACAGCGCGATCAACAGACAACATGAAGCGTTCCCGGTGATCCAATGGGTCCTAGCTCAATTGGCCGGGTCGGGAAGCATCAAGGGCATATCAGAACACTGAAACGAGGTAACAGGGGGTGTGAACGGACTTGAAGCACGCTGGCCACGGCGAGGTTACTTAGTACGGTGCTCTGGACCGATTTGGGGGAAGTTTCAAATTAGGGAGTTGTAGGGGATGATTGGAGGTGAGAGCTAGTTTACTGTATGCACAACTACCTTAGGGCACGCTTAATTTATATGATTCATGAGCGGTGGCCCGTGAATTGGAGATGGCGCGGTGGCGGCTGGAGAGGGAAGAAGTTACTGGCGCAAGCAATTCGTGGATGTTACCGTGGCAAGACCACCAGTGACAACCTGGCTATCTCAAGTGGCTTAGTGTGACGTGGTAAATGGCCTGAGGCGTGGCGCAACCGTGGTGAATGGCGCAAGTTCTGGTGATGGCCGCTTGGCCACGTCGCCGGCGCAAGTGTGCACGGCATAGGATGGAATAGCGTTTCAAGCTCATCTGTAGTGAAGATCTTTTCACCCCGAGGCGTTATCCAGGCACCAGTGAGCACAAATCACATCGTCGGCGTCAATCGCGGCATAAGGTCACTGGCGGCGATCTTCCCTGAACCTGTTGATATTTGTGTGGAACTGTACCATCGCAATGCCATTCAGTCGGTCTGATAGGGCTTAACTGGGGGCGATTTGCTCCAAATTTCATACAGTGACATGACCAACCCTCTGCATCAAAGTTGTAGCTCAACAAACTAGATACAAATCGACTATAGAGACCTAACTCATTTACCCAATCCTTCGAGCTTGAATTGGATCCAAAGTTGAGCAAATCTCACTGTCAGTCCCAATTCAGCTTCAAGGTGGTCTGACAGCTAGACTTCAAACCTATTTATCTCCTATTTTGTACAACACCAAGGCTTAATCACTTAAGCAAAGTTGTACTCCTATCTTAGCTTTGCAAGTTTGCTATATTGACTTAGGGCAAAATCCCAATGGATTTAGAGATATAGAGCTCTAGAGTTGATCCCATTCAACTAAACTTCAGACTTAGCCACATATAATTCATAGGGTGCTTTTTGCAAATTGGTCCAAACTGCACTATTCAACTTGCAAATATTCAAATGTTTGAAACATATGTTTGAGGTGCCCTAATACCTTGGTTTTTGCACTTTGGTCCAAAAGTGCGCCAAACATACAATTAGCCCCCTAGGGTTCCAATTTAGGGTTTTCCAGGGGTCCTTTCAGGGTTTTTAGCACTTTAGGGTTTTGATGCCACTTAAGTCCTTCCAAGGGGATATCTGAGGACCATTTCTCATATCTTTTGAAGTTCTCTCATGCTTGGGCTTCCTTTATATCCATAAGCCCAAATTTAGAGTTAAGTACTTTACACTAGAGTTAAACACACATCAAGTCATGTCAGTCCAACATTTTTGAAATTTTTACCTAGTGAATGCACTCTAGGTGTGACAAACACATGATATGCTAATGCTCATGATGTTATGCTCAAGTTTTAGTGACAGTAACACCAGGGGTGTTACAGACGTTACAAGTGTAATATATCAAAAGACAATGCAATAAAAGAGTAAAGAGAGTAGAGTAACTTTATTACATCATTCAGACATATAAGTCTCCAATAGTATCATAATCAAAGTACAGCGGAAATAACATGGGCAACCTTCCACAGAAAGATGATTGGCGCATTGTTGGACATAGTACTCGTCATCACCATCGTCACAGTCTTCCTCATTAGTTTCTGATCAAAATAGTAGCAAGGGGTGAGCTCACTTATGGTGGGGGCTCAACAAGTATTATGAGTTATGCAAGGTTAACAAGGTAGGCTATAGTTAAGCGGTAAGTATTTTAGTTGGTCAATATTTTATTAACAACTCCTAACTTACTGATTGTAAGTGTATCCCAAATTCCCAATTAATCATAAGGATATGATTATATCAAAAACACTTAAGTGAAACCATTTAAGCAAACCATTTAAAATTCATCGGATCACGATTTATTTGCCATCTTTAAGTTCAATTATCATTTGAGGGTCTAGGTTGCTCTTAACTGTGAGCATGGCTGACACATCAGTTTTACACTCTGTAGAGGTGGTACAACTTTACCCATAAGCCATGTATCGCATCTAGCCTGGGTTGTATGGACCCGTAAACACTACCAAGGTGAATGTCTAGGGATCCATTTTGAAGCTTTCACAAAAATCCTTGGTACAAAGCCACCCGCTAAGGTTTCCACGTCAGTATTGATGGCCCTCTAGGCGAGGTAACTTAGCCAAGGCTACCACCCCATGTTAACATGAGCTGCCACCAAACCACTGCCGCTTCCTCTTGCCCATATTTTAGGTAGGGTTGCTAAGCACTAAGTCTATAGAGCTATTTTCCAAAGCCAGAAATATGATAGCACTCGTGGTTGCGCTGTTATCCTGGGTGGTCACTCCATGTTCCATTTAATAATTGAAATGATCTTGTTTAACCATCGGGTTATCATCATAATACAAGTTTCATTTCTGAAACAATAGTATCATTAAAGAGTGACATCATAATTATCAAGTTGAGTAGTAGCACAAATTGCTAAGCATAGTATTTATCCCAGGGTAATCAAGGAATAGGGTTGTTATTTCTAGTAAATCCTATTTAGGCAAATCCCATCAAATTTATGCAACTATCCAAAAGTAAACATTATTATACGCATTATTTGGGTACAAACAGAAATACAGAGGGAGAATCCACTTGCCTTGCTCAAAGGTGTCCTGCGGATCGTCATCAAACGTATTTTGGTCTTCTACCACGAAATGATCTTCTAATATAGATTCGCATATCGTACATACAAAAGAAAACATTCACCAAATAAATAAACATACACCATTACATGAATAACATTCACCATTACATGAACAAGCATATACCATACAAACCATACTTATAATAGTGCCTAGGATAAAACCTTATTCATATTATTAGTCTACATGTATTGATATATATAAACTACAAACTCTACTTTGAATTGTCACTAGTGAAAGTTATATGGACATTCGAGTACGAAAGTATTTTACATAACATAGCTTAGATGTAATGATTTAACCAATTCTACAAAAAATAAATCAATTATTAATGAATTATTTCTACTATGAACATGGGTCTCATTTTAGTTTTATCTTTTCTTTCTAAAAGAAAATAAATTTATAATAATCAGGGGTCAAATCATTTTAATAATAAATTAAACCACTGATTAGACTATAATATTTGAATTATTATGAACATTGTACTACTTATCACTTTCATGTTAAGAAAGTTTCTATTATTTATTTAGTGGGTCTAAATGAACCTATGAATATAAACTTCCAGATTAATTCTAAAATTCATCATAAACAAAGTTAACTGTGAAATTATTTATCTAGTGTTTTTATCACTAACACATGGTCTGCCAAACTCTTTCATCCTTCTTTCTAATCTCAAATTCTAAAGTAATTGTAAACCAATATCATGACTGATAATAATATACTAATTCATCTCACATATACTCAAAATCAATCATTTACACACACATGAATTGCAAATCACAATATTCCCAAATTACAACAAATAATTACAAAATTCATGAACTAATTCGAAACATGATTTTGAAGATATTAATAAAAAATATTCGGGTTGTCTTCAACCTTGCGATGAACGGAGAGGTTCGGGCACGGCGAGATGGTTGGTGGCGAGGTGGGGGCGCGGCCGGGAGGGCACGGACGGTTAGACGATCCGGCAGGGGCACGGCGCAGTCGACGGTGGACAGTCCGGGCAGGGCACTGGCGCGATCAACGGTGGACGGTCCAAACAGGGGCACGACGTGGTCGAGCGGATGGTCCGGCGGGGCACGGTGTGGCTAGGCAAGGTCATGATGGCGGACGATGAGAGAGAGGAAGAGAGGGAGTCAAAGTGGACGAGGGGAGGGAGAGAGCTCCAGTAGGGGCCGACTTTTATAGAGGGAGAGAAAGGGAGGGGAAGAGCCAGGGAGATGAGAGGCCGGCGGCCATCAACGACCATTAATGGTGGCCATCACATGGAGTGAGTGGAGAGTGTAAAGCCCAAAATTGGTAGGAGAAAAAAATATAATGATGAAATAAATAAATAAATATATTTAAGATATTGTTTTAGGGATTCCTTGATTTTCTTTTTTTTTCATATTCAACTAATGGCATTAATTTATGCAAATAACAAACAAATAAATAAAGAAATTAAAGAAACTAAATGAAAAGTGGAAAGATCTTCATATGAATTAGGTTATATATTTTTTATATGGTTGAGGGACATTCTTAAGGAGGGTAAGTAAAATCACCTTTAATGAATGTTACACATTAAAAATTATTTTTCCTAAAAGTAATTTTTTATGGCTTGTATGTTGAGAACATTTGCTAAAAAAGGGGATAATAAATAAATAACTAAAATTTTACTTTTGAACTCATATTGGAGTTTTTGATTGTGCATATATTTTGAATTTTAAAACTAAGAACCAAATTAAATTTAGGAAATGAAATAAGAAAATAGGAAAGAAGAAAACTGGAGCTTTGGCCGAGTCCTCCATTTTCGGCCCAATCCTTCACCCACTCAGGCCTAGAAAACGAATCCTACGCACCAACAACACTTGGCCGACCCATTGCCTCATCCACGTCTCGGCCTCAGGGTGGGCCCTTTGGTCAGTGGGGCACTCCCACGACATACTAGTATAGCGATGGCCTGTGTGGGTGACATGTGGGGCCACCATGCCGGCTCTATCTTCTTCCCCATGAATGTCGCTAACGGAACCTGTGAAATCCGCTGTGATCCGGGTGTTCCGGTCATCCGGAACCCGTGAAATCCACCACGATCAGGGTGTTCTGGTCATCCTCTCGGGATATATATTGGCGGGGCCATAGACCTCTTTCCCCATCCTAGTAGGAGCTAGCACAGCCTCGCCTCGACAAATCGCCGGGCTCCATCACCATGCATGGAGAGAAAAAAATGGGGCCGCCGTCTGCTGTAAACCGCACCATGGTGGCCGTTCGAAGCATGCAGCGGGGGTAGGGTGTACCACGTGCACGTGAGGCTCGTGTCTGGTGAAACCGCTGGGCGCGAGTAGTTGCGGTGGCGCCTGATGTGCTTTCGATCGTCTGCCGCCGCGATGCTGCAGTCGCCGTCATGGGTCACTGCACCCGGACCTCGCCATGATCGGGCCTTTGCTCTCGTTGGGTGGCCATGGGGATTTGTCGTGGCACGGGAAGGCTGGTCATGGAATCCGTGTGGGGGAAGTTCGTCCCGGGCTGCGGCAATTGCTCAACGGAGCAAGATCGCTGCCGCGGGTACGTGGCTATCCGTGGTCTGGAGTCTTCCTCATGCAAATCGCCAGTAAGACTTCGACATTAACGCTTGCCTTGTCCTCCTCTATGAGTTGCACAACTCGGATTGGGGATTGGTGCGCCGGTGCGCCAGGCGCATCCCGCTCCAGCGTGCTCCGCCGTATGGCGCCGCCGCCATCCATGGGTATTGGCGTGTGTGAGTTGGATGAAATTGTGATAAGCCCTGACCGTTGGTTTGGGGATAAACAGCTTCGATCAGAACGACATACACCCCCTTCATCCTGGGCATCTCGGACTCGTCGATGGGCAAACGAACGACGAGGATTAGATCTCACGTATTTTAAATCCGAGTCGTCGACGGCGAAATGTGTGATTCAGATTAGATCGGGATTCGTTAAAACCTGGACGTTGATCCATGATCCTATGACTGTCGTGACATACCGGTTCACAGTCTTGTGGATTTAATCCGGGCAGTTCGGATTGGATCGGACGACCCAGACTCCAAGATACCCCTTCGTGTGGCATATGATGTAAAGAGCCCCTCAGCTTTTCTGAAACTAACCCGCCATCCCTAACAGTTGTAAAACCATTACACTTAAGTCCAAATTCTTCCGAAATAGACCCTGACCTTGTTATAAATAATACACGCAGCCCATTTTAATTCATAATAAATGAATAAAACCCTGGAAATTGGTTTTTGGTACAAAAATAATTCCTGAAACTTGTTTAATTCATAATTAATTCTTTTTAACCCCAAATTAATTCATTCCAGTTGCATTAGACTTGTATTAATATTGTTATTCATCCAGTAACTTTATTTTGTTGTGAAATTGGGATTAAAAATTAGGCACTTAGTTTCTTTTAATCCAACACTTAAAACTTCGGAAATCCATAACTTCTTCGGTTTAATTCCGATTTGGTCCGTTCAAGTCGCGTTAGCTTCATATGAATATTTACTATGCTCTTTTAATCTAACACTTAAAACTTCGAAAATCCATAACTTCTTCGGTTTAATTCCGATTTGGTCCGTTCAAGTCGCGTTAGCTTCATATGAATATTTACTATGCAGTAACAACATCGATTATACCATATCTCATAATTTTACAGTTAGATATTTATTTAACCTATGTCTACTGGATTAACTTTTCTACTCAAAGCTAACATGTCCATAATTATAATTTGGTTAACATATGATCTCTAGTCAAGTTATAATTAAGATTAAAGTTGAATTAATTATTTCTTTAGATTATCTTTATAAAATCAAAACAAGACCTAGTTTTAATCACTTAATCACGTGGACCTTCCATAAACTATACCTCCTTAACCGTAACTCTGATTTTAGTGGTTTGCATATTCGTAGCTTCGCGTAGATTATTATTATACAGTTTGTGCTTATGTTTGGTGTGATGTTAATTTTGCCTATACACTATTGTTTGTATTGCTATGACTAGCACGAGGTTACGAGTCACCTGAAGAGCAAGTTGGTACCTGGAATATCAAGTCCCAGGCAAGTTGTGCCCTTGATCACTTCTTTTACCCAGTCATGTTCTGATTTATCATAATGATCTGCATAGGTTAATTTTGATGGGACCCAATAAGTTACCCTAGTTTGACTATCTTTATACCTTGTTCACCACTAAATTTTTGGGTAGTACCTGCTATTACTTTATGTGGTTTTGGGTATAGAGATATACACTGTTCATGATTATATCTTTATTATCAGTTGTTATTTACTTTTCATGTTAAGATCATTATGTTAATTGGAACATGGAGAACCACCCGAGAAAACAGTGCTACCACAAGGGAGGAATGGGACCAATTGGCTGATTAATTAGGAAAGCTAGTGGATGACTACCTTACCCGAAAGGGGCAAGGGCAGTAGGGGAGTGGTGTCACACCCATTTCTAAGGGGCAGAACCGGGTGCATAGCATATGTGTGCCAGGATCTATTTCCACACATATGTTGACGTCACAAGTGTAATATATCAAAAGAACAATGCATAAAAGCGTAAATAACGATTTTATTAACATATTACACTTCGAACATACATAATGTCTTAACCTTTATTCATCAAAGTATAGCAAAACATGGACATCCATCCATAGGAAGATGACCGGGGGTATCACTAGACTAGCATCCATGGAGTTCAGCATCATATCTTCATCTACAAACTTCTGATCAAAATTAAGCAAGGGTGAGCTCACTTATGTTCGGGGCTCAGCAAGTGGGGGAAAAACTAATGCAAGTTTAACAAGGTGAAGCTAAGGTTAAGCAGTAAGCATTTTAGTTGGTCAACATTTTATTAACAACATCTGTCTTACTAATAAGTGTGAATCCCAAGTATTCCCATTAAACAAAAGGTATAAGAGTATATCAAAAATACTTAAGTGAAACCACTTAAGCAAACCATTGGCAGATCATTGGATCTCGATTTATTTCCATCTTCAAGTTCAATTATCATGTGAGGAGTCCAGGCTGCTCATAACCGTGAGCACGGCTGATATATCAGTTTTACACTCTGCAGAGGTGGTACAACTTTACCCACAGTCCGTGTATCCCCTCTAGCCTGGGTCGGCCAAAACCCGTAAACACTTCAACCGAGGTGAGTGGCTAGGGATCCACTATGAGGCTTTCACAAAATACACTTAATACGAAGCAACCCGCTAAGGTTTCTAAAGCTGACGGTGGTGACCCCCTGGGTGAGGTACCTTAGCCAAGAATACGTCCCCATTATGGAACATATTATAAATATTGTTAACCACTCTCTTATGATAAATTAAGATATAAGTCTATATAGGTTTTATGTGAAAAAGGTCAATATTATTATTAAACACCTATTTATGGAAAGTTATGGTATATGCCTTAAATGAACTTTTATGTAAAAGACAATGAACAAACAGCTATCTTTTAATTTCATTTGGAAACACATAGCCTATATTATTATATTCGAAGTCCATATATAAGGTAACATTTTAAGTTATAAAAGAACTTAAACTCTTATTACTTTATTTTATCCTTTAGAAAAAGCTATGTGATTCGTATATAATGTGGACTAAATTTTATGAAATCATTAATCACGTCATAAATCTAATTAAGAACAAATTGACTATAGGTTTGATTAATACATTATGATAAAGAATAATTAACCTATTAATTATCTTTAATTCTATTCTAGGAACAAATGATCTAATTTATTAGAAAGGAAATTATGTATAAACTATCATTTTAGTTATGACGGTGTGAGCACTTAATTAAGCCATTATATCATTATTAGAAAAGTTATATGACATATTACTATTGTAAATCATATAATTATGGATACTTAAATATGAGACTAAATGAGTTTTATGTGAAGGGATAATAAATGATTTGTTGAGAAAACTACATTTAAACCGATAGGTCATCATTTTAAAGATATGAACACCAATTCTATCATTTTAGTTTATAAAAGCAATGACCCTTGTTATCTTTTAATTAAGAAATTATAAATAATCTATTAATTAGACATATATTTATTTTCTATTTTTATTAAGAAACATATGTCTACATATTCTTTTAAGTTTCTATTTAATATGGCAATACTTAAACATCTATAACGAAGATTATTAAATTATGAAAATCATGATATCTATTGAAAAAGTCATTTTAATATTTCTTTTGTAACAACCATAATTCTAATGAAAATACGTGAACTATTGGAAACAATAATTAAAAATACTTATCACATAAGTGTGAAACTAACAAAACCATTTCTATTTTATTTGGATCTCAAATATATATTTTAAAATAGGAAAATTATCGCAGAGACATATACGCTATTATTCGTAGAAGCTAGGGAGTAGCAAAATTTAGCATCATCT
Organism: Zea luxurians; assembly: GCA_029449295.1. Classification (NCBI taxonomy): domain Eukaryota; kingdom Viridiplantae; phylum Streptophyta; class Magnoliopsida; order Poales; family Poaceae; genus Zea; species Zea luxurians. Next base: position 92,283,947 of record JAOPSE010000001.1, on the reverse strand, counting down.
TCTACCTTGTTCGCAACAGTAGAGAAGGCAGAGGGAGGCTTCGACGAATGATGACGAACGACGACGAACGACAATGGTTCAGCTCACCACAGCAGTGTGTGAGGCGAGCAGGACGCACAGGGTGAGGCTTCAGGTGATGCTCGTCAAGAACAACACTGAGGACGTGATGGCGAATTCCAACGTCGCGGGGCACAGCTAGAAGTCGACAGCGAGCGCAGGGAACCTTCAAACAACGTTCGGTGAGTAGCACCATGCGTAGAGGAGGACACGGCTGCTCAGCGAACTTCTCTAGGAGAGGTGCTGATGACTTATCTCTGGCGAACGACATTGGGGAATTCAGAATTGGTGGAGGACGACAGGCGGCGACATGGCTCTACGTGGCGCACTCGACTGGCATAAAAGAGAGCGGGCGGGTAGCATGATGCCGGATTGGCGAGCAGCTCTACAAGCTACACAGAGCGACGACGAGTGGCACGAGTAGCAGCAATAGGGGCACGATGATAAATCGCAGAATCAGAGGTCGGAGGGGAGCGAGGAGCAGAGCAAGCGAGGAAGGGGAAGGCGAGCTCGCTGGCGCACTACATATAGGCGTCCGGAGGAGGGAAGACGAGTAGGCGATGGAGCTTTAGTGTGGCTGACGACTCTTCCGTGCTAGCAGGCACAATTACTTGGAGAAGAAACGAACAGAGTTAATGGAGAGGAAGAGAAACGGACGACGTCCACTGAGAAGGAGAGGCGAGCGGACGAAGTGAAAACTCGTGTCGTGGCAACGCATGCAGGCGAGGGTGAGCGGTGGTGCGCGACGCGAGCGAGCTCGCAATTGTGCGGCTGCGTCATGTTCAAGAAATAGAGGCTGGCCCACTTGTCATCCAATGGAGAGGGAATGGGACTCGCTAACTGGGACGCACGAACGGGTGAGCGGATAGGCCTAGCGGCTTGTAGGCAAAGCGTATGTTTTTTTGTTTTTCTTTTCTTAATTTATATGTGTAGCGTGTGTTGTGTGTTTTTTTCTTTTTTTATAATATATATCTATATTATATCTAAATATTTTAAAATTTGTAATAAATTCATTGATAAAAATATCTAAATTTAAAGAATAAATCATTTTGGACGAAAATTTATTATTAAATAGATTGGCCTTTCAAAAAAAGAAACAAAGCAAATGAAATGTTCACGTATTCCTACGATGATAATTATTAACCTATCAACATGCATATTCCCAAAAAAAAATTATCAACTCCTTATTGTTTTATAAAATAAGATTTTCTCACCAAATTAAATACAAAAATTGGATGTATCACACAAAATTTATGCTTCAGCATGAATGCATCAAACACTTGACCTAATTTTATCTAATCAAGAAATTATTCAATTTATTTATACCACAATTTCATTATTTGAAATCATGAATATTTTCCTTTCTACTGTAAATTAGAAATATAAACTAAGTATCATTTATTTGATGGATTTAGAGTGTTACAAAATCTACCCCCTTAAAAAGAATCTCGTCCTCGAGATTAGGGAAGGCTAGCAAGAAAACAATGGTGATATATGGTTATTCATAGGTTCTTGGTTCATATTGAACTCTTCTAATATTAAGGAACTTCCTTTCTTCTTTAGTCGGTCTAGACGTTTCTTGGGGCATTCGCAAATAAGATGTCCTTCGTTTTTGCAGTAGTAGCAAGCACCTCTTGCTTTGAGTTCTTTGTGAGTCAACTTCGTTTGACCAACAGGGGGTGAGGGTTCATTGGGTGTTTGTATCTCATATAGCTGAGCCTGACTTGATTCTTCTGTTTGGGTATCCATGTATTTCAGGGCTTTTGCTTGTGGTTAAGGTGGACTAATCATGTATCATAATATTTTTCTATTCCTTTTGTTGTTCTTCATTCCATTTATCGAATATCTCGGTGACTCGTTTTTCTCGTTCATAGTTGTTAAGGTAGGAATATTGTCGTTGGGACCATTTACTTCATTTCCATTGGAGTTCATCATCTAGTCAGAGGGTAAAAGAGTTAGTGATGCAGACTACATAAGAGGCTTGCATGACATTAAAATAAAGAGCTAACACAACTTTTGATTTCCAATATAAGATTAGTTAAGGAACAAGGATGGTTTTAGATTTCTACTAGCTTCATCATACTTTGAGAGTTTACAGGTGTTATATTCCTTAACAAAGATCTTTTGAACCTTATAGATTTCAGAGCATGATATCCAAATAATCTTTCTGATCCAAGAATATTTCCTTAAGCACAAATTGAGAAGGTCTTGAGCGGGACTTTAGGGCAACTAGAATAGAGCATCACATTGTTTGCATATAGCAGATGACACCACACTTTATTCTCTTTATAAAGAGGCAAAACACAATTGGTACAAAAGATTCTCCAAATTTATTCATATATCACTTAGCACAATTACAAATCTTGAAAGGGGTAACACTTTGACATTTTTTTTCTTCGTGAGACATACTCCTTCTAGCTAATTGATACATTATTCTTCCTTGTCAGATGTACCAATCAGAGCTGGAGGTCGATTGTCTTCAACTACTATTCTTTCTCCAGATGGGGTTTCCAAACACATGGTTTTCTCAGTATGTTGGATTACTGCCTTAGTTCTTTGTAACCAATTTTTTCCAAGAATCACATCCTTTCCCATTGTTTCTATCACTATAAGATCAGCTAGAAAATCTATCCCATTGATTTTAACACTTACATTTGGACATATGTAGTTTACTAACATTTTTCCTTCGGGTGCACTAATGGTCTTCCTTGATCTCAAGGGACACTTGAAGATACCATACTTTGTTGCAAACTGGGCACTGATAAAAGAATATGTTGTACGAGGATCATACAACACGGTGGCGATGGTTGTGTGAATGACTAGTGTTCCAAAAATCACTGCATTATCACATGGAATAGTTCCTGTCACTGCATAACTTATCTTTCATGTGGTCTCTTTCCGTTGTTTATTCTTTGTTGATGCATGAGTTTAAGGGTGTTGTCTTTTTCTTTTGGACCTTATTGGTCTCCACATTTTTCTTAGGACAACTATTAACAAGATGGCCGGTATCACCACAGCCAAAGCAAGCACGACTTGATAAGTTACATGGTGGAGTTGTCTTTACGTTGTTAGTAGAAGTTTCTGTGCATTTCTGTTCATATTCCATGTCTGAAGACTGAGATAGCTTCATCTCGGAGGTGATCTGTAGTGAACTCTTCTCAGGAAAGTTACGGATGTAATGACCTTCACGTTCACATTGATAGCAAGTTTTTCTTGAAGTTATTTCTTGTCTTATTCCATGTTTCTCTTTTCGTTTCTTGGACCTGATGCGACGACAAGGATGAAACTGTGTGCAAGTAATAGTCCATCCATCAATGTAACACTTCTATGTTTATTCTTGGGGCTGGGCATCCTTGTGATGTTTCTTTTTTGGAATACTTTGCAATTCATCAACTGATAGTGCATTGGGTATGAGAGACTCTGCTATTAGTTGTTCAGGGGGGAGACATCTGTCTGTTTATGCTAGAAAATAAAATCTGGTTCTTCTATTTTGTAGTTTCACTTTCGTTTGTACTCATCTGGCGACAAGGAATTCCATAGTACTCACAACAACAACATGTTCCAAGGTCACTTGTCTGTTGGTTTAATTGTGCATCCTTTTGTGTCTTGAATGTATGTTCATCAGTTATTTTATTTATAGTGTTGTTTTGACTTATCAACACACCGCATTCTTTGCATTTAGTGACATCACTTGTAGTTGACATTCCAAGGTCTGACATCTGTATGGGTATGGAAGAATGGAAGGGACGAAAGGGTTGAGGAAAGACAGATTATAGAGAGCAGAGAAAACCCATCTATCTAAGGTTTTACCTAGCTAACTGATGCCATTGTGGACAAAAGTCACACAATACACCAACAATCATTTTAAAGAAGCAAATCAAACATAAACACAAAGGACAATGAACTCAAACATACCAGCACAACATAATCCAATTCTACTCATTCAACCAAAACAAAAGGTGAGACAAGGTTTGGAATAAGAAAGATATTATGAAGTCAAGGAGTCAGGTAAGAAATAGCAAGGGGTTAGACAAGACATATTTGTTGGTGGCCAAGAGTGAAATAAGATAACCATGAACTATTAATCGTGAGGATGAATGATACAACCAAGGATATGAAGTGAGTTAGGGAGAAAGCATTATCAAGGAGACAAAATAGAGAGACATAGGTTTAATATATCAAGGTAGATATTGCGCAAGAGTGGCAATACAATGGCACGAAAGCAAAAGTATAAGAATTCAATAGGGAGAAAGCATTATCAAGGAGTAAAGTAGAGAGGCAAAAGTTTAATATATCAAGGTAGATATTGTCCAAGGATGACAATACAATGGCAAGAAAACAAGAGTAGAAGAAATCAAGAGTTATATAGCAATATTATGTATTAGAAAACAACTACAATATAACATCGTCCTTACCAATCTAGTCAGAAATCTCAATACTAAAGAACTATCCTATCAACCTAACCAAGAAGAATGGTAATAGATCCAATAGATCTATAACGAAAACTTCTTGCGGGGCAGAGATAAGATAGAGAATGGGGTATCTTCAATAGCTTCTAAAGGGTTCCTTCAGGTAGACTTCACTTCAAGTTCCACAATTCTAACTTGATCATCTTGTAGTGCTTCTGAGTAGAGTCTTCTGATAGACCAAAATCAGGCTACAAGAGTCGAAAATAAAAGAGACGAGTTTTGATATAAAGTGATTTTTTATGGAGGAAAATATATCAAGCTTTGAAAGACTGACTAGGCTTTCCATTTCTAACTAATCTAGCGACCTATGGTCACATTCCTTTGATACCACTTCTGTCACACCCGTTTCTAAGGTGCAGAACCAGGTGCATAGCATATGTGTGCCAGGATCTATTTCCACACATATGTTGACGTCACAAGTGTAATATATCAAAAGAATAATGCATAAAAGCGTAAATAATGATTTTATTAACATATTACACTTCAAACAGACATAATGTCTTAACCTTTATTCATCAAAGTACAGCAAAACATGGACATCCATCCACAGGAAGATGACCCGGGGTATCACTAGACTAGCATCCATGGAGTTCAGCATCATATCTTCATCTACAAACTTCTGATCAAAATTAAGCAAGGGTGAGCTCACTTATGGTCGGGGCTCAGCAAGTGGGGGAAAAACTAATGCAAGTTTAACAAGGTGAGGCTAAGGTTGAGCAGTAAGCATTTTAGTTGGTCAACATTTTATTAACAACACCTGTCTTACTAATAAGTGTGAATCCCAAGTATTCCCATTAAACAAAGGTATAAGAGTATATCAAAAACACTTAAGTGAAACCATTTAAGCAAACCATTGGCAGATCATCGGATCTCGATTTATTTCCATCTTCAAGTTCAATTATCATGTGAGGAGTCCAGGCTGCTCATAACCGTGAGCACGGCTGATATATCAGTTTTACACTCTGCAGAGGTGGTACAACTTTACCCATAATCCGTGTATCCCCTCTAGCCTGGGTCGGCCAAAACCCGTAAACACTTCCGAGGTGAGTGGCTAGGGATCCACTATGAGGCTTTCACAAAATACACTTAATACGAAGCAACCCGCTAAGGTTTCTAAAGCCGATGGTGGTGACCCCCTGGGTGAGGTACCTTAGCCAAGAATACGTCCCCATGATAACGTGGGCTGCCAACACCACCGCTCCCCCTCTTGCCCATATTTCAGGTAAGGTTGCCCGGCACTAAGCATATAAAGCTAATTTGCAAAGCCAGAGCCATGATAGCACTCGTGGTTGCACTGTTTTCCCGGGTGGTCACTCCATGTTCCAATTAATATGCAATAATCTTGTTTAACCATCGGGTTAACAACAATAATGTAAACTTACCATTTTGGAATATTAATATCATAAGCGGGAGTGACTGCATAAAGTTAAGTTGTAGCAATAGCATAGCTACGAAGGTAAAGTATAATTCCCAGGTTTGATCAAGGAATAAGGTTGTAAAGGTTATCTAAATAGGTAACCCGTCAAATTATGCATATATATCCAAAAGAATAAACTTTATTAAATGTATTGTTTAGGATCAAACAGAGTATACAGAGGGAGAAGTCCACTTGCCTTGCTTATTGGAAACTTGAGACTCTTCCACGGATCTGAATAGATCTTGATTCTTAACTACTAGATCAACCACTGAATATCACACAAACAAACAAGAAGAACAAACACCACTCAATAACATACCACATTCACCATACGTAAAGCTAAAAGAAAGCCTAACGAAAAGAGCGTCCGCTTTATAAAAACATCGCAAGTAATTGTTATAATAAGAAGGTATTCTTTTCAAATATATATATATATTTTATAAAACAAGACATTAGCTTAAAAATATATTAATTAAAATCTACAAATATTAAGTTCACCAATTTAATCTTTTATAAATCATCATTTGTGACATGTCTAAGATTAAGATGATAAAACATGTTATAACGATATTAAATCTTTTTAACCTTTTAGAAAAGATATATGTTGTATATCTAAGGTTAATGCGTTATGAAATACATTATTAATTTTAGAAGCATTGTGGAACGTATAATAAATATTGTTAACCACTCTCTTATGATAAATTAAGATATAAGTCTAAATAGGTTTTATGTGAAAAGGTCAGTATTATTATTATTAAACACCTATTTATGGAAAATTATGGTATATGCCTTAAATAAACTTTTATGTAAAAGACAATGAACAAATAACTATCTTTTAATTTCATTTGAAAACACATAGCCTATATTATTATATTCGAAGTCCATATATAATGTAACATTTTAAGTTATAAAAGAACTTAAACTCTTATTACTTTATTTTATCCTTTAGAAAAAGCTAAGTGATTCGTATATAATGTGGACTAAATTTTATGAAATCATTAATCACGCCATAAATTTAATTAAAAAGAAATTGACTATAGGTTTGATTAATACATTATGATAAAGGATAATTAACCTATTAATTATCTTTAATTCTATTCTAGGAACAAATGATCTAATTCATTAGAAAGGAAATTATGTATAAACTATTATTTTAGTTATGACGGTGTGAGCACTTAATTAAGCCATTATATCATTATTAGAAAAGTTATATGACATATTACTATTGTAAAGCATATAATTATGGATACTTAAATATGAGACTAAATGAGTTTTATGTGAAGGGATAATAAATGATTATCATTCTATTAAGAAAACACTAAATCTATATTTGTTGAGAAAACTATATTTAAACCGATAGATCATCATTTCAAAGATATGAACACCAATTCTATCATTTTAGTTTATAAAAGCAATGACCTTTGTTATCTTTTAATTAAGAAATTATAAATAATCTATTAATTAGACATATATTTATTTTCTATTTTTATTAAGAAACATATGTCTACATATTCTTTTAAGTTTCTATTTAATACGGCTATACTTAAACATCTATAACGAAGATTATTAAATTATAAAAATCATGATATCTATTGAAAAAGTCATTTTAATATTTCTTTTGTAACAACCATAATTCTAATGAAAATACGTGAACTATTGGAAACAATAATTAAAAATACTTATCACATAAGTGTGAAACTAACAAAACCATTTCTATTTTATTTGGATCTCAAATATATATTTTAAAATAGGAAAATTATCGCAGAGACATATACGCTATTATTCGTAGAAGCTAGGGAGTAGAAAAATTTGGCATCATCTTCTACCTTGTTCGCAACAGTAGAGAAGGCAGAGGGCGGCTTCGTCGAACGATGACGAACGATGACGAATGACAATGGTTCAGTGCACCACAACAGTGTGTGAGGCGAGAGCAGGACGCACAGGGTGAGGCTTCAGGTGACGCTAGTCAAGAACAGCACTGAGGGCGTGATGGCGAATTCCAACGTCGTGGGGCATGGCTAGAAGTCGATGGCGAGCGCAGGGAACCTTCAAACAACGTTCGGTGAGCAGCACCATGCGTAGAGTAGGACACGGCTGCTCAGCGAACTTCTCCAGGAGAGGTGCTGATGACGAATCTCTGGCGAACGGCATTGGAGAATTCAAAATTGGTGGAGGACGACGGGCGACAACATGGCTCTACACGGTGCACTCGATTGGCATAAAAGAGAGCAGGCGGGCAGCATGATGCCGGATTGACGAGCAACTCTACAAGCTACACAGAGCGACGACGAGTGGCACGAGTAGCAGCAATAGGGGCACGATGATAAATTGCAGAATCAGAGGTCGGAGGGGAGCGAGGAGCAAAGCAAGCGAGGAAGGGGAAGGCGAGCTCACTGGCGCACTACGTATAGGCGTCCAGAGGAGGGAAGACGAGTAGGCGATAGAGCTTTAGTGTGGCTGACGACTCTTCCGTGCTAGCAGGCACAATTACTTGGAGAAGAAACGGACGGAGTTAATGGAGAGGAAGAGAAATGGACGACGTCCACTAAGAAGGAGAGGCGAGCGGACGGAGTGAAAACTCATGTCGCGGCAACACATGTAGACGAGGGTGAGCGGTGGTGCGCGACGCGAGCGAGCTCGCAATTGTGCGGCTGCATCATGTTCAAGAATTAGAGGCTGGCCCCCTTGTCATCCAATGGAGAGAGAATGGCACTCGCTAGCTGGGACACACAAACGGGTGAGCGGATAGGCCTAGCGGCTTGTAGGCAAAGCGTATGTTTTTTGTTTTTCTTTTCTTAATTTATATGCGTAGCGTGTGTTGTGTGTGTTTTTTTTCTTTTTTTATAATATATATCTATATTATATCTAAATATTTTAAAATTTGTAATAAATTCATTGATAAAAATATCTAAATTTAAAGAATAAATCATTTTGGACGAAAATTTATTATTAAATAGATTGGCCTTTCACAAAAAGAAACAAAGCAAATGAAATGTTCATGTATTCCTACGATGATAATTATTAACCTATCAACATGCATATTCCCAAAAAAATATTTTATCAACTCCTTATTGTTTTATAAAATAAGATTTTCTCACCAAATTAAATACAAAAATTGGATGTATCACACAAAATTTATGCTTCAGCATGAATGCATCAAACACTTGACCTAATTTTATTCAATTTATTTATACCACAATTTCATTATTTGAAATCATGAATATTTTCCTTTCTACTGTAAATTAGAAATATAAACTAAGTATCATTTATTTGATGGATTTAGAGTGTTACAAGTGGTCAGTGTAGGGAGGTCCTTGGGTTGATTTTGCTGCGATGGCGGTCAGGCGAGGGATCCCTGCATTGGAGCTTCCTATAAACTGTAGCGGGTTTTCTGAAGCTAGTGGAACTTTGCAAAGGTCTCGTAGTGTTACCCTGCCTCGCCTCTTCGATAGAGGTGTATGGGATTGGCCGTCTCTTGGCAGATGGGTAACATGACTTATGGGTAAAGATGCGCAACCTCTGCAGAGTGTAAAACTGGTAAACTAGTCGTGCTCACGGTCATGAGCAGCTCGGACACTCATATGATTAATTTATGGAACTAAATTCAATTTGCTATATGCATTGCATCGCAGGTGATGTTGTTACTTTTGTTCTACTACTTAATTGGGTTGGTATTTACTTATACATAGTAACTGCTAATAAAATTTTGACCAACTTTAAAAGCAATGCTCATCTCTAACAATTCACTTTGGTAAGCCTTACATTTCACGGGAGCTCCCACCTTTGGTGAGTTCATGCACATTATTCCCCACAACTTGTTGAGCTATGAACGTATGTGAGCTCACTCTTGCTGTATCACACCCCCACAGGTTGAGGCGCGTGGAGGATGCTGTGATGAGTTCATGAGAGGTCTAGGCCATCGTCTCCCAGTCAACTTTGGGTTGCTAGACCGTTGTCTCTGTAGGAAACGAGTGACGCCTAAGAGGGGGGGGGGTGAATTAGGACTTCTAAAACTTTTACTGAACTAGGCCACAATTAAATCCCTAGAGCAAAACCTATGCAAATAATCAAAACTAGAATGTGCAAACTAGGTTTTGTCTAAGTGTTGCTATCTCTACCGCAAAGGCTAAGTTTCAATCTACACTAAATAAGTATGACTGCAAGATTGAAACTTAAAAGCTTAATATAAATGCGGAATGTAAAGAGCTAAGTAGAGAAGCAAACTCTCGTGGATGACGCCGGTATTTTTACCGAGGTATTCGGAACCACTCAAGGTCCCGACTAATCCTCGTTGGTGCCCCTACGCAAAGGGAAGCCCACGCGAGGGCCAAGCACCACGGTCAAGTAACTCCGTAGAAAGCCACGAGCCTTCTCCACGAGCAAGTGGTGCTCCGCTTCCGGCTCCTCTCGGACGCTCCCCGCCGTCTCCACTATCGAGCTTCCGGCCGAAACGCCGCGGGCCTCGTTCCCTCCGGTACACGGTGGCGGCCGTGACACAAACACGGTTGTCACGGTCTCGCAAGACTCTCGCCCCACTCGGTACAATTACAACAACTCACGCAAGAGCCGAGGGGTTGTGTGGTTTTACAAAACTCACTCAACTAACTAGGGTTCACCTAGAGCAAGCGCTAAAGCGGTCTAACTAACCTAAGCACTTCGCAAAGCACCTACGCTAATCACCGAGTGATTCTATTAAGCACTTGGGTGTTTGAGCTCTTGGAAATATGCACTATGTGTCTTGGTATGTTGCTTGGGCTCCCACACTTGAGAATGGCCGGTTGGGGTGGTATTTATAGCCTCCACACCCCAAACTAGCCGTTGGACAGAAAGCAGCAGCTTTCTGTCGTCGGGTGCACCGGACAGTCTGGTGCACCACCGGACATCTACTGTGCAATGTCCGGTGCACGCCACGTCAGCCGACCGTTGGCGCCTATAGCAGTCGACCGTTGGATCCGACCGTTGCCGTCTGCCCAGTGCACACCGGACAGTCCGGTGCTACAGCCAGAGAGCGCCTGTCTGTGGCCTCTCTGCGCAGACTGTCCGATGCCACACCGGACAGTCCGGTACACACCGGACATCAGTGTCCGGTGCGCCACCAGGCGCTGGCTGACAACCCACTTCTTGGATTTCTTCGCTGATTTCTTCGGGCTTCTTTTGTTCTTGAGTATTGGACTCCTATGCATCTTTTTATGTCTTCTTTTGAGGTGTTGCATCCTCATTGCCTTGGTCCAATTCTCTTCGCATCCTGTGAACTATAATTATAAACTCTAGCAAACATATTAGTCCACAGGTTGTGTTAATCATCAAACACCAAAACTCAATTAGCCAAATGGCCCGGGGTCCATTTTCCTTACAATCTCCCCCTTTTTGGTGATTGATGACAACACAACCAAAGCAAGCAAATAATACAAGTATTTGAATTAAAATATGTAATCTACTTGCTAAGATGCACGATTGTCCCCACAATGTGATATTATGGACTTAAGCCTCCCCCTTACTCCATAATTCACTTACTTCCTATTCTTGGACCAAATAACCAAAACCACTGGAAAAACCATTTGTAGATATATAAAATTTTAAATTGGTGGTGTTTGGTGTTTGATATAGTTTTCATTGCTTTGGTCCCTAAACTTCTCCCCCTTTGGCATCAACCACCGAAAAGGAAGACATTAAAAGCATGTAGGAAGTAAATAAAAGCTTGCCCTCAACAAGAATTGTATCAAATGATATCACTAGAAGGATATTAAAATAAACCATATGAATGATACCAGTTGAAAGGAACTCCCCCTAAATGAGTGTTCTCTTTAAAAAGAAGTTTCTCCCCCTTTTTAGAGAAGAAGAAATACTCCCCCTGACAGAGATCCTCTACTTAGGAAAAAGCATGTGAAAATTAGAGGTGCAAGACATGATTTGAAAAGACTAACTCCCCTTATGCATAGGTAACAGAATATGAGTTAACTACTTATGCATTTTTAGCAACATGGAAGCATATGATATGAAATATAGTCTAATCAAATTTTGGAGAAGACATGTAAATGATACTGGATATAGTCTCAAAAGATACCAATTGAAAGTCAATGGCGAGCTTGAGAGACATAAGAGTTCTTGGAGATTTTGTAGTGGAAGATTGTTGTCTTTCTCCGGGGACTTCATTTTCCTTACAATGAGACTATCACATGAAATAGACTTGAAAAGGTGTTAGTCTCAAAGTGTTAGATTATAGAGTAACCTCCCCCTAAAGGTGTGCATACAAGTTTTGAATACTTGTAGGAGACATGCACTTTGATTTGATATCAAGAGGGGCAAATTATCTATAATCCGAACTTTGGCACATATAAGTTAAATGATACAACTTGTAGAAATCAAAAATTTTCATTTGAAGCATCATTTACTATGAAGTGATAAAAGCTATGTGCCGTGCTTAAATAAACATTTTTAAGCCATGTAGGTTTGCTTAAGTATATGAATTAAAAACAAGCAATCCTACCATATGATTTACCTAGTATGCATGATTTTAAACAAAAGTACATAACAAATGTAATACTAGGCAAGAAAGGTAAACTAGATAAAAGGTAAATAGATACGCATATCTAGAAACAAAGAATACAATAAAACTAGTTACCTTAGTCATGGGTGGGAAATTTGGGTCCAAATTTTTGCTAACCCACTTGACAATAAACTTGATCCAATATGATGTATCCCATGATATACATCCCAAACTTGCCAAGTCTCCAAATTTCCCGGCGACCTTTTGTCCACTCACTTCCCTTTCGGGATCCAAACCTTCTTGGTGCTTTTCATGGTTGAAATTATCTCCTTTGGCACCCAGATGCGTTTGGCCCCTTTTCCTTTGTTGGCTTGCTTGTTGGCCTTGATTGCTATCACCTTTCCGTTCCTTTTCTTCTTGATCAAATATGGTGTAGCATCCTTTTTGTTCACCCTTTTGATGTAGGTGTTGGAGATTTTGCTTGATGGCTTTTGCTTGAGCTTTTGCCTTTGTTTATCCCCGGTCATCGCCTTGCATTGGAAAGACTTGTGGCCTTCCATGTGGCACAGCCTACAAATCACAGTTTCTCCCTCTACAGGCTTGTTCACTCCTGCAGTGGTGTTATCCTGTGGAGGTCGGATTTGTTTAGCTTTGCCTTTCTTGTCATACAAAGCCTTGCCAAGGCGAGCCACTTCTTGCTTTAATTGTTCATTTTCCTTTGCAACCTCATCCGAACATGTCTCTATAACAATATTCTCAACAACGACTTGGTTGCAGGGGTTAGAATCATCAATTAAATCAAAGCAGGAAGTAGAAGCATCTTTCTTAATTATTTCAGGTATTTCAACTAAAGATGCTGCTGGGGTGCTACCAATGTTTTCTAGCTTAGTAGTTAGCTCATTATTGTGTATGCTAAGAATTTCCATTTTCTCTAGCAAATTTTCAATAGTTTCTTGGGAGCTAGCTAACTTAGCCTTAAGTTTTTCATTCTTTTTAATAAGTGTAATACTCAAAGTTGTATACCAAGAGTAATAGAGAGAGCTCCTCATTTTGTGTGTCTCATTTGCATCATAAAAAGAGCACCTATGTAATTGAGAGTGACTAAATAAAACAATTATTCTAAAATAAAGAAAAAGTGCATTTGTTGGAGTTTTATGTTTGTGCATTAAATAAAAATAACAATAATATAAAATGACTAGAAATTGGATTAAACCCTAAATTGAAAATTAGGGTTGAAAGTAAGCAGAGAAAGGATATGAAAAAAAATAAATAATATAAATATATTCCAAAAATTTGTATTTTACATTCCATAATATGATTTGATAACAAATGTTGCACAAGGTTTGAAAACTAAATTCAAATTCAAACCTAGAAGAGAAGAAGAAAGAACTCAGAAAAAAAAGAAAAAAAAACAGAAAACGGGATGAAACCCTGCGTTTGGGCCAAAATCCCTATAACTTGGCCCAGTTCCATGATTCCTCAGCCCACCTCGCGCCTGCATGCCTCGCTGCTGCACCTTTGGGCCCACACACCAGCCTCAAAGCCAAGACGCGCCCCACATCAGGTCTATGACAAGTAGGGTCACCATGACAGTTGCATCTTCCTGTTGGGAGCTTCTCCGTGTAACAGACCGAGCGCGTGCAGCGGGTAGTTGGGATCTTCCGAACTCGGCGTTTGCCAGGGCTACATGTACCCTCTGCACCCTTAGCTCGCCCCCAGAAATAGGCCCTGGTAGAACTCATCGCCACCGTGACTACCATTAAAACCAATCGGAGCTGTGAACCAGCTTCGACTCGCCCCACTTCACCAAATCCAGGGAAAAACAAGGCGTAATCACGTGGGCATCTTCGTGGCTTCGGCCATCTGGCATGCACCAAAACGCTCGTCGGGGTAATCACTGCGGCTTCAAGCAAGGTGCCGGGCGTCGTCGTGGGGAATTGGATCTCCGTCGAGCAGGGCCGTCGCGCATCCTCACCTTTCGTGAGCCAGTGAATTGCGCCCTACGATTTCCGGTACAAACCTCTCGTCTGTATTCACTTTGGTTCGCGGATCCTTGTGCACTATACGAAATGTGTGTTTAGGGCTTCAATTCATCGGTGTGCGGTCACCGGTGGTGTTCGTCGTGGATCAGGCGAAGCTGCCGTTGTCTGTCTGTCGTGAGCTAGGAGAGAGTACCAGAGCCGTTGATCTCTCAGGGAACGGTTTAGATTAGATCCGAGTAACGTTTCGCGTTAAACCGATCTGGAGCGTTGATCGAAGATCGGGTGGTGGCTGAGCGTTCCGCGCTATTTAAAACCTTGGCCGTCGGATCCAAATCCAAGGGATCGCGTTCCGTACTGGTTCACTTATGCCTAGATCTGATCTAGACCATAGATTTCTAATCGGACGATCGTAATACCCCGATACCCCTTCGGCTGCCTAATATGCATAAGAGCCCCCGGATTTTCTAAAAACAAACCCGCCGTCCCTGGGGATTGTGCTCTGTGTCTCTGGTTTCTTGCGCCAGAGCCCCTGCGCTTTACAGATTTTGACGCCCAGTCCAGATAATTAATAAAACCAGGAAAATCATTTAGAAAATAGTTTTTAGTACATATTTAAATGCAGAAACTTGTTTAAATTGTAGAAAATTCATATGAACTCCAAATTGGTCCATTCCAGTTCCTAAATTTTTATAATATTATGGTCTAACCATTAGTGCCTCTGTGTTAACATGAAAGATGATTTAAAATGTATCTAGCGCTTAATCTTGTATTAAGCACATAAAACATTAGAAAATCCATAACTTAAAATCTATAACTCCAAATTTAATAATTCCAGTTACTATGATCTCATCTTAATGTGTAGATTTTTACTGTATATTTTATTTACATGTTTGGTGTGATGTTAATTTATGCTATACTATGTATGTATTGTGTTGATGCGAGTAGACGAGCAAGCCACTGTGGATTCTGAGGTTCAGCAAGTAGAGACTGCTGAGCAGGAGCTCATTGAAGGCAAGTTGTGCCCTTGATCACTTCTTTTACCCATTCATGTTCTTATTATTCATGATGATCTGCATAGGATAATTTTGCTGGGACCCAATAGGATACCCTAGATTTGACTATCTTTATACCTTACTTCACCATTGGTTTTACTACTAAAGTTTTGGGTAGTACATGCTATTGCTTTATGTGGATTTGGGTATAGAGATATTCATCACTCATTGTTATACTTTTTATTATCTGTTTTATTCTTCAATGTTCATGTTAAGATCATTATGTTAATGGGAACATGGAGAACCACCCGGGAAAACAGTGCCACCACAAGGGTTTAATGGGACGCCCTTGGCTGACTAATTAGGAAAGCTAGTGGAAGACTACCTTACCCGAAAGGGGCAAGGGCAGTAGGGGAGTGGTCAGTGTAGGGAGGTCCCTGGTTGATTTTGCTGCGATGGCGGTCAGCCAGGAACCCTGCATTGGAACTTCCTATAAACTGTAGCGGGTTTTCGGAAGCTAGTGGAACTTTGTAAAGGCCTCGTAGTGTTGCCCTGCCGCGCTTCCTAGGTAGAGGTGTATGGGACTCGCGACCCCTTGGCAGACGGGTAGCATGACTTGTGGGTAAAGGGTACAACCTCTGCAGAGTGTAAAACTGGTATACTAGCCGTGCTCACGGTCAAGAGCGGCTCGGACACTCACATGATTAATATATGGAACTTAAACTTAACCTGTCATTTCATTGCATTTGGGATTATTTTGTTATTACTTTTACCTATTATTATAATGGTTTGGTATTTACTTACACTTAGTAATTGCTAATAAAATTTTGACCAACTTATAAAAGCAATGCTCAGCTTCAGCCTTTATTTCATTGATCAGCCTTACACTACATGAGCTCCCACCTTTGGTGAGTTCATGCCACATTATTCCCCACGACTTGTTGAGCTATGATCGTATGTGAGCTCACTCTTGCTGTCTCACACCCCCCCACAGGAGAAGAACAGGTGGTTCAGGAGGAGCCACAAGGCGAGGAGTATGATCTGATCTAGGTGGCGTTTCTCAGTCGACATTGGCGCCGACAATCCTTAGTTCGTTTTATAATTATCTTTATTTTGTAATAAGTCTTCCGCTATGTAATAAATACTCTGATGTTTTATGACATTTATCTCTATACACTCTGTTATTATATATGTTGTCTTCTTTGGCGCATGTATGAGATGCACCCGGCTTTGTTCTTTAAATCCGGGTGTTACAGAAGTGGTATCAGAGGAAATGTTGACCGTAGGACGAGACCTAGATAGAAATGGACAAACCCTTTCCTACTTACCTTACTCTGACTCATTCTATACTTATCTCATCTTGATCTAGTCTCACCTTTTGCTATTCTACTCTGATTAATCTTATCTCCTCTACTATAAGACAAGATGGATTTCACACCTTGGAATCCTAACACTATGATCTATTTAGGATATAGGGAACCTAAGACAAAATTTAAAACTATTTTCTTTATTTAAAAATGATTGGTTGATTGTGCTGATGCTAAATGCCTGATTTGCTTCTTTGATTGATTGAATTATTATAGAGGGACATCTTAGTATGTACCACCATAAGGTAATTAGCTATGGTAAGTAAAATATTAATCTGCTTAGCTAATAAAATTCCCCAAAGTAACCTGATTTGTAAACACCTGCCTTGTCTACTATTATCTTACCATATGGATCTAACTCAGATGGTCAATACCAGGCGGGGTGGTGGAATTGACTTGCCTCCTAACCAACACACTCGAAGGATATATAGACAACCTCAGCCATAGCCTGCAGAGATGAATCCTCCCAATCCTCCACCAGGCGGAGTTGACCCACTGGTTGCTGCTCAGATGGCGGTGATGCAGCAAATGGCGGACACTATGGCTGATATGCATGCTCAGATGCAGCAAGAACGCCAGGAGATGCATCAGGAAAGAGAAGATATACGCCAGGAGTTGCGCCAGGAGCGAGATGAGATACGCCAGGAAAGGAGGGCACAACAACAGCAGCAGCAACAACAGCAACAAGTGCCACTGCCTCCTCCACCACCACCAGTTCCACCTCGCGATAAGCACCGGGAGTTCATGAGTCATAAGCCACCTACATTCGCTAGCTCACCGGATCCACTGGACGCGGATGATTGGCTGAAGTCCGTTGAGAAGATGCTGAACATTGCAGAGTGCACGGACCGGGAGAAAGTCCTTTATGCTTCTGGACGTCTGACGGGTCCTGCTGCTGACTGGTGGGATTCTTATACTGCTGCCCATGACGCTGCTGATACTATTACCTGGGCAGAGTTCAGTACACAGTTCAGAAACTATCATATTCCAGCTGGTATGATAAAGATCAAGAAGAAGGAATTCCTGTCGCTGAAGCAAGGAAGTATGTCAGTCAGCGAGTACCGCGACAAGTTTATTCAGTTATCCAGATATGCCCCTGAAGAAGTTGCTGAAGACGAGAGGAAACAGGAGCATTTCATTGAAGGACTTAATGGACCACTGCAGTATGCTCTAGTGGCACACACATTTCCATCATTTCATAGGCTGCTTGATAAGGCCCTGGCTATTGAACACAAGCGTGTTCAACTGGGTGATTTGAAGAGAAAGGCAATATCTCAAGGACAAGGAAGCAGCAGTGTTCGTCCTCGCTACAGTTCACCACAGGGTACACCGACTCGACCAGGAGGACCGCGCCCAGTTCAGCAATCACCACTGAGGACACCTACTCGTCAGGCCACTCCCACTGGCACCCCGACAAAGTTTGCAGGACAGAGTCCAGGCACTACGTGTTTCAAGTGTGGGAAGACTGGTCATTATGCAAATGTCTGCCCACAGAGGATTGCTACTACTCCAGCTCAGAACAAGCAACAGACCCCTGGCAAGGGATATTCTATAGCCAGGGTGAATCAAGTCAGCGTTGATGATACTCCTGATGGAGGGGACCTCGTAATTGGTATGTTTTATGTTAATGCAATTCCTGCAACAATATTATTTGATTCTGGTGCTACACATTCATTCATGTCTGCTAGATATGCCAACACAAACGAAATACCACTGCTAAATATGAGAAAACCCCTGATAGTAATTACACCTAAAGGGCCTATTGAGGCGAATCAAATGACACGTAGATTGACATTAACCATTATGGGTAGAGATTTTGGAGCTACTGCTATAATATTAGAGTCAAGCAGTATAGATCTGATCCTTGGTATGTCGTGGCTAAGAAAGGCAAAGGCCGTTATAGCATGTGGTAGAGGTACCGTGGAACTCACTACCACTAAAGGAGAAAGATTTCAAGTTAATATTGCAGTAACCTCCTCATCCATGCGTGCAATGTTCTTTATACCGGAGGAGTTTGTTGGTGACAACATCTGGGTGGTTAGAGATTTTCCGGATGTCTTTCCAGAGGAGTTACCAGGGATGCCACCTGATAGAGAAGTTGAGTTTGTTATTGATCTCTTACCTGGAACCGCCCCTATTTCTAAACGGCCATATAGAATGTCCGTAGAGGAGTTGAAGGAACTGAAGAAGCAGTTGACGGAGTTACAAGAGGCTGGTTACATTCGTCCAAGTTCCTCGCCTTGGGGAGCACCGGTTCTATTTGTACAGAAGAAGGATGGATCCCAGAGGATGTGTGTGGACTATAGATCACTTAATGATGTCACGGTGAAGAACAAGTATCCGTTGCCCCGTATTGAGGATTTATTCGATCAGATGAGAGGTGCTAGAGTATTCTCGAAGATTGATCTCCGATCGGGTTACCATCAGATGAGGATTAGACCATCGGATATACCCAAGACGGCTTTCTCGACTCGATATGGATTATATGAGTTTACTGTTATGTCATTTGGACTAACCAATGCACCAGCTTACTTCATGAATTTGATGAATAAGGTGTTTATGGAGTATTTGGACAGATTCGTCGTGGTATTCATCGACGATATTCTTATCTATTCTAGGAATGAAAGTGATCATGAACAACATCTAAGGTTGGTGCTACAAAAGCTGCGAGATAATCAACTCTACGCTAAGTTCAGCAAGTGCGAGTTTTGGATTGACAAGGTGCCATTCCTTGGTCATATTATTTCTAATGGTGGAATAGCAGTGGATCCTGCTAAAGTAAAGGAGATAATGGAGTGGAGAGCACCCACTACAGTTACTGAGATTCGGAGTTTCTTGGGATTAGCAGGCTACTATCGGAGATTTATTGAAGGATTCTCTAAGATTGCCAAACCTATGACATCGCTTTTGGAGAAAGGAAAGGAATTCAAGTGGGATGAGAAATGCCAAGAAAGCTTTGATCAGTTGAAGGAGAGATTAATGTCACCTCCAGTATTGATTATGCCAGATCTGCAGAAGGGATTTGACATTTACTGTGATGCATGTGGCCAAGGACTTGGATGTGTGCTAATGCAAGAAGGACATGTGATTGCCTATGCATCTCGCCAGTTGCGGAAGCATGAATTGAACTACCCCACTCATGACTTGGAACTAGCTGCCGTTGTGCATGCACTTAAGATTTGGAGACACTACATTATGGGAACTAAGTGCCAAGTATACACGGATCACAAGAGTTTGAAGTATATATTCACTCAGAAGGATCTCAACCTTAGACAACGTCGTTGGTTGGAGCTTATTAAGGATTATGATTTGGAGATTCACTATCACCCGGGCAAGGCAAATTTGGTTGCAGATGCCTTGAGTCGGAAAGAACATGTTCACTCCGCTTTTGTTGTCCAGCTACCCGATGAATTAGCAAAATATTTTGAGAGACTCAACCTGGGAATTATTACTCACACTAAAGGAGTTACCATTGAGTTGGAACCTACCTTGGAGCAAGAGATTCGTAAAGGTCAGGTTGGTGATGCTAAGATTCAAGAGATTAAGGATCTGATTACGGATGGTCGAGTTCCAGAATTCACGGAGGATGAGCAAGGTACTATATGGTTCAAAGATCGGATATGTGTTCCAGAGATCGATAGCCTCCGTGAGGCTATATTGAAAGAAGCTCATGATTCTGATTACTCCATCCACCCTGGAAGCACTAAGATGTATCAAGATTTGAAGCAAAAGTATTGGTGGTATGGACTGAAAAGAGATGTGGCTGCTCATGTGGCTAAGTGTGATGTGTGTCAAAGAGTTAAGGCTGAACATCAAAGACCCGCTGGACTATTGCACCCCTTGAAGATACCCGAGTGGAAATGGGAAGAAATTGGTATGGATTTTATTGTTGGACTACCCCGCACTCCAGCAGGATATGACTCTATTTGGGTGATTGTAGACAGATTGACAAAAGTAGCTCATTTCATACCCGTGAGGACTAATTATACGGGATCCAAGCTAGCGGAATTGTATATGACTCGGATAGTTTGTCTACATGGTGTGCCTAAAAAGATCGTGTCTGATCGAGGATCACAGTTTACTTCTCGATTTTGGAAGAAGTTGCATGAGAGCTTGGATACAAAGTTGAATTTTAGTTCAGCCTACCATCCTCAGACTGATGGACAGACAGAGAGGACTAATCAAGTGCTAGAGGATATGTTAAGAGCTTGTGCTCTTAAACATGGTGGCAGTTGGGAGAAGAGCTTACCATATGCTGAGTTTTCTTATAATAATAGCTACCAGGCCAGTTTGAAGATGTCACCATTTGAAGCTCTGTATGGTAGAAAATGCAGGACTCCACTGTATTGGGATCAGACTGGAGAAAGACAGTTCTTTGGGCCTGAGCTTATTCAAGAGGCAGAAGAACAAGTTCGAATGATAAGAGAAAATTTGAGAATTGCGCAATCCCGGCAAAAGAGCTATGCTGATAATAGGAGAAGACTACTGGAGTTTAAGGAGGGTGATCATGTCTATTTGAAGGTGTCCCCACTTCGGGGTATGAGGAGATTTAAAGTTAAAGGAAAGTTATCCCCTCGCTTCATTGGACCTTTCTTGATCTTAAAGCGAGTGGGAGAAGTTGCATATCAACTGGAGTTACCCGATCACCTATCAGATGTACATAATGTATTTCATGTATCTCAGCTAAAGAAGTGCCTCAGGGTACCTGAGGAGCAGCTACCACTGGAGGACCTTAGTGTTCAAGATGACCTGACTTATGCGGAGTACCCTATCAAGATTTTGGATACTTTGACTCGAGTTACGAGGAATAAGGTTATAAGGATGTGCAAAGTGCAATGGAGCCACCACGGCGAAGATGAAGCAACGTGGGAAAGAGAAGAAGAGCTTCGCATAGACTTCCCCCATCTTTTCCCTAGATCTTCCTAAATCTCGCGGACGAGATTATTTTTAAGGGGGGTAGGATTTGTAATACTCAAAGTTGTATACCAAGAGTAATAGAGAGAGCTCCTCATTTTGTGTGTCTCATTTGCATCATAAAAAGAGCACCTATGTAATTGAGAGTGACTAAATAAAACAATTATTCTAAAATAAAGAAAAAGTGCATTTGTTGGAGTTTTATGTTTGTGCATTAAATAAAAATAACAATAATATAAAATGACTAGAAATTGGATTAAACCCTAAATTGAAAATTAGGGTTGAAAGTAAGCAGAGAAAGGATATGAAAAAAATAAATAATATAAATATATTCCAAAAATTTGTATTTTACATTCCATAATATGATTTGATAACAAATGTGCACAAGGTTTGAAAACTAAATTCAAATTCAAATTCAAACCTAGAAGAGAAGAAGAAAGAACTCAGAAAAAAAAAGAAAAAAACAGAAAAAGGGATGAAACCCTGCGGTTGGGCCAAAATCCCTATAACTTGGCCCAGTTCCATGATTCCTCAGCCCACCTCGCGCCTGCATGCCTCGCTGCTGCACCTTTGGGCCCACACACCAGCCTCAAAGCCAAGACGCGCCCCACATCAGGTCTATGACAAGTAGGGTCACCATGACAGTTGCATCTTCCTGTTGGGAGCTTCTCCGTGTAACAGACCGAGCGCGTGCAGCGGGTCGTTGGGATCTTCCGAACTCGGCGTTTGCCAGGGCTACATGTACCCTCTGCACCCTTAGCTCGCCCCCAGAAATAGGCCCTGGTAGAACTCATCGCCACCGTGACTACCATTAAAACCAATCGGAGCTATGAACCAGCTTCGACTCGCCCCACTTCACCAAATCCAGGGAAAAACAAGGCGTAATCACGTGGGCATCTTCGTGGCTTCGGCCATCTGGCGTGCGCCAAAACGCTCGTCGGGGTAATCACTGCGGCTTCAAGCAAGGTGCCGGGCGTCGTCGTGGGGAATTGGATCTCCGTCGAGCAGGGCCGTCGCGCATCCTCACCTTTCGTGAGCCAGTGAATTGCGCCCTACGATTTCCGGTACAAACCTCTCGTCTGTATTCACTTTGGTTCGTGGATCCTTGTGCACTATACGAAACGTGTGTTTGGGGCTTCAATTCATCGGTGTGCGGTCACCGGTGGTGTTCGTCGTGGATCAGGCGAAGCTGCCGTTGTCTGTCTGTCGTGAGGTAGGAGAGAGTACCAGAGCCATTGATCTCTCAGGGAACGGTTTAGATTAGATCCGAGTAACGTTTCGCGTTAAACCGATCTGGAGCGTTGATCGGAGATCGGGTGGTGGCTGAGCGTTCCGCGCTATTTAAAACCTTGGCCGTCGGATCCAAATCCAAGGGATCGCGTTCCGTACTGGTTCACTTATGCCTAGATCTGATCTGGACCATAGATTTCTAATCGGACGATCGTAATACCCCGATACCCCTTCGGCTGCCTAATATGCATAAGAGCCCCCGGATTTTCTAAAAACAAACCCGCCGTCCCTGGGGATTGTGCTCTGTGTCTCTGGTTTCTTGCGCCAGAGCCCCTGCGCTTTACAGATTTTGACGCCCAGTCCAGATAATTAATAAAACCAGGAAAATCATTTAGAAAATAGTTTTTAGTACATATTTAAATGCAGAAACTTGTTTAAATTGTAGAAAATTCATATGAACTCCAAATTGGTCCATTCCAGTTCCTAAATTTTTATAATATTATGGTCTAACCATTAGTGCCTCTGTGTTAACATGAAAGATGATTTAAAATGTATCTAGCGCTTAATCTTGTATTAAGCACATAAAACATTAGAAAATCCATAACTTAAAATCTATAACTCCAAATTTAATAATTCCAGTTACTATGATCTCATCTTAATGTGTAGATTTTTACTGTATATTTTATTTACATGTTTGGTGTGATGTTAATTTATGCTATACTATGTATGTATTGTGTTGATGCGAGTAGACGAGCAAGCCACTGTGGATTCTGAGGTTCAGCAAGTAGAGACTGCTGAGCAGGAGCTCATTGAAGGCAAGTTGTGCCCTTGATCACTTCTTTTACCCATTCATGTTCTTATTATTCATGATGATCTGCATAGGATAATTTTGCTGGGACCCAATAGGATACCCTAGATTTGACTATCTTTATACCTTGCTTCACCACTGGTTTTACTACTAAAGTTTTGGGTAGTACATGCTATTGCTTTATGTGGATTTGGGTATAGAGATATTCATCACTCATTGTTATACTTTTTATTATCTGTTTTATTCTTCAATGTTCATGTTAAGATCATTATGTTAATGGGAATATGGAGAACCACCCGGGAAAACAGTGCCACCACAAGGGTTTAATGGGACGCCCTTGGCTGACTAATTAGGAAAGCTAGTGGAAGACTACCTTACCCGAAAGGGGCAAGGGCAGTAGGGGAGTGGTCAGTGTAGGGAGGTCCCTGGTTGATTTTGCTGCGATGGCGGTCAGCCAGGAACCCTGCATTGGAACTTCCTATAAACTGTAGCGGGTTTTCGGAAGCTAGTGAAACTTTGTAAAGGCCTCGTAGTGTTGCCCTGCCGCGCTTCCTAGGTAGAGGTGTATGGGACTCGCGACCCCTTGGCAGACGGGTAGCATGACTTGTGGGTAAAGGGTACAACCTCTGCAGAGTGTAAAACTGGTATACTAGCCGTGCTCACGGTCAAGAGCGGCTCGGACACTCACATGATTAATATATGGAACTTAAACTTAACCTGTCATTTCATTGCATTTGGGATTATTTTGTTATTACTTTTACCTATTATTATAAGGGTTTGGTATTTACTTACACTTAGTAATTGCTAATAAAATTTTGACCAACTTATAAAAGCAATGCTCAGCTTCAGCCTTTATTTCATTGATCAGCCTTACACTACATGAGCTCCCACCTTTGGTGAGTTCATGCCACATTATTCCCCACGACTTGTTGAGCTATGATCGTATGTGAGCTCACTCTTGCTGTCTCACACCCCCCCACAGGAGAAGAACAGGTGGTTCAGGAGGAGCCACAAGGCGAGGAGTATGATCTGATCTAGGTGGCATTTCTCAGTCGACATTGGCGCCGACGATCCTTAGTTCGTTTTATAATTATCTTTATTTTGTAATAAGTCTTCCGCTATGTAATAAATACTCTGATGTTTTATGACATTTATCTCTATACACTCTGTTATTATATATGTTGTCTTCTTTGGCGCATGTATGAGATGCACCCGGCTTTGTTCTTTAAATCCGGGTGTTACAATAAGGTTGTTATCGGTAGCAGTGGATGGAGCACTAAATTCTAATAGCTCAATTTTAGTTGATAGCTCACTATTTAAGTTTGCAAAAGTTTCAATTTTTTCTAGCAAACCTTTGTAATCATTTTGAGAGCTAACCAACTTATTTTTCAAAGTTTTAAGTTGAGCTTTTTGCTTAGTGCAAACATCCTAGAAAAATTCTATGGCTTCCGCAAGCTCATCTAGAGAGGGCTTTCCCTCACCTTCATCATCACTACTACTTTCATCACTAGAGGATGGAATGCTTTTGTTACCTCTTGCCATAAGGCATTTGTGTGATGACTGTGATGAGTGTGACGAGGACTGGTGGCTGCGTGCCCTTGGAGGTTCATCTTCACTTAAAGAATCATCCCAAGTTCTAACACTTGTTAGCGCCTTGCCTTTGCTCCTCTCCTTTTTGGGTTTAGCCATATTTGGACAGTTGTCCCTGAAGTGGCCCTTCTCCCCACATGTGAAGCATCCTCTCTTCCTTTGCTTTTTCCTGTCAATGTTAAAGAGAAGATCCTCGACCTGCAGGGGCACACCCATTAGATTAATCTTGCGGATCATCCTCATTACCTTTCCGACGCGTCGGATTGTTTCTTCGTCCTCGAAGGATGATGTGCATGGTTGATTATCTTCATCATCATCACTTTCTTCTTCTTCCTCTTCTTCACTTGAGGAACTTGGAGTGGGAGCCTTCTTTTTGCCCTTCCTTTCATCACATGCAAAAGCATATGGTCTTGAGGAAGTTGGCTCCTCTCCCCGACTCATTTTACGCGACATCTCAAAGGCCGCGATTTTCCCAATCACAATGGTCGGGGTCATGTTGCTCAAGTCCTCCATGTTGTGAAGGATGGTGATGATGCTCCCATATCTTTGTTGTGGTAGCAGGGAGATAATCTTCCTCACAATGTCCACATCACCTAGCTTATTAATGCCAATAGAATTGAGCTCATTGATAATTAGATTCAATCGAGAATACATGTCTCTAACAAGCTCATCATCTTTCATAGCAAAAGAATTATACTCATTTAAGACTAGGCAATGTTTTTGCTCACGGACATTGGATGTGCCGTCATGGAGCTCATGCAATTTTAGCCAAATCTCATTAGCAGTTTTCAAGGTAAATACTTGATTAAAAATATCCATGCTAAGAGATTCATACAAGCAATTTTTGGCTCTAGCATTTAAATGAATTTCTTTTTCCTCACTCGTGGTGGGTTTCTCGGGATTCTTGAGGGGTTTCATCCCGTTACGAGTGACTCCAAACACCTAGATCAACGGCCTCTAGGTAACAAGCCATTCTAGCACTATAATATGGGAAGTTAGTGCCGTCGAAGTGTGGTGGCATATGGGTATCCATCCCTTCCTCTAAAAAGCGTCGGCTCTTTTAGCGGTGAAGCTAAAGTGTTTCAAATGAGCCAAACCGGCTCTAATACCACTTGTAGGAAACGGGTGACGCCTAAGAGGGGGGGGGGGTGAATTAGGACTTCCAAAACTTTTACTGAACTAGGCCACAATTAAATCCCTAGAGCAAAACCTATGCAAATAATCAAAACTAGAATGTGCAAACTAGGTTTTGTCTAAGTGTTGCTATCTCTACCGCAAAGGCTAAGTTTCAATCTACACTAAATAAGTATGACTACAAGATTGAAACTTAAAAGCTTAATATAAATGCGGAATGTAAAGAGCTAAGTAGAGAAGCAAACTCTCGTGGATGACGCCAGTATTTTTACCGAGGTATCCGGAACCACTCAAGGTCCCGACTAATCCTCGTTGGTGCCCCTACGCAAAGGGAAGCCCACGCGAGGGCCAAGCACCACAGTCAAGTAACTCCGTAGAAAGCCACGGGCCTTCTCCACGCGCAAGTGGTGCTCCGCTTCCGGCTCCTCTCGGACGCTCCCCGCCGTCTCCACTATCGAGCTTCTGGCCGAAATGCCGCGGGCCTCGTTCCCTCTGGTACACGGTGGTGGCCGTGACACAAACGCGGTTGTCACGGTCTCGCAAGACTCTCGCCCCACTCGGTACAATTACAACGACTCACACAAGAGCCGAGGGGTTGTGTGGTTTTACAAAACTCACTCAACTAACTAGGGTTCACCTAGAGCAAGCGCTAAAGCGGTCTAACTAACCTAAGCACTTCGCAAAGCACCTATGCTAATCAATGAGTGATTCTATTAAGCACTTGGGTGTTTGAGCTCTTGGAAATATGCACTATGTGTCTTGGTATGTTGCTTGGGCTCCCACACTAGAGAATGGCCGGTTGGGGTGGTATTTATAGCCTCCACACCCCAAACTAGCCGTTGGACAGAAAGCAGCAG
This sequence comes from Zea luxurians, assembly GCA_029449295.1. Classification (NCBI taxonomy): domain Eukaryota; kingdom Viridiplantae; phylum Streptophyta; class Magnoliopsida; order Poales; family Poaceae; genus Zea; species Zea luxurians. Next base: position 92,256,643 of record JAOPSE010000001.1, on the reverse strand, counting down.
CTTTCTGTCGTCGGGTGCATCGGACAGTCCGGTGCACCACCTAACATCTACTGTGCAATGTCTGGTGCACGCCACGTCAGCCGACCGTTGGCGCCTGTAGCAGTCGACCGTTGGATTCGACCGTTGCCGTCTGCCCAGTGCACACCGGACAGTCCGGTGCACACCGGACAGTCCGGTGCTACAGCCAGAGAGCGCCTGTCTGTGGCCTCTCTGCGCAGACTGTCCGGTGCCACACCGGACAGTCCGGTACACACCGGACATCAGTGTCCGGTGCGCCACCAGGCGCTGGCTGACAGCCCACTTCTTGGATTTCTTCGCTGATTTCTTCGGGCTTCTTTTGTTCTTGAGTATTGGACTCCTATGCATCTTTTTATGTCTTCTTTTGAGGTGTTGCATCCTCATTGCCTTGGTCCAATTCTCTTCGCATCCTGTGAACTATAATTATAAACACTAGCAAACATATTAGTCCACAGGTTGTGTTAATCATCAAACACCAAAACTCAATTAGCCAAATGGCCCGGGGTCCATTTTCCTTACAGTCTCCTTATAATGTAATTAATTATTTATTTTGTATAGAACTCCTGTTATGTAGTAAAGATGTGACATTCGATCCTGTGCCATGATTCATCATATGTGTGAGACTTGGTCCTAGCACACCTGGTGATTATGTTCGTGCCCGGGCCTTGGTGCCCGAAACCCGGGTGTGACAGAGGTGGTATCAGAGGGATGTTGACTGTAGGACGAAACCTAGATAGAACTGGACAACCAATACTTACTTACCTTTGCTACTCTGATTTCTTTCTAAACTTAACTCAATCTTTTCCCATGTATTTCCGCTTTACTCTGATTATTCTTACCTTTTCATTCTAAAGATAAATGTGGATTTCACACTTTGAAATCCTATACCTAAAGTGACCTTTAGGAATAGGTGACCTACTCTTAGGAACAAAAACAAAATTATTATTTTTTTATGTGTGTATCTATGCACTTGAATGTTTGTTCTTATGATACTTGTCTGATTTGGATTTTTGATTGAGTGTGATGAGTTGTGAAGTAATGGCCATAATTTCATCTGCAAATACATATAAGAAAAAATGCTTATAAAAATAACTAGACAAACTAGATTATTCCTCATTAAAGTATCTAGCCTAACAATTTCATCTCATCTTAAAAGATTCTATCCTACACTCATAGATCCACCTTATCTCAAAAGATTCTACCTTATCCTTATGGATTCATCTTGCCCTAAATAAGCATAATTATCCCACACTAGTGTAACAACCATGATCTAATCCAAAATAATCAGATCTTAAACTAGTCTAATTGTCGGTGTTTTGGGTCCGACCGCACACCTGGGGTTGCCCCTCGAGGTGTCTTTTAGGAGCAGGGTGGTGTCGCCGACTGTAGCAAAATGGTTCGTGCCAGATGCACGAGAGGCTAGAGACAATGTTTACAGGTTCGGGCCGCTTAGAGATGCGTAACACCCTACGTCCTGGCGAAGATGCTTTGTGTAATGGGTTACAAGGTGATTCTCTAGAGCGAGGATGTGGAAAGTTTAGGTAGATGGCTGGATAGTGTGTTCGATCGTTCAGAAGGGGTGCCCCCTGGGCCTTATATATTCGGCCGTGGGGCGATACAGGTGGATATGATAACAACGTACGCCTAAAAGATAGTGAACTGTTCGAGTCTATCTCCCTATGATTGAGCCGACTTATCCTTGCCTGGTTCTACTGCATGATGCTCCAGCGCGGGGAAGTCGGATCTTCTGTTGTGATTTCTCGCTCAACGCTATGGGGCCTATCTGGACTTGCGTCGATCCGGCTTTACATCGATTTGCCTTGCTGATTGTCCTCTCCTCCGGGCCCATGAAGAAATGACCTTACGATTTATCGGGCCCTTGGGCCTTTCGTGAGGTCTTTTACTCTGCTAGTGGACCTGGGGGATATCTGTCCCCCACAAGCCCCCGATCT